>CP126893.1:160625687-161242472 GCA_030440675.1 Furcifer pardalis | reverse complement strand
GGCTAAAGCTAAACCACCTGACGGCAGATTCTCCATTTTGGAGAGAAGTAAAGAGTTCGTCTCTGCTTCTCCATGAGTTAAGACCTGTTTTTGATTAGAGAGCTTTTGTTTCTGGATCTCTATGGGCTAACATCCTTAGCCTAGGAGCTATGCATTTTTGCTCCTTAAAAATGGTTACCTAGATTGCCTGTGGACTGTATTGGACTGACCTGTGCTACTGACTTTTATTCTTTATGAACCTGATCAATAAATCTTCATCATTTTCTTCTGAACAACGTGTCTTCATTGGACTAAAAGGGTAAGAGCAGCATTGCATTTCACTCACAAACATTTGAACACGCTACCAAATTAAAACCTCCTTTTGGATGATAGGCAGCTAAGAGCTGTAACTCTTTTTTATTGCCGTCCAGCCCGCCTGTGTTTGTTTTGGTTTCGGAGGTTTCCCAGAAGTGTGGGCCGGCTGGTACGTGACAAATATACAAATTAAATAGACATTACATAGAAATAAAAGCACAATACATAAAACACAGTGTTTTAAAACATCCACTCACCCACCCACCCGAAACTCAAACCCTAGTCAATTACCCTAGCTGGGGTCGGGGAGCAGCAGGCAGGCAGCAACAGCAGCGGCGAGGCGGCGCAGCCTAGCCTGGCCCGGCCTGGCCTAGCCCAGCAGCGCAGCCTGGCCCGGCCTAATGGTGCACTGTGGCCTGGCCTGTCGGCAGCGAGGGAGTACCATCAGTGGTCAAGGGAAGGCCCCTGCCACCGCTCCTCCAAAGAGTCCGCTGAGGGCCTCAACAGCCAGCCGCTGCGCTCTTCCTTGCAGCCCAAAATGGCTGCTCCTAAGTGCGCATGCGTCAAAATATCACTTGATGCATGCCGGCTCCAGTATTCAGCACACATGCGTCAAATGGTGTTTTGACGCATGTGCACTTACGAGCAGCCATTTTGGGCTGCAAGGAAGGGCAGCTGGAGAGGCGACCAAATTGGTTGCCTCCAAAAAAAGTAACCATCCTGGGTGGTCTCCTGAATGGTTACTACACCCCCCCCCCCGGGAGACCATCCAGGATTTTTACTACCAAACCAGCTGCTGCCCACCACTGCCTAAACCACTGAGCTAACCAGCCAGATAGATATTACATATACATGTGCTATTGCTCTGTATTGTATTAGGAATATCAGGCCAGACTGGTTCCATTTCAATTGCAGCCTCTAAATCTACTGTGATAAGGTAGGCATAGCATCCTTAATTACCTGAATGTTTTTATCTATTCCGCCAAGAGACAGGAAAGGGATCACTGAAGACCAAGATCTAGATTATGCATACTATGGGATTCCATGGCACTGCAGAACATAAATAGGTAGGACTCCAATTCTTCTTATTCTTCTGCCATATCCAAATCCAAATATAGGTAATCAGCCATGAAGACTGCCCTGAGAATATAATGCCTTTCATCTGCCTTCCGCATTGCAGCATGACACCCATACCACGGATCTAGTTCCATGAGTCACTTTCTGGTCCTGAGCCCTTTTGGGACACAAAGCCCTCCTCAGCCTCAGGCTAGAATTGACAGAACACCATCCTGGTGTTCAATCACATTTATGATTTTCCACCATTAAGGTTGGAAACACCAGCCTATTCCCTTATATCAGTGGTGGCAAATCTATGGCATGCGTGCAGTGATGGGATGACAAAAATTCTGCTACCACGCCATGACGTCACGGATGTCATGGGTGTGGCCAATGTCATGCCATCATGGGTGGAGCCGACATTATGACATCATAACATTGTGGGCGGGGCCAAAAATTAAATTAAACACACACACCTCAACCCACCCACCCTACCAGACAGCTACAGCACAAACCCGTAAATAACTTAAATAAATAAATAAATAAATAAAATAAAAATACAACCACCCAGCCAAAACTCAAATAAATCACCAACCCAACCCAAAAACAAAACCCTCACTTATTTACCTTCCTTGGGGCCAATGAGCCCCCATGGCCCGGGGCCACCCAGCAAGGCGCGCCGCCCTCCTCCTCCGAAGGCCACGGCCACAGGAGCCACCGCCTGCAGCCGCCGGCCACAGCCGCCACTGCCGCCACCGCCTGGATCTGCCACCAGAGCCACCGCTGCCTGCAGCCCCTGGCTGCCCCTGGCCATGGCCGCAGCTGGGCCAAAAAGGCACCGGCCCGAGGAGGAGGCCGCAGGTGCCCGGCAAAGGAGGAGGCTGCAGGCAGCGGCGGTGCGCCCCGCCGGGCGTCCCCAGGCCATGGGGGCTTGTCGGCCCCAAGTCCCTCGGAGGGCTCGGCTGCGGCGGAGGTCTCAACATGCCCTGGGGGAGGTGCCCTCCTCTGAGGGCTGGTGCTGCCGCCGCCGCCGGAACCGCTCTGAAAAGGTGCAGCTCTGGCTCTGAAAGAAAAAAATTAAAATTGAAGCCAAAATGGCTCCAATTTAGTGTGCACTAAAATTGGCTCCATTTTTTTTTTCTTTTGGTGAGGCATCCGGAACTGGATGCCTTAAAAATAGGGCTACCCTCTCAGAGAACGCTCCAAGATTGTTCCTACCGGTTCCGGGGAACTGGATGGAACCGGGGTCATCCCATCCCTGCACGCGTGTCAGAGGTGGCACTTGGAGCTCTCTCTGTGGCACCTGTGCAGTCATCCAAGCACAGATTTTGCCCCTCCCCTCTGCCCTGCAGCTCAATGGGAGCATTTCTTTCCTCTCCTGTTATTATGCTGGCACTTTGCGATAAATAAGTGGGTTTTGGGTTGCAGTTTGAGCACTCGTCTCTAAAAGGTTCACAACCTCTGCCTTAAATCCTCTGAGATCTTGCATCAGCTCTAAATGCCTAAGCTTTGTTCAACAGTGGAGTCCATTAGAATTACTGTATCAACCACATGGAGCACCTATGTCTTCAACCCATTAAGAAAGGATTCAGCAAGACTTTCAACCTTCAGCCATGCTCATCACAGGTATGGATTCTGTCCTTACCCAGAGGCTACCATCCTGTGGTTCTCCAACATGACTTCCTCATACAAAACTCTCTGGCCTGGATCCAGAAGATCCCACTCTTGCTTGGTGAAATAAACAGCTACTTCCTGGAAGAACACGAGCTGCTAGAAGAAGCAGACAAAACTATCTGCTCAAATGTAGTCTTCTGAACAAACTGTGACCAGGTGGCTTTTGCAATTTTTTTCTTCGATCTCTATATTTTTGTAGGATATCATGAGACCAGTAGCGTAGCGTGGGTTTCAGCCACCCAGGGCGTAGGTCAAATTCTCCTCCCCCTTATTTAGGTATGCACTTAAACAAAATGATGAATTATAGCAGGTTAATTGAGTCAATGTGAATTAGATGACTGATGATCAAGCAATGAATAAAACTTTCTTTTAATTTTCAAAGGAATACTCACGGCTTCCCCAAAGGGACTTACCCACACTGTATCCTAACTTGCAGGTCTTATTAGACAATATTGAACTCTATTCTTTATATGAAATAATTAATTCTCACTGAATATTCGTCGTGAACATTCCGAGCACAAAATAAAACATGTGTAATTACCGCAAGGCAACTGGTTAGTACAGACGGTGTTGCCAGTCGCTAGAACGAGTGAGATGACTATACTCATTTAAAGAAAGGTGATTCCCCGGTTCTATCACAGACTAAATAATAAAATGTTCCATGTTCATTTTAATCGGTCAGAATTGTAGGTACAAAAATATGAACTGAAATGGTTTAAATTTTTAGTTCAGATTACAAGATATTATTTATTGTGAAATTTTGCCATCCCCAAAAAGTGCCACCTGGAGTGGGCCGCCCCCCACTGCCCCCACTACGCTACGCCTCTGTCCAAGCTGCTAAATTTATGGTTTAGTTGTCAAGATTCAGGTTCTCAGCGCTACAGTTTAGGTTTGATTCAGTTTAGGTTTGATTCATGGCCACAGAAAGTTTTTGTGTTCTCCCTAATTTCCTTGCGGTCTCAGGAGCCCTGGGTTCAAATCCTACTTATTTTGGATGGAAAACAGGAATCATGCTAGCTGGGATGACATTATTCTCAGTGGGCACATTAGGTTTGAGTTTACATTTGGAAGGTGTTCAGATTCTCTGAACCCACTGTGCCCACTGAAAGTCTTGGATTCACCCCACCTCCTTTTATAACTTTTTACCCAACCAAGCAAACAAATTAGCTGCTTTGGGAAAGCTTCTGTTCTTCAGTTTCCACACAGTCAGTGATAGCTAGACAACAAACATATTTTAAGAATAAGACGGGATAAGTTACACGCTGATAAGTGACAGAGGATGAGGTGAGTGGATGTAATCGTTGATGTGTTGGGCATTCATCTGCCCAGGCTGCAGATGACAACAGAGGCATGCAGTGATCCATGGGGTCACAAAGGGTCAGACTCTACTGTGTGACTGAACAACAAAAACAAATTAGAAGGGGCTGTGTTCAATTATTTATTTCTTCTCAACAAAGCAAAAATTTAGAGAGCAGATGTAGCAGTCAGGACTTGAACCTGGTTCACAAGCTTGGGGTGCTTGCGTGACACATCTGGGTCTTTTCCTTCCTCAGTAGGAAGGTTGTGGGGAAACCACACAATGCACCCCAGGGAAGCACTGAGACCATACGAAGATTTGAACTTGGGCCTCTTTTAAATCGAGCAATTTCATGCTTTCCTTCTATTACCATTCTTAGATTCATGTCAGGTATATAAAAAGTGCCAAAGGTCTTCTGCAGGCAACTGGAATGTTGTCTCAAAGTCAGTTGAAGCCAACAATGGGAGGATTGTTGACGTCATCGCCAGAGCTCAACCAATCCCAAGGGCTGACCAGGGTCTGGGCCTTTGTGACCTCACAGGGCCCTCACCCCTTCGCCAGTGGATAAAAGGAGCTGCAGGGCAGGGCAGGAGTCCAGTGGACAGAGAGCAGCCCAGCAGAAGGAGGAAAGGAGAGAGGCTGTGAAGGACCCCCCAGGAGAGGAAGCAGGCAAGTTTACTTGCTAAGTGGGTAACGAGTTCGCATACCAGATGCTGCTAAGGCTGGGTGTCTGAAGCTAGTTAATGCAGGCTGGCGGACCGGGTGGACACTGTATGAATGGGCGATGAGTGTGTGAGTGTGTGTGTGAGTGAGTGTGTGAGTGAATGTGTGAGTGAGTGTGCGTGAGTGTGTGAGTGAATGCCTGGCTTGCTGTTCCACGGGGACGCGGTCGGTGGAGTGAATGTGACCCAAGCACCTCGGGGGCTGGCGGAGGCTGGTCTCAGAAGCGGAGTGAATGAAAGTGGGAGCCCGGGATGATGTTGCCGCAGGGACATGTGGATGGCCCTGGTCACCGACGGCTGACGGCAGTGGACGAGTGGCTCGCTTAGTTTTGTTTCCATTTCTGTCTTGCAGGAAAGAGAAGAGCTTCCTTTGCCGCCTGTGTGATGTGGGGAACCACAAAGCTGTCCTCTTGCTGAAACTCAACCAGGCTGTGCCTACTGAGAACCGAGATCCCTGCTTAACCCCTTTTCAAAAATCAATAAAAGTATATTTTTCAAAAGTTTTAAAGGTGTTTTTCTTTCATCAAGGATGGAATTTCAGAGGGAAAATACCATGAGGTGGTTCTCTATGAGGTAATCAGGAGGATCCTTGTGATATCACTAGAAAGATTCTCATTGCCTGGAATTTCAGAGGAAGAATACCATGGGGTGGTTCTCTGCCAGGTCATCAGTTGGGCCTTTGTGATGGCAATGGGAAGACCCTCATTACCTGCAATTTCAGAGGAAGAATACCATGGGGTGGTTCTCGGTGAGGTCATCAGGTGGGCCTTTGTGATGCTCATGAAAGGCAGGAGCCTCTGTCATAATTGACATAGATTCCCCCTCCCAATCAACCAGCAGGTGATACAGAAAATGGACACAGTGGCTCCTTAGTAAAAGGAGAGCTTTATCAACTTGGGACGTTGCATGTAACATTGTTAGGACCTGCACATCCCTTCTGGGTTTAAGTCTGCTCTTTGCAAAAGATATCCAAGGTGCTGAGCCTAGTCTGGGGATAAAATTAAGAACTGTGGGAAACTCCTGTAAAAGTCAGAATCATATCAAGGGTGGATTCACAGCATCTGCCCAAAATGGAGTCATTGACCAGCACCCCTAGTTAGATGTCCTCCAAATGTTGAGATCTAAAATCTTAATACAGTATATTAAGTGTCTCCAAGTACTCCAAGTTCTACAAACATGTCCTGGAGAAGCATCCCAAGTGGTTTTAAAACAAAATTGTTCCCTCTTCCCCAATTTTTTTTTATCTTGTTTCTGATAATTTGGATGAATGTCAATTTACACAAAAACAGCCTAAATCACAGTGGTCCATAGGGTCGCAAAGGGTCGGAATCAACTGTGCGACTGAACAACAACAAAATCTAGTTCACATAACTATGTCTGCCTGAGTAAGCAAGATTGTCTCGCGGGCAAGAACCATTTTCCACCACTCTGACTGGAGGATCTCCTGCCCAAATTATGGAGCCTGTAGTAAATAAATAAAATACAAAACTCCAATGCCTAGATATAATGCCACATTCAGTGATTTTCTGTGGTGTGTTTTCAACAGTAAAACAGTCGATTTTATTCAGTTGAAGCGATAGATAACTTTGGGTTAAAAGAAATGGCAAGTGTAGGAAGATTACAAAATTTGAAGGAAAAAAGTACAGAAGGGATAATAAATACTACAGTGGAACCTCGATTAATAAACAGGTTGGTTAATATAAAAATCTCATAACAAAAGGAAATCCATAGAAAATAGTGGCTCGGTTTATGGATTTTTTTATGGATTGTTTTTCCTATGTGAAACTGCCTTTTGGTTAATGTATTTTGGTTTATAATAATAATAATAATAATAATAATAATAATAATAATAATAATAATAATAATAATAATAATAATAATAATAATAATCAGTAAAAAATATCCTGATGTAATATAGCAATAGCAATTAAGCTCCACCAATGCCAGTCAGAAGCCTGGATGGGAAAGGAGGAGGGTTGGGCGATGGGTTAGCAGTGTACCCTGTCTCTAAAAAACTTTATCGCTAAAGAACCAACAACAGTGGTGTAGAGAGGGTTTAGGTGCCCAGGTTTAGGTGCTTCGGGCTTCACTGGGCTTGAAGGCGGGGCGGCCGCACGCCTGGGACCCTAACGGCATGGGCGAGGCCCAGGGTCTGGGGTGGTGTGGGCCCAGCGGGGAGCCCAGCGTCAGGGTCCCGGGCGCGCGGCCAACCCGCCTCCAAGCCCGGCACCGGCACCCGGGAAGAGAGGCTGGCGGTCGCTGCGGCCCAGTGTGCGTGGCCGGAGGACCTCCCCCTGCCAGGTTTGGCTGCCGCTGCTCTGGCCAGAGGCACTGGCCCACAAAGACCACTAGCCTCTCCCTTCTGGGCGCCACCCCCCGAAGGCTGATGAGCTGCTGCCGCTGGGCTAGGAGGTGGCCGGCTGCGCACCTGGGATGCTGACGGTGGGCTCACTGCTGGGCCCGCGCCGCCTCCTACACCGCCGAAGGCTGACAAGCTGCTGCCACCGGGCTCAGAGGCAGGCAGCTGTGTGCCTGGGACCCTAATGGTGGGCTTCCCGCTGTGGCTTTGCAACCCCAGCCCGGCAGGCCGTGCGGAGGGGGCGACTGGGGAGGAGGGGGATGGAGAAGGGGGAGGAGCACCCCCTGGTCTCCACTGGGCTGTCTGGCCCGTGCCCTCCAGCCCGGCAGTGACAGAGGGTCCGGGGCAGCGGCGCCAGCACCCACTGCAAAGTGCTGCCTGGGACAGGCTACCCCGCTCACTACGCTTCTGCATGAGACATTTCAGAACGTTCTTGCATTGTGATATTACAGCACCAAAAATAATGGGAAAAGGCCTAATTTTTTTCTAGACTATTCCAACACTCAGCAGAGAGAAAACACCAATCCTGTCCCCCACCATCTCTCTATAATAATCCCTTCCTTACCTCCATGAGGTGCACAGCCATTCTTTCCAGTCTACCACCAAAAAGAGATGATCCAGAGCCCACCTTTGTTGCCATCGCACTACCTGTGACAGGGATAAAGGAAGCATAAGTAGGGCCATTGCAAAGATTCCTGCTGTTGCTGCTGTTATGCCTTGGAAATGGCAAGGCGAACCGGGGTCTGTGGAAAGCTAGCCAAGGATGTCCATCAGGTGACTTATGGAGAAGGCAGCCTAGCCCAGGGGTTCTCAACCTGTGGCATGGGGGCTGGATGTAGCCCACAACACCGTTTCATGTGCCCCCCCCCCCGCCTCTGCCACACATGGAACTGCCATGTGTGGCAGGCAGGGGAAAATGCCTGTCCAGCCCTCGAAGCTGTCTAAGGGAGCCTGACCTGGCCCTTGGCTTGCAAAGGTTGAGAAGCCCTGGCCTAGTCCAATACCAAGACTTCCAATCCTCATCCATGTTTGGGTCCACAGCTTTTTTCATAAGTGATACATAGCTTTTCCAAGGCTGTACCATGTTTTGTTGTGTAATAACACACAAGTGCTCACTAGGCAGAGGTCAAACACTAGATGTTTTCCATTAACTAACCATGCAATCTACACAGCACAATAGGGGGGAAAGGGCTCATATCTAAAACTCCTACAGGTTATGTTTCATCTGCTTTCCCTTAGGATTGCCACGGTCACCTATTTTACCTCTTTTTCCTCACAGAGCTTTCCTTTACGGACGACTAAATGCAGTGGGCCATTTTACTCCCCCGCTCAACTATTTCTCTAGGAAAGAAAACTCTGTTCATTTAACCCAGCGAAGAATGAGCGGCAGAAGCTGCCGCCTTCCCTGTCTCTGTCTCTCTCGGTCTCACTTTCTCGCTCCCATCCTTTCTGTTGAGCGAGCTTTAGCAGGGATTTCCCATAGGAATGCATTGAAAAGAGGCTTTGTTGCCTGACAAAATATTCGTCCGCTTACATCTAGAACCCTAGCTATGTCCCTAAAGAGAAGCCCAATTTTTTTTTCCAAAGTGTGTGTGTGAAGCAGTGGTAGGATGTCAAAATTTGTACTACCCCACCGTGATGTCATCACAATGTGGGCAGAGCTAACGTCATGTCGTCATGGGCAGGGCCAAAGAAAAATAAAATAAAAATAAGCACACACACATGCCTCAACCCAACCACCCTTCCACCCACAACATAAACCCATAAATAAATAAAATTAAATACATAAAAAATATAAACAAAGTAAAAATGATATTAAAATACACCCACCCACCCCAAACATAAATCAACCCACCCACCTACGCACCCCAAACACAAACCTGTCACTTACCTGTTAGTATAAGTGCCTAGGCAGCACCATGTTGCAAGATAGATATGGTCATCGTACTGGTTCTCTAGGATACTATGCCTTAATGTAAATGTAAAACAGCTGTACCTCCTTAAGGATTCTCCAATTGGAACAGCAATTGGAAGAGCTCAGGTGTAGCTTATTGATGAGGTAACTCCAAGACTTTGCTTAAAAACCCCAAGCCAGGCTGCCAGGCCTTTTTAGGAACTGTGGTAGTACGTCAATATAGGTAAAGGTATTAAATACACACTAAAATACACACAGACACACCACATCCAAAGGTGAGTCACTTACCCTGGGGAGCAGGCTATAAGGAGCTTCATGCTAGCAGCTTCTCTTCCTCCTCCCCGCTTGGGAGGACAGCAAGGATGCTGTGCATACGCGCCAAGCACTGTAGACATGCATGTACACCAAGTGCTTGGTGTGCATGCACAGTCAGGGAACCAGTGAAAAAGTAAGCCCCGAAGGTGGTTCCCCCCAAAAGCTGCTAGCGGTTCTCCAGGACACTGGGAAAAGTTACTACCGGTTCTGGCGAACTGGTGCGAACCTGTTACATCCCATCACTGGTGTGAAGGAACATGGCGAAAAACCAAACTGAACATCATAATCATATTTCAGACTGATTATTTGCAACACCATAACAGGGTTGCAAAAATTATCCATTGGAAACTTTGCCAGAAGTTTGGGTTTGAATACAGTAAAAATCATTGGGAACATCAAGTAGAGAAGGTTTTATTAGGGAATGAGAGTGTCAAGATAGACATCTGCCTTGCAACACACCTGATATAACTGATGTGGAGAAGGAGGTGGTCTGGTTTTTTGACATTGGTATACTAGGAGATGCATGAATTGAAGACAAACAACTGGAGAAAATCACAAAATGTAATGATTTGCAAATTGAAGTCAAACATCTATGGCAGAAGAAATGTTGTTGTTCCCATAGTGATCGGAGCCCTCCCTAGATATTTGGAAATTTTGGACTTACCTGATTTGAACATCCTAACTCTCCAAAAAACAACTCTACTGGGGATTGCATATATACTCAAACGTTACCTTAACAGCTCTTAGGTCCTTGGTTAGGACTTGAACTGTTAATTTTATTCCAGTCCTCAACTGTGAACCAAACGATTTGTATAATAATAAAATTTTGTGTCAGAAATTATTCTGGGTTGAAAGGATTTTTACTGGAGAAACTCCACTCAGAGGATACCCAAATGAGGCTTCTTTCATGTGGCCAAGATCTTTTCCCACTGAAGTGGTCCATATTTATCTACTTGGAATTTCTTGCTTTTGAACTGGCAGGAGCTGGGACAATGACGGGAGATCAATCCGTCACCGGGTCCTGAACTGCCGATTGATTGGCCTCATGGGCCGTATGGGCATGTTTTACTTCCGCTTCCAGGAGCGACAAGGGCGGCATGGGCCGGATAAATCGCAGTAAACCCATTCGTGTGGATTACAGGGGCTTCTGGGAATTGAAGTCCGAGAACATCTGGAGTGCCAAGGTTCGCCATCACGGTTCTAAAGATGAAATTTGGCTTGAGATTTTTTTTTTGAAGAAGCACGGAACTAGAATATATTCATTAATATATATGTTTCTTTAATTGATAAAATGGAAATACAGATATACTTTTTTAAAAAATGCAAATACAGTATCGGCATGAAAATCTGAAAATAGGCCATATCAGAAAACAAAACAAAATAAACAAAACAAAATAAAAATAAAATAAAAAAACACTGTAGCACTTTAAAGACTAACTGCTATATTTTTATTGTTAGCTTTCGTGGATCAAGTCCACTTCTTCAGACAAAGAGTGAAACTTACAGGCATGATTTTTATACACCAAATTCAGGGGGTCAAAGGGAGAAGGCCAAGGGCTCATTGGATAGTTCAGTGAGTTAGGCATCTGACTTGAGTCAGAGACAGGGGGTTCAGTTTTTCACTACACTATGCTCTGTACCCAGAAAACCCTGGAAAGGATTGCCGTAAATCAGTGTTTATTTGACAGCACACAATTATTATAGCAATTAACAAAATGCTCTATATTACAAATATTAAATGAATAAAATATTACCCTATGCTTACCAGGAGAATCTCACTAGGAACAGTATCTCATGGCCAGAAGATAACTACTGAAAAAGTCATTTTTCCACTTGCCATCATCTATGTGAGATAAGAGAGGGTCCTCTTGGAAAGGTTTCAGTTGATATTCTAAAGCAGGAGTGGCCAAACTTTTTGTGTCGTGGGCCAGTCATGTGGTCGAGCCAACTGGTCACATGGTTCCTCCCACTGGAAGCAGAAAACACATCTATGCATGCGCAAAACGCTGCAGTAAATACACTCACAGCTGTTGCAAATGCACTTACACAACAGCTGTGGGTGCATTTATGGTACCGTTTTGCACATGCGTATTTTATTTCCGCTTCTGGAAGTGGCATGGGCCAGATGATTTGGCTCCATGGGCTGGATCTGGCCCACGGGCCATAGTTTGGCCGCCCCTGCCCTAAAGCATAATGAGGCATAGGATGGAGAAAGGGTTGTTTCAGTTAGTGAGTTCACAAGCTGTGCAGGGCATTAAAATTAAAGCTGCAAGTGTTCTTAAAAATGCCAGTACAGCTGTAATCCAAAGGGAATTGATAAGAGAAAGGAATGCCACAGCCATGTTCTCTGCAAAACATGAAGTAAGCCCAAAAGTGTTAAAAAGCCCTCTGTCTCTGAGAGGCTTCTGTAAAATTAATAGCTCTGATTGTACCTCTAAACTACAAAGGCAATACTGTGCTGTACTTTATGAAGAGGGAAGACACCCTTCTCCAAAAGAAGGCCTAGTCTTGCTATTGTTGTTTGTTTAAAATATTCTAACCCATCTTTCTCCTATAAAGGACCCAAGGAAGTTGACAATGTAACAGCTAAAAACAAGTATTACAATATTAAAAGAGAATTAAATATCTTATTAAAATTGGTGCGTAAAACAATACTGAAGACACATGTAAAACCACCAAGGCACAAGCAACACCTTTTAAAGCCAGGGGGCCAGGTCACGCTCCCTCAGACAGCTTTGTGGGCCAGACGGCCTTTCTGCTCTTCCTCCACCACATGGCACTTCCTGGTGTGATGGAGGCAGTGGGGGCACATGAAATGGTGCCACAGGCCACAACCGGCCCATGGGTCACAGATTGATAATCCCTGCTTTAGACAGTCAGTCACGGAGGCAAAGCCTGCCTGTAGAAAAAGGTCTTTGCGTACTTGCAGGCAGACAGCAAAGCTAGGCCTTAGCCTCCAATGGGCAAGAGTTCCAGTCTGGGAGCATCAACAGAGAAGGCCCTCTCCAGTCCTCCCACCAAACACACCTGTCTTGTTGCCACGCTCTGTCTTACATAAAGAAAATTCACATGTTCTCCAGCTTACAGGCTTTGTTTTAATTGCAAATATACAATTTGTGCATAATTGGGAAATCACAATCTTAATCCAGCATGAAGTCCCAAAGATTGTTCTCCTTCATTAGATATCAAGCGCAGCATGGAGAAAGACATGATTCGTGCAGAATTCAGTCTTCCTTGTTTTCAGATTTGAAATGATGACAACAATGGTGCTGTGGATTTACCACTTCCTTCCTACACCAGCACAATTAGGCCATTGTATAGGAAAAGCCAGTAATTTGAGGAAGATAATTCCCAAAGGTCTTGTCAAGTTTGTTTCCACTTTCTCTTCATGATTTTATGACGTTTCATGTATGTCTTTTCTCTCCCAATATAGCAATAGCAATTACACTTAGTACATACTGCCCCATAGTGCTCAGTGTTCTCTCTCGGACGTTCAAATGTTATTTAGCATTTTGCATTCTGGGTACTAATTTTACTGACCTTGGAAGGATGGAAGGCTGAGTCAAGCTCTAGTTAGGATTGAACTCACATTTTGGCTCCAGTACAGCATTGTAACCACTGAACCACCAGGGCTCATTGTTCTTGGCTGATGTGCCTTACACACTGATTTTGACCTCTGTGTGTGAATATAAGTGATATATGTACTGTATGTTATTTATATAAGTGTGTTTTCTCCCCATATGAGTTACTAGCATCCAGCAAGTTTAGTGGTATCACTAATCCTTTTCCAAGAAATGACACATCACGATTGCTCTAATACGAATAGATCAGAAACCAGACTTAAGGTAACTCTCATCAGTATTTATATTATTTCTCCAAGGTGAGCAGGCCTTTGGTTTCTAGCAAGTAATCTGCTTTCACTGAAGCTCTTTCCACACCCCATCCATTCATATTGTTTCACCCATGTGCAAGTTCTCTGATGTTGCCCAAGATGGTCTTTCCATGTCGTCACTGGAAAAAATACTTTCATTGGAGTTCCCTTTGCATTCCACGCATTGATATGGCTACTTGCATGTGAGTTCTCTGATGCTGCCGAAGGTTTCCTTTCTGATTGAATCTCTTTCCACACTCCAAACATTCGAATGGTTTCTCCCCTGTGTGAGTTCCTTGATGTCTCGTAAGATCTGAGCTCAGACCAAAGCTCTTTCCACACTCCATACACTGAAATGGTTTTTCCCCTGTGTGAGTTCTTTGATGCCGCTTCAGGTTTCCTTTCTGACTGAACCTCTTTCCACACTCCAAACATATATAGGGTTCCTCTCCACTGTGAGTTCCCTGATGTCGAATAAGATTTGAGCTCAGACTGAAGCTCTTTCCACACTCTGTGCATTTATATGGTTTCTCCCCTGTGTGAGTTCTCTGATGCCGCCTAAGTTGCCCTTTCTGAATGAATCTTTTCCCACACTCTAGGCACTTATATGGCTCCTCTCCTGTGTGAGTTCCTTGGTGCTGGGTAAGATTTGAACTTAGACTAAAACTCTTCCCACACTCCATACATTTGTATGGTTTCTCCCCTGTGTGTGTTCTTTGATGCTGCCTAAGGTTCCCTTTCTGACTGAAGCTCTTTCCACACTCTAGGCATTTGTATGGCTCCACCCCTGTGTGAATTCCGTGGTGTTTTGCAAGATTGGATCTCAGACTGAAACTCTTTCCACACTCCCGGCATTTATATGGTTTCTCCCCTGTGTGCATATTTTGATGCTGCCTAAGGTTTCCTTTCTGACTAAAGTTCTTGCCACACTCCAGGCATTTGTAGGGTTTCTCCCCTGTGTGGGTTCTTTGATGGGCAGTAAGAGAGCCACTCTCACTGAAGCTCTTCCCACACTCCAGGCATTTATATGGTTTCTCTCCGGTGTGTATTCTTTGATGAATAGGAAGTTTTCTGTTATCTGTGAAGCTCTTCCCACACTCCAGGCATTTATATGGTTTCTCCCCTGTGTGAATTCGCTGATGCCGCCTAAGGTTCACTTTATCAATGAAGCTCTTCCCACACTCTGAGCATTTATACGGTTTCTCCCCAGTGTGAGTTCTTTCATGCAGCCTAAGATTCCCTTTCTGACTGAAGCTCCTTCCACACTCCATACATTTATATGGTTTCTCACCAGTGTGAATTCTTTGATGTAAGCCAAGGCTAGAACTCACAGTGAAGGTCTTGCCACATTCCAGGCATCGATAGGGTTTCTTCCCTTTGCTTTGCCTTTGATAGTTAGGAAATGCTCCACTATCACCAAAATAGTTTTCCTGGTCTGTGCGTTGACATCGTTTTGATCCTGAATGAGTTTTGAAGGATTTTTTAAATTTGCTGACAGCCTCCTGAGAATCAGAGGGTTTTTTTCTTTTCGTAGGCTGGACTGCCATGTGATTCTTCGGTTCTCTTTGATTCCTAAATAACCCTTTGCTATTTTCAAGTTTGTTAACTTCCAATGATCCAAGAGACAGCTTCAGACACTTCGCATCATCATGACCCTCATCTAAAGTTGTAGAGAAAAAGAGAAATAATATCATGTTAAAGAATTACAAGCAGGCTCAAGAATTCCAGGTATCCATTTATTTATTTTTTCTTTAAATATCTCCACGATTGTCACTCTTTCCTCACTCTGTACTCTTTATGTCTTCAGCAATCACAGTAGTTCCTTTCTGGATTATCCTTGTTTGATTTTTCTTAGCACATGGCATCTATCTGTATTTGTCACTTGTAACTATATATAGATTTGAAGAAGGCGAGAAAGACTAAACCTGGAAAAGCTCAGTAATCTATCTTTTGTTGACATATCTGTATTTAGAACAAAGATTAGCGATGACTACATAGGTCTATGCTATTGCTCTGTATTATACACATCATTCTCTGTACCTGTGAGTTCAGTAGCCAGTTACAGTTAATCACAGCCCAAAAATATTCAGTGAATAATCCTTGAAATATGTAATACTGTATATACATATTTCAAGATGCATTACCAGAGCTGGCCCCTAAAGGCTGCCATCTGCGATTTTGAGAAGGAATGGTGTTCTAATGAATGGTGTTTCCAGGGGAGCCATTACATGAGCACACATGAAAGACTGGCACAGGCATTTCATCCTCGACCCCCGGGTATGGCTCTGATATGTGTGCTACAATACAAGGTTAATTACTCTCCAAAGTTTCAGGCATCTGTAGTAGATCTTGAAATTTAACTAATGTAGTACAGGAAGGTGATCTGTACTGTGAATTCATCATCACTCGAGACATATTCTACATGAATTTCAGTTACCTTTCTATTTTTGTGTATTTATCTCAAGAAAGTGGAAAGAAGAGGATAAGATTGAGTTACCAGAGACTAAAACCAACACCATTCTATGGTATTCTATTACTCAACAGAAAGATAAATATGCAGGTCCTTTATCAAATTAAGTCTTAGTTCTTAGTGAATATTGAATTAACTAAATTAGGCTATTTAATTTCTGATTGACATCCAAAACGAAAAATAACTGGAAAAGACAATGTACTACATAAATTTGCAACCACTAGGAAAGAAAAAGGATCTTATGTTTGGTAGATTGATTTCATAAAGGAAGCCAAAACCTCTAATTTCTAAGGTCTGAGAGAGGCTACAAATGATCATCCACTGGAGATTCAATAACTTAACACAAGGACAAATAACAGCAAAACATTCCTCTCAGATCTGAGCAAGGGTCACTCTACAGCAGGGGTGCCCAAACTGTGGCCTGCAGATCTGGCCCATGGCACCAAATCATCTGGCCCTGGCCACCCTCGCTGCTCCCAGAAGCAGAAGTTTAGCATGCCTGTGCATGCACAAAACGCTGCTGTAAATGCACCCAAGGCTGTCATAAATGCATTTACAACAGCATTTTGCACATGCACTGGTGTTATACTTCCACTTCCGGTGATAGGAACCACATGATCGGCCCACGGCCCAAAAAGTTTGGGCAATTCTGCTCTACAGGCACTCAGGATTTGGGAGATGAGGGCAAATAAATGTTGTTCAGACCTCCCAAAAAGAATGTGGAGCATCACTGAGGAGCAGCAGACAGAACACAGGGCCAACACAGGGAAATGTCTTTGCTGAAGCCCGGGGAAAATACCGGTATTGGAAATTTTCAGTCACAGACCCTAAGGTGGATTTCTTCCTCTTAAGGCAGTTTTCAGGTTCATGATTAATGAGGCTAGCAAGAGAGACTGTTACATGGGGCTACTTAACAAGTGCTCTTGGAGGCTGATGTATAGGAAGTGGTGAACGTGGTCTGCCGGGCTGTTAGTAGACATATTTAGTACTGGTTATGTTGAAGATGGGGAAGATTGCAGGTGGACACATCTCCTGGCTAATACTCCTGATGAACCATATGAAGAGAATCTACTAGCCCACAACTCATGCCTAAGCAGGTACCTGTCAATCTCTTCTGCTCCTCAGGGTTCTGGACGAAGGGATCTTCTCCTTCTTCCAGCCAAGAGATGAGATCTGGCTTGGAAATTTCTTTGAAAGAAAGAGAAAGACTATTATTCAGCTATTACTCTAGTTCTCCAAATCTAATCTGGAGCGGGCACAACCTACAAGAGAACAGGTTGATTACTATACATCAGGGCTGAAGGAACACATCTCTTCTTACCATGTCTCTGACCCATCTCAATTGTATTGCAATTTCGGTTCATTTCTTGGGTGCTATTTGCCCTCATTCAACGGCCAAAAGAAAACACAGCACAACAACGATTTTGCTACTGGGAATAACATATGTGATTTACAAGCTATCGAGTGTGCGGATTCCAAATCCGAACCCAGAATTTGCCTATCACATACAGATTTTAAGACATGCTATAGCTGTTCAAATGGTCAGTAATTGGGTAATGTATTTTTACATGGGAACATTATAACAGTTGCAGGTACCACTATGCCTGCTGCCGATACCATTATGCCTGCTGAATCACATCCCCTAGTGGCATGCATGTTCCAGCAGCAGCTGGGCATGTCAGTGAGCTGACATCAGAAATAGGTATACACTAGTACCTCAGGTAACGATAAGACTTGGTTCCACAAGTCTCATCGTTATCCAGTTTTTAACATTGTGCAATGCATTGATCGCACAATGTTAAAAAAAAAAAAAGCCCTGTTCCCTTTCCAAAAAGGAAAGGGAACAGAGAGGTGATCTGACTGCCTCTTTGAAAAGGGCAGCGGGGATTCAATGTGTGAAATCCCTACTGCTCTTTCCAAAGAGGCAGGAAGATCGCAGGGGACGTCAGAAACAGCGCAAACTGGGTCTCCTGACCTTGCCAGAGGCAGCAGGGGCAGGAGAGAGCCTGAAATGGGTGCGATCCACACTGTTTCCGACGTCCCCAGACCTACCTGGGCAATGCCGTAAGGCAAAATGCTGGGGAATTTCCCCCAGCATTTTGCCTTGTAGCACCACCCAGGTAGGTCAGGGGATGTTGGAAACAGTGCAGATTGGGTCCCCCAACTTTGCCAGGCGGCAGGGGCGGCGGAGAGCCCGAAATGAGTGAAAAAACTCTGTAATGACTGAGTTTTTTTCTGGCCAATTTGGGCTCTCCGCTGCCCCTGCCGCCTCTGCGAGGGATGGGGGACCTGATCCGCACTGTTTCCGTCAGCCGGGGTGTTGGGGGAGAGATAGATTCGCGGCGCATGTTTCTCTTCCAACACCCCGGCAGTCCCAGCATGTGATCGGATCGCTGGTTTGGTTGGGGGGAGAATGGGCGTGTGTGCCTTCCCCCCAACCCAAACCACCGATCTGAATGGGCAAAGAGACGCCAGAAACGCTGCTGAGTGAAGACCCAGAGTGAGTCTGATCGAACACTGGTTAGAGCTGCTATTAAAGCCTACTAAGTGGCGATGGGGGTGGTGAAATGCCAGTATTTCACCACTCTCATTGTCTTTGCAGATAATCACCCGGCGACCCTGTTCTGGGTGACCAGGTCCCTTCTCGGTAGAGGGGGGGTCCGGCCCCGGTTGGGAGGGGTTGGCTGAGGCTTTTGCTGATTATCTGGCAGAGAAGATTGGTTGGATTCCCTTGAAGTTGAATCCTGGCATGGAAAATGTAGAGCTGACCTGGGGTTGACTGAAGCCCAGTCTGGCCATGTTACCTGGGACTGGTTTGATCCAGTTGTCCCCGAGGCAGTGGACAGGCTCCTGGCACCTGTCCATGCCACTGCCTGTGCATTAGATCCATCCCCCGCCTGGCTAATTAAATCTACCAGGATGGAGACAGGCAGTTGGGTCGAGGCAATTATCAATTCTTCACTGTGGGAGGGGTTTTTTCCAGCACCGTTAAAACATGCCCTGGTGCAACCCCTCCTGAAGAAACCATCCCTTGACCCTACAATAATGGCAAAGTATCGGCCTGTGTCCAACCTGCCCTTTTTGGGTAAGGTTTTAGAGAAGACAGTGGCATGGCGGTTACAGGAGATCCTGGATAAAACAGATTATCTGGACCCCTTCTAATCAGGATTCAGGCCCGGATATGGTACGGAAACTGCATTGTTTATGCTGGTGGATGATCTCTGGAGAGAGCGGGATGGAGGTCATCCGTCCGTCCTGGCTCTTCTTGACCTCTCAGCGGCTTTCGATACCGTTGACCACGGTACCCTTCTGGAAAGGCTCTGAGGATTGGGGATCCATGGCACTGTGTGGTCCTGGTTTTCCTCATTTCTGAGGGGCTGGACCCAGTTGGTGCGGTTGGAGAGTGAGAAATCCAGCCCTAGGCTGCTCCAATATGGGGGTTCCTCAGGCTCAGTGCTTTCACCTCTCCTATTCAACATCTACATGCAACCGCTGGGTGAGACCATCCGTTTCCACGGGCTGAGGTATCATCAATATGCAGTTAATACCCAGTTGTACATCTTGGCCCGTGAAGACCCTAGCAATGCAGTGGAAGTCCTTTCCAGGTGCCTGGAGGCTGTTAGGGTCTGGATGGGAGACATAGGGCTACAACTGAATCCTGGCAAGACTGAGTGGCTGTGGGTTGGGGGTTCTGTGTTAACTCGGGAACTACCACCTTTGGTCCTGGATGGAGCAGTTTTGCCCCAAACAGACCCGGTGCATAATATGAGATCCTCCTGGATTCACAACTCCTGCTCAAGGAGCAGGTGGCAGTCGTGGCCAGGAGGGCCTTTTGCACAACTTTGTGTTGTGTCCCAGTTACGCCCACTCCTAGATCAGGTCTCCTTGCTCATGATCACACCCGCTTTGGTCACTTCCAGACTTGATTATTGTAATGCACTCTACATGGGGTTGCCCTTGGTGACCATTCGGAGGCTGGAGCTGGTACAGAATGTGGCTGCTCGGGTCGTGATGGGGTATGGGCGTTATACTCACACCTCATCACTGCTCCAGGAGCTGCACTGGCTCCCAGTATGTCTCTGAGTGCAATTCAAGGTGCTGGTAATCAGCTTTAAAGCCATACATGGTAGTGGGCCAGGATACTTAAGGGACCCCATCATCCTGAGAACATCTGTTTGTCCAACTAGAGCGGACCGAAGACGCTCTTTGGTTGTGCCATTGGCCAGAGAGGCCCACCTCTCTGGTACCAGAAGGAGGGCCTTCTCTATGTCCGCTCCAGCCCTATGGAACCTCCTGCCAACTGACCTACATCTAGAGCTGCTGTCCTTTAGGAAGAGTGTAAAAACTTGGCTGGTGGGGCAGGTATGGGGCACTGGTGGCACAATGTCCCCAGCCTGCTGGTTAATTTAAGCCTCCTTGCCCTTTTAATTTGGTAACTTTTTAGTTTTAATTTGGCATTTTTTTTATCTTTTAAAATCTTTTTAATTTTTTAACCTGAATTGTTTTTTATGTGATGTCAAACTGCCCTGAGTCACCTTGGTGAGGATGGTGGTGTAGAAATCTGAATAATAAATAAATGAACAATAAATAAATCTCTGCCCCAACACCCGCAGGAATGGTATCCAGCCCTGCGGGCTTTGGGGCAGAGATCAATGCCGGAGAATTTGAGACAACAATTTGCATCGCACAATGTTGTGTTAACATTGTGTGATACAAATGTTTGCCTCAAATCCCCTGACGTTATCCGATTTTAGCGTTATCCGGGGCAATCATTATCCGAGGTATTACTGTATAAGGTGAGATGGACCAAGGGCTTGTCTCTAGTGTGAAACCATCTTATTGGATAGGCCATAGTGAGTCTGTTTTGAGCTAAAGATGAGTAGAAGTAGCTGTGTTAATAAACTGGACAATGTTTGCTACATTTGTGGCAAATATACCCCTTGTTATCAATGCAAAAACCTAACCAAGAGGGTGAGATTTACTAACTTAAGAGCCTGATATCCTAGGCAGAACTGGACTTCAGATTTGGATTCAGCGCCCTTGATTTAGTATAGAACATAGGGCTAGACCAGTGGTGCCCAAACTAAGGCCTGGGGGCCGGGTGCAGCCCCCGACACCAATTCATCCAGCCCGCGAAGCCCTCATCGCTCCTTGAAGCGGAAGTGAAACGTGGCCATATGGGCACGTTTCACTTCCGCTTCCAGGAGCGAAGAGGGCTTCGCGGGCCAGATGAATTGGCGTCGGGGTCTGCACCCGGCCCCCGGGCCTTAGTGACTGGCTCCCTGAACCACATGATCAGCCCATGGCCCAAAAAGTTTGGGCACCTCTGGGCTAGACCAAGTTGCAGACAATATTTATTTTTTGTGATGCAGTGTATGCTAGCACATGTACAACACTTCTACCAGAGGAATCTTCCTTTGAAGACCAACCTGATCCACAGGCCTTCAAGGCACTGAAGGATAAGGTTGTTTCACCTGTCCCTGGATTCTCAGGGCAAGGGCAAAGAGAATTAAGAGAGAAGATTGCTGGAATAGAATGCAACTCTGAGACCCTTAGTCATAAATGGCATGAGCATGAGAAATTCTCCAAGCTCACCTTCTGCAACTGACCATGAAGGTATAAGTAGAAACAGTACAGAAGTATCATCTTGTGTAGCGGCAGCTCCTCTGCCAACTATGTGTTAAAGAAGAGGCTAACGTTTTGTGGATTCTCTTGAAACAAGTACCTTCAACGGTTGGTCTTCATGAATTTATATCCTGCTGTGTTTGCATCAAATTGTCACACCCTTTCTCTCCGATACCACTGTCAAATTTCCCTCTGATTTGTCACTAGAATATGCAGATAGCTGTCTTTTAAAAGAACTACAAAGAATAAACATGTTTTCATCAATAAACTTCCCCTGGTTTTCTTTTTGTGTGTGGATACTAACTCTCTGTTGCTCCTATTTGTGAGCATACTGGCCCCTTTACTCAGGCACTGAACGTCATATAGCAGAGGTTCTCAATGTTTTCAGGTCATGGGCCACACCACTCCCCCTCAGACAGCTGAGCGGGCTGGTCAAGTGGTTCCCTCCACTGTAATGCTTCTGTAAAACATGTCCACGCATGCGTAAATGCATCTATGGCAGCATTTTTGTGCATGTGTGGGTGCATTTTACTTCTGCTTCTGGCAGTGGCTGGATGAATTAACGTTGGGGGCCAAGACTGGCCCACTGGCTGTAGGTTGTGAATGCCTGCCATACAGCCAGTCCTCATGGACTTAACTGAGCACCACTCAGTTTGAATAGAACAAATAAGATTCTATTAAAAGAATGTTGTTTATTTGCTATGCTCCAAGATTGAGTTTATTCATTCTATCATTTTACTCTCTCTCTCTCTCTTCACTAACTGATCAAAACCATTTTTACCAACATCCCAGTTTCCTCATTTCCTTCCACCACATACTTACAAAACAAATGTGCCAGTCGTAAAAAAAACCCCAGGCTCTGTATATTTCTAGAAGTCTATAAAGGCCTGTAGGGCTCTTAAGGAAGGTGTTCAAGCAGCAGACTTTCTGGCCAGAAATAATGGTCAGCCAAGACGTCTGATGCTGGCCTGCAACTACTTGCGAGAGTCGCCCATTTTGCAGTGTCCCTTGTAGTGCAAAGATAGATCTCCTTAAAGCCAATCAATGCATTTCACACAATACACTTAACATTGCACATAAACAATACTTTTAAATATAACCAGGCATCACAGAATGCTTTGTCATAAATTGTGGATGGGATTCAACGATAGGTGAGGAGGGGAATGCTTGATTGTCACCATTGTCACATCTGTTACCACTACCATTATTGGAAAATTGTGTGCTTGCATTTCTAGCACAGGGTATCAGTGAATGAGTGCTTTTAGGACGGGAGAGATTGACCTTTTCTACTAATCTACATCTTCAGTTGCTAACCTGTAGTATATAGTAACAGCTTGGAAAGTTTATCTGTACATGGGGAGACTTTGTTTTCACCTATTTAACTTTTTGTAACTGCTTACTTGTCCTTACCCAGAGATGCTACCATCCTGTAGTTCTCCAACATGATTTCCTTATATAGAACTCTCTGGCCTGGATCCAGAAGATCCCACTCTTGATTGGTGAAATAAACAGCTACTTCCTCGAAGGACACCGACTGCTAAAAGAAGTGGACAAAAGTATCTGCTCAGATATAGTCTCCCGAACTAAATGTAACCAGATGACTTTGCAAATATTTTTCTTCTTCCACTCTGTATTTTTTTAGGCTATCATGAGACACTCCGGAAAGTTCTTGCACTGTGACATTACAGCATCAAAGATAATGAAAAGGGGCTATTCTTTCAGACTCCTGCAATACCCAAGACAGAGACATCACCAAGGTCTTTACTTCCCTCTAGCACTTCTCCACAGCAATCCCTTCCTTACCTCCAGGAGGTGCACAGCCATTCTTCCTAGTCTACCACCAACATGAGATGAGCCAGAGCCTACCTTTGGTGTCACTTCGCTACCTGTGAGAGAGACAAAGGAAGCATAAGTGGGGCATTGCAGAGATTCCTGCTGTTGCTGCTGTCATGCCTTGGAAATGGCAAGGATAACCTGGGTCTGGGGGAAATAAGCCAAGGATGTATCTAGAATCCATTGAACTTCAGAACACACAGCAAAGATTTATTGTTATACTGCAGTGGTGGCAAACCTTGGCACCCCAGATGTTCTTGGACTTCAATTACCAGAAGTCCAAGCCAGCGATCCTGCTTATCAGGGCTTCTGGGAATTGAAGTTCAAGTACACCTGGAGTGCCAAGGTTCATCACCATTGCTATTCCAGGTTGGCAGAAATTTCATTTTCTGACAGGGAGATCACTCAAAAGGTAGTCACAAATCCATGAAATCTATTTTTGTAAGATAAAACTTTATTGAGGAAAGTGACAGAAAATGAAATGGGTGATGTGCCCGACGACTGGAGGAAACCTGATGTTGTCATAGTCTTTTTTTTAAAAATTGATGTCCCTTTTTTCAAAAGGGTAGAAAGGAGGAACCTGGAACTATGGATTTATAAGAACGACATCAATCCCAGAAAAATTGTGGAGAAAATTATTAATATGCACCTAGAAACAATAGTCAAAACTAGCAGCAAACATATTTGCCAAGAATAAACCCTGCAAATCTGAGCTCAGTTTTTTGAATGAGTAACTTTCCTTTTAGACAGTAGGAATGCTTTAGATGTAATACATCTTGCTTTCAGTATAGCTTTTGATCACAAAATCCAGCAGTGGATCACAAAATCATTCTGAGTGTGCTTATCAATGGCTCTCAAACTGGGAGGACACAGCAAGACCCTCTCAATCTTTGACCCTCTGCACTTTGCTGATTAGGAATATTGTTTATCAAATTGGCATATGATAGAAAATTGGCTGATATAGACAATATCTTGAAAGACAAAAACAACATTCAAAGAAACCTTGACGGGATTAAGAAGTGGGCTGAAAACAACACAGTAAGATTTATCAGGGATAAGTGCAAAGTTCTTAACCTAAAAAATGAGAAACCAAATGCAAAGTTACAAGATGGGAGATAATTAGCTCAGCCATATGATAAGCAAGAACTATCTTGGAATTGAATCTGAATCTGAATCAACAATGCAACTCAACTGCAAAAAAAGATAAATGATATTTTAGGTGGCTTTCACAGTAGCATAGTTCCCAAATCATGTTAAATAATGGTTACCATCTATTCAACACTGGTTACACCTATGGTAATAATACAGTTGTACCTCGCTTAAAGAGCATAATGCGTTCCACAGGATTGCTCTTTAAGCGAAACACCATTGTAAATGACCAATTGTGGGGAGGATTGTGAATCCCGATTTATTTGTTAAGTGAGTTTTTGGTTAGTTTTATTTGTTAAGTGAAGCGAACATTCAGAGAAAATTCTACTCTTTAAGCGAGGCGCTCTTTATGCGAAGTTTGACTGTAATTTTGTGTCAGACATTATTCTGGGTTGGAAGGATTTTTGCAGAAGAAACTCTGCTCTGGGAATGCCCAAATGAAGCTCCTTTCATGTCCTGAAGAGCTGGGACAGAGATGGGTGCTCAATCCATCATGAAGTACTTGGGTCTTGAGCTGCCAGTTTGCCAGCCTTCCACCTTACAAGCTGAGGTTCCTAACCACTGAGCCACCAGAGCCTCTTTACACCTACAGTATCTCAAGTAAATCAAGTTCTGGGCATTGCAGAAAAACTAGGCCAGATTCAGAGAAGGGAAACAAGATGATCAGGGGATTGGAGACCAAGCTCTATGAGGAAAGGCTGAAAGAACTGGGAATGTTTAGATATGATAAAAGAATACAGAGAGAAAATGTGATAGCACTCTTCAACTACTTAAACAGCTGTCATATAGAAATGGTGCAAGATCTGTTCTCAATCACTCCAGAGTGTAAGACACATGATATAAGTGTGCAAGTAACAGGAAGCCAGATTCCAGTGGAGTAGCAAAATAACTTTCTGAGCGTCAGAGCAGTATGACAATGGAACTACTTATCTTAGCACATGGTGAGCTCTCCAACGCTGGAGGCAATTGAAAAAATCTTACCAACCTGTCAGAGATACTTTAACCTGGATTCATGTGCTAAGTATGCATTGGCCTTAATGGGCTTAGGAGCCCCGGGTCCTGCATGGCAGTTTGAGTGCCTGTCTCTGTCCCAGCACTTGGGGACACGAAAGGAGCTTCATCCAGGTGTCCCCTGAGCAGAGTTTCTCCAGCAAAAATCTTTCCAACCCAGAATAATTTCTGACACAAAATTATTATTATCGTACATTATCATCTGCTGGTAGTGCATCTGAGATGAATAAAGAAAGAAGGAATTGTAACAGACAGGAGCAGCAGAACCAAAACAAGACTTTTATGCTCTCTACCCACAGTTCTGACACTTGCAAGCATCAGACACTGGTCCCGCTTCCTCTTGCCAGTGAACAAATTACCACACACCCCTGCAGCCCTGTTGGCTGGCAATGGATTTCAGTCAACTACAGTAATACCTCGGATAACATTTACCTCGGATAACGCTAAAATCGCATAACGTTAAGTAATCTGGGGAGGAGAATTGCATCGAACAACGTTAAGGTCCTATGGGATGGATCGGATAACAACCGCTAATGCCTGTGCGGTTACAATGTATCTCAATGGAGCTTTAACGTTATCCGATCCATCCCATAGGATTTTAACATGCATCGGATAACACTAAAAATTGGATAACACCAAGACTTGTGGAACCAAGTTTTAGCATTATCCGAAGTTTTACTGTACCTGAGTCTTCTCTGTATTCCATCAATGAATGTTGTGGAAGCATGGATCACAACAGCCCTAAAGCTCTGTAGAACCTATTCCAACCTATTGGCCTCCATACAGAGAAGGGGATCATAAGTGGGCCCATTTCCATGCATAATCAAATTTACCAAGAATAACAATCCATTCCGTTGGTCTTTTCTCGACCTAACAAAATGCATCCTTACCCAACCAAGTCACATTTCTATAGTTCTCCAATGTGACCTCCTTGTACAAAGCTCTTTGGCCCGGATCCAGGAGATACCACTCTCCCTTTGTGAAATACACAGCTAGCTCCTCAAAGGACACCAGCTGGGGAAATAAAAGAAATATTCTCTTACTCAAAAGTGGCCTAGGCTTTTTAATTACCATATTTTAATTACCATATTTTATATTGTAATGCAATGTAAATATAAATGAATGAATGAATGAATAAATAAATATTTGCTGGCATATAAGACCCACCCACCCCTTAAAATACACTGGGAAAATGGAGTGCATCTTGTACTGCATATATTGGGCTATTTTGGTAACAATGGGGTGCATCTTATACTCAGTTGCATCTTATATGCCGACAAATATGGTAATCGTCTAGTTCCATAAGTAAAGAATTCATGCGACTGTTGTCCATTCTTCAGACAGAAAAGGAAAGAGAAACCTTCTTAGTGGTTGATTTTCAAATATCAGCATTGTGGTACTATAAATTGTTATTTCTGATATGAAATTTAATGTTATAATAAGATAGATGATAATTTTCTACACTTGCTTTAATTGCCTATGATATTTTAATTGCTACAAGACACTTCCAGTCCTTTCAAACAGAAAAATATTCAAACAATAATAGCCATAATTTTTCTAACAATATACCTTGAAAATAGTAGAAAGTAGTAGGATTGCCCTTTTCATCTCTCTCCGATTAGTCCTCTCTTACCTGAGGTGTCTGTAAATTTTTCATTTCCCCTTCACCATCCAGAAGAGGCCATTCAGATTGCATCTCCGTTACCGCTGCATTACCTGCAGGCAAGAAAAGGTAGGCATAAACAGGGCTGTCTCTTGTCCCTGGACCAAATAAGTCCTGCAGAGATTCCTTATTTGATCTGGCAACTTTTTCCAACCTTCAGATTGTTGTAATGCAAAATATGCTATCTCCTGACAAGAACTGCTTTTATTTCTTTCCTAAGTATTTGATTTGCTGAAAATTAACCTCCCAAGCCTTGGATTTGGTTGGTTAAAAAAAAACTATATTTGAATTTGAATCACCACAGTTTTGGGACCCTTGGGGTCGTTGACCCGAGTATAAGCCGAGTCCGCTTTTTGGATCTCATTTTGGGGGGGCTAAAAAACTAGATTTATACTTGAGTATATATTGACCCACCATGGGGTCGTGGAGGGTCGGAATCGACTGTGTGACTGAACAACAACAATTAAAAAGCACTTAGTTCATTCTCCGGGCGTTTCACCTATTAATTAGCATTCCCCCCAACATGCTGGGTCCTCATTTTACCGATCTAGGGAGGGTGGAAGGCTGAGTCAACCTTGATTTGTGAGGATCGAACTCACAACCTTTTGGTTTCAGGGCAGCCGCTTTTAACCCGTGCCGCTACAGCTCCTTAGGAAGAACTGCCCGTAAAGGGGAGAAAGGGGATTATATTTCGCCCCACTTTCCTCAGGATTCCCATCGGTCGCTGCTTTTACCTCTTTTTCTTCCTCATCCCCCACAGGTAGCAGCCTCAACAAAAAACAAACAAACCAGACCGCTTTCCGGAAGACTGAAGCAGCTGCACCGCTTACTTTCTTCCCTACCCTTCCAACATCCTGCCTCTCTAGGAAAGGAAACTCTATTCATTGAACCCGGCCAGGGATGAGCGGCAGGAGCTGCCCTTCCCTGCCTCGTTCTACCCACTCCAGTCCTTTCTGGTGAGTGGATCGTTAGTAGTGGCAATTGAGGTTGCTGAGTTAGGCCAACAACCCTGAATCAACGGGAGAGCTCCAGATGTAAAAGGAGGGGAACATGCATACAATCCCAAAATGAACATGGCATCAACATTGTCCATACATATCAGAAAACAAAACAAAATAAAAAACACTGTAGCACTTTAAAGACTAACTGCTATATTTTTACTGTTAGCTTTCGTGGATCAAGTCCACTTCTTCAGACAAGGTGAAACTTACAGGCATGTTTTTTATACACCAAATTCAGGGGTCAAAGGGAGCAGGGTGTGTTCAAGCAAAATGACAGACAAAATGCAAACACAGCAATACATCTTCCCACAGCCATCAGCAACAATAGATTATTCAGATTAGCTGTAAATTTCACTCCTTGTCTGAAGAAGTGGACTTGATCCATGAAAGCTAACAATAAAAATATAGCAGTCTTTAAAGTGCTAGTGTTTTTTATTTTGTTTTGTTTTCTGATATGCCTGAACCACAGACTAACACGGTTACTATTT
The DNA here is from genome assembly GCA_030440675.1 of Furcifer pardalis. Lineage (NCBI taxonomy): Eukaryota > Metazoa > Chordata > Lepidosauria > Squamata > Chamaeleonidae > Furcifer > Furcifer pardalis. The sequence continues at coordinate 161,213,729 of CP126893.1, read as the reverse complement.
TTTTTTTAAAAAAAACCTGTCCATACAGTACTTGAATTTTTTGCAATAGTAGCTGTATTAGTCTGTGGTTCAGGCATATCAGGAAAAATAAAAATATAGACACTGCAGCACTTTAAAGACTAACTGCTATATTTTTGCTGTGAACTTTTGTAGATTAAGTCACTTCTTCATTGTCTATAATGTTATTGCAGTAGGTAAAGGTCACCCTTGCTCAAAAGCCAGCCATATCTGACCCTAGGGTTCAGTCCTCATCCCCTGTTTATAGCCAAAGAGCTCATACTGTCTACATCTGGAGACATTAAATCGCATAACAAAAGGAAATCCATAGAGAATAGTGGCTCAGTTTATGGAATTTTCCCCCCAGAACGGATTGTTTTCAATGCATTCCTATGGGAAATTTGGTTAAAGTAATTTTTGCTGTAAGAAGCGTCCTGGATAACACATTAATTACGTTAACTGAAGTTCCACTGTACTAGGATATTTGAATTCTGACCTTCCAGTCATCAAGTCTGGCGTCTTAACCACTTGAGCCAAAGCAGATATTGTCGTACACTTCTGTAATTGTCAGGATTATCTTTTTATTTAATACTTGTACGTGTTGTACAGTACAGTATTTCATTTAAATTGTGAAACATCCTGAGTCTCGTAAGGAAGAGTGAGATATAAGCAATTTAAAATACCAATTGAAGCAACAAAAAGAGTAGCCAACACAACATGTTTACGTTGCCTGGGGTATGCACGATTGTGGCTCAAAAATGTAAAACGTACCACAATCTTCAAGGAGGCTCTTTCTGTGGGGACTTAAGTTTTGCCAACAACAAAACAGAGAAGGTGGCTTCATTTGGGCAGTCTAAAGTCTGACCTAGACACAACAGCACCAGCTTTATTTAAATTTCAAGCAGGAACAAAGAGTAGTGAATATGTTTTTGTCAAGAATGAAGTAAAGGTCACCTCTGCTCGAAAACCAGTTGTATCTGACTCTAAGGTTCAATGCGCATCTCCGTTTCATAGCTGAAAAGCCACTGCTGTCTTCTTCTGCTTCTGCAGATGTTTCTGTGGTCATGTGGCAGGCATAACTAGACACCAGAATGCACAGAACACTGTTTACCTTCCCACCAAAGTGGTCCCTATTTATCTACTTGCAATGCTTGCTTTCGAACTGTTAGGTTGGCAGGAGCTGGGACAAAGATGGGAACTCATTCCATCCTGCAGTACAGTATTTGGGTATTGAACTGCTGCCTGCCACCTCCCAGTCAGCGTCTTAGCCACTTGAACCACTGCAGTCCCTCAAGGATGAAGTAGGCTCAGGTTAACAGAAAAGGCTGTGAAAGAACAAACATGAAATATAAGGCTACATATAAAATGATATGGCTCTTCTCAAGCCACACTGATGGTTACTTACCATGCCAAGTAAGCCATGATTGGATACTTAACTGGAGCCACTTAAGTGAATACAACACCACATGCCAGTGATGGCCGACCTTGGCACTCCGGATGTTCTTGGACGTCAAATCCCAGGAGTTCTGATCTGCAAGAGTGTGGCTTGGGCTTTTAGGAATTGAAGTCCTAGAACATCTAGAGTGCCAAGGTTGGCCATCACTGTCATAGGCTCTATTTCAACCTTAAAATAACTTAACATGTAATTTCATGTAACATTGTTATGTGCTGTTATTTTGGAAATTACTTTTAGTGACTCTAACAGGGCTTTCTAGGTAAGTGAAATATGTAAGGAGACAATATCTACACACATTGAGAAGCCTAGGGAACATAATAAAAATGTATGGTCGTGAGAGCTGGACCATAAGGAAGGCTGGGCACAGAAGAATAGACACCTTTGAAATGTGGTGCTGGAGAAGAGTTTCGAGGGTATCCTGGACAGCGAGGAGAACAAATAGGTCAATCTTAGGAAAAAATCAACCCGAACTGCTCCTTGGGTTAAATAGTAAAATGAAGCTAAAGTACTTTGGACATCAAATGAGAAGAGAGGATTCACTTGAGAAAGCCTTGATGCTGGGAAGGGTGGAGGGCAAAAGAAGGGGGCGGCCAAAAATGAGATGGCTAGATGGTATTGTAGACACAATGGGCACAGAGCTGGGCGGGCTGAAGAAGATGATGGAGGACAGAGGTGCCTGGAGGGCAATGGTCCATAGGGACGCAAAGGGTCGGCATCGACTGTGCGGCTGAACAACAACAGCAGCAACACCAAAAGAGAAGCAGGAGATCTAGGGGGAGGGAAGGACAGTCACGGGCTTCCAAGAGATAAAAGCACAGAGTTCGATTGCCTAGAAAGGCATAAATTCCGGAGGAGGGCGGGCGGAAGAAAAGGGAGTGACGTGAGCAGGAAGAGAAAGACGGTTCCTGCCCTCCAAGGCACTGAGTCTGAGTGCCTAGAGAGGCAAGAGCTCCGGAGGGGGGAGGCTGCCCACCCGGCAGGAGCTCCGGAGGGAGGGAGGGAGCCCACCTTCCATACCGGAGATCTAGTTCAGTCCTTCTAGTGTCTAGTCGGATCTTCGTGACTCTGAGGCCACCCTGGCTCTTCTTCGCCCTTCCCTGCCTTGGAAGCCAGAGGAGTTTTTCGTCCTGCCTTGGAAGCCAAAGGACCAGAGGAGGAGGAGGAGGAGGAGCTGCAGCAGGTCTTTTTCTCCCCTCCCCTTTTCTGCTCAAGGGGTGTCTCGTTTATGGGGAAATTAAAAGCTCCCAAAGGAATGAAGACAAACCCTGGAGAGGACCATAAGAAAATAAACCCCTAAAAAGCCTCGCCTGGGAGGAGGATTGGGGGGGGGGAGAAGAACTTTGGGGATCCTTGAGGAAGGCTGAAGGATCCCAAAGCCCCCCCCCCCTTTTCCCTTAAGATTGCCATGGGCAAGCCAGAGAGAACAGAAGGGAGAAAGAGGCGCCTTGGAGGCATCCCTGGAGTCCTCCTGAAATGTCCCCCGCCTTTTCTATGGGGTCTGGGTGGGTTTGTAGGATGGAGGACAGGAGGCTCCGTTCACGGCCAAACAGGCACCGAGACACCCAGAAACCCTCCAGCAGCTCTAATGTAATGCTAATTTTCTCTTGTTTCAGTTAGGTGGGATTTCAGCCCTTGTCCTGGCAGTGAAGAAACAAACACTTTACTTTTAGGGGTAAGACAAATAACTTTTAACACCAAATACTGAATGAATAATTGGGGCCCAGAAGAGACTTTTAACTCTTTACAGTCAATTCCTTCACTCATGGAGTGACCCAAGTCTCTCACAGCTACCTCTATGACAGTGATTGTGAACCTTTTAGAGATTGAGTGCCAAAATTGCAACCCAAAACCCACTTATTTATTGCAAAGTGCCAACACAGTAACAGGGGAGGAAGGAAACGCTCCCATTAGGCTGCTGGGAAGAGGGGTGGGGTGAATTTTGTGCTGGGGGAGGGAGGAAGTGCTCCCATTGAGTTGCTGGGTGGAGGAGTGGGGCAAACTCTGTGCTGGGGTGACTGCATGGGTGCCCACAGAAAGGCACACATGCTATAGGTTCACCACCACTGCTCTATGACACCCTGCTGGTCATGAGGGGACTTGGTAGGGCATCCCCTGCTCACCCTTATCTCAGTCAATGTTTACAAGCCATCTTTTGAAATTCAGTCAACCATATGAGCTACAGTACTCTGGAGATACACAGGTATAGCTACACAACAGGCTTTGGGCAGTGTATAGTATGTCCTTGTGCATTACAGGTTAGCTAAAGGTTTCATTCAGTTTCATTTGTTTCTTCCCTTTTCCTCCTCAAGAAGACACTTTTCACATGACTGTGAGAGTCTTTCTTGTGAGCCTCCAGTCACTTAGACTGCCATTTAATTTTGTTACCCCTTTCCCCCCTGTGCTACAGGATCACCTCTCAAACACTGAAGCTGTTCTCACTACAGGTATATAGTTAACATGATACAACACACCCTTCCCATGCTTACACATCAGGACACAACTAAGAGCAAGACAAAAAATGACACAGGAATGTGAACTGCCCTTTATTTACAGATTTGGCAAAGCCAGATGTCGCTGAAACAGAAGCCATGAAACCTATACCTGTCTGAAAATTGAGAGGCTTCCTCTCCTATCAGCCTCTTTGCTCCTCAGACACTTGAGGGACATCATTTGCTACTTTCTCCCCACTGTCTTTTCTGACTGTTTACGAGGCATGAAAGCAGGGAATCCAGGAATCTTCCTTTTGTTTATCTTACCTTTCCTTTTTCCATCTCCCAGGAAGTGCAATGACCATTGAGGCAGGCTCACGATCATCTCCTGTCAGTGAGAGATGGGAACAAATGGCACTTCAGTTCCCTCGGGTAAGGAGAAAATAATTAGAGAGAGATGCCTTGTTCACTCTGTGTTGAGAGTTGTGGAGTTGGATGGAAAATCATGCTTTGTGCTAGTTTTACTACATTTTACTACATTTACTACATTCTCATCACATCATGCGTCCTACAAATAGAAGATGAAAGTAGAAATAGAGCCATCCGATTATGGTTTGACGTTGTACTGAATGAGCCAGGATCTATGTTTGAGAGAGTATATACAATAATTTCCCCCTTTCTCCTCCTTCTCCAACAGTGTGTGTCCTTTGCAGAGGTTTCTGTGTATTTCACAAATGAGGAGTGGGATCTTCTGGATCCAGGGCAAAAAGCTCTTTATAAGGAAGTCATGCTGGAGAACTACAAGATGGTGGCTTCTCTGGGTAAGGACAGGATCCATGCCAGTGGCCAGCAGGGATGGAAGGCTTCTTGATGCCTTTCTTGGCTGGTGGAACATAGGTGGCAGATTCAGTCAGATTTAGGTGGTCTCTCCTGTGGGGAAATGTCTGGGCAGCTTAAGGGTAATCATTGGTTCAAAGGCGATACAGGGAATTTTCTGGCATTTTCAAGAGAAGTATTAGAAAATCAAAGTGGAATGTAATTGCACACCAGTGTGTTCCCCATACGATTTACCCCATTTGGTTGGGTGGTGGCAGTCATAACAATGGTGACAACACAGCAGTCTTTCCTTAGCTATCATTGATTCCACTGATCCAATTGTGTCAAAGGATTCCAAAACGTTTCAGAGCCTCCTTTTTAACTTGCACCCAAAAGAGGAAAAATGTCACACTCAGTGACTCCCTGGGGTGTCTTTGCAAAGGTCAAACCAGCTGTATCTCACATAATACAGAACAGAGGATTCCAACCTACAGCCCCTGACACCAATTCATCCAGCCCACGCCGCTCCCAGAAGCAGAGGTAACACGCATGCACAAAACACCACCGTAAATGACCTGCAACTGTCATAAACGTTTACAACAGCCATGGGCCATTTATGGCAGCGTTTTACTTCTGCCTGCAGGAGGCATGGTCTGATCAGCGGTGCAAAAAGGTTGGGAATGCCAGATTTGTAAGAATCCCCCACACTTATGACACTAATCCGTGGACATTTGGAAATCAATATCTCTTACCTGTCCCAATGTATGTTTGTCATTCTCTGAAGTCAAAGGCCCAAATTATTAATATATTCTTTATTCGTCAATTCCCCCCCTAGAAACTCATTACTTCTTGTACAGTTTTGTAACCTTTATTTTTTTCCCAAATGTCCCCAAACTGATTGCTTGATATTAGTCCTTTTCTGTAACTTGGTTGCCATGTGAGCTTATTGTTTAATGCAATTTCCCACACATTTTTGTTCCAATTTTCTATTTTAAGGTTGAGATCATTTTTCTAGTTTTTTGTTATTATTTGTCTTGCTAGTCACAGAAAATTGTCAATAATTCTTTTTTGTTTTGGTCTGAATGTAATTCTTCCAATTCAGTTAAAATTACAACTTTTGAACTTAATTTCAATCTGACTCCCAATAACTTGTTCAACTTCTCTTCTAATTTTGTCCAAAATTTCACCGTATACTTACAGCCCCACCACATGGGCAGGCGAACCGAAGAACTTGCCGCCGCCGCCTCCAACGCCTCCAATGCCGCCTCCGCCTTACAGATCCCTCTGGCCCCACTTTGGTATCTGGGGGGAGAAGAGGGACGGAGATAGCCAAGCGGCCAGCTTCATCATGCCGCAGCTGGCCGGACCAGGACGGAGGGCATGAGGCGGGAGAGCAGGCGAACCAAAGAACTTGCCGCCGCCGCCTCCAACGCCGCCGCCGCCTTACAGATCCCTCTGGCCCCGCTTTGGTATCCGGGGGGAGAAGAGGGACGGAGATAGCCAAGCGGCCAGGTTCATCATGCCGCAGCTGGCCGGACCAGGACGGAGGGCATGAGGCGGGAGGGCAGGCGGCCCGAAGAACTTGCCGCCGCCGCCGCCTCCAACACCGCCGCCGCCCTACAAATCCCTCCAGCCCTGCTTTGGTAGCTGGGGGGAGAAGAGGGACGGAGATGGCCGAGCAGCCAGGCCCATCACACCACAGCTGGCCGGACCAGGACAGAGGGCGTAAGGCAGAAAGGCAGGCATCCCGAAGAACTTGCCGCCGCCGCCGCCTCCAACACCGCCGCCGCCCTACAAATCCCTCCAGCCCTGCTTTGGTAGCTGGGGGGAGAAGAGGGACGGAGATGGCCGAGCAGCCAGGCCCATCACACCACAGCTGGCCGGACCAGGACAGAGGGCGTAAGGCAGAAAGGCAGGCATCCCGAAGAACTTGCCGCCGCCGCCTCCAACGCCGCCGCAACCTCTGCCTCCGCCCTACAGATCCCTCCGGCCCTGCTTCAGCAGCCGGGGGGAGAAGAGGGACGGAGACGGCTGAGCGGCCAAGCCCATCACGCTGCAGCTGGCTGGACCAGGACAGAGGGCATGAGGCGGGAGGACAGGCAGCCCAACGAACTTGCCACCACCAAAGCCTCCCACGCTGCCGCTACTTCCACCCTACAAATCCCTCTGGCCCTGCATTGGCAGCTGGGTGGAGATGCAGGATGGAGACGGTCGAGTGGCCAGGCCCATCACACCACACCTGGCTGGACCAGGATGGAGGGGATGAGGCAGGAAGGCAGGCAGCCCGAAGAACTCGCCGCCACCAACGCCCTACAGATCCCCCCAGCCCTGCTTCAGCAGCCAGGGGGAGAAGAGGGATGGAGATGGCTGAGAGGCCAGGCCCATCACGCCACAGCTGGCCAGACCAGGATGGAGGGCATGAGGCGGGAGGGCAGGCATCCCAAAGAACTTGCCGCCGCCGCCGCCAACGCTTCCAACACCACCGCTACCTCCACCTTACAAATCCCTCCAGCCCTGCTTCAGCAGCCTGGGGGAGAAGAGGGACGGAGAAGGCTGAGCGGCCAAGCCCATCACACTGTACCTGGCTGGACCAGGATGGAGGGCAGGAGGCAGGAGGGCAGGCATCCCAAAGAACATGCCGCCGCCGCCTCCAACGTCAACGCCAACGCTGCCCTACAAATCCCTCCAGCCCCACTTTCGCAGCCAGGGGGAGAAGAGGGATGGAGATGGCCGAGTGGCTGGGCCTATCACACCACAGCTGGCCGTATCAGGACGGAGGGGATGAGGCGAGAGGGCAGGCAGGGTCGGGGCGATGGTTAATGCTCCCCTGTGGGAGGGGGTATTTCCTGCATCGCTGAAACATGCATTGGTGTGCCCCCTCCTGAAGAAGCCATCGCTCGAGCCAACAGTACTTGCTAACTTTAGGCCTGTATCTAACCTTCCCTTTTTAGGGAAGGGATTGGTGAAGGTAGTGGTATTGCAGCTATGGGGGGTGGGGGTGGTGTTCGGGTTCTGGATGAAGCAGATTATCTGGATCCTTTTCAGTCAAGTTACAGGCCCAGACACCCCTCCTTCTGTGGCAAATACCAAAGAGATTTTGGAATTTTAGACTTTTTACCTCCATTACAATCGTCATTTGTCATGCTTTGCCAGTTAATTAACTCCATTTTGTTGCATCAGTAGGATGTCTAATAAAAAAAAATCATTGGCATGATCTTCATTTTACAGACTGCGATCCTACTGAACCATGATATCTTTATTTTTCATACTGCTCTATTTTATTTTTTTAATTTCTTGTTTTTTGTTATATTTTAATTTTTTTTAAGATTGTCAACCTTTTCTGAGATTTTTTCTTCTAAATATTTTAAATTCTGTTTTATTTGTATTTGATATAATTTTTTATTTTTTCTGTATCCCCTCTAGTTTTATTACAGAATATGCCTTCTGTCTTCCCCCAGTTTATCTTTAGACCTGCAACTTCTTCAAATTCTATAAGGTGTACTTGAATTCTTTCCAAGCTCTTTACTGGATGTTTTATAATGGGGGTTCCCAAACTTTTCAAGCCGGGGACCGGGTCACGCTCTCAGTCAGCTTCAAGGGTCGGATGGCCATTTTGCCCTGCCTGCATGTTGTGGGTGGCCATTTTGTCCCAACATCTTCAAAGGGGCAGCCATTTTGTTTCTCAAATGCCTTTGGATGATGTTGGGGGCCACATAAAATGGCACTGTGGGCCTGATCCAGCCCACGGACCGTAGGTTGGGACTCCCTGTTTTATAATTAACAAAGTCTCATCCGCATATACTGTAAACTAATTTTTGTTTCTTCTATTCCATTTATTTGGGGGGTGAGTACTAATTGCTGTCACAAGTAGTCGCATTACCATGACAAATAATATTGGTGATAATGGACATTCCTGTCTGGTTCCAGCTTTAAGCTAAATTTCATCTGTTAATATTTCATTTATTCTTATTTTGATATAATTTTTTCTAATTGATTAATTACATTCCTAAATTTCTCCCCAAATCCCATTTTTATTATTTCTTTAATAGTTGTCCACTGCACTGAATCGAAAGCTTTGAAGATATCTAGTGCCCTCCTACTTTATCTTTAGTTTGGTTTGCTGTATCTATCAAATATATCACTCTCCTTATAAGAACTTTGTTGTTCAGTCACACAGTCGATTCCGACCCTTTGCGACCCCATGGACCACTGTCCGCCAGGCACCTTTGTCCTCCACCATCCTCCTCAACTCGCTCAGCTTTGTGCCCATTGTGTCTACAATACCATCTAGCCATCTCATTTTTGGCCGCCCCCTTCTTCTTTTGCCCTCTATCCTTCCCAGCATCAAGGCTTTCTCAAGCGAATCCTCTCTTCTCATTTGATGTCCAAAGTACTTTAGCTTCATCTTTACTATTTGACCTTCAGGGTTAATTTCTTCTAAGATTGACCTATTTGTTCTCCTCGCTGTCCAAGGGACTCTGAAAACTCCTCCAACACCACATCTCAAAGGCATCTATTCTTCTGCACTCAGCGTTCCTAATGGTCCAGCTCTCACAACCATACATTGCCACTGGATATACAATTGCTTTGACTATACGCATTTTTGTTTGCAATGTGATGTCTCTACTTTTTCACTATGTTCCCCAGGTTTCTCATTGCTTGCCTCCCAAGAATCAGTCACCTTTTTATTTCATGGCTCCAATCCCCATCTGCAGTAATTTTGGATCCTAAGAAAGTAAAATCTGTCACTGCTTCTTCTTCTTCCTCATCTATTTTCCAGGGACTGATAGGGCCTGTTGCCATTATCTTGGTTTTCTTGATATTAAGTCTCAAGCCAGCTTTTTCACTTTCTTCTTTCAACCTAATCAGGAGCTTTTTAAAGTCCTCCTCACTTTCTGCCATTAGGGTGGTATCATCTGCACATCTCAAATTATTGATGTTTCTCCCAGCAATTTTGATTCCAAATTGTGATTCCTCCATCCTTGCATTGCGCATTATTTGCTCTGTGTATAAGTTGAATAAGCACGGTGACAAAATGCAGCCTTGTCTTACTCCTTTTCCTATTCAAAACCACTCTCGTTCCGTATTCTGTCCTAACTGTTGCTTCTTGATTCATGTACAGGTTTCTCATGAGGCATAGAAGGTGTTCTGGTATTCACATCTCTGTAACTACTTGCCACATTTTGTTGTGGTCCACACAGTCAAAGGCCTTAGTGTAGTCAATGAAACAGAAGTAGACTTGTTTCTGATATTCCTTTGCTTTTTCCATGATCCAACGTATGTTGGCAATATGGTCTCTAGTCCCCCTGCCTCTTCTGAACCCCGCATGCACAATACCATCTAGCCATCTCATTTTTGGCTGCCCCCTTCTTCTTTTGCCCTCCACCCTTCCCAGCATCAGGAAGCATATGCCTTCCTTTTAGGAAACCTGCTTGATCTTCATGTATGTATTCTGTCATAAAGCTATTCAATCTTTTTCCCAGAATAGCTGTGAAAATGTTTGGATCTTGTAATTAAGGCTATTGGAAGGTATGAGTCCATTAATTCAATAATTTTTTTTTCAGGTTTTGGAATAAGGACTAACATTGATCTTTGCCACGATTTATGTGTTTCCTCACCTTCCATTATATAATTTCCTAAGATTGGGAATCAGCATTTTAAAAAATCCCTTATAAATCTATTGTTAGACCATCCTCTCCTGGGGCTTTTACTACCTTCACTTTATTTATAACCTCTTCAATTTCTGCTTCAGATATGTTTTCTTCCATCTTTAGTTTATATTCTTTTATTTTACATCAATAATATTTTTCCAAATACAGTGTAACCTCGTATAATGAATGCATCATACAATGAAAAAAATCATACAACGAAGAGATTTTGGAACAAATGGGTGCATCGTACAACAAAAATATGGGAAAAGCATACGACAAAAAATTTATACTATTTTTCCCATAGAGATTTTGTTGTACGATTTTCCCCATAGAGATTCTGTTGTACGATTTCTCCATAGTGATTTTTGTTGTACGGTTTTTCCATAGAGATTTTTTTTGTACGATGCATGCATCATACAACGAAAAAATTGTATAACAAACTTCCTTGTGAAACCAGTTATTTTTGTTATATGAGGTTCTACTGTTTGCTCCTAGGCTTTCCATCTTTATATCTTTTTCTTTATATAAACTTTGATAGAAATCTTTTACAATCTTTCTTTTATCACTAGACTAATTACACCTTATACCTTCCCTGTTTATTAATATTCCCATTTCTCTTTTGACTTTTTTCTCTTGCCTCATACTTTTGTTTCCCTGATAAAACCAGAAAATGTTGGAGTTCAGGGATTGTTAATAAAATTGTTGGGGATAAGAGTTTAAAAAAAGCTTAGTTCCACCAGTGGGCCTAGAAGGGAGAATGTGATCATTCTTAAACCACTTAAGAAAAGTGAAGAAAGAAGTTCGTGAGACTCCTAGAAATTCATTAACAGAAGATTATTTCTCTCTCTCACAAAATCCAGGTGATGGTCCAGATGATAACAAATTGCAGAAGATGTTGCTTGTTTCATGGGAGGTAAAACAGCCAAAAGATGGAAGGAAAATATTTGGAAATCCAAAGGGACCAAAGAATGGGATGCAAAAACAGTTTAAAAAATCCTCCATTTTCCAGAAAGCAGATACCAAATTGAAGAGATATGACACAACCCATTCAGGCTCAAAACAAAGCCAAGGAACAGATATTAGAAAAGATTTCAGTGCTAGACAGATATCTTCTGACAAAAGTACAAGCAAACTGGAGAACGTGTGGAATTGTAAAGTATGTGGCAAAAACTTCAGGAAGAGAGTGCACCTTAGGCGGCATCTAAGAACTCACACAGGGGAGAAGCCTTATACTTGTGTGGAGTGTGGAAAGAGCTTCAACCAGAAAGTGAGCCTTAGGAATCATCAAACTATTCACACAGGGGAGAAGCCTTATACATGTGTGAACTGTGGAAAGAGCTTTAGTCTCAAAGGGAACCTTAGGCAACATCAAACTACTCATACAGGGGAGAAACCATATACCTGTGTGGAGTGTGGAAAGAGCTTTAGTCAGAAAGTGAGTCTCAGAGTACATCGAAGAACCCACACAGGAGAGACTCCATATAAATGCATGGAGTGTGGAAAGAGCTTCAGTCTGAAAGGGCACCTTAGGAAACATCAAAGTATTCACACCGGGGAGAAACCTTTTACTTGTGTGGCGTGTGGAAAGAGCTTTAGTCAGAAAGGGAACTTAAGGCAACATCAAACTATTCACACCGGGGATAAACCTTTTACCTGTGTGGCATGTGAAAAGACATTCAGTCACAAAGTGAGCCTTAGGAATCATCAACGTATTCACACAGGGGAGAAGCCTTATACATGTGTGGAGTGTGGAAAGAACTTCAGTCAGAAACGAGACCTTAGGCAACATCAAAGGACCCACACTGGAGAGACTCCTTATAAATGCATAGAGTGTGGAAAGAGCTTCAGTCTGAAAGGAAACCTTCGGCAACATCAAAGAACTCACACAGGGGAGAAGCCGTATAAATGCATGGAATGTGGAAAGAATTTCAGGATGGGAGGGCACCTAAGGGATCATCAAAGAACTCACACAGGGGAGAAGCCTTATGCCTGTGTGGAGTGTGGAAAGAACTTCAGTCAGAAAGGGAGCCTTAGACAACATCAAAGAACGCACACAGAAGAGAATCCATATAAATGCATGGAGTGTGAAAAGAGCTTTAGTCAGAAAGGAAACCTTAGGCGACATCAGAGTGTTCACACGGGGGAGAAGCTGTATCTGTGCACCTAATATGGAAAGAGATTCACACAGAAATGGCATTTTATAATGCATCAAAGCATACCTATGAAATTATATATAAACACAAAATAATGTGAAACAAATTTATTTTCAGTCTGAGTGTTAAGTTTTTTTATTGTCAAAGAACTCACACTTTTTGGTTAGGGTTTAACTAAGGATATCCATTTGCAAAATCAGTTTGTATGCTATCTTTGAATCTCAATTGAATGAATGTATTATTGGACTATAGAAATTGATTGTATTATTTATTGTTTTAATTTTGTCAATATAAGTTTTTAAAAAAGCCATGTACAGAGAAGAACTACTGTTTTTGCTGGCGTCTGATTTAATTTAATAATTTAATTCAATAATTCACATTTGTGCTGCCGCCCTCCTGCCGAAGCAACTCCAAATGGCGTACAACATATAAAATCACATTATTTAAAATTTTTAAGTTTAAAATTTAAAAACTCTCAAACCCACCCCTGACAGCCACATTGTGATTTTTTAAACTAAGCTAAAAACCTGGATAACTCTTATATCAGCCAACCTAGAGTGGTTGTCACTTCAGCTGCCCACCACACCTGCGGTGCCAGCCAAGTCTTAAGGTTTTTTCAGAAGGGCAGAAGCTCTGCCTGGAACCGCATCAGAGTACAGGATGCACCTTATTATTACCAAAATAACCCACTATATGCCACTATATACACTATAAGGCGCACTCCAATTTCTCAGTGTATTTTAATGGGGAAGTGAGTCTTATACACCAGCAAATAGGGTATATAGGTATTTAAAATGCTTCATCAAAAGCAAATTGTTAAACTTTAAACTTACAATACACCATGTAGAAAATATATATAAATGCTAAAAAGGGTTAGCTGAAGTCATACATCCTATCTTACAGACCATGTGACCACACTGATATTAATATATGTTTAGCATTTTTCAGTGGAGCAGGAAAAAAACATATTTACACACTAAATAGAAAGTATATTGTTGAGAGTCCAAAGTTGTATTAAATGTTTCAAGTAGGGTAAAATGAGCCATCATCAAGAACTTCTTAGGGAGCGTCAAAAACCACATGTGGGAAGAAATGTTATCAATGTATGAGACGTCATCCATTTCATTTTTAAAAGTGGAACGGAATCATTTAAGTTGGGGGATTTCAACCTATGGCCTGTGGGCTGGATCTGGCCCATGGCGCCAAATCAACCCGTCCATGCCCTCACTCAAGCCGCAGCGGCTGGCAGCAGAATCGGCCGCAGACTCATTTACGGCTGTTGTAAATGCGTTTATGACAGCCACAAACTTATTTATGGCTATTGTAAATGAGTGCTTGGCCAATTCCGCCATCGGCGGCAGCAGCTGCACCACTAATCCAGTCCAGTCTGAGGGAACATGACCCGGCCCCTGACTTCAAAAGGTTGAGAACTCCTTATTTAAAAAATTGTTCTTAACCTATAAATTTATTTGTAGTAAGTGCTGCCACTTCCTGGACAAATTGAAGACATGTTTGGCTGCCAACCTGGGGCGGGGTGAGGTGGAGGTAAGCCTTTAAAAGTGGAACCCAGCCAGCTGATCATGTGCCCCATCAGCTGACCAGATACTGATCAGCTGAGCTGAAATCCACCTGGAGAGCTTTTGCTGGACAACAGCAAAGTGAATGTTAACAAAAATAGGAATTTCTGATTGTTATTTATACCATTACCACCTTAACCCAAACACAACAACTAACCACATTTGGGTAAACTTGCTTTGCTCTTTGATTGTTATGCTTACAGGTAAAATGTTGCTACTGAGAACAGAAACAGCTTTGTTGAAATGTGCCTTTTAACTTTTCCCCAATTTCTCATGAAACATGTACTTTGATATAATAGGTGTGTCTCAATCTGGTTCTTTTAACCATTTTGAAGTCAAGTGACTTGTACCATGTAATAATAGAAGAGCCTCAATTTGGTTTTTTAAAGCCAGGGGTTCGCAACCTATGGCCCGTGGGCCGGATCTGTCCCATGGTGCCAAATAATCCAGCCCCCGACCTTGCTCCAAATGCAGCAGAGGTAGCCAGAACCCCACCCCCACTCCCTCAGCCACCGGGAATGCTTCTGCCACTGCCAGGAATGCCTCCCTGGGTCCCGACAGCCGCAGGGGTTTTTCCAGCTGCTGCTGCTGCATTTCTGGCAGGCACTGACACGTTTCCAGAAGCTACGGAGGCATCCCGAGAAGCTGCAGAGGCGTTCCCATTGGCTAAAGGGGGTTTCCTTCACTTACACTGTGCAGCTTCTCAAAGGGAGTGGTGGTGGGGCTTTTTTGGTGTGTGGTAGGCTCACAGCAGCAGCAAGGGAGACACTAGTCGGGCCCACAAACAGTCTGAAAATTTTGTTTGTATTATTATTATTATTATTATTAATTAAATTTAATACCCCGCCCCAATCGGGAGGACCCGACTCTGGGCGGCTTACATCCTGATAAAAACAGAAATAAAACCTAAACATTCAATATCAATAAAAGCGTCAAAATTAAAAATCATCAAAGGTTAAAACAACACAGAACTACACACCAGTATTCCCACATTCCAACCCAGGGAGGCAGTCCTTATATAAGCCACTTGGTATGGGAACCCACGTTCCCGGGTCCCCAAACCTGTCCTGCCAGCCAGGTTTTCACGCCCTTCCGGAAGGGTAAGAGCTCTGTCTGAAGGCGCAGTTCGGTGGGCAGGAGGTTCCAGAGGGTCGGGGCGGACACGGAGAAGGCTCTCCTCCTAGTACAGGCGAGGAGTACTCAAGTACTATGGGGTTTCTTTTTTCAGTTTTCTATCTCCTTTTAACCTATCTCTTTTTTTTCTGTTTGAAACTTATTTCTTCATTAGTGTACCCCTGGATTTTGCTGGATGTTCCGATGATAAAGTACAGTTTGAGCTATTTCCTCATTAAAACTGTACGCTACCAATTGATTTTTTTCTTTTGCTTAAAATTTTTATATTTCTCATTTGAGATTTCTTCCTACTATTTTCCATAATAGATTTTCAGGGCATTGACTCATAGAGGCATAACATTTCTACTAGTGGGCTTGTGTTAATACTATCCCCTCTGCATTTTGATCCAAATAGGGGGACTACAGCCAGGATTCCAAGAAGTCTTTTCTTGGGGTACCATTTTCCCACCTACAGTAAAACCCTGAGTGACAGAAGCCTTGAATAAAGGAAAACTTGACTTACAGAAGGAAATCCTGAGGAAATGACATCCCAAATTACAGGGAAAAAAATCAAGTTACAGATTGGGTTTCCCCAGAGCGCATTGCATCTGGGAGGGTTTATAACATTTTAGAGTCTGTGGGTGGCACAAAGAGTCGTCTCTTGAAGATTTGAGTGGGATTTTTGGGTGAGGAAGCCGCCGCCAGCTGAGGGGAGCCGCTCCTTCCGCCGGGTGAACTTTGCCACTGGGCTGGATGATAGTCTGCCCGCAGTGCAGCTGTCAGTCCACAGCGAAGGCTGCCTGAAGACTCGCCTCTCCTTCCACCAAGTCATCATCACTGAGTTAACATGAACAGGATCAACATTCCTGTGGCGATAATGACTCAGCAGAAGAAGGGGTGAGTCCTCGGCCAACCTTCAGCACAGACAGACAGCAGTGTTGCAGCTGGACATCCATCCAGCCCCGTACCCTGATGTTGAGCCAGCAGGAGGAGGAGCGGCTCCTTTCGCTTGCCGGCAACTTCTCCAGCAAAAGAGTCCAGGACGTGAGCAGCCCCGCCAGTTTAGAAAATTTTCACAATACAAAACGTCCTGGAGTGCGCATTAAATTTGTAAACCAATGTATCACTGTACAGATTTATAGGTGTGCTATAGCTGTTCAAATGGTTGGTAATTGGGTAATGTATTTTTACATTTACTGAATAGCTGCATGCATAGGATAAGTAATTCATCTACACTAACATTGCTGACTTTAAATATTTTATAAATACACTAGTACCCCGGATAACGTTATGATTTGGTTCCACAAGTCATGTTGTCATTTGGTTTTTAGCGTTGTCCGGGGTATACACCGAACAATGCTAAAAAACATTGGGCGCGTTGGCCTGCGCGCGCCAAACACGGTTTGGGGAGGATACGGAAATTTTCTCCGTATCCTCCCCAAGCCGCGCTTGACAGGCATGCGCTTGCACGATGTTTGGAAAGGGTATGGTGGACCATACCGTTTCCAAACATCAGGCGCGTTGGCGCGCGCGCGCCAAACGCGGTTTGGGGAGGATACGGAGATTTTCTCCGTATGCTCCCCAAGCCGCGTTTGACAGGCGCGCGTCTGCACGATGTTTGGAAAGGGTATAGGGGCCCATACCCTTTCCAAACATCGTGTGGGCGGGCCCTGGGGGGGTTGGATTGGGTAGATGTTCTACCCAATCCAACCCCTCCCTCCCACACGATTGTTCCGGATAACGCTAAAAATAGCGTTATTCGATACAAGATTTTTCCAAAAATCTTGTAATGTTATGCGGTTTTAGCGCTATACGTTACAATCGTTATCCGGGGTATTACTGTAACTGACTTAAACAATAGAGAACATGCAGTAGAGTCTTATAGCGAACTTACAGTAGAGACTTGATATATTGGAATTCATAACAAGGATACTTAGAAACTGCTGACTTATAACTTCATATAACCAACACTAATTACCTCGATTTTTAGTCTGATACTGTTTAAACTGTGATAATGTGCATGATAATACTTTGTTTTAAACTGTGATAACATGTATGATGAGAGGATACTGGTGTAGAAACCAGCAAACCAACATCAGGAATTTTGCCAAGAGAACCCTATGGACTAAAACAAAAGGCAAAACAAATGGGGCAATTTAGATGAAACAGGAAGCTTAGCACATCAAATCAGAAGAAGGGGAGGGACAGGAAAGGGGAAGGAGAAATACAGTGTTGTAAGGAACAATACTGTATAGGGACATGGAATGTGAGATCTATGAACCAGGGAAAACTGGAAGTGGTAAAAAAGGAAATGGAAAGAATAACCATTGACATCTTGGGAATCAGTGAGTTAAAATGGACACGGATGGGTGAATTCAGCTCTGAAAACCATCATATCTACTACTGTGGACAAGAAAACCTCAGAAAAAAATGGAGTAGCCATAATTGTTAATAAAAGAGTGAGAAAAGCAGTAATGGGATATAATCTCAAAAATGATAGGATGATGTCAGTAAGAATACAAGGCAAACCATTTAATATCACTGTAATCCAAATATACGCACCAACCACTAGTGCAGATGAAGACACAATTGACCAGTTCTATGAGGACTTAGAACACCTCATAGAACAGACACCAAGAAATGATGTACACATTATCATAGGAGATTGGAATGCCAAAGTAGGAAATCAAAAAGTAAATGGAATAACAGGCAAGTTTGGTCTTGGAACACAGAATGAAGCACGCCAAAGACTGACAGAGTTCTGTCAAGATAATGCACTGATCATAGCAAACACTATCTTCCAGCAACACAAACAGAAACTTTACACATGGACATCACCAAATGGCCAACATCGAAACCAGATTGATTACATACTCTGCAGCCAAAGATGGAGAACCTCCATACAGTCAGCAAAAACAAGACTAGGGGCAGATTGTGGCTCAGATCACAACCTACTGATCACAAAATTCAGGCTTAGACTAAAGAAAATAGGGAAAACAATTAGGCCAGACAGATATGACCTAGACAACATCCCTAAGGAATACACAGTGGAGGTGTGGAACAGATTCAATGGCTTGGACCAGATAGACAGCGGGCCAGAAGAATTATGGACAGAGATGCGGGACATCATGCAGGAGGCAGCAAAGAAAACCATACCAAAAGAAAAGCGTAAGAAAGCTAAGTGGTTGTCCAATGAGGCTCTTAAAATAGCAGAGGACAGAAGTAATGCAAAAGGCAAAGGAGAAAGGATTAAATACAATCACTTGAACACAGAATTTCAAAGAAAAGCAAGGAGAGATAAGGAAACCTACCTGAATGGACAGTGCAAAGAAGTAGAGGTAAACAATATCAGGGGTAGAACTAGAGATCTTTTCAAAAAAATTGGGGAAATCAAGGGAACATTTAAAGCAAAAATGACCATGATAAAGGACAAAGACGGCAAGGAGTTAGCTGATGCAGAAGAGATTAAGAAAAGATGGAAAGAGTACACAGAGGAACTCTACAAAAAGGACCTCAACACCCCTGATAATTTCAATGATGAAGAAATTGAACTTGAGCCAGACATCCTATAGAGTGAAGTCAGAAAGGCCCTAAAAAGCACTGCAAACAACAAAGCCAGTGGAGATGATGGTATCCAAGTTGAACTTTTCAAAGCCCTGCAAGATGATGGAATCAAATTATTGCATTCTATATGCCAGCAGATTTGGAAAACACAACAATGGCCACAGGATTGGAAAAGATCAGTATATGTTCCAATCCCCAAAAAGGGTAATGCCAAAGAATGCTCAAATTATTGAACAATTGCGCTCATCCCACACGCTAGCAAGGTGATGCTCAAGATAATACAAGATAGACTGCAACAGCATGTGGAGAGAGAATTACCAGAAGTGCATGCGGGGTTCAGAAGAGGCAGGGGAATTAGAGACCATATTGCCAACATACGTTGGATCATGGAAAAAACAAAGAAATATCAGAAACAAGTCTACTTCTGTTTCATTGATTACACTAAGGCCTTTGACTGTGTAGACCACAACAAAATGTGGCAAGTAATTAAAGATATGGGAATACCAGAACACCTTATATGCTTCATGAGAAATCTGTACATGAATCAAGAAGCAACAGTTAGGATAGAATATGGAATGACGGAGTGGTTTGGAATAGGAAAAGGAGTAAGATAAGGCTGCATTTTGTCACCCTGCTTATTCAACTTATACACAGAACACATAATGTGCAATGCAGGGATGGAGGAATCATAATTTGGGATCAAAATTGCTGGGAGAAACATCAACAATTTGAGATATGCAGATGATACCACCCTCATGGCAGAAAGTGAGGAAGACCTAAAGAAGCTCCTGATTAGGTTGAAAGAAGAAAGTGCAAAAGCTGGCTTGAGACTCAATATCAAGAAAACCAAGATAATGGCAACAGGCCCTATCAGTCCCTGGAAAATAGATGGGGAAGAAGTAGAAGCAGTGACAGATTTTACTTTCCTAGGATCAAAGCTCATTGCAGATGGAGATTGCAGCCATGAAATAAAAAGGCAACTGATTCTTGGGAGACAAGCGATGAGAAACCTGGGGAACATAGTGAAAAGCAGAGACATCAAATTGCAAACAAAAATTCGTATAGTCAAAGCAAAGGTATTCCCGAAGGCAATGTATGGTTGTGAGAGCTGGACCATTAGGAAAGCTGGGCGCAGAAGAATAGATGCCTTTGAGATGTGGTGTTGGAGGAGAGTTTTGAGAGTCCCCTGGACAGCGAGGAGAACAAATAGGTCAATCTTTGAAGAAATCAACCCTGACTGCTCCTTAGAAGGTCAAATAGTAAAGATGAAGCTAATCCATGTGTACAATACTTTGGACATCAAATGAGAAGAGAAGACTCGCTTGAGAAAGCCTTGATGCTTGGAAGGGTTGAGAGCAAAAGAAGAAGGGGGCAGCCAAAAATGAGATGGCTAGATGGTATTGTGGACACAATGGGCACAGAGCTGAGCGAGTTGAGGGGGATTGTCGAGGACACGAGTGCCTGGCGGACAGTGGTCCATGGAGTCGCAAAGGGTCGAAATCGACTGTGCGACTGAACAACAATTTTTTTTTACAAGGGAACATTATAACAGTTGGAGCTACCACTATGCCTGCTGCTGCCTCAGCTGAATCACATCCCATGGTGGCATGCATGTTCCAGCAGCGGCAGGGCATATCTGGGCAAGTCCATGAGCTAAAGTCAGAAATAGGTATACTGTATAAGGTGAGATGACCAAGGGCTTGTCTCTAGTGCAGGGGCGTAGCTACCGCCGTATCAGCCGTATCAATTATACGGGGGCCCCGGGTCACGGGGGCCCCCAACGTGCGTAAGCAAAACAAATGCAGAGCGGGAGGGAGGCGACGGCCAGGGAGCCTTGGGAGAGGGCGCCGGAAGCGGGCTGGGGGCGGGTGCCTTTCTGGGAGGCCTTGGGCTGCCCCCTCCCACCTGCCCAGGACAAAGAAGGGAGGGCAGGGCTCTCCTTTCTCCGCTGCTTCTGTCGCCTCCACTCACGCGAGAGAGCGGGGGTGCGCGCGCGGCCCCTGATGAACCAGGGACACTCGGACCGCCGGACGCTCTGGGACCTTCACTGGGGAGGGGGCAGCACGGGGAGAGGCCGCCGAGCGCTGGCGACGCCTCCGGCGGGACCGCAGCAACAGCAGCGGAGGGCACTCTGGCCCGGGAAGAGGCTGGGAGGGCTTTGACGGTCTCTCCCGCTTCCCCGGCCGTGGACCCGCCCTGCCAATGGTGGCAAAGGCCACGGGCAGCAGCCAGCAGCGCGGGTTGCAGCGGTTCCCACCTCTCCTGTTTCTGCCAAAGTCAACGTCATTGTGGGAAGGCCTGAGAAGGGACGGTCTCCTTTGGTGCCCCCCCCAACCCCCAATTCCTCCTGCCCGTTACCCGCAAAAGGGTGGCGCTGCTCTTCAGCGCCTGCCTGCCCGCCCTGGACAGGTTTTCTAACGGGAAGCAAAGAGATAATGCAAAGGGGAGAAAAGTTGGACCAAAGGTGGGAGGAGGGCCACGGGGCCCTCAACGTGCGTAAGCAAAACAAATGTTGTTGTTGTTCAGTTGCACAGTTGATTCCGACCCTCTGCGACCCCATGGACCACTGTCCTCCAGGCACTCCTGTCCTCCACCATCCCCCTCAACTCACTCAGCTCTGTGCCCATTATCTCCACAATACCATCTAGCCATCCCATCTTGGGCCGTCCCCTTCTTCTTTTGCCCTCTACCCTTCCAAGCATCAAGGCTTTCTCAAGTGAATCCTCTCTTCTCATTTGATGTCCAAAGTACTTTAGCTTCATCTTTATTATTTGACCTTCTAAGGAGCAGTCAGGCTTGATTTCTTCTAAGATTGACCCATTTGTTCTCCTCGCTGTCCAGGGTACTCTCAAAACTCTCCTCCAACACCACATCTCAAAGGCGTCTATTTTTCTGCGCTCCGCTTTCCTAATGGTCCAGCTCTCACAACCATACATTGCCACAGGGAATACCATTGCCCTGACTATGCGAATCTTTGTTTGCAATTTAATGTCTCTACTTTTCACTATGTTCCCCAGGTTTCTCATCGCTTGCCTCCCGAGAATCAGTCGCCTTTTTATTTCATGGCTGCAATCCCCATCTGCAGTGAGCTTTGATCCTAGGAAAGTAAAATCTGTAACTGCCTCTACTTCTTCCCCATCTATTTTCCAGGGACTGATAGGGCCTGTTGCCATGATCTTGGTTTTCTTGATATTTAGTCTCAAGCCAGCTTTGTAAAGCGTGCGTTCAAAAGTTGGCAACACCCTACATCGGTTATCGCAGGCTGCGGGATTTCCCCGTTTAAGTAATTTTATGCATTTTTTTCTTTTGTGAGAAATCTTTACCCTTCCTAAGGGCCCCCAAACAAATTTTTATACGGGGCCCCGCCAAGGCACGCTACGCTTCTGCTCTAGTGTGAAACTATCTTATTGGATAGTACATCTAGGCCATAGTAAGTCTGTTTTGAGCTAAAGATGAGTAAGCACAGCTGTGTTAATAAACTGGACAATTTTAGCTACATTTGTGATCAACGCAAGAACCTAACCAAGGGTAATATTTGCTTACTTAAGATCCTGATGTCCTAGGCAGAATCGGACTTCAGATTTGGATTCAGTGCACTTGATTTAGTATTGTACACATGGATTAGACCAAGTAACCAGACAATTTTTTTTTTGTGATGCAGTGTAATTTATACCTGTTTGAGACTTTAAAATCTTGCTGCACTAGTCTAAAATTTTGAAATTTTCCTTCCTGGAATAAGATCTTTTAATGCATGTGTCACCTGAAAACTCTCAAAAAAGCAATCAGATTATAAATTTCTTTAAACATAAATGAAACCCAGAGGTTTTGAAGGAAAAAGAGATTTTATCAATAAAATCAATTATAACATATGCATATGTGGTGCTTGGTTCCAAGAACCCCAATTAACAATTCAATCTGACTTGTATACCTTTTGACAAATCACACACATATGTTCTCAGCTCAGGTAGAGCCGAAAGGCGGAGGGTGTTTCATATTTTATCTTGACATTACATATTTATTTAAAATGTTCAGAAATGCACAGTCACGCAAGTCTACGCTTAAATAAATGACTCAAGACTTTTTGTTAAACAGTGTTTTTCTTTTTTCAGAAAAATGGCTTTCTCTAGGCCACACTATAAACTAGCACAAATAATTTATACAAGCTTCATTTACTGCATGTTCGTTTTGATAAGGGGAAAGGGTTTAATAATTCAAATTAATTAATTTTGGGGTTGTCACAGGGTCACACATGAAAAAATAATCCTGGTCTCCTAGAAATTAAAATTGATTGCATTTAAATTGTGTAGCAAATTGAATTCCTTGGAAACTTCCATGATCAGGGTATTAAAAGAGGCACAAATGGCTTCTGGCAGTTTTAAAGTCCAATCTTAAAGACCAATATTAAGGCTAGGGCCATTTCAGGTGAGCCTTTTAAATCCATTCCCCCGCCCCTCCTTTTCAAATTCCCAATGATCTTTGTGTAATAAATCTCACCACTTTCTTTTAATTTTCTGTTACCATGTTTTTAGAAGTTACCCCTGATCCTTTTTGCTCAAATCTCTTAATGAACACTAACCTATCTCTTCTGCTTATCTCTTCCAGTGACCACTTGCATACTAATAAATTACTAGTTCCCATTTTTGTTCATTGCCTGTTCTTTTACATATGAAGCTGTGTCTAAAAGAAAACAGTATCAATTACAGTGTGGCATTCAGCTATTAGTACCCACAGGGGGATTTCAATTCGCAGAAGCCTAAGTCAGTACATTGGCTGATCAGTGCTTTGGGGAATTGACTTAGGCTTCTGGGAATTAAAAGTCCAAAAACCAAAGGGTGGAAAACACTGCCTTAGAGACATTTATTTGTTAGGTCTTTTCTAGGGCTCAAGTGGTTAAGACGCTGAACTAGATGACTGGAAGGTTGAAGTTTGATTCCCGTGTACTGCACGATGGACTGAGCTCCTGTATCTGTCCCAGCTTTGGCCAACTGAGCAGTTCAAAAGCAAGAAATTGCAAGTACATAAATAGGGACCACTTCGGTGGCAAGGTAAACAGTGTTCCGTGTTTAGTCATGCCTGCCACATGTCCATGGAAAAGTCTGCATATGCAAACAGCACTGGCTCTTTGGGTATAAACAGATGAGCACTCAACCCTAGAGTCAGATACAACTGGCTTTCCACAAAGGGCGAGCTTTACCTTTACCTAAGGCGATTCTCTGAATTTCCCTGCCAACTAGCAACCAGAAAGTTAAAAAGGAAAGGTGGGGCAAGAATGGAAGGGCTGGGAGAGGGAAGGACAGTGCATGCCCCCCCCCGCCAGCCCTCCCCCAAGGATTAATTAAAGGCACGGAGTCTGCATGCCTAAAGAGGCAGGAGCTCCAGAAGAGGGAGGGAGGGAGGTGGAGGGCTCAGAGTGGGGGAGGGAATGACAGTTCGTACCCTCCAAGAGTTAAAGGCACAGATTCTCACTGCCTAGAGAGACAGGATGTCCGGAGGAGAGAGGCCGGGCGGAAGAAAGCCAAAAGGGAGTGACGTAGGTGGGGAAGGACAGTTTTCTGCCCTCCAAGGGCACTGAGTCTGAGTGCCTAGAGAGGCAGGGGCTCTGCGGGAGGGAGGGAGAAGGGAGTACCCCCCCCCCTCCTTACCGGAGATCCTGGCGACAGGGACAGGTTCCATTCCAAGCCATAGTCTAGTCGGACCTTCTTGACTCTGAGGCCATCCTGGCTCTCTGTGGCCTTCCCTGCCTTGGAAGCCAAAGGAGACTTTCTTTCCTGCCTTGCATCCAGAGGGCCGGAGGAGGAGCTACTTCAGGTCTCCTTTCTCCTTCCCCCCTTCCCCCTTCTGCTTAATGGGTGTCTCTTTTATTGGGGATCACAAGCTCCCAAAGGAAGGAAAACAAACCTTAAAGAGGACCATAAGGCGGAGGGGGAACCTTACCTGGGAGGAGGATGGGGGGGGGAGCTTTTGGGGATCCATGGGCGAGGCTGAAGGATCTCAAAGCCACCCACCCCCAAATAAATAAATAAACAAATAAATGTCATGGCTTTGCCAGAGAGACGAGAAAGAGGTGCCTTGGAGGCATCTCTGGAGCCCTCCTGAAATGACCCCTGCCTTTTCTATAGGGTCTGGGTGGGTTTGTGGGATGGAGGAGAGGAGGGCCAAACGGGCACCAAGACACCAAGAAACCCCTCCAACAGCTCTAATGTAATGCTAATTTTCTCTTGTTTGAGTTAGGTGAGCTTCTTTCAGCCCTTGTCATTAGGATCGTGGCTTGTGGTCCTCCCGCCCTCCTCCGTTCTGGCAGTGAAGAAACAGAGACTTTACTTTGGGCGGTAAGGAAAACAACCTTAACGCCAAACATGAATATCTGGGACTCAGACTTTTAACTCTTTACAGCCAATTCCTTCATTAATGGTGTGACCCATGTCTCTCACGGCTACCTCGATGACATCCTGCTGGTCATGAGGGGACTCCCCTTGTCACTTTTATCTCAGTCAACTGGCCACCTACCCAGACTGACCAAAGCCTTTCCTGAGCCTTTGGCTTCTTGTTGTTCCTGACGCTCTCCACACTTACTTGGCTGCGAGTGGGGTGGCAGGAGCCAAATGATATTTTAGGCTGTATTTACAGAAGTATAGCCTCCAAATTCTGTGTAGTACCTGTTCCTGATGCTCCCTTATAGGATATTTGAGCCTGGGCTTGTTGCTCTGCGTCATCCAAAGGAACCTTCATTTGGACTAGATCCCCAGTCCTAGGGCAGAAGAGCTGTCAGGTGGATCCACAGTTGGTTAGGTAAAGTTTTCCCTTGCTCAAAAGCCAGTCATATCTGACTCTAGGGTTCAGTGCTCATCTCTGTTTCAAAGCCGAAGCCAGCACTGTCTGCTTCTGCAGATGTTTCTGTGGTCATGTGGCAGGCATGACTAGACACCGGAGCTCACAGAATGCTATTTACCTTCCCACTGAAGTGGTCCCTATTTATCTACACTAGTACCCCGGATAACGTTATGACTTGGTTCCTCAAGTCTCGTCGTTATCCGGTTTTTAACGTTGTGCGATGCATTGATCACACAACGTTAAAAAAAGCCCTGTTTCCCTGGAGGCTGCAGCAAGCCAGAACGTCGGGATTTGAATCCTGACATTTTGGCTTGCTGCAGCCTCCAGGGAGGTGGACTTTTTTTTACCAATTTTGGGGTCTCTGACCCCCCCCCCCCGCCGGGTCCAGGGAGGTGGGGAGACCTGATCCAAGTTGTTTCTGGGCTTCCCCGACGTCCTCAGCCAGTGCAGCAAGCCAGAATGTCGGCATTCGAACCCTGACGTTTTGGCTTGCTGCACTGGCTGAGGATGTCAGGGAAGCCCAGAAACAGCTTGGATCGTGTCCCCTGCCTGCTCCAGAGAGATCAGAGGACCTGATCTACAGCTGCAGGGTGGCTGGGGAAGCTGACGGGGACTCCCTGTCGGCTTCCCTAGCCACCCGCCCTTGCCTCTGCAGCTGTGGGGTGGCTGGGGGAGCCGACGGGGGAGCCCCCCGTCAGCTTTCCAGCCTCCCCACCCCTGCCTCCGTAGCTGCAGGGTGGCTGGGAAGCTGAACGGAGAACCCCGTTCAGCTTTCCAGCCACCCTGCTGCTAAGAACGACTGTATCGGATAACGCTAAAAATTGTGTTATTTGATACAAGATTTTTCCGAAAATCTTGTAACGTTATGCGGTTTTCACGCTATCCGGTACTCGCGTTATCCGGGGTATTACTGTACTGTACTTGCAATTTGTTGCTTTCAAACTGCTAGGTTGGCAGGAGGTGGGACAGAGACAGGAATTCACTCTGTTGTACAGTACTCAGGATTCAAACTCTGAACTCCCAATCATCAAGTTCAGTGTCTTAACCACTTGAGGTACTGTATTTGGTTACAGGATCATATTCAGAGAGTGCTTCTTAATGGCTCGTTCCCAAACAAGGAGGAGGTAACAAAGTGGGGTACCACAAAGCTTTGTCCTGGGTCCATTGACACTAAATTGGGTGGAATAGCTAATACCCTCAAAGACTAAAACAAAATTCCAACAGATGTTTATAGGTTTGAGCCTTGACTGGAAAACAACAGAATGAAATTTTATAGAAATTAAGTGTAAACTTCTATATCTAAGGAAAGAAAACAAGATATACAGTTACATGATGAGAGACTTGACTTAATAATATTATGAGCGATAAAAATCTTAGAATTCTTATAGACCAGGGATTCTCAACCTGTGGCCTGTTGGTTGGATGTGGCCTGCAGCACCATTTCATGTGACCCACCTCCACCACACCAGGAAGTACCATGTGATGGAGGAAGGGCAAAATGGCCATCTGGCCCCTGAAGCTGTCTGAGGGAGCATGACCTGGCCCCCAGCTTTAAAAGGTTGAGAACTCCTGTTGTACATCATAAGCTGAATATGAAGCAACACTATGATCTGGCTACCACAAAGCCAAATGCTATTTTAGACTTCATTAACAGAGGTATAGTCTCTCCAGTGGTTAAGGCGCTGAACTTGATGACTGGAAGGTTGGCAGATCAGCAGTTTGAGACAAAAGTTTCCATGACAGAGTGAACTTCCGTCTCTGTCCCAGCTCCTGCCAACCTAGCACTTCAAAAGCAAGAGATTGCAAGTAGAGAAATAGGTACTACTTTATGGGAAGGTAAACGGTGTTCCGTGCACTCCAGTGTCTAGTCATGCCTGCCACATGTCTACGGAAATGTCTGCAGATGCAGACTGTGCTGGTTCTTTGGCTATAAACAAAGATGAGCACTGAGCCCTAGAGACGGATACAACTGGCTTTCAAACAAGGGAGATCTTTATCTAATCTCCAAATCTTATGTAGTACTAGTTCCCCTCTGTTTGGCACTAGTTAGGCCTCATCTTGAACATTGTGTCCTGTTGTACACACCTCACTTTAAGAAGGTTATCTTCACATTGAAAGGAGGACAACAAGGATGATCGGGAACTGGGAACCAATCCCTATGAGAAAAGGCTGAAATAACTGGGTATATTTAGCCTTGAGAAAAGGAGACTTAGAGGAGCTACGATAGCACTTTTCTAATACTTGAAAAATTGCCATAACAAGAAGTGGCAGGATCTGTTCTCTTATCATCCCAGAGTGCATAACAAAAAAGTAATGGCCTCAAGTTCCAGGAAGCCAGATTTCAGTTGAATATCAGGAAAAATTAGAACTCCAACACTGGAAGCATTTGAGATAGAGTTGGACAATCATCTGTCAGAACTGCTTTGATTTGGATTCCTGCATTGAGCAGAGGGGTGGACTCAATGGCCTTATTAGGTCCTTCCAACTCCATTATTCTATGAGTCTAAGACAGGGGTTGCCAAACATTTTAAGTCAGGGGCCGTCTCATGTTCCTTCAGACAGTTGAGCAGGCCGGACTGGTGGTTCCTCCCGCTGTAAACAACATCCATGGCTGTCGTAAATGTGTTTACAACAGCAGTGGGTGCATTTACTACTGTCATTAAAGCATCCATCTCTACCGGATACAGCTCCCGGTACCATTTCCTGTGGCCCAGAAGTGCCATGTGGTGGAGGAAGGGCAAAATGGCCCCCGAAGCTGTGTGAGAGAGTATGACCCGGCCTACAGCTTAAAATGGTTGAGAACTCCTGACTTATATGGTATTTCTCACTTGAAGTTTTGACATGAAATTTTCAGATCATTTTAAAAGGCTAGAGTAGGAGAGAATTCTTCCTTTCTTTCCTTAGCTGGTGTCTTTTGATGAGGAGGCTGCACATTTTATGAAGGAAGAGTGGGATCTCCCGGATCAAGCACCAAAGAGCTTTGTACAAGGAGGTTGCGATGGAGAGCCATAAGACTATGACTTTGCTGGGTAAGGCTGCCTTTTGTTTATAAATACGAGGCCAAAGGTCAAGAAGAGGCCAAAGGCATTAATTTGTATTCTTGGGAACTTTGTTCTTCAAGGAACAAGGAGGGCTTTTGATGGAAGCCAATAGGTTGTAATGAATTCCTCAGACTTTAAGGCAGGGGTGCCCAAACTACAGCCTGAGGGCTGGATCCGGCCCCCGATGCCAATTCATCCGGCCTACGAAGTGCTCATCACTCCTGGAAGTGGAAGTAAAATGTGCCTGTATGCATGCGGTTTACTTCTGCTTCCAGGAGTGATGAGGGCTTCATGGGCTGGATGAATTGACATCAGGGGGCAGATCCAGCCCCTAGGCCTTAGTGACCAGCCCCCTGAACCACATGACCGGCCTGCGGCCCAAAAAAGTTTGGGCACCCCTACTTTAAGGCTGCTGTGACTAGCGTTCCTATAGAAATCAGGTTTCACTTGTGGAATGTAGAGCTGAGCCTGGTGGTTGTTACACCCTGAACAGCCTCCCCTGTTGAGAAAAGATTGCACAGCTCACTGCAGTGCATGTGCACACCTGAGGGAAATGGGGAGATACTTAGTGTGGGTGTGAAGGTCAGGCTGGGACGAATCCCTAAAGGTCCTTAAGAGGAATATTTGTTTTGCTGAGAAGATTCTGGCGCAGTGATGGTGGCAAAGGAAGCCCTTCTTCCCCTCACAAATCTATATTTTTAAATTTTGTTTATGAAATGTGCTTAGGTCATCTGATGACTAATAAGTATAAGCAACAGAGTAATAACTGCCCCAGTTCCTGCCAACTTAGCAGTTCAAAAGCAAGAAATTGCAAGTAGATAAATAGGGATCACTTCAGTGGGAAGGTAAACAGCGTTCCATGCAGTGCCACATGAGGCATGCCTACCACATGTCCATGGAACCGCATGGTGGTCCATGGAGCTGCAAAGGGATGCACTCGACTATGTGACTGAACAACAACAACAACATTAGGGACCACTTCGGTGGGAAGGTATACAGTGTTCTGTACACATGAGGCATGCCTGCCACAGGTCCATGGAAACATCTGCAGATAAACAGAGATGAGCACTGAGCCCTAGAGTTGGATACAACTGGCTTTCGAGCAAGGGTAACCTTTACTTAATACAGTAACTGGAAAGGCTTTAAATATATTTTCTTTTTGAATGGTTAAATATTTTCTAATTATTAGCTTATCTCTCTTTCTTTGAAAGAAACTCCGAATCCTATCCTCATCACTTGGCTGGAAGAAGACGAGGAAGCACTTCTTTGGGGCTCTGAAGGAGAGGAGAAATCAAGCAACCTGTATCTTGGTATGTGGTGAGAGTCTTTTATCCCCTGGGAAACGGAGGGGGATTCTTAGGTAGGTTTCTTCGTGTGTGTTTAATCCACTAGATTAGTGGTTCCCAATATGGGGCCCAAGGCCCACAGGGAGACTTCAATTCCCAGAAGCCTAAGTCAGACGTTGGCTGATACAGTGGTTTGGGGAATTGGCTTAGGCTTCTGGGAATTGAAGCCCAAAAACCAAAGGTTGGGGAACACTGCACTAGATTCATCAGCCACAGGTTGTGTCCAACAGCAGACTTCTGATTGTTTGGTCTCTCTGATACTTAGTGGCCCTTTTGGGTTGACTACCTGTAAGGAAATGAGCATTTCCTGAACGCCTATTCCTCCACAAGGAAGCAGCCTCTGCATTTCTGAGATAACTTTTCTTGCAAACACCAGACAACCTGCACAGTCTTCCTAATTCTTCTTTCACTTCTGCACCTCCCGTTTCTGATTCCTGCCGCTCTTACAGGTCTCATCTCAGAAAAAACTAAACACAATTCCAAATGCCATTTTTTACGGAACACAATAGATCAGGGGTTCCCAACCTAAGGCCACTGGGCCAAATTTGGCCCATGGCACCATTTCATGTGGCCTCCAGCACCTTCAAGGGCATCCAAGAAACAAAATGGCCACCCTTTTGAACCTGTTGGGACATAATGGCTGTCCCCATCATGTAGGCTGGGCAAAATGACAGTCCGTTCCTCGAAGCTGACTGAGAGAGCGTGACCTGTC
Organism: Furcifer pardalis; assembly: GCA_030440675.1. Lineage (NCBI taxonomy): Eukaryota > Metazoa > Chordata > Lepidosauria > Squamata > Chamaeleonidae > Furcifer > Furcifer pardalis. The sequence continues at coordinate 161,183,043 of CP126893.1, read as the reverse complement.
CCCCAGCTTGAAAAGGTTGGGAACCCCTGCAATAGATCTTTGCTTATTGGTTGTGAGTCACAAGGGCCCACCTTACTTAACACCACTTTTCTGTGATTTAACAGCAACAAATACATTTCCCGTATTAATTAATTAATGTGTAGAGAAAATGTTTTTAAAATGTTTTAATCTTGGTTCTTAATTGAGATATATGTTTGCTTTTTTTAAAACTGCGGCAGTACTTTCAAAGCTGTTGATTGCTTTATAGTTTTAGCTGTTTGTGAGCCACTTTGCTTTACCTATGGAATGAAAGGCACATACAAACAATGTAAATACTATATTCTGTTTATTTATTATTATAATAATTTCATGTCAGAAATTAATCTGGATTAAAAGGATTTTTGCTGGAGAAATTCCACTCAGGGGACGCCCAAATGAGACTCTTTTTCATGTCCCCAAGATCTTTTCCCACTGCAGTGGTCCCTATTTATCTACTTGCAAATTCTTGCTTTCGAACTGCTAGGTTGGCAGGAGCTGGGTCAGAGATGGGCACTCAAACCATCATGCAGTACCTGGGTCTTGAACTGCCAACTTGCTGTCCTTCTGACTAACAAGGTGAGCTTCTTAACCACTAAGCAATTAAATGTGTATGTCAACCAAACTGTAAGTGCTCATTAATCTGGGTGGTGAACAAGATAAAACATTCCCCACATCCTCTACCCACTTCATTCTCCTACCAAGATAATCAAATCACTCTAAACCAACAGGCCTGAGGAGCTACAGAAAACTAACTATTCAAAATGTACACATAAAGAAATATTCTTCAAATCATGACCTATGTCAGGTGCTGTTTGTTATCTGTCACTTTTTCCCAAGAAAGTTATTTTTAGTCATTTTGTTAGTGTGACTTGGTCAGAAAATGAAATGTCTGGCCCAGTGATGGCAAACCTTTTAGAGACCAAGTACCCAAACAGCAACCCAAAACCCACTTATTTATCACAAAGTGCCAACAAGGTAATAGGGGAGGGATGAAGCTCTACCATTGGGCTGTTGGGCAGAGGTGCAGGGCAAACGGGCAACCGCATGGGTGCCCACAGAGAGGGTTCCGAGTACCATCTCTGGCACTCATACCATAGGTTTGCCACCAGAAGAAGGGGCGGCCAAAAATGAGATGGCTAGATGGTATTGTAGATGCAATGGGCACAGAGCTGGGCAGACTAAGGAAGATGGTGGAGGACAGAGGTGCCAACATGGCAACAAGCTCTATCAGTCCCTGGAAAATAGAGGGGGGGGGGGGGAGGGAGAAGTAGAAGCAGTGACAGATTTTACTTTCTTAGGATCAAAGCTCATTGCAGATGGAGATTGCAGCCATGAAATAAAAAGGCGACTGATTCTTGGGAGACAAGCTATGAGAAACCTGGGGAACATAGTGAAAAGTAGAGACATCAGATTGCAAACAAAAATTCGTATAGTCAAAGCAAAGGTATTCCCGAAGGCAATGTATGGTTGTGAGAGCTGGACCATTAGGAAAGCTGGGCGCAGAAGAATAGATGCCTTTGAGATGTGGTGTTGGAGGAGAGTTTTGAGAGTCCCCTGGACAGCGAGAACAAATAGGTCAATCTTAGAAGAAATCAACCCTAACTGCTCCTTAGAAGGTCAAATAGTGAAGATGAAGCTAAAGTACAGTAAAACCTCATATAACACTAAAACCTGGTTCCACAAGTCTTGGTGTTATATGATTTTTAGTGTTATCTGATGCATGTTAAAATCCTATGGGATCCATAGAGATACATTGTAACCACACAGGCTTTAGCGGTTATCTGAAGCATCCCATAGGATCTTAATATTATCTGATGCAATTCTTCCCCCCAGATTCCTTAATGTTATGCGATTTTAGTGTTATTTGATACTAATGTTATATGAGGTATTACTTGTACTTTGGACATCAAATGAGAAGAGAAGATTCACTTGAGAAAGCCTTGATGCTTGGAAAGGTCGAGGGCAAAAGCAGAAGGGGGTGGCCAAAAATGAGATGGCTAGATGGTATTATTATTATTATTATTATTATTAAATTCAAATTTATATGCCGCTCTCCTTGCCGAAGCAACCCAGAGCGGCTAACAATGTTACAAAACACATGGGCAGAGAGCTGAGAGAGTTGAGGAGGATGGTGGAGGACAGAAGTGCCTGGCGCACAGTGGTCCATGGGGTCACAAAGGATCGGAATCGACTGCGACTGAACAACAAAAAAGAGGTGCCAGGCAGGCAAAGGTCCATAGGGTCACAAATGTCGAAATTGACTGTGCGACTGAACAACAACAAAATAGTAATGAAAAATCTTGGTTTGATGAGTGGGGCTTCCCAAGGGCTGATAGTATCTGCTGTTATTTTTTTCTACTGGAATAAACAGGATCTCCTGGGATTTATCCTTGCAAAACAAGATACGCATGGCGTATGAATCCCTTGACTTGTTTGTCCTTCCTTAACTTCTAAAAGATTTCTTAAACTTCCTTTTAGTCATCATTCTTCCACTCTTATTTCCACTCTTATTTTGTGGGTGCAACAAATCAGTTTTACAAAGCCTTTGGAAGAAGGAAACCATCAGTCTTCAATGACCTTAATCTTTGAGAGAAGCAATTTCTATGGCATTTAGGTCCCCAAACAGTTTCCTTATTTTTTTGCCAAATCCCCAGGTACAGTAGTCTTGAGAATATGCAATGCACTAACATAGCAATCAGTAGATTCACTTGGCAGATAAAATTTTGGAATTAAATTCTGAAATATTCAGCAATAATGTTTACAAGATTTGCTAGAGCAGTTTCCCCCCAACCTCTAGTTCTTGGACTTCAATTCCCAGAATCTTCCTCCCCTACCACCAACCTCTTTACTCCTCGGACATCAGAGGGACATCACTTGATACTTTCTCCCCACTGTCTTTTCTTACTTATACAAAAACACACACCAAAACATTTACAAGGCATGAAAGCAGGGAATTCCAGGAATTTTCCCTAAGTTTATCTCATGCTTCCTTTTCCTATCTCCCAGGAAATGCAATGGCCACTGAGGCAGGCTCTGGATCATCTCCTCTCGGCTGGAGACGGGAAGAAATGGCACTTCAGTTCCCTCGGGTAAGGAGAGAATAATTAGAGAGAGATGCCTTGCTCACTCTGTCTTGAGAGTTGTGGAGTTGGATGGGAAAATCATGCTTTGCGTTAGTTTTACTACATTTCTCATCACACCATGCATCCTACAAATAGAAGATGAAAGTAGAAACAGAGCCACCCGATTATGGTTTGGTGTTGCATTGAATGAGCCAGGCTCTATGTTTGAGAGAGTACCTGTATACACAAGAAAGCAATTCTTTCCTCCTATCAGGTCGTGTCCTTCGAGGAGGTGACTGTGTATTTCACGAAAGAGGAATGGGACTTCCTGGATCCAGACCAAAGAGTTCTTTATATGGAAGTCATGCTGGAGAACTACGAGATGGTGGCTTCTTTGGGTAAGGACAGAATGCATGGCAATGGCCAACAAGGCTGGAAGTCTTCTTGATGCCTTTCTTGGCAGGTAGAACATAGGAGGTGGATTCAGTCAGATTCCAGTGGTCTCTCCTGTGGAGGAATGTCTGGCCAGCAAGGGCAGACATTGGATCAAAGGTGATAAAGGGAATTTTCTGGCATTTTCAAGAGAAATGTTTGAAAATCAATGTGAAGTAAATATTGGGCAGGCCTACTCATGAGCAAAAGTCCAGAAAAGTCCTTGCAATTGGTAGAGCAGTAATACTTGCAAAGTCGGCTCACAAAATCTAAAACTAAAAAAAACCCTCATTAACAGAAAATTATTCTTCTTTCTCTCTCAAAATCCAGGTGATGATCAAGATGATGAGAACTTGCAGGATCTATTGCTTGACTCATGGGAGGTAAAGGAGCCTAGAGAAGGAAGAGAGATGTTTGGAAATTCAAAGGGACTAAAGAATCAGATACACTCAATTTCCCAGGAAGAAGATGACGTATTGAAGAGATATGGCACAGTCCACTCAGTATCAAAGCAAAACCAAGGCAGGGAAGATGTAAAACATTTCAGTGCTAGCCTAATAGCTTCCGACCAAAGAAGAAGCAAAGTGGCGAAAGAATGGAATTGTGAAGTATGTGGCAAGAACTTCAGAAAGGGAGTCCAACTTAGACTGCATCAAAGAACTCACACAGGGGAGAAGCCTTATACGTGTGTGGAGTGTGGGAAGAGCTTCAGGAAGAAAGAGAGCCTTCGGAATCATCAAAGATTCCACACAGGGGAGAAGCCTTATACATGTGAAGACTGTGGAAAGAGCTTCAGTCAGAAAGGGACTCTAAGGAATCATCAAATAATTCACACGGGGGAGAAGGCATATAAATGCATGGAGTGTGGAAAGAGCTTCAGGCAGAAATGGAATCTTAAGTTGCATCAAATTACTCACACAGGGGAGAAGCCTTATACCTGTGTGCAGTGTGGAAAGAGCTTCAGTCAGAAATCAAGCCTTCGGAATCATCAAAGTATTCACACAGGGGAAAAGCCTTATTCCTGCATAGACTGTGGAAAGACCTTCGGTCTGAAAGGGAGCCTTAGGCAACATCAAATAACTCACACAGGGGAAAAGCCTTATAACTGTGCGCAGTGTGGGAAGAGCTTCAGCCAGAAAGTGAGTCTCAGGTTACATCAAAGAACCCACACAGGAGAGACTCCATATAAATGCATGGTGTGTGGAAAGAGCTTCAGTCTGAAAGGGACCCTTACACAACATCAGATTATTCACACGGGGGAGAAGCCTTATGCCTGTGTGGAGTGTGGAAAGAAATTTAGTCAGAAATCGAATCTTAGGCATCATCAAAGAATACACACGGGGGAGAAGCCTTATGCCTGTGGAGAGTGTGGAAAGAGCTTCAGGAATAAAATGAGCCTTAGAAATCATGAAAATTTTCACACAGGGGAGAAGCATTGTACATGTGTGGAGTGTGGAAAGAGCCTCAGTCAGAATGGGACCCTATGGCATCTTCAAAGAACTCACACAGGGGAGAATGCATATAAGTGCATGGAGTGTAATAACAACTTTATTCAGAAGGGGAACCTAAGGCAACAACATAGTATTTATACAGAGGAAAAGCCTTATACATGCTTGGAATGTGGGAAAAGCTTCAGTCTGAAAGGGAATCTTAGGCAACATGAAAGAACTCACACAGGGGAGAAACCTTATACTTGTCTAGAGTGTGGAAGGAGCTTCAGTCAGAAACCAAATCTTAGGAAACATCAAACAACCCACAGAGGAGAGACTCCATATAAATGCACCGAGTGTGGAAAATGCTTCAGTCAAAAACAGAACCTTACACAACATCAAACCATTCACACAGGGGAGAAGCCTTATACATGTGTGGAGTGTGGAAAGAGTTTCAGTCAGAAACAGAACCTTAGGAAACATCAAACTATTCACACAGGGGAGAAGCCTTATACCTGTGTGGAGTGTGGAAAGAGCTTCAGTCAGAAAGTAAATCTTAGGAATCACCAAAGTATTCACACAGGGAAGAAATCTTATATATGCCTGCACTGTGGAAAGAGCTTTGGACACAAAGGGAGCCTTAACTTGCATCAAATTAGTCACACGGGGGAGAAGATGTATAAATGCATGGAGTGTGGAAAGAGCTTCAGGCACGAAGGAACCCTAAGACATCATCAAAGAATTCACACAGGGGAGAACACATATCAATGCCTGGATTGTGGAAAGAGCTTCATGCAGAAATGGAAACTTAAGTTGCATCAAAATAGTCACACAGGGGAGAAATCTTATATCTGTGTGGAGTGTGGAAAGAGCTTTAGTCAAAAATCGAGTCTTCGGAATCATCAGAGTATTCATACAGGAGAGAAACCTTATACATGCATGGAGTGTGGGAAGAGCTTCAGTCTGAAAGGGAACCTTAGGAAACATCAAGGAACTCATACAGGGGAGAAGCCTTACACCTGCGTGGAGTGTGGAAAGAGCTTCAGGACGAACGTGAGCCTCAGGCAACATCAAACAACCCACACAGGAGAGACGCCATATAAGTGTATGGAGTGTGGAAAGAGCTTCAGTCAGAAAGGGGCCTTTACACAACATCAAACGATCCACACAGGGGAGAAGCCTTATACTTGTGTGGAATGTGGAAAGAGCTTCCGTCAGAAATGGAACCTCAGGCAACATCAAAGAATTCACACTGGGGAGAAGCCTTATACCTGTGTGGAGTGTGGAAAGAGCTTCAGTCTGAAAGTGAGTCTTAGGCAACATCAAACTGTTCACACAGGAGAGAAGCCTTATACCTGTGTGGAGTGTGGGAAGGGCTTCAGTCTGAAAGGGAGTCTTAGGCAACATCAGAGTATTCACACAGGGGAGAAATCTTATACATGTCTGCACTGTGGAAAGATCTTTGGACACAAAGGGAGCCTTAACTTGCATCAAATTAGTCACACGGGGAGGAGGCATATAAATGCATGGAATGTGTAAAGCACTTTAGACGGTCAAATAAATGCAGGAAAGCGACGATTCCTTTTTCTGGTCACTTTAAAAGTTCAAAACTTAGCAAGCTTTTGTAGTTCATGACTTCTTCAGGCTAACTTGGCATAGAGTATGTATTAGTCCAGGCAGGCTTATTCTTAGATGTAAAATGGGAGAATAGCAGGAACAAACAACAGCTTGCATCTTTTTACAATTTAGAAACAGAAAACCTGGATTTGCATATTCCCCTCCCCCAAAATGGCTCTCCCCGAAGCTGGTACCTCTCCATATGGCCGGGGTGGGGGTGGATGGTGCGATTCAAAATCAGTCTTCCAGGGTCATACAATAAGTTTACCCACTAGGCATGTCAAATTAGTCCAGATCAGTCCAGATCAAATTCAGTTATAAATATTACCTAGTGAGGGTTGTTCCTTTTGCTATATTGATCTTCAAAATCCCTGTTGCATGATGTAGTATCTCACAAGGTATCTCAAAAGGTTTATTGCACTTCAGAAGAGTATATCAACTTAGGCAATATCAAAGAACTTACATAGGGGAGAAGCTATATGTATGCAGTTAATATGGTAAGAGGTTCACACAGAAAGGGTATCTTAGATTGCATCAATGAATATCTATGATGTATAAGTTATATCTATGATGTATAAGTTATATATAAAAGCAAACTAATATGAAACAAATTCAGTCTGAGTGCTACCGTATATACTCGATTATAAGTTGTCCCAAATATAAGTCAAAGTATGTAATTTGGACCTCTAAAACTAGGAAAATAGATTGACCCGAGTATAAGTTGGGGGTGGAAAATGCAGCAGCTGCTAGTGACTTTCAGTAATTAAAATGCATGAAAATATGGTAAAATTAATTAATTTAAACATTTGTGTGGGTATGTTTTTGAGTGTTTACATTGACCCAAGTATAAATTGAGTCCCATTTTTGGACCTCATTTTGGGAGCTAAAAAACCCGACATATTTGAGTATATATGATATTTTTGTACCATCAATGAACTCAACCTTTTTGGTTTTTCGTTGAAGCTTAAATAAGGAGGGTAGTTTTTTGCAGAATCAGCTGGTGTGCTATCTTTAAAATTCAATAAAATGGGTGAATCATTGGACTATAGGAATGGCTGTTATTATACATAAGGATAAATGTATTCTGAATGCCATGTATTGGTAATTGTGCAGTTGATTTTGTAGTAAAACCACTTTTACTGTTCTTGCTTTGTCAATATAAGTTAAATACATGCACATGGAAGAATCATATGGATAATTAAAATGTGCTTAATCAAAAGTAAATTGCTAGATTTCAGGGGTGGCACACTGCGTAGAAAGTATATAAAGATGTGGGAAAGGGATGTCTGTAGTCATACTGTACTTCCTATCTTTAAACCATGTGGAAACAATGGTATTAACACATAATTTTTGGAAAGTTTCAGGGGTGCCAGGAAAAAACATATACACATTGCATAGAAAGTATGTTGTTGCTGCTGATAACACCACAAAGCCGACCACATTTGGGTAAACATGCTTTGTTATATTATTGTCATGCTTACTAATGAAGTAGCCACTGAGAACATGAATAGCTTTGTTGGGATGTGCCTTTTAATTTCCCCCCCTTTCTTGTGAATCCTGTAGCTTGAAAAGAAATAGGTGTGTCTCAATTTGGTTCCTTTAACCCAGGGATTCTCAATGTTTTCGTGCCATGGGCCAGACCACTCCCCTCATGCAGCTGAGCTGGCTGGACACATGGTTTCCTCTCGCTGTAAACGCCGTAAACTGCGGTGGGCGTGTTTGCGCATGTGCTGGCATGTTTACGGCTGTTGTAAACGCGTCTGCTTTGGTTTCTGGGATTGTCGCCACAGGTCAGATTATTTGCTGTTATGGGCCAGGGCCGGCCCATGGGCCATATCTTGCAAACCCGTTTTAACCATTTTAAAATAAAATCAACTGTACTTTGAAATAATAGATGTGTCTCAATTTGGTTCTTTTAACCATTGTGATGTGGATTTTAAGTAAGATGTTCTTGTGCTTCATGCTCTTATATTTTTAATATTTTACTGTTTTTCATGAGATGTATTCCATCAATCTCAGAAGACTGTAGATAGATGTGTGCAAAGCTTTGCTCTGCTTTTTATTGTATTCAAATAAATACTTAAGAAAGTTTTCTTCTCAGATCTCACTTGCTTTCAAGTAAGCAGATAAAAGGAGGGGTATGCACAAACAGGAATCAAATAAAATATGCTTTTGCAAGTACAGTATAGTGGTATTTCAAAGCCTCTAAACCCTTAGTTTCCCTCACGGGGGTGGGCAATTTGATTTTTAAGGGGGGCCCTGGTAGGAGAATGTTTAGACCAAGTTAATGGCCTTTTAGGCTTCTTCCACGTGAATAGTTCACTTCTTGAATAATAATTACTGTATATACTCGAGTATACGTCTAATTTTTACCCCCCACCCACCCACGAGAGCCAAAAAGGGGACTCAACTTATTTATTTATTATTTTATTTATTTATTCATATTTGTATACCGCCCTCCTCACCGAGGCAGCCTAGGGTGGGTCAACGATCCCCGACTTATACTCGGGTCAACGATCCCAAGGTCCCAAACCGAAGTGGTGCAAATTTAAACATACAGTTTTTAAAAAGGACTAACAATACCATAAAAACCTCAAAAACACACCCACATAAATGTCTAAATTAATTTTACCATATTCACTAGCAGCTGCTGCATTTTCCACCCTGACTTATACTCTGGTCAGTCTATTTCTCTAGTTTTAGAGGTCCAAATTAGATACCTCAACTTATATTTGGGATGACTTATAGTCGAGTATATACGGTATGTGTCACCGAGGGGGGCTTCAGGATTTTAGAGATGCTTAGGTGGGGCATAGCCAAAAAAAAGGTTGCAAACCACTGCTTTAAGCTCATTCTTTCCCAAGCCTTTCTCACTAGGATGGACCTAGAAGTAGCAGCATTTTGTGATTTATGTCTTTATTGACAGGAACACATCTTATTCCCCCTTGCCTGAATCCCAGGGGTGACAGTATTTGTAGGGACAAAACTTTTTTGACCTCCCCAGGGAAACCATAAAGAGGAAATCTGGTGTAATTGGCTTGAGGCTGGGGCTGCATTACCTTGAGATCGCTTCCAGCCCTGCAATTTTTCAGTGTAAGGAAAGGCTTTGTTTAAATTACTGATTTGACTGCAGGAGATTCCTGTGATGTCTTGGGTCCGTGTGTACTCCCTTCTTTGTGACGGATTGAGGACTATGCTAGAAATCTGCTAGAGGACAGAAACCTTTGGTTGGGACATCTTTAGCAGTAGTTAGGATTGTGAATCTCCACCTATGTATAAACAACTCTATTTCCTGGCATATAAGACCTACTCCCAGCGCTTCAGATGCCTTTGGCAACTTGGATCGCCACATTGCAGAAATTTTCCGAGTCTTCTCCATTTTAAAATCCAAGGCACTGGGAGAGTCCCTTGGTGAGCCAAGGCTGACATCAGCATGGCACTTCAGGTTTACCCTTCCAGCGCCACGGATTTTGAAATGGAGAATTTCTGCAATGTGGCGATCCAAGTTGCCAAAGGCATCTGAAGTCCCTCTGCCCGGCAACCCAATGGGAGTGCTTCATTCCTCCCCCAGTGCAGAGTTCGCCTCGCCCTGCCCCTCTGTTTGGGCACTCGGTCTGTAAAAGGATCACCATCATTGCCCTACATTTTCTTCTTCCAGCTAAGGGTTCTGGGGTGTGTTATTATGTCTTCTATTTGAAACACCCTGAATGCTATGCCTGTCTCACACCCTTCCTTCACTCATCACAGACAGAAGGCTGGGGTGCCTTTTCAGAAACAGGCAGGCGGGCAACCGTTCGAAAGGGAGACCGATGGTGGTCATTGCCCAATGCCAAGCTTGCCTTGAGGTCTCCCACCCTAGCTTGGGTTTAGGAAGGTCTGGAGCAGATCCCATGGTGGGAATCTCATGCAGATCCTACCTTAAGCAGACAGTTCCTATCCATGAGGCTCTGCTGCCATCTATAGGTCAAATTAAGTCCTGACAGTGTTTTGTGTGGGTTTATCCCACTAAATCTCACCAGGGCTCAGTATGTGCCACAGTCCATATAACATAATACAGTATGCAACACATACATTTCAAACCAAAGAAGGGGGAAAGGGAGGGAGAAGCGGAGGAGGGAAGGACGGTCGCTGCCCTCCAAGGGTGAAAGGCACAAAGCCTGCGTGCCTAGAGAGGGAGGAGGGTGGGGAGAAGGGATCCTTGCGAGGGATCTGGTCCAGAGAATCCGTGGGGTGGCCACGGATCTTCTCTCCCCCCCCCCCGTGGATCCATCCTGGCTCTTGCCTTTCCCTCCCTTGAAAGCCAGAGGAGACTTACTTTCCTGCTTTGATCCAAAGGACCGAAGAAGGAGCTGCAGATCTTTTCCTCCCCCCACTTTTCTGCTCAGCGGGTGTCTCTTACTAGGAATAAAAGCTCCAAAAAGATCTCCCCTCCTCGAAAGCCGGTCGTATCTGACTCCAGGGTTCGGTCCTCATCTCCGTTAGCAGCCATAAAGCCAGGGCTGTCTAGACAGCAGACGTTTCCGTGGTCATGTGGCAGGCATGATTAGATACAGAACATTGCTACCTTTCCTGCTGAGGGGGTGCCAATTTATCTACTTGCAATGTTTTGCTTTCGAACTGCTAGGTTGGCAAGAGCTGGGAGAGAGAAGACGGACACTCACTCCATCGTGCAGCACCCGAGTCTCAAACTGCTGACCTGACGACCTTCCAGTTGTCAAGTTCAGCGCTCCAGATATAAGAGAAACCCCTAAAAAGTGCCTTATGAAAATCCCTAAAAAGCCTTGATTGGGAGGACTTTGGGGGGGGGGAAGAAGCTTTGGGGCATCCTTGAGCGATGGTGAAGGATCTCAATGGGCCCCCCAGGAGTCTTGGCTTTGCCAGAGAGAAAGAAATATATTGAAGGCATCAGTGGAGCCCTCCTAAAATGTCCCTCTGTTTTCTAAGGTGTCTGAGTTGGTTTGTGGAATGGAGGACAGGAGGCTTCATTCAGATTCCTCTAACAGTGGTGCCCAAACTAAGGCCCGGGGGCCAGGTGTGGCCCCCGACACCAATTCATTCGGCCCATGAAGCCCTCAGTGCTCCTGGAAGCGAAAGTAAAACACGGCGATATGGGCATGTTTTACTTCCACTTCCAGAAGCGACGAGGGCTTCGCCAGCTGGATGAATTGGCGTCAGGGGCCACACCCAGCCCCCAGGCCTTAGTGACTGGCTCCCTGAACCACATGATCAGCCCACGGCCCCAAAAGTTTGGGCACCCCTGCCCTGCTCTAATAGCTCTAATGTAATGTTAATTTTCTCCTGTTCAGGTTAGGTGAGATTTCAGCCAAATAAACAACAGGCACAAGCAAGTCCGGACCAGATAGAACCACTTGAGGTTTATCTCCCAATAGCCAACTCTAGCTCACAGGCTGGGGGATCCTAAAGGAGGTTTAGGTCTTTCCCTTCCCTCAATAGGTGTGTCTTTTACTAGGAATAAAAGCTCCCAAAGTAAAGAAAAAATCCTAAAAAGCCTTGACTTAGAAGGATTTGGGCAGAAGCTTTGTCAGAGCATTTGTACATGTGAAAGAAATGGGTAGATATTTAGTGTGTGTGTGAAAGGCAGGCTGTGACGTATCCCTACAACCCCTTGGGAGGAATGTTTTTGACTGAGATAATAATAATTCAATGTCAGAAATTATTCTGGGTTGAAAGGATTTTTGCTGGAGAAACTCTGCTCAGGGAATGGCTGAATGAGGCTCCTCTCATGTTCCAAACAGCTGGGACAGAGATAGGTGCTCAATCCATCATGCAGTACTCAGGTCTCGAACTGCCAACTTGCCAGTCTTCCAACTAACAAGGTGAGCTTCTTAACCACTGAGCCACCGCAGCCCCTTTTGGCTGAGATGACTCTGGGGCAGAGATGGTGGCAAGCAAGTCCACTTTGACTGCTGTTTAATTTTGTTACCTCTTTCGCCATTTCTCCTTCTCCCTGTGCTAGAGGAGCACATCTCAAACAATGTGAGGCTTTACTCAATGTATAGTTAACAGGATACACCACACACTTCCCATTTTTTCACATCAGGACACAACTAAGAGCAAGACAGAAAATGACACAGGAATGTGAATTGCCATTTCTCTACAGATTTGGCAAAGCCAGATGTCACTGATAGAAACAGAAGCCATGAAACCTATACCTGTCTGAAAATTGAGAGGCTTCCTCTCCTATCAGCCTCTTTGCTCCTCAGACACTTGAGGGACATCACTTGCTACTCCCCCCCCCCCTGTCTTTTCTGACTTTACAAGGCATGAAAGCAGGGAATCCAGGGATCTTCCCTATGTTCATCTTGTGCTTCCTTTTTCTATCTCCCAGGAAGTGCTACAGCCACTGAGGCAGGCTCTGGATCATCTCCTCTTGGTGGGAGACTGGACAAAATGGCATTTTGCCTCCCTCGGGTAAGGAAGGAATAAATAGAAGGAGATGTCTTGGTACTCACTATGTGTTGAGAGTTGTGGAGTTGGATGGAAAATAATGCTTTTCCTTAGTTTTACTACGTTTCTAATGAAATCATGCATCCTACAGAAAAAAGATGAAATTGTTTTGCAAAGCCAGCCAAGTATGGTTTGACATTGCATTGAGTGAGCCAGGCCCTATGTTTTAGGGAGAATATGCAAGAAGTAATTTTTCCCTCTTTCTTCTCTCAGCTCATGTCATTTGAGGAGGTTTCTGTTTACTTCACAAAGTGGGACCTCCTGGATCCAGGCCAAAGAGCTCTTTATAAGGAAGTCATGCTGGAGAACTACAAGATGGTGGCTTCTCTTGGTAAGGAAAGAACCCATGCCAGGGGCCAGCAGGGCTGGAAGGCTTCTTAATGCCTTTCTTGGCAGGTGGAACATAGGTGGTGGATTCAGTCAGATTCAGTTGGTCTCTCCTGTGGAGGAATATCTGGCCACCTTAAGGGTAGACATTTGATCCAAAGGAATAAACGGAATTTTCAGGCACTTTCAAGAGAAATCTTGGGAAATTAACATGGGGTGTGATTGATTGGCAGTGGCAGTCATAACAATGGTGACTGTACAGCAGTTTTTCTTTAACTATTATTGAATCCACTCGTCCAAGTGTGGCAAAGGGTTCCAAAATGGTTCGGGGCTTCCTTTCAAAATCTCACCCAAGAGGAAAAGTAATATCTGGGCTCTTTGGCTAATAAACATAGATGAGCACTGAACCATAGAGTCGGATACTACTGGCTTTTGAGCAGGGTCGACCTTTACCTTTATTTCAGTGGTAGTTGCCTCATCCCCCCCACCCAAAAAAAAGTTGCAGGTAGAGTCTAAGGATACTACCGTCAGGGATTTATTTTGTGAATTCGATTTGCTACGTGGGCGAAAAGAACATGATTGTTGGTCTTAGCTTCCGAAATTGACTTGTTTTGTCAATTTCAGTGTCCTTCTCCCATTTACCACATCGAATTCATGACATAAATCCCTGACGGTAGTGTCCTTTGACTCTACCTGCCACACTTTTTTATTGAAGGGTGAAGCGGCCAAAAACCCATTGACAGAAGATTGTTTCTCTTTCTCTCTTAAAATCCAGGTGGTGGTCAGGATGATAAATTGCAGGAGCTATTGTTGTCTCATGGGAGGTAAAGGGACATAAGAATGAAAGAGAGAGATTTGGAAATTCAAAGGAACCAAAGAATCAGATGCAAAAACAGTCTAAAAAGGGAAAGAAAAATCCCTCCAGTTCCTATGAGCCAGATGGCAAATTGAAGAAACATGGCATACTCCACTCAGGATCAAAGCCAAACCAAGAAATGGAAGAGAAAAACCTTTTCAAGGCTAGCCTAATATCTTCTGACCAAAGGAAAATCAAAGTGGCAAGAGTGTGGAATTGTGAGGTATGTGGCAAGAATTTCAGAAAGCAAGAGCATCTTATGCTGCATCAAAGAACTCACACAGGTGAAAAGCCGTATACCTGTGTGGAGTGTGGAAAGAGCTTCAGTCAGAAAGGGACCCTTACAAAACATCAGACTATACATATAGGGGAGAAGCCTTATACCTGTGTGGAGTGTAGAAGATGCTTCAGTCAGAAAGAGAACCTTATGCAACATCATACTATTCATACTATACAGGGGAGAAGCCATATACCTGTGTGGAGTGTGGAAAGAGCTTCAGCCAGAAAGGGAATCTTAAGATTCATCAAAGTATTCACACAGGGGAGAAGCCATATAAATGCATAGAATGTGGCAAGAGCTTCAGTCAGAAACGAACCTGAGGAAACACCAAGCAACCCACACAGGAGAGACTCCGTGTAAATGCATGGAGTGTGGAAAGAGCTTCAATCAAAAAGATTGCCTCATGAAACATCAAACTATTCACAGAGGGAAGAAGCCATATACCTGTGGGGAGTGTGGAAGGAGCCTCTGTCAGAAACACAGCCTTAGGAGACTTCAAACTATTCACACAGGGGAGAAGCCTAATGCTTGCGTGGAGTGTGAAAAGAGCTTCAGTCAGCAAGGGACCCTTATGCGACACCAGAGTAGTCACATAGGGGAGAAGCCTTATACATGTGAAGACTGTGGAAAGAGTTTCAGTCAAAAAGGGACCCTAAGGAATCATCAAATTATTCACACAGGGGAGAATGCACATACATGCATGGTGTGCGGAAAGAGCTTTAATCAGAAAGGGAACCTTACGAAACATCTAACTAGTCATACAAGGGAGAAGCCATATACCTGTGTGGAGTATGGGAAGTGCTTCCATCAGAAAGTGACTAATAACATCTAATAACCCTCACGGGAGAGACTCTGTTTAAATGCACAGAGTGTGGAAAGAGCTTCAATTACAAAGGGACCCTTACAAAACAAAACTATTCATACAGGGGAGAGTGGAAAGAGCTACCGTCACAAACAGAACTTTAGGAATCATCAGACAACCCACACAGGCTCCTTATAAATGCATGAAGTGTGGAAAGAATTTCAGTCAGAAAGGGTGCCTCATAAAACATCAAGCTGTTCACACAGGGGAGAACCATTATACAGTACTTGAGTGGAGTGTGGAAAGAGCCTTAGTCAGAAATGGACCCTAAGGAATCACCAAAGAAATCACATAGGGGAGAATGCATATACAGTACAGTACCTCCATGGCGTATTCAGAAATTGATCTTTTGGGGAAATCAAACTATTCACCCAGGGGAGAAGCCTTATACATGCAGAAAGGGAGCCTTAACTTGCATCAAACTACAGTGGAACCTCGGTTAACAAACAGCTCAGTTAACAGAAAAATCACATAACAAAAGGAAATCCATAGAAAACAGTGACTCGGTTTTCAATGCATTCCTATGGGAAACCATGTTTCGGTTAATGTGTTTTGGTTTTCAATGCATTCTTATGGAAAATTGCATTCAGTGCATTTCTATGGTAAATTTGGTTAAAGTAATTTTCTTTGTTAGAAACATCCCGGATAATGCATTAATGACATTAACTGTAGTTCCACTGTATATGGAAATCTGGAAAGAGCTTCAGAAAGGAAGATCAATTTAGGCACCATCAAAGAACTCATACAAGGGAGACATCATGTATATGCACCTAACATTGAAAGAGATTCCCTCAGAAAGGGCATCTTAGGCTGCATTAAAGAATGCCTATGATGTAGAAGTTTTACATAAAAGCAAACTAATCTGGAACAAATTTCACTCTGAGTGCTAATTTTTCTTACTGTCAATGAACTTGCTGTTTGTTGGATTTTGTTTGGAGTTTAAGTAAGGAGGGCTTCATCAAGAGTAAATTGTTAGACTTCAAAGCCCGCACACCATGTAGAATGTCTTTCCGTGTGTGTGACTTGTATGTCTTATTAAATTTTTCATTTAGGGAAGAATGAGCTTTAGTCAAGGAGGGGGCCTGAAAATACATATGGGAAGAAATGTTATAAATATATGAGGCATTGTCATCCATTTTGTTTTTAAAATTCTCATGCAATTTAAACAACTGTTCTTAAGCTGTAAAGCAGGGGTTCCTAACCTAAGTCCCATAGGCTGGATCCAGCCTGTGGCACCATTTCAAGTGGCCCCAACCCCTTCAAGGGCATTGAAGAAACAAAATGGCCATCCCTTTGAAGCTGTTGGGACAAAACGGCCACCCCATTGTGCAAGCAGGGCAAAATGGCCATCTGGCCCGCAAAGCTGACTGAGCGTGACCTGGGGCCTGGCTTGAAAAGGTTGGGAACCCCTGCTATATTTGTAATAAATGGTGCCACCAAATCATCCTGGGGTGAGGGAGAGTTAAACCTTTGAACTGGAATTCGACCAGCAAACTCTGTGCCCCGTAAGCTCACCAAATATTGTTCAGCTGAGTTGGTGTCCACCTGCAGAACTTTTGCTACACAATAGCACAATGAAATGGGATGAAAGAGGGAGTTCCGATTGTTATTCATGCTGTTTCCACCTTAACCTACCTTTTAATTTGTGATTTTTAAAATCTTTTCTCTTTTTTAACCTTTTAATCCTTAAATTTTAACTTTTCTTAGATAAGTGGGTATTTTATTGTAGGTTTTATTGATGATTTTTTTATTGTTGTTAGCCGCCCTGAGTCATTCATGGGGACTGCAGTGGCACAACTGGTTAAGACGCTGAACTTATTTTATTTATTTATTATTTATTTATTTAGATTTATCTCACCACCCACTTGCCGTGGCGACTCAGGGCGGTTTACAATCAGGAAAAAAAACACAAACACAAAACAACAATAACACACACACAACGCAAACATCTAAAATCAATTCCTCCTTCCGACCAGAGGACGTTAGTCTTTTCTTGAAGACTGCAAGGTTTGAGTTCGATACCCGAGTACTGCACAACAGAGTGAGCTCCCATCTCTGTCCCAGCTCTTGCCAACCTAGCAGTTTGAAAGCAAGAAATTGGAAGTAGATAACTAGGGACCCACATGTCCATGGAAATGTCTGCAAACACAATGCTGGCTCCTTGGCTGTAAACAGATGAGCACTGAACCGTAGAGTCAGATACGACCAGCCACTGAGAACAGGAATACTTTTTAACTTTCCCCCCTTTCTCGTGAATACTATAGTTTGGCCGGGGGTGGTGGTGGTGGATAGAAAGTGTGCCCCAATCTAGTTCAAATGTCCTGTAGTTTGAAGAGAAGATGCGCCTCAATTTGGCTCTTTTAACCATTGCGCTGTGGATTTTAATTGAGATGTTTTGTGCTTCATGCTCTTAATATTTTTACTGTTTTTCATGAGATGTACTGGCAGTAAAATTTCCAGGTATGGATAAATCCCAGGAGATCCTTTTTATTCCAGCAGATACTATGAGCCCTTGAAAACCCCCATGCATCGAGCAAAGATTTTTATTGTAATGTTAAACTATTATTCCAAATGACTAGACATTTCGTTTTAGAGGCTATACTTCTGTTAATACAGCCTAAAATAACATTTCCCCCCAGCAGCCAATTAATCTCCACAAAGCCTCCGATTAAGGTGGAGGAGTGTCAGGAAGGAAAAGAAGCCAAGGTTCAGGAAAGGATCCCACAAAGCTTCTCCCCCAAATCCTCCTCCCAGGTGAGGCTTTTTAGGGTTTATTTCCTTATGGTCCTCTTTAGGGTTTTTTGACATGAGTTCTATGAACTTATGTTTCAGTTGGGTGGTCTGGCAGCTTTCGCAATGTAACAAAAATCATGTACTTTTGACAAGCTGCAACACCAAAACTAAGGCACCCACGAACATAAGGGTTATGTCATTTGAAAGATCGTCTTGGTGACTAAGAATTGGTAAAAGCCAAAAGCCAAAAATGCAAAGCGATGACATTGCTTTCGGAAGTAGCATCGGAAAAGTGACAGTTTTGTTGGGGGGGGGGTTGGTTGTCGGGGGGCCAGTGAAAAAACTACCCAACCAATTCAGATGATCCAAAGTGCGTTTGAAAGAGGAAATATTAACCTTTGTGGGGACACTTTTAGATTTGGAATTGGACTTTGGAAAAATAAACTATGAAGCATTTTACAAAAACCCATTCAAACAAGGTCACAAAAACCCAATAAAAGGAGGGAAAACCAGCATCTTAACTTCCAGCAACCACTAAGTCACTGCAGTTTCTGTTCTCAACAGAGAACAACAAATGGGGGGGGGGGGAATTACAGTAACAGTAAGAGATTAAACATTTTTTAAAAAACTGAATAAAATTAAAAGGAAAACAATACTCCAAGGACAACACATGTTGGTGATTATGTAGGTCAGTAGTGCCCATACTATGGTCAATGGGCCGGATATGGCCCTGACAGCATTTCACCCAGCCCAAATGGGCACGTTTTACTTCTGCTTCCAGGAATGACGAGGGGTTCATGGGGTTGATGAATTGGTGTTGGGGGCTGGATCTGGCCAATGGGCTATAGTGACCAGCCCCCTGAACGATGTGACCGGACCACAGCCCAAAAAGTTTGGGCACCCCTGGTGTAGGTTAACCAAATCCTATTACTCAGCCATTAGTAATACAGTACTGTACAGTATGTCCTTTAAAGCCTCTTTGAAGAGAGGATTTTAGTTGTTGTTTTAAAAAAATAGGTAGAGACAGAGCCTGGATAACTGTGTATTAACTAATTTTAGAAATATATAATTACAATGGCAAAAGTAAGAAATGATTACAATACTAGTCACAGTAGCAAGATGACCAAAAATTTAAAGTAGATTTTCATTTTGAATTTGGAAACTGGTTTAAAGAGATATGGAATGTAGTTATTAATCAATGTCTTTATTTATCCTAATCCAAAGCACTAAAATTTAAAACCAACATAATTTCGTAAAAATCAATCATTTAAATATATATCCATAAACTACATTTTTATACTCTACTTTTCTAATATTCAGTAGTTTTAATATTCCTGTCATTTGCGTCAAACACATTTTCAATATCACACAGTTTAGACAAATTGGTACAGATTAGCAGATGTTCAGGGGCTGCAAGAAGCTTGCCTTGTTCGCTGAGTAGTTTGAGACCCGGGTACTGTATGACAAATTGAGTGCCCATCTCTGTTCCAGCTCTTCGGGACATGAAAGAAGCCTCGTTTGGGTGTTCCCTGAGCAGAGTTTATTTTGCAAAAATCCTTTCAACCCTGAATAATTTTTGACCTGAAATTATTATTAGCAGATGTTCAAAGTCTTGTCTCTCTTACACTCACATTGGTTACCATCATCAATATGGCCCCACCTCTATGCAGTGTATAGCTATTAATAACAAATTAGCTTATGAAATAAAGGTGGGAAATAAATTAATGAAAGAAAATGACTTTAGAGAGATGATCCAGAGCCTGCTTCATTGGCCATCACACTTCCTGGGAGTTGTAAAAAGGAAGCATGAGATAAATATAGGGAAGATTCCTGGAGTCCCTGCTTTCATGTCTTGTGTATCTCAAAACTTTTAAAGATCCTCACATGGTTGATCCAATTCCAAAGGAAACGAAGCTGAGGGGGAAAGTAGCAAGCAATGTCTCTCAAGTGTCTGAGGAGCAAAGAGGCTGGTAGGGGAGGAAGACTCTCCATTTTCAGACAGGTGTAGGTTTCATGGCTTCTCTTTCTCTCAGGGACATCAGGCTTTGCCAAAAGCTGTAAAGAAAGGACACTTCATATTCCAGTGCCACTTTCTGCCCTGCTCTTGGTTGTGTCTTCATGGATAAAAATGGGAAGGGTGTGTTGCATCCTGTTAACTATCTATTGAGTACAGCTTCACATTGTGTGAGGTGTGGTCCTGCAGCACAGGGAGAAGGAGAAAAGTTGAAAGAAGTTACAAAATAGAAATGGTGGTCTTGTGGCTGGAGGCTCACATGAAATACTCTCATGGACAGGTAAAATTCTTTTCTAGTAAACCTGTAGTGCACAATGGCTTACTATACGCTGGCCCAAAGCCTGTTGCCTCACGTGATTGATCCAATTTCAAAGGAAGACTTTGTTACCGTTAAACACAGAAAAGTTGTGATAAGTAAGGTAAGCCCTTGTTAATTTAAAACCAACAAGTAAAGATTTATTGTTTCCTGTAAACCTGGGATTCTCAACCTGTGGCCCATGGGGTGGATGCAGCCCCTGGTGCCATTTTATGTGGCTCCCTCACCGCCTCCACCACAACCGGAAATGCCATGTGGTGGCAGAAGGGCAAAATGGCTGTCCAGCCCCTAAAGCTATCTGAGGGAGCATGACCCGCCCCCTGGCTTAAAAAGGTTGAGAACTCCTGCTGTAAACAACTGGTTTTGATTTGTGCTCTTAGGCTTCTTTGAGAGGAGACCTGTAAGAGCGGCAGGAGTCAGAAAGGGGAGGCACAGAAGTGAAAAAAGGGTTAGGATGGCTATGCAGATAGCACAGTGTTCACAAGAAAGGTTCCCTCAAAAAGGCTGGGACTGCTTCCTTGTGGAAAAATGGAACACTATTTTTTACAGACCAAAATAGCATTTTTTTGGCTTCTCCCCCCGCCTCCCGGCCAAATCATCCCCATAAACCCTGCTATGAAGAGAAAAGGGAACATTCAGGAGTGACTGTAATGGATCCATTACTAACAAGTAGAACATCTGTCTACAGTAGGTGGGAATGCACCTGAATTGATGCCCCCCCCCCACTAAGCAATCCAGGAGTTGTAAATAAGACTGTAAATAAGGTAGTGCTTAGGAAATTAAACAATTCCAGTCATCTTCATGTCTTTTAAGAATATATTGTAGTAAATCATATATTGTAGTAAAAGTAGGATAGGGGTCTTTAAAATACCACGTGATCTAAATTGGCCACTTTTTGACCCCCCTCTGTGATTTCCCATGACTTTTGACCGACCGACCCAGTAAATCACGTGGTTTGAAGATAGATCTATGGCCAGCTGGATGTGAAAAGCAAATGATAATTTTGGAGTCATGTGACTTCACGCCGAAACCCCCCCTTCCTCCCCGTGACTTTATGTGACTTTTGGTCGAACCCCCTCCCCACATGGCCACGTGGTATTTGAATGAGCCCTTACAGAACTGTAGTTTCATAAGTTCAAGAAGCAAAAAAGTTCTAGGCAATGAAGCAGTTTTCGTTCAGAAAGTACATTAAAAAGAATGAAAGCCTATCTAATTGTGGAAGCCCATTGTGGCCTCTCCTAGTTTAAAAGCCCCTACATGTTTGCTGAGTTCACTGCTCATCCCTAGACTTACACAGCATGGAACACCATCCTGCCGCCGCCGCCCCCTCTGGTTTTTATATCCTCCAACAAGTTCCAACCTCTGGTCATTCCCCTAAAGGATTTCAGCCAATGACCATGCAATATCACATGTCTATCCAGTTTAAGTTTCATTTCTTCCAGAACACAAGGCTAGCATGTTTCGTCTGGAGAGCAACTTCTGCCCAGAATGCAATATTGCCACCACCTTCAGTACACACACACACACATGCACACATCTCCATTACCGATTCAAAAAAGCACACAGGCCCCATTTCAGTCCCATGACAGTGACAACAAGCCAAGGCTCAGGAAAGCTTTAGGTCAATGGTGGCGAAACTATGGCACTGGAGCCCCTCTCTGTGGGCACCCATACAGTCACTCCAGCACAGTTTGCTCCGCTCCTCTGCCCAGCAGCCCAATGGGAGTGCTTCCTTCCTCCCCACTGCTGTGTTGGCACTTTGTGACAAATAAGTAAGTTTTGGGTTGCAGTTTGGACACTCGGTCTCTAAAAGGTTCGCCATCACTGGTTTAGGTCAATCTAGGCTGAGATGAGCATATTAAGGGGATGCCCTGTCAAGACCCTTCGTGGCTAGCAGGATGTGGTATCGGGCAATGAGATACTCCAGAGAGACTAATTGATATATGGAACAGTTTGGTGTAAATCAGGGGTTCCCAACCCTTTATGCCAACGGCTGGACCATGCTCCCCTTGGACAGCTGAGCAGGCCAGACTGGTGGTTTTCCCCGCCATACATGCTGCTTTAAAATGCATTCCCGGCTATCATAGACACTTTTACAGCAGCTGTGGGTATGGTTACGACCGTTGCAAATGCATCCAATTCTGCTTCCTGTGTGGTGGCAAAGAGTTTCTTTCTTCAGTGCCAGGACAGAGAGAGGTGGGTTGACTACAAGGCAGAACCCAATGACAGAGGCTGATATCCCGCCTAATCCAAAGAGGAGAAAAGTAGCATTAAATTAGAGCTGCTGGAGTTTCTTTCTCTGTACCTCTTTGGCCTTCCTGCCCTCCATCCAGTGATGGGATGCAACAGGTCCGCACCAGTTCGCCAGAACCGGTAGTAACTTTCCCCAGTATCCCGGAGAACCGGTAGCAGCTTGGGGTTTTTTTTTTTTTGGGGGGGGGGGGGAAACCACCTTCAGGGCTTACCTTTTCACTGGTTCCCCCACTGCGCATGCGTGCCAAACACTTGGTGTGCATGCACACCTACAGTGCTTGGCGCGTATGCAGGACCTCCTTGCTGTCCTCCCAAGAGGGGAGGAGGAAGAGAAACTGCTAGCCTGAAGCTCCCTATAGCCAGCTCCCCAGGGTAAGTGACTCACCTTTGGATCTGGTGTGTCTGTGTGTAGTTTAATGTGTATTTAATACCTTTATCTATATTGATGTACTACCACAGTTCCTAAAAAGGCCTGGCAGCCGGCAGGCCTGACAGCCGGCAGGCCTGGGTTTTTTAAGCAAAGTCTTGGGAGTTACCTCATTAATAAGCTACACCTGTGCTGTTCCAATTGCTGTTCCAATTGGAGAACCCTTAAGGAGGTACAGCTGTTTTACATTTACATTAAGGCATATTATCCTAGAGAACCGGTACGATGACCATATCCATCTTGCAACATGGTGCTGCCCAGGCACTTATACTAACAGGTAAGTGACAGGTTTGTGTTTGGGGTGGGTGGGTTGATTTGTGTTTGGGGTGGGTGGGTGTATTTTAATGTAATTTTATTTTATTTTATTAATTATTTATTTATTTAATTTATTTACGGGTTTGTGTTGTGGGTGGGTGGGTGGGTTGAGGGTTGTGTGTGTGTATGTGTGGTTATTTTTATTTTATTTTTAACTTTTTTCTTTGGCTCTGCCCATGACATCATGTCATGACGTTAGCTCCGCATACAATGTGATGACATCACAGTGGGGTAGTAAAATTTTTGACAACCCACCACTACCTCCATTCCACAAACCCACCCAGACCCCACAGAAAAGGCAGGGGACATTTCAGGAGGGCTCCAGAGATGACATCGCTCTTTCTCATTTTTTCTCTCTGCCAGAGCCAAGATTATCTTGTGGGGGCCCCTTCTGAGATCCTTCAGACTTGATCAAGAGTCCACAAAGCTTCTCTCCCCCCCCCCCCCCCCAGTCAAGGCTTTTCAGGGTTTTTCCTTTGGGAGCTTTGATTCAAAGTAAAAGAGATACCCAAAATGAGCAAAAGGAGGGCAGGGAAAGACCTGCACCTCCTTCGATGCTGAAGGCTCCAAAGGTAGGAAGGTTTCCCTCTGGCTTCCAAGGCAAGGCAGGGCAAGAGCCAGGCTGGCCTCTTTTGGGGGAGAAAAGATCCCACTGGACCAGATACCCCGCCAGGATCCCCGGGAGGAGGGGGGGAATGGGGCGTCCCTCCTTCCCTTCCCCTCTTCCAGTCCTCCCCCCAAATTCATGCGCTTCTAAATCTAGCCACACAGACTCTGTGCCTTTAACCCTTGCACGGCTGAGAGGCAGGGACTATTCTTTTACACAATCGGATCCCGTCGGGCCCCCAGTGGGATCTTCTCTCTCCACAGTAGGTCCATCCTGGCTCTTGCCTTGGAAGCCAGAGGAGACTTTCCTACCTTGGATCCAAAGGAGGAGTTGCAGGTCTTTCCCTTCCCTCCCTTTCTGCTCAATGGGTGTCTCTGGACCATATTGTAGACAATGCATTGTATCAATGCATGTATCTTGGCAAGATGCATTGCCTTCTCTCAATGACATCAGGCTTTGCCAAAGCAGTAAAGCAAAGGACACTTCTGTCCTGCTCTTGGTTGTGTCCTGATAGGTAAAAATGGGAAGGGTATGTTGTATCCTGTTAACTATCTATTGCCGTGATGGCGAACCTTGGCACTCCAGATGTTCTTGGACTTCAATTTCCAGAAGCCCAAGCACCCTGTGAATCCACACAAATGGGTTTACTGCGATTCATCTGGCCCACATTGTCCTTGTCGCTCCCGGAAGCGGACTTCTGGGAGCGACGAGGGCAGCACAGGCCGGATGAATCGCAGTAGACCCATTCACACAAGCCTGCTATTTACACAAAAGGCTTGCTTTCCAGAGAAATGTCATTTGCATAAGCCTCTGTTTGTTCAGCTTCCCAGTTTAATATTAGAGGATGGGTCAGTTCCTTTAAATTCCTTTGATCCTACCAGTCTGGGTTTAATTATATGAGGCAATTCAGGGCTTGCTGTATTTCACTGTTTTGATCTGGACCAAGAAAGGCACCCAGCTGTGAACTCCTGTATTATCACCTGGCCAAAACTCATTGATGATCAAAACAATCATTACAATCTCCTGGACAATCCTCACTGGACTTTTAACAATTGTCACCTCTGAACATTTTCATATCGCACTGGAATCCCCCTTCCTGCCTGGATTTCCTGCACCCCTGTGTATAAATATGTCTCAGAGCCTCTTGCAGAGGGCAGGATCCCGTGTCCTGTGCATGAGATTTTATACTGTAATGAATAGGTACCTTGTTACAATAAAACTACTTCACCACAGTTTGGGTGTTGGGTTGGTCTATATCTCTTTCTCTGCCAAGGAAACGTAGGGGGAAATTGAATATTTCCACATTCTTATTTTGTAGCATTATAATGTCGCAATGGGTCAGACTCGACTGTGCGACTGAACAGCAAGAACAAAATATCATTGTGTCCTAAGAAAAGGGTAGAGGTTTCAGTTAACAGTTTATTTCAGATAACATACAGTATACCGTATATACTTGAGTATGTCGGATTATTTATCTCCCAAAATAAAGTCCAAAAATGGGACTCGACTTATACTCGGGTCAACGTAAACACTCAAAAACATACCTACACAAATGTCTAAAATAATTATTTTTACCATAATTTCATGTATTTCAATTATTGAAACTCAAAAGCAGCTGCTGCATTTTTCACCCCGACTTAAACTCGGGTCAATCTATTTTCCTAGTTTTAGAGGTCCAAATTAGGAACCTCGACTTATATTCAGGATGACTTATAGTCGAGTATATACGGTATATGTTTACAATGGTACCTCACTTAAAGTGCATAATTTGTTCCATGGGATTGCTCTTTAAGCAAGTTTGCTCTTTAAGCGAAACACCATTGTAAGTGACCAATTGTGACTTCTGGTGGGGGGGATTATGAACCCCGATTTAGTTGTTAAGCAATTTTTGCTTGGTTTTAGTTATTAAGCGAGGCAATCATTCAGAGAAAATTCTGCTCTTTAAGCAAGTTAGTCTCTAAGCGAGGCACTCTTTATGCGAGGTTTTACTCTACTTAGTTCCTTTTTGTGAATACCCCTACTTTTATCTGTTTACTTGAAAGCAAGTGTCATCTCAGAAGAAAATCTTCTCAAGTATTTATTTGAATAAGATAAAAAGCCAAGCAAATATTTGCTCACATCAAGTTTAGCAAGGTTTATGGAATGCATCTCATGAAAAACAGTAAAAATATAAAAGCATGGAGCATAAAAACATCTCAATTAAAATCCATATGATAATGGTTAAAAGAAGCATCTTCTATTATTTCAAAGGACTGGCCATTTGACTTCAAAATGGTTAAAAAGGCGCAGCTTCTATTACTGTATATTTCAAAGTACTGTACAGGTTTCACGAGACAGGAAGGAAATGTTAAAGTTAAAAGGCACATTCCAAAAAAGCTGTTTCTGTTCTCAGCGGCTATGTCATTTTACAAGTAAGCATAACAATAATATAGCAGCAATATAGCAAATCATCTTTTTACAAAAGTGGTCCATATTAGCTGCAAATATATGACCTCTCCCCTATGTGAATACTTTGATGTTGCATAAGGTTCACGTTCTGACTGAAACTCTTTCCACACTCCACACAGATGTAAGGCTTCTCTCCTGTGTGAGTTCTTTGATGTTGCCTTAAGTGCCCTTTCTGACTAAAGTTCTTTCCACATTCTGTGCATTTATATGGCTTTTCCCCTGTGTGAAGATTCTGATGTCGCCTAAGGTTCCCTTTTAGACTGAAGCTCTTTCCACACTCCATGCATTTATATGGATTCTCCTCTGTGTGAGTAATTTGATGTTGCCTAAGGTGCTGTTCCTGACTGAAGCTCTTTCCACATTCCATACATGTATATGGTTTCTCTACTGTGTGAGTTCTTTGATGCTACATAAGGCTTACTTTCTGACTGAAGCTCTTCCCACACTCCTCACAGATATAAGGCTTCTCCCCTGTGTGACTAATTTGATGCAAATTAAGGCTTACTTTATGACTATAGCTCTTTCCGCACTTCAAACAAGTATAAGGCTTCTCCCCTGTGTGGGTTTTCTGATGTTGCTTTAGGTGTCCTCCCTTTCTGAAATCCTTTCCACATTCCATGCATTTATATGGCTTCTCCCCTGTGTGAATGGTTTGATGTTGCTTAAGGTTTCCTTTTAGACTGAAGCTTTTCCCACACTCCATGCATGTATAAGGAGTCTCTCCTGTGTGTGTAATTTGATGCAAATTAAGGTGTCCTTTCTGGGTGAAGGTCTTTCCACAATCTAAGAATGTATATGGTTTCTCCTCTGTGTGAGTAATTTGATGATGCCTCAGGCTCCCTTTCTGACTAAAGCTTTTCCCACACTCCATGCATGTATATGGTTTCTCCCCTGTGTGAGTTTTTTTATGTTGTCTAAGGTACTCTCTGTTTCTAAAGTTCTTTCCGCATTCCATGCATTTATAAGCCTTCTCTTCTATATGAATACTTTGATGAACCCTAAGGTTTCCTTTCTGAGTGAAGCTCTTTCCACAATCAATGCATTGATAAGCCTTCTCCCCTGTGTGACTAATTTGATGTAATTTGAGGCTCCATTTGTGCCCGAAGTTCTTTCCACACTCCACGCACTTATAAGGCTTCTCTCCTGTGTGAGTAATTTGATGCAACTTAAGGTTCCATTTCTGCCTGAAGGTCTTTCCACACTCCACACAGGTATAAGGCTTCTCTGCTGTGTGAATACTTTGATGTTGCCTTAGATTCCCTTTCTGACTAAAGCTCTTTCCACACTCCGTGCATTGATATGCATTCTCCCCTGTGTGAGTTCTTTGGTGACGCTTTAGGGACCCTTTCTGAATGAAGCTCTTTCCACAGTCTACACATGTATAAGGCTTCTCCCCTGTGTGAAAACTTAGATGATTCCTGAGACACACTTTCTGACTGAAGCTCTTTCCACACTCCTTACAGGTGTAAGGTTTCTCCCCTGTGTGAATAGTTTGATGTTGTTTGAGGTTCCCTTTCAGACTGAAACTTTTCCCACACTCCGTGCATTTATACGGAGTCTCTCCTGTGTGCATTCTTTGGTGTTGCCTAAGGCTCACTTTCTGACTGAAGCTCTTTCCGCACTCCACACAGGTATAAGGCTTCTCACCCGTGTGAGTCCTTTGATGCAGCCTAAGGTGCACTCCCTTTCGGAAGTTCTTGCCACATATTTTACAATTCCACATGTTTGCCACTTTGTTTCTTCTTTTTTCAGAAGATATTAGGCTGGCATTGAAATGTTTTACATCTTCTATTTTTTTGATTTCTTTTGTTCTTGAGTGGACTATGTCATATCTCTCCAATTTGCCACTGATTCCCTGGGAATTGGAGGATTTTTTATTTCCATTTTTAGACTGTTTTTGCATCAGATACTTTGGTCCCTTTGGATTTCCAAATCTCTCTCTTCCTTCCTTAGGTTCTTTCACCTCCCACGGGACAAGCAAGAGCTGCCACAACTTCTTATTAACCTGGCCATCACCTGAATTTTGAGAGAGAAAGAGAAACAATATTCTGTTAATTTGTTGTTGGGAGACTCAAGAACTTAAGTCTTCAACGGAAATGATATTATTTCAACTTTGCTTAAGTAGTTTAATTGTGTTCACATTCTCCCTCTCTAGTTACACTGGTGGAATGAAGCTTTTATTTTTTAAAAAATCTGTTATTCCCAACAATTTCATTAGGGACTGTGGTGGCTCAGTGGTTAAGAAGCTCACCTTGTTAGCTGGAAGGATGGCAAGTCAGCAGTTCGAGGCACGGGTACTGCATGACAGAATGAGTGTCCGTCTCAGTCCCAGTTCCTGCCAACCTAGTAGATCAGAAGCAAGAAATTGCACTAATGTAGATAAATAGGGACCACTTTGGTGGGAGTTTCTCCAGCAAAAATCCTTTCAATCCAAAATAATTTCTGACATGAAATTATTGTTAATAATTTTATTAATAATATTTTGTTGCCGACACTATTTTATTTTACAAAACAAAGGAAGGTGTATGTTTTCCACCAATTGTGTGCAAGAGACATGACTGTGGAAAAAGAACAGGAGGAAAAACAGAACTGGAACTAGGCTTTGGGGAAAGAGAAAGACATTAAACTAGGAAACAAAATAAAATAAACAAAATAAAATAAAAATAAAAAACACTATAGCACTTTTATTTTCATTTTCATTTTCTTTTGTTTTCTAATATGCCCGAACCACAGACTAACACGACTACTATTCCAAAAAATTAAACTAGCAAACGCTCACTGCTTGTTTTCTTGTTAGCACAGCTATATTTCAGAAACAGAAAGACTATCACCATGGTGATAGCCAATATCCGGAACGGATCTGGCACCTGAGGAAGAAGAAGAAGAGACCTATGTGTGCAAGAGACACACAGGGATGAAAACCAATATCACCCTAAATCAGGGGTTCCCAACATTTTCCCACTAGGGACCAGATCTGCCCCTGCAGGCCGGAGCGATGGTTACTCCCACTGCTTCTGTTTTCAGTGGTGGCAGTGGAAGGCTCAATCATGCAAATATTTTTTGGCTGCTTGGCCAGGCTCCCTCCACTGCCGGTTTTCGGAGCATTTTTGCTCCATTTTTGGAATCCTTGCCAGATTTTTGCACTTCTGGGTTCCACAGTGGAAACCCAGGCACTGCTGGACGCTCCCCAAAACACTGCATTTTCACTATGGAAACATAGTGACGCAAACACCGCATTTTCACTGTGGAAACACAGTGAAAACATGACAAAAAATTCCAAAAACAGAGCAAATATGCTCTAAACACCCTCCTGCTGTCATGGGAAGTGGCAGTGGCTGCCAACACAGCTGGAAAAATGCTGCAATTGCGCCTACCGCTGATGCTGCAGAAACCAGCATTTTGACACATCCAGTTTTGCTCCATTTTTTGAATTTTTCACCACATGTTCACACTTCCGGTGATGGTTGGGAGCTTCAGGTTGTGCCTGGGTTCCCCCATGGGCCAGATTAATTGACACAATGGGCTGAATTGGGCCCATGGGCCAGAGGTTCGGAATCTCTGCTCTAAAGTTGCTAGAATGCAATTAATTGCTGAACAATGCCATCAGAAATATGGAAGTGCAGTGTTTGCCAGAACAGATCTCCAGGTCCTGTCTACAGCAGTGACAGAGGAGAATAATGTCGAAATAATAACTGCACAGTGACATCTGTCTATAAACCACCACCTATAAAAATTTCCTTAGCTAAACCACCAAACTTTCAGAATAAACCTGTAAGGTTCAAAATAGGCGACTTTGATAGTCACAACAATTTGTGGGGCTATAGAGACAACGATGAAAGTGGAAAAGCTGTTGTAAAATGGGCAAAATCCCATCAACTATCACAGACCGCCTTAGAACTATGGAAGGTGAGCAAGGAGCTACCAGATAATTGGACAGAACCACATGACTCTCTACCACCTGACCAAGAACATCCATGACATGTGTGGAAAGCTTTAAATGCATGCTGGGGTAGGAAGATAAAGGGCTAATCTGAGAAAGTGGGGTTTTCCTGTAGATGACAGCCTATGTGAATGCAGAGATGTACAAACTATCTCCCATATGATACAATGCACACAGCGTCCCTCACCATGCACTGAGGAGGACCTTGTGTTGGCAAGAGAAAATGCTGTTGATGTTGCCTAATATTGGGCAGATGCCATCTAACCCTTTTTAATTCTATTTTGTTTTTAGATGAGTTAATTTTAGCTTTGTATGTTATTATATGCTGGTGGTGCATCTTGAAAGAAGAAAGAAGAAAGACTGGCAGAAAGCAGAGATGACTTGAACTGATTTTCAAATGACTAAGTAGAAGTAAAGGTAAAGGTTTCCCTTGCTTGAAAGCCAGTCATATTCGACTCTAGGGTTTAATGCTCATCTCCATTTATAGCTGCATCTGCAGATGTTTCCATGGACATGTGCCAGACATGACTACACATTGGAGTTCACTGAACGCTGTTTACCTTCCCACTGAAGTGGTCCCTATTTATCTACTTGCAATTTCTTGCTTTCAAATTGCTAGGTTGGCAGAAACTGGGACAAAGACGGGAGTTCACTCTGTCATGCAGCACTCGGGTCTCAAACTGTTGACTTACCGACCTTCCAGTCATCAAGTTCATCATCTTATCCACTCAGCCACCGCAGTCCCTTTTCAAATGACTAGGCAGCAATAAAAGAAAAACACATCATGTGTAAAGATGTGTCACTGGAGACTGAGACCAAGATCATCCACACTATTATATTCCCAATTACTATGTACAGCCATGAAGGTGCATAGTGAGGAAAGCTGACCTCTTGATAGTTTGTAGCCATCTTTTTATTGTTCTTTGGTGTGATATACACACGATAGAACTGTGTACAAAGGCCGTCAGTTCATGCCTTTGTACACAGATTTTCCCAACATTGTAGCAATATTTTTCCATTACACATTTCCATTTTATCACTCAAAGACCTGAATGGATTTTGAAGGACTGGATGTTTTGGAGGTCAACTCTTTCACAAGGTTCTCATCAGTAAGAGGTGAATTAAGAGCACATGACAACAACAGGGCACTTTGTGGAACTTATGGAAGCAAATGCAACACTTTTGTCTTTGAGCTTCAGAGAATGAGAAATATATTAGGATGGGCAACAGTATTGATTTCCATGGATTCATCTGTCATAAGTCTGGGGGATTCTTCTATATCAGGGGTCCCCAACTTTTTCAAGCTGGGGGCCGGGTCATGCTCTCTCATTCAGCTTTGAGGGCTGGACAGCCATTTTGTCCTGCCTGCACGATGGGGGTGTCCCAACAGCTTCAAAGGGGTGGTCATTTTGTCTCTTGAATGCCCGTGGGGGAGGGGTTAATGTGAAATGGTGCTGCAGGCCAGATCTGGCCCATGGGCCTTAGGTTGGAAAGCCCTGTTCTATATTATATGGGATATACTAGCTTGATCCTTGAAAAGACAACCCAGGGAGTCATTGAGTGTGACATTAATTCCCTTTCTCACCTTTGGCCAGACACTCCTTCACAGGAGAGACCACTCCAACCTGACTGAAACCGCCACCTGTGTTCCACCTGCCAAGAAAGGTGTCAACAAAACCTCCAGCCCTGCTGGCCACTGGCATGGATTCTGTCCTTACCCAGAGAAGCCACCATCTCATAGCTTTCTAGCATGACTTCTATATAAAGAGCTCTTTGGCCTGGATCCAGGAGGTCCCACTCCTCCTTTGTGAAGTAAACAGTCACATCCTCCAAGGACACGTGCTGGTAGGAGAAACAGGAAAGAATTACCTAATTGCATATTCTCTCTCAAAACATAAAGCCTGGCTCATTCAATGCAGCGTTAAACCATACTTGGTCGGCTTTGCAAATCTGACTCTACTTTTATCTCTCTCTTTTTTAATGCATGATGTTTGGAGAAAGGCAGTACAAATAAAGAACAGCAGGATTTTTCTTTCAACTCCACAACTCTCAACATAGAGTGAGCACCAAGGCCCCTCTCTCTCTATTTATTTATTCCTTACCTGAGGGAGGCAATCTGCCATTTTTTCCAGTCCACCACCGAGAAGAGATGATCCAGAGCACTTCCTGGGAGATGGGAAAAGGAACCATAAGATAAACATAGGGAAGATTCCTGGAGTCCCTGCTTTCATGCCTGCCACATGTCCCCAGAAACATCTGCAGATGCAGAAAGCACTGGCTCTTTGGCTATAAACTGAGATGAGCATCAAACCGTAGAGTCTGTTACAACTGGCTTTTGAGCAAAGGAGAACTTTACCTAAGAAATAGTATCCTCATATTATTTGGAATCCAACTCCCTATCAGCCCCAGTGGACAGAGGTGATGGACTCTATACTATATGCTATGGACATACAATATTGTCTATCTGACATGGCTTGTCAAAAATTATGTGGGGTTTCTGATTGTCTGTGAACATCACAGTGTGAAAACAGATGAAACAAAGAATATACCGTAGCTCTTTCTTACAAGATGATGAACTTGGAAAGTTGTGTTTCTTAGATCAGTGGTCTGCAAATAGTGGCTCTCCAGGTGTTTTGGACTTCAATTCCCAGAAGCCCAAGTCAGCACTACTGTTGATCGAGGCTTCTGGGAATTGAAGTCCAAAACACCTGGAGAGCCACTATTTGCAGACCAAGGTCTTAGATCAATGCTCTATATTGGCATTTTGCAATACTGTAACAATTCTGTACCTCCTCCGGTGGCTTAGTGGTTAAGATGCTAAACTTGAAGACTGGAAGCTTGGATTTCAGTACCTGAGGGCTGCACAGGGGACATGCCTCATTCGGGCATCCCCTGTGCAGAGTTTCTCCAGCAAAAACCCTTTCAGCCGAGAGTAATCTCTGACACGAAATTATTAACAGTAAGAAAAGAAGGAGGGGGAAGTAGCAAATGATGTCCCTCAAGTGTCTGAGGATCAAAGAGGGAGGAGAGGAAGACCCTCAATTATCAGACAGGTATAGGTTTCATGGCTTTTCTTTCTGTCAGTGACTTCTGGCATTGCCAAAGCTATAAAGAAAGGGTGCTTTGTAAAATAATTGAGGGGAGTGCATTGCATTTTAAAAGTAACGTAGATTTCTGATTTCTTCTTCCCAATAGCAGAGAAGGAATGTGACCTTCAAAAGCTGGTGCTGGGTGCAAGATTGAATGTGTAGTCATAACAAGCTGTAGTCTGTGGGAACGGAACTAAGTTTGATAGACATTGTATTCTAGGCTATAATTGGCTGAAACCCTTCAGAAGGAGGGATGAGTGGCAAAAAAATGTGTTTGGATATGGGAGAAGGAGGGGAGAAGGAGGAGAATTTGCCATGTTTTGGATTGCTAACATCAGATGGGAGAGGAGTGAGTAAAGCTAGAAAAATGTAGCCATTATGTTAATATAGGCCAGGCTAGGCCAGGCAAGCAACTAGAGGGATTTTTGTATTAATACTGGAGTGGCATTTTGCAACTACTGTACGTCCCTATGCTTTAATCTTTTGAACCTTACTAACTGTGCACTAAATAAAACAATGATTTGAACCCAGAACCGGGGTCTCTGGTGCTTGTAGAGAGCTAAGCTGGTTGGAGGGAATCTGGTGTCTTGGAAATGCTACCGTAAGCTACATAAGCTACCTTAAGTCTTTTGGACTGTATGTCCTACCTAAACTGGCTGGTTTGCAACCTGAAACAGTCAGAGGGTGATGCCTATCACAGTTATTCTAGCCCAGGGGTTCTGAACCTATGGCCCATGGTGCCATTTCATGTGGCCCACTGCCCTTGCTTCTGCCACCGCCACTGGTGGAAGAGGCAGAAACAGCCACCTCTGAATTTATGGCTATCATAAATGCATTTTCGACAGCTGTAAACATGCTCACGGCTGTTGTAAATGCATTCAGGACAGCCGTGGATGTGTTTTACAGAAGTGTTTACAGCAGGGGGAGTCACCAGTCCAGCCCACTCAGGTGTCTGAGGGAATGTGACCTGGCCCACAGCTAGAAAAGGTTGAGAACCCCTGCTTTAGCCCCAAACAGATCCATAGGTACCCAGGAGCCACACCAAGGGGGTGTGGGCTTCACTGAGGGTTGCAAACTGCTCAAGGAAGACAGAGTAGTGTGGTAGGTGGTCAAACTAAGGGGCTTGAGACCCATATCACTCCTGTGTCATTTTCTGTCCTGTTCTTGGTTGTCCTTTGATGTATAAAAATGGCAAGGGTGTATTGTATCCTGTTGACTATATACTGAGTATCTGAGACACAAACCCAGGGGTTTCCAACCTTTTTGAGCTGAGGGCTGGGTCACTCTCTCTCAGTCAGTTTCAAGGGCCAGATGGCCATTTTGACCTGTCAGCATGATGGGGGCAGCCATTTTGTCCCAACACCTTCCTGAATGCCCTTGTAGGGGTGGAGGTCACATGAAATGGTGCCATGGGCCAGATCCCACAGGCCTTAGGTTGGGATCCCCTGCACTAACTGATCAGAAGTTTGTAGTTGGACCCCAACCTGTGGCTGATGAATCTAGTGCAGGAGTTCTCAACCTATGGTCTGTGGACTGGATCCAGCCCACAGTGCCATTTCATTTGGCCCGCTACCCTTGCTGACACCAAGCCAATGACAACACTTGACACAGCAGAAACAGCCGCGTCCACATTTACGGCTGTTTAGAACAGCCGTAAATGCGCCCATGACTATTGTAAACACATTTATGACAGCCGTGGACACCTTTTACAGCAGGGGAATCACAGTCTGTCTGAGGGAGCATGACCTGGCCCGTGGCTGATCTAGTAGATTGGACACAAATTAGAAAACCCACCATTTCCCAGGTGATAAAAGATTCTCACCACACACCAAAGCAGGGATTGCCTGATTTCTCTTCTTCCTCAGAACCCTAAGGAAATGCTTCCTCCTCTTCTTCCAGACGGGTGATGAGGATGGCTTTAGGAATTTCTTTCAAACACAAGCAAATAATTAAACATTTAATCAATTCTCCTAAAAATGTATGATTAGCTATTCTACATATCACTTTGATATTTACACTTATTAATCATCCGGATGAACAAAAATTAAAACATGTATCTATGAGGGGAAGAACTTGCTTTGCTACTATCACTGCCTCAGAGTCATCTCAGTAAAAAACATTCCTCCCAAGGGCCTCTAGGGATTCGTCAAGTCCTGCCCTTCACCTTACCTTGGATACCCTAGAGTCATTATTCAGCGAGGAGTCCGTGCAATGGTAGACATCTCCGCAATGATATTCTACACATGCAAATGGACTTGAGAAATCACATTCATCTGTATGCATTTTTTAGCCATTTGGATATCACATCACCCACTGGCTAGGCAGACCATGACATGTGCACTCTGCTTTCACTTTGCCCAAGGGATCTGATGGAGGATGCTTTGACGAGTGTTATACTCATACTAAATATATCCCCATTTCCTTCAGGTGTGCACCCACACTGCAGTCAGATGTGTACTTAGCAGGATTTAGAGGCTCTACTTCTGTTAATGCATCCAAAATAGCATTTGTCTTTTCTGCAGCTAAACCATAGAGTTGCTTCATATTCAGCTTATGGTCTATAACAGGACTTCACAATGTTTTCCCTCCAGGGGCCGGACCTGCCCCCGACATTTCCTGCCGGGGGCTGGAGGTGTGGTTGCTCCCTGGACGTACTTTTTTGTCATCATCGGTGGCAGCAATTGCACCATCTTTCCAGCTTCTTGCACAGCCTCCACTGCTCCCCATAGCAGTGGGAGGCTTTCCAGAGCATATTCACTCCATTTTGAGCTTTTTTCGCCATGTACCCTCTATGTTTCGGCTGCTAGAACACCACAATGGGTGACTTTCTGGTCCCCGCTGGGAACCCAGCCACTGATGCAAGCTCCACCCGGCACAGGAAGTTGCCCAGTAGTGTGTTCTAGCAAACAAAATGCAGTGGGTATGGAGCAAAAAAAACCCCAAAATGGAGTGAATATGTTCTGGAAAGCCTCCCACTGCCATGGGGAGTGGCAGAAGCTGTTCAAGAAGCTGGAAAGATGGCACAATTGCTGCCAATGCCGCTGCCACGGTAAGTGATGTTTTTGAACTTCCGGGGGTGGGGGCAAGTCTAGATATGCCCAGGTTCTCACTATGGGCTGGATTAATGAGATGCATGGGCCAGATTAGGCTCATGGGCCGGGGGGTTGCAAATGCCTGGTCTATAAGAATTCCAAGATCCTTCTTACACATAGCATTACTGAGCCAAGTCTCTCTCATCATGTAACTATATATTTTGTTTTCTCTCCTTAGCTATAACAGTCTGTACTTAATCCCTGTCAAACTTATTTCTGTCCTTTTCAGGCTAGTTCTCAAGCTTATAAGGATTTGTTTTTGTCTTTCAGGGTATTAGCTATTCCACCTAATTTTGTGTCACTGCAAATTGGAGAAGCATTCCCTAACTCCCTCACCCAAGTCATTAAAATGTGGGAAGGCTCTGGACCCAAAACAGAGCTTTGCAGTACCCAACTTGTTAACTTCTTCCTGTTTGAGAAGGAGCCATTAATAATAATTTCATGTCAGAAATTATTCTAGGTTGAAATTTTTGCCGGAGAAACTCCACTCAGGGGTTGCCCGAATGAGGCTCCTTTCATGTCCCCAAGATCTTTTCCCACCAATGTGGTTCTTATTTATCTACTTGCCATTTACTCCTTTTGAGCTGCTAGGTTGAAGGCCTGAGTACGCTCCTGTGTCCAATTGTGGATGCAGACCTGACAGATATTCTGCCTTGGGGAATCTAGTACGAATGAAGGTTCCCTTAGAGGAAGCAGAGCAACAAGCCTGGGCTCAAATATTCGGTGGTGGGCTGGCCCATTGGGCAACCAGGACTCAGCCCAGAGTGCCCCCCAGTACCACGGCTCCCCCCTTGGCTGCCAATCCAAAGAGCCAAGTTAAACTGTGATGGCCAGAATAATCGAGCAAAGGAGCAGGGCTCCATGTTCCTCTGCCTGCCTTCCTCTTCCTGTGCTGCCAAAGATAAGATTACAAAAGCAGCTCCATTGACAGTGGAGTCGCCATGGCTTAGAGTTTGCAATTTTGTCTTGTAAGCAGGAGGTTGTTGGTTCAAATCCCCAGAGGGAAGTTGAAATTAGAAGGTGAGTGGGAACGTATATTTTGTTAGGATTAGAAACCCTAATCACTCCCTGTCCTGCACCCTTTTAGCTTAGCCAGCACAAACCTGCAAGTATTCCGTAGGCCCTCATATGGGAGGAAAAGGAGCCTCAGGAGTATCAATAAGCCAAGGCTCAGGAAAGGCTTAGGTCAGCCTGGACTCGTGGCCTTTCAGCTGAGATGAGTGTGACAAAAGATGTCCTGGCAAGTTCCCTCATGGCCAGCAGGATGTTGTATCTGACACTGAGATATCCCTGAGAGACTAATGGACGTACAGAACAGTGAAGGAACTGGTTCTCTAATTGTTGGCTGCCAATACTTAAAAGTCTTTTCTGAGTTCCACGTAATCATGCTTTGGTGTTAAAAGTTGTTTTTCTTACCCCCAAAAGAAAATCATCTCTATCTTCACTGCCAGGACGGAGGAGGGCAGGACGAACACAAGTCAGGATCCCAATGAAAGAGGCTGAAATCCCACCTAAACCCAAACAGGAGGAAATTAGCATTAAATTAGAGCTGCGTTCCATACACTCCGGTGTCTAGTCATGCCACATGTCCATGGAAACGTTTGCAGACGCAGACAATGCTGGCTGTTTGGCTATAGAGATGAGCACTGAACCCTAGAGTCGGATATGACTGGCTATCGAGCAAAGATGACCTTGACCTTGAGCTGCCTGTTCTCCATCCCACAAACCCACCCAGACCTCACATAAAAGGCAGGGACACTTTAGGAAGGCTCCAGAGATGTCCCAAATATGCCTTTCTCTCTCTCCTTTTCTCTAACAGAGCCAAGACTGTCTTGGGAGCCCCATTGAGACCCTTCAGCCTCGCTCAAGGACCCCCCAAAGCTTCTCCCATGGATTCTCCTAGTCGAGCTTTTTAGGGGTTTATTTTCTTCTCCTTTTTATGGCTTTTTATTTCCTTTGGGAGCTTTTATTTCTAGTAACAGAGACACACATTGAGCAGAAGGGAGGGAAGGGAAAGACCTACAGCTCCTCCTTCGATCGTTAGGATCCGAGGCATGAAGAAAGGCTTCCAAGGCAGGGAAGAACAAGAGCCAGGCTGGCGCCACTTGGGGGGGGGGAGCGAAGATCCCACTGGACCAGATTATTATTATTATTATTATTATTATTATTATTATTATTATTATTATTATTATTATTATTATTATTATTATTATTTAGACTTGTATTCCGCTCTACTCAGTAAAGACTGACTCAGAGCGGCTCACAGCATTCACAAATAACAATATTACAGTGCAAACCAAAATACACTAGCATATAACAAAACAATTAAATACAGTAAATACTATACAGATCAATACACCTACAATATTATAGTGTAATCAAAATACAATAAATAAATATTATCACAGCACAATCCTCAATATACAATAAACAATTCAACAGTGTACAATATACAATACAGGAAAGAGCAAACAAAAAGTAAACCCTATTAATTCCAAATACGGCTGTAAAGAAGGCCTACAGCCCAGGCAACATTTGGCCCTACAGCCCAGGCAACATCCCTCGACAATCCCTCTCCCAGTTCCAGCCTCTCTAGGCACACAGACTCTGTGCCTTTGACAAGACTGTCATTCCCAGGGCTACATCTTTCCCCTTTCTTCCCTCCTCCCCCCCACCTTCCCTCATTCCTCCGGAGCTCCTGCCTCTCTAGGCACCCACATTCTATGTCTTTAACAGGACCGTCATTCTCAGGTCACGTCGTTCGCCCTCCTCCCTCCCTCATTCCTTCGGAGCTCCTTCCTCTCTAGGCACCCAGACTCTGTACCTTTAATAGGACAGTCATTCCTGCCCTCCTCCCTCCCGCATTCCTACGGAGCTCCTGCCTCTCTAGGCACCCACACTCTGTCTTTAACAGGACTGTCATTCCTCTTCCCTCCTACATTCCTCCGGAGCTCCTGCCTCTCTAGGCACTCAGACTCTGTGCCTTTAACACTTGGAGGGCGGAGAACACACACAGGGAGAGGGAGGCAGGCAAGTTTTCCCTCCCCTCGCCTTCCTTGCTCTAAAAAAGGCAGATCATGGTCAGGAATGTGTGTGCTGCACAATATGTTATACTGTATATATACTGTATTATATTCCCAGGACAGTCTTCAAGGCTGATCGCCATGGTGATCACCAGTATTCTGATACAACAGAACAACAGCAAGACTGGAGTACACATGGAACTATCTCAGCACATCACAGGAATCTCCTGCAACCCAACCAGTGATTCAAACTTGGCATAATCTTCCCTTGTAAATGAAAAAAAGTGTAGGGCTGGAAGGGATCTTGAGGTAATGCAACCCCAGCCTCAGGCCAATTACTCCATATTATCCTCTTTCTGGCTTCCCTGGTGAGGTCAAATAAGCTTTGTCCCCACAAATACTGTCTGCCCTGGAAATCAAGGAACAGAGGAAGATGTGTCCCTGTCATTAAAAACATAAAACACAAAATGCTGCTCCCATTTCTATGTCCATACTAGTGTCACAAAAACTCAGGTTTAGAGCTACAGGGTGGCCCATAAGTCCCTACCTGGCCCATAAATCCATGGGTACCTGCCCTGCCCCTTTGACCAGCAGTCCAATCAAAGTGCTTCCTCCCTCCTCCCAGCACAGAGTTTATCCCACCTCTCCACCCAGCAGCCCAATGGGAGCACTTCCTCCTCACCCACCCCCTAGCAGAGCCCTACTCTCTTTGTGGCTGGGTAGGGACTTACAGGCCATCCTGTAGACTAGAGGCTTTGAAATACCAGTATCCTTGCATATATATATGTTTATTTGGTTTCTGTTTGTGGATACCCTTCCTTTCATCTCCTTTCTTGAAAGCAAGTGATACCTCAGAAGAAAATCTTCTCAATTATTTATTTGAATAAAATTAAAAGTAGAACAAAGCTTTGCACACATCTACAGTCTTCCAAAGTTGATGGAACACATCTCTTTAAAAAACCCCACTAAAACGGGGTTCCCAACCTAAGTCCGGTGGGCCAGATCTGGCCCATAGCAACATTTCATGTGCCCCCTCCCCTTCAAGGGAATTCTAGAAACAAAATGGCCACCTCTTTGAAGTTGTTGGGACAAAATGGCCACCCCCACCATGCAGGCAGGGCAAAATGGCCGTCCAGCCCTCAAAGCTGACTGAGAGAGCGTGACCCAGCTCCTGGCTTGAAAAGATTGGAAACCTCTGCACTAAAACATTAAAAATATAACAGCATGAAGTACTAAAACATTTCAATTAAAATCTACATCACAATAGTTAAAAGAAGCAAATTGGGACACACCTTCTGTTATTTTAAAGTGCAGGTTTCACAAGAAAAGGGGGGGTATTAAAAGGCACATTCCAACATAGTTGCTTCTGTTCTCAGTGGCTACTTCATTTTATCAGTAAGCTTTAACAATAATACAGTATAGCAAAAGTATGTGCTCCCATGTTCTCTGCTGTGCCTGGGTTATGCTGGCAATGGCATAAATAACAATTAGAACTTCCTCCCCCCCCACCCTCATTGTTATTGTGGGGCAAAAGCTATGCAGGTGGACACCAACTCAACTGAACAGGATACCAGCATACTGTATACAGTATAACAGTATACTATATCAATTGGGCAGTATAGAACTGTAATAAACAAACAATATCTAGCCATCTTACCCGTCACAGAGTCTGTTCCCTGGGTTCATTTAAAGGATCAACTCCCCACTCCCCCAGGATGGCAGTGAAACATGTCTTCGATTTAGCCCTGAGGTCACAGCATTTATTACAAACAAGTTTACAGCAGGGATTCTCAACCTACAGCCCATGGGCCAGATACAGAAAATAGCACCAGATCATGTGGCCCACCACACCAGAAAGTGCCATGTGGTGCAGGAAGGGCAAAATGGCTGGCCGGCCCCCAAAGCTGTCTGAGGGAGCATGACCTGGCCCCCAGAATAAAAAGGTTGAGAACTCCTGATTTACAGCTTGAGAACAATTGTTTAAATCAGAGCTGCCCAAATGATGGCCCATGGGCTGGATCTAGCCCATGGTGCCAATTAATCTGGCCCACAACGCCAATGCCACTCCCAGAAGCGGAAGTAAAATGTGTATGCACGTGTACTGCTGTAAATGACTCACAGCTGTCGTAAACATATTTCTGACAGCTGCAGGTCATTTACAGCAGCGTTATGCGCATGCACATTCTGTTCATGCGTGTTTTACTCCGCTTCCAGGTGGAGGAACAATGTGACCGGTCCGTGGTCTGAAAAGTTTGGGCATCCCTGGTTTAAATGACTGCATGAGATTTTAAAAATGAAATAGATGACAATGCCTCAATCATAACAACATACAGTACTATTAGCATGTTGGGGGCAAAATACTAGTTAACTTATGAACCTCCCAGAAAGTGCACCAAGTGCTATGGGGTGGTATATAAGTGTGTTTACTTTGCTTTTGCTATGTAGTGTGTATATGTTTTTCCCCTACATTACTGAAACTTTCCAAACATTATGCATTGATATCATTGCTTCCATATGTTTTATTACAGGAGTTCTCAACCTTTTTAAGCTGGGGTCCAGGTTGTGCTCCCTAAGACAACTCTGGGGGCTGGATGGTCATTTCGCCCTTCCTCCACCATTATGGCACCTCTTGGTGTGGTGGAGGCATTAGGGGAGCCACATGAAATGGCACCGCAGGCTGCATTTGGCCCATGGGCCACAAAGGTTGAGAATCCCTGGTTTATAAGATAGAAAGTATGACTTCAGCTAACCTTTCTCAACATTTATATATACTTTTGACATGTGAAGTACAGTACTGTACTGTATAGAATTTACTTTTGATGAAGTTCTTTCCATATTTAAGTTTTCTATAAAAATTTTCCCTGTGCATGTATTTAACTTATATTGACAAAACAAATATAGTAAAAGCAGTTTTACAAAAAGACCAACCACCCACTTACCAATGACATAAACAATACATTAATCCCTTTGAATAATACAACCCATTCCTATAGTCCAGGGATGACCAAACTACGGCCTACTGGCCGAATCTGGCCTGTGGTACCATTTCATGTGACCCACCTCTGCCTCCACCACACCAGGAAGTGGAAGCAGATGTGTTTATGTCAGCCATAAAATGCACCTGTGCATGCATAAATGCACCCACACCTATCATAAATGCGAAAGTGGGCACGTTTACGTCAGCCATAAATGTGCCCGCTTCAGCTTCTGGGGCCGTGGTCTGGCCCACTCAGCTGTCCAGGGAGTGTGATTAGGCTCGCTGTGTGAAAATGTTTGGAACCCCTGTCCTAAAAGAACCTGAAGACCTTCAGCCCTGGGTAGCTTGAGTTGGGAAAACAGCCTAAGATGCTCTCTCTGAGTGAATCTTTTTCCACATTAGGTGCACATACTGTACTGTATATAGCTTCTCCCCTATATGAGTTTTTTAAAATGTTGCCTAAACTGATCTCCCCTTCTGAAGTGCTTCAAGCATTTCATGCATCTATGCGCCTCCTCCCCGTGTGACTAACTAGATGCAAGTTAAGGCTCCTTTGGTGTCCAAAACACTTTCCACAGTGCAGGCAAGTATAAGATTTCTCTCTTGTGTGAATACTTTGATGATTCCTTAGGCTCACTTTCTGACTGAAGCTCTTTCCACACTCCACACAGTTATAAGGCTTCTCCCCTGTGTGAACAGCTTGATGTTTCCTAAGGTTCTGTTTCTGACTAAAGTTCTTTCCACACTCCAAACAGGTATAAGGCTTCTCCCCTGTGTGAATGGTTTGATGTTGCGTAAGGTTCTGTTTCTGACTGAAGCTCTTTCCGCACTCCACGCATTTATACGGAGTCTCTCCTCTGTGGGTTGTTTGATGCTTCTTAAGGTTCGGTTTCTGACTGAAGCTCTTTCCACACTCCACACACATATAAGGTTTCTCCCCTGTGTGAGTTTTTTCATGTTGCCTAAGATTCCCTTTCAGACTGAAGATTTTTCCACACTCCGTGCATGTATAAGGCTTTCCCCCTGTGTGAATACTTGGATGTTGCCTTAGGTTCCCTTTCTGACTAAAGCTCTTTCCACACACCATGCATTTATGTGCATTCTCCCCTGTGTGAGTTGTTTGAAGACACTGTAGGGTCCCTTTCTGACCAACGCTTGTTCCACAGTCTTCACAAGTATAAGGCTTCTCCCCTGTGTGAATAATTTGATGATTCCTAAGACTCACTTTATTTCTGAAGCTCTTTCCACACTCCACACAGGTATAAGGCTTCTCCCCTGTGTGAATAATTTGATGTTGTCTCAGGTTCCACTTCTGACTGAAACATTTTCCACACAGCAGACAGGCATAAGGCTTCTCCCCTGTGTGAATACTTTTGTGTTGTGTAAGGGTCCCTTTCTGACTGAAGCTCTTTCCACACACCATGCATTTATACGGAGTCTCTCCTGTGTGGGTTGTTTGATGTTGCCTGAGGCTCCCTTTCCTCCTGAAGTTCTTTCCACACTCCACACAGGTGTAAGGCTTCTCCCCTGTGTGAGTTCTTTGGTGTTGCCTAAGGTTCCCTTTCAGACTGAAACTCTTTCCACAGTCTATGCATGAATAAGGCTTCTCTCCTATGTGTATACTTTGATGATTCCTAAGGCTCGATTTCTGACTGAAGCTCTTTCCACACTGCACACAGGTATAAGGCTTCTCCCCTGTGTGAGTAATTTGATGCAACTTAAGGTTCCATTTCTGCCTGAAGCTCTTTCCACACTCCATGCATTTATA
This sequence comes from Furcifer pardalis, assembly GCA_030440675.1. Taxonomy (NCBI): domain Eukaryota; kingdom Metazoa; phylum Chordata; class Lepidosauria; order Squamata; family Chamaeleonidae; genus Furcifer; species Furcifer pardalis. The sequence goes on along the minus strand of CP126893.1, from coordinate 161,138,689 downwards.
TGTATGCTCCCCTGTGTGAATTATCTGATGACTCCGTAGGTTCCCTTTTTGACTGAAGCTCTTTCCACAGCCTTCACATGTATAAGGCTTCTCCCCTAGATGGTTACTTTGATGATTCCTAAGGCTTCCTTTCTTCCTGAAGCTCTTTCCACACTCCATACAGATAAAAGGCTTCTCTCCTGTGTGAGTTCTTTGATGCAGCTTAAGGTGTGATCCCTTTTTGAAGTTCTTCCCACATACATCACAATTCCACACTTTTGCCACTTTGCTTCTTCTTTGATCAGAAGATATTAGGTTAGCACTGAAATATTTTACATCTTCTCTTCCTTGGATTTGCTTTGCTCCTGAGTGGGCAATCCAAGAACTGTTCAATTTGCCATTGTTGGCCTGGGAAGTGGAGGTTTGTTTCATTCCCTTTTTAGATTGTTTTTCCATCTGATTCTTTGGTCCCTTTGGATTTTCAAATCTCTCTCTTCCTTCTTTATGTTCTTTTACCTTCCACGGGACCAGCAAGAGCTTCTGCAACTTCTTATCATCCTGGCCATCACCTGGATTTTGAGAGAGAAAGAGAAATAATCTTCAGTTAATGAGTTTCTGAGAGACTCAAGTCTTCAACAAAAAGGAAATGATTTCGTCTTTTCCTAAGTGGCTCAATGATGATCACTCTCTAGGCCCTCTCATGGAATTCAGTTTTTAAAAAAATAATGTTATTTTCAACAATTTCATTTATATCTCTCTATGCTCACTACTTTTTTTTATTATATAACAATATATATTGCTATATTTAGAACTCAAGATCAAAGGTTGCGGTGGCTCAGTGGTTAAGAAGCTTGCCTTGTTAGCTGGGAAGCTGGCAAGTAGGTAGTTCAAGACCTGGGTACTGCATGACGGTTTCAGCACCCATCTCTGTCCTAGCTCCTGCCAACCTAGCAGTTCGAAAGCAAGAAAATACAAGTAGATAAATAGAGACCATTTTGGTGGGAAAAGATCTTGGGGACAGGAAATGAGCCTCATTCGGGCATCCCCTGAGCGGAGTTTCTCCAGCAAAAATCCTTTCAACTGAGAATAATTTCAGACACAAAATTATTACATACAGTAATTGCATAAGTGAATGCATGCATCTAGCAAAATGGTTAATACTGAAATCAGAAAGTCTGGATATGTGGAAGTTGGAGAGGGAAAGATTGTATTATCTCTGCCACAAGACCAGAAACAGATTGTGTTATTGACGGTGAATTGTTAAAATTAAAAATTAGGGTAAAGCTGAAAAGGATAATAAAAGATTAATATTGCCAAAATATAATTCAAGTAACATTTGTAATTAATTGAACATACACATGAAAATGTGATTCAGTTACTAAATTCAATAGACTGAGAATCAGAAGAACTGTTGAAACCAGAGATACTCTTGGGAAAGCATGGAAACAGAGTATTCCTGAAATAAAATAAAGGAAAGAAAAACTTAGATGGATGATGGAAGAAACATTTAATATTGTTAGTGAAAGTCCAAAAAAAGAGTAAAACAGTGGAAGGGGTGGGGTGGGGAATTAAGCCAGAATTCTAAATGCAACTTTTCAGCCATTCTTACTTTGAACTGGAATGGCCATTTCAAGATGGACTGGAAAGAGGAAAAATGAGATAATTCTTTCAGGAATTCCAAAAAATCAAAGAGAAATACTGTATACCAAAATATAATGCAGAAGAGATATAAAGGGTGACAGTCTTTTGAAAAGACTATGATGAAGACCCTGAAATATTTGAAATTGAAGTAAAAGCTGCTCTGAAAGTTCTTCAAAAAATAAATCAGCAGGATTAAATGGTATATATTTTTGTCTCACAGAGACAAATCTGTCAAAATCATAATAAGAATATGCCCCCAGGGGTGGGGAGGATTAGAAAGAAAAGAATGGTACAAATACCAGAAATAATGAATTTATAAAAAGGCATTCTGTAACTCTAGGACCATTGATGTAATTTTCAATTGAAGAAAAATTATGCTTATGCTTCAACCAGGACATTTATCTTATATGCAACTGAAATGTCTGATGTTTAGGCAGGTTTCCAAAAAGCAAGAGGCCCTTGAGACCTTGTTGAAAATGTCTAATAGCTATCCAAGTGCCCAAAAAATTCAGAAGATGATAATAAATAAATTTCATGTCAGAAATTACTCTGGGTTGAAAGGATTTTTGCAGGGGACGCCCACATGAGACCCTGCTCATGTCCCCCATTATGCAGCTCCCGGCAATCGAACCCATCTTTCCAGTCTCCAAGCACAGCGCCTTAACCACTAAGCCACCAGAGAAGCTGCTACCAAACGAGTCACATCATGGGAACACACTGGTGTGCAATCACATTCCACATTGATTTCCCAACATTTTTCTTGGAAATGGCTGAAAATTCTCTCTCTCACCTTTTATTAAACGTCTACCTTTAATCTAGCCAGACATTCTTCCACTAGAGCAGGGGTACCCAAACTACAGCCTGCAGCCTGGGGTTGGCCCATGGGCCAGATTGCCGCCGATGCCGGAAGTGCTCCAATGTCACTGGAAGTGCCAAAATTGGCACGTTTTTGTGCCAAAACACAAAAAAATTAAAAAGGGTGTGAGAATGTTCCCCCGATGCTCCCACCTCCAAGGGAAGTGTCGGAGAAGGGAAAAACACCCAGAAACGGAGCACGATATCATGCGCTGCCACCGCTATGAGGAGCCACATGACTGGCCCACAGAGCTGACTGAGGGGGTGTGGCCAGGCCCCTGGCAGGAAAAATGTGGGCATCCCTGCACTAGAGAGACCATTGGAATCTGACTGAAATCACCACCTGCCACTGGCATGGATTCTGTCCTTACCCAGAGAAGCCACCATCTCGTAGTTCTCCAGCATGACTTCCTTATGAAGAGCTCTTTGGCCTGGATCCAGGAGGTCCCACTCCTCATTTGTGAAATACACGGCCACCTCCTTGAAAGTCATGAGCTATGAGGAGGAGGAGGAGGGAAAACATTATCTTCTTGCATATTCTCTCTCAAACATAAGAGCCTGGCTCTATGCAATGTCAAACCATAATGGGGTGGCTTTGCAAATCTCTTTATACACTCATCTTCTTTCTGATTTTTATTTTTATCGGTTGCGGTTTGTGCTGGGACTGTTATTTTTGCTGGTATGGGACCTTTAAATGAATGGTTTTCCTCTTCTTTTTTAATAATATTTTATGTTTTATGATGTTGTGATTTATATTGTGATTTATTAGCTGTTATGCTTTGCTGTTTTTGTCAGCCTCCCCGAGTTGCATTGTTGAGTGGGCGGAACAACAGCAACAACAATAATGATGATGATGATGATCATCATCATCCACAAGATTGTGAGTTCTATCCTGACCAAGGTTCAAGTTTGTCTCACCCTTCCATCCTTCCGAGGTTGGTAAAATGAACACCCAGCATGTTGGGGACAAAATGCTAATTAACTTATGAACTGTCTAAAGAGAACACTAAGTGCTATGGGGCAGTATGTAAGTGTGATTGCTTTACTTTGCTAACTCTCAACATAGAATGAGTACCAAGGCATCTCTCTCTAATTATTCCTTCCTTACCTGAGGAGGGTGAACTGCCATTTTTGCCAATCCTCCACCCAGAGGAGATGATCCAGAGCCTGCCATCACACTTCCTGGGAGACAGAAAACGGGATCATGAGATAAACATTGGGAAGATTTCTGGAGTCCCTGCTTTCATGCCTTGTAAACAGTAAAAAAAGAAGGAGAGGAAAGTAGCAAGTTATGTCCCTCAAGTAGTGGTGGGCTCCAAAAATGCTTACTACCACCCTGTGGGCATGGTATGGTGGGTGTTATCTCAGACCTCAAAGCTAAAGGTGACTGAAGAATGATGGTTTCCTTCTGCCAAAAGCTTTATAAATTACAGTGCAGTAAAAGCCCTACTTATGAAAAAAAAAGTCTGTTCCGTAGGCTTTTGCTTAAATTGGTTTTTTATGTAAATCGAAGCAAACCCATAGGGAAATGAATTTTTACATAACTCGAAGCAAACCCATAGGAAAAATGATTTTTTTTATGTAGCTCAAAGCAAACCCATAGGAAATTGTGTTATGTAAATTTATGTAATGTAAATCAGGATATTTATGTAAATCGGGACATGGTTTTAGCATAAAATCATTATGTAAGTTGAATTTTATGTAACTCAGGCCATTTGTAAGTTGGGGTTTTACTGTACAGTATTCCAAATGACTGGACATTTCATTTTCTGATAAAGTCACACTAACAAAATGGCTACAAATAACGTTCTTGGGACATACTGACAGATAATGAACAGCACCTGACATAGGTCATCAAATGAAAAAAGTTTCATTCTTTATGTATAAATTAAGGAAGTTTTAGTTCTTTGCAGCTCACCACACCTCAGCTAGTTTAGTGTTATTTGATTATGTTGGAGGGAGAATGAAATGGGTGTGGGTGGGTGGGGGTTTCTTTTGTCTTCTACACCATCCAGAGAAATGAGCACTTAAAGACTGGGTGAAATAAACATTTAATAAATAAATAAAATTGTTAATATGCTGCCTTTCTCTCCATTTGTGATGTAAAGTGACTCACAAACAACTAAAACTATAAAACAGTCAACAGTTTTAAAAGTATTACAGCAATTTTAAAAAAAACACATATCTCAAATAAAACCAAGATTAGAAAGGTCTTTAATCAGTGGTGGGATGTCAAACATTTTACTACCCCACCATGATGTCATCAGTGTGGGAGGAGCTAACATCATGACATCATGATGTTATGGGTGGGGCCAAAGAAAAATAAAAAACAATAAAATAAAATAAAAATAAGCACACACACACACCCCTCAACCCATGCACCCACAACACAAACCTGTAAATAAAATAAATAAATAAATAAAATAAACATTACATTAAAATACACCCACCCACCCACCCCAAACACAAATCAACCAAAGCTTTTAAACCAAAGCTTAAAGCTTATTCTGGCTAATCTTTCTCACACTAAGTCAGATGGAAGGAACTACAGAATGAACTCACCACAAGATGGCTTCATTTTGGCACTTTTCAACAGTTAAAGAAGTTAGGTACTAAGTCTTTGCATAACCAGTTCTCTAGGATAATGTGCCTTAATGTAAATGTAAAACAGCTGTACCACCTTAAGGATTTTCCAATTGGAACAGCAATTGGAACAGCACAGGTATAGCTTATTGATGAGGTAACTCCAAGACTTTGCTTAAAAACTCCAAGCCAGGGTGCCAGGCCTTTTTAGGAACTGTGGTACTACGTCAATATAGGTAAAGGTATTAAATACACATTAAAATACACACAGACACACCAGATCCAAAGGTGAGTCACTTACCCTGGGGAGCAGGCTATAGGGAGCTTCAGGCTAGCAGCTTCTCTTCCTCCTCCCCGCTTGGGAGGACAGCAAGGAGGCTGTGCATACATGCCAAGCACTGTAGGCGTGCATGCACACCAAGTGCTTGGCGCGCATGCACAGTGAAAAGGTAAGCCCCAAAGGTGGTTCCCCCCAAAAGCTGCTACCGGTTCTCCAGGACACTGGGGAAAGTTACTACCGGTTCCGGCGAACTGGTGAGAACCTGTTACATCCCATCACTGTCTTTAATGCATCAGAGAGACCAGCTGATAAGAAGTCTCTTGTTGGACATAGAGTGGAACCTCATACAATAATCGCCCCGTATAGCAACGAAATCGTATAACAATTAGGTTGTTTTGGCGGGGAAATGGCGTCCCTCATAACCATTTTTCCTATGGGAAAAATCATACAATTTTTCAATGGGAAAAACCACTTCGCGGGGAAAAAAATCGTTGTACGATGCATCCCATAGGGGAAATCGCTATGTGATGCATGCATCATATAGCAATTGTTTCGTACAACAACGAGCCCTGTATCAGAAATTTTATTTTAAAATTTATTTAATTTCTGCACTACACTGTCTCATTGTCGTGATATAAGTCCACCAGTTTGAGACCAGAGTACTGCATGATGTAATGAGCTCCCAGCGTCTGTCCCAGCTCCTGCCAACCTAGCAGTTCGAAAGCAAGAAATTGCAAGTAGATAAACGTCTGCAGACGCTGTAATAAACAGAGATGAGCACCGAACCCTGCCTAGAGTCGGACACAACTGGCTTTCTAGCAAGGGAGACCTTTTTGGGAGCTTTTACTCCTAGTAAAAGAGACACCCACTGAGCAGAAGGGGAAAAAGAAAGGGAAAGACCTGCTGCAGCTCCTCTTTCAGTCCTTTGGATCCAAGGCAGGAAAGAAAGTCTCTTCTGGCTTCCAAGGTAGGGAAGGGCAAGAGCCAGGCTGGACCCACTGGGGGTGGGAGAAGATCCCACTGGGCACCCCACGGATTCCTTGGATCAGATTCCTCCCCAGGATCCCCGGTGGGTGAGGGGATAATAAGGCGCCCCTTTTCTCCCCTGCCTCTCTAGGCACTCAAGCTCTGTGCCTTTTTAACCCATGGAGGGCTGAAGAGCAGGGAATGTCCTTCCCTCAAGCCCTCTTCCCCCTCCCCTCCTTTGCTCAAAGGCAGAGCACGGGCAGGAATTATGTGTTGCATAAAAGGTTACATGGCAGTGATGGCGAACCTTGGCACTCCAAGTGTTTTTGGACTTCAATTCCCAGAAGCCCAAGTCAGCACTCCTGATAAGGGATTTCGAACTTAGTTCCTTTTCTTACAAATCCACTCATCATTTGACCCACCCAGCGCTTGTGTTTCCATGTTTCTCCAGATCAAGTCTTTTTCTGTTAATATATTAAGCATGCAGGGCAGGTGGACGTGGCCCTAAATGAAACAGCGAGACTGGTCACAGGAGACCTAGAACCAACCTGGACGCAAAAAGTGCATTACTTCCCTCCATCAATATTAGAAAAGTAATTATATCTCTCCCCTCATTTTCTCAAGGCTAATCATGGCCAGTTCTTTCAGCCTTTCTCATAGGGCAGGAGTTTGTAACCTACGGCCCATGGGCCGGACCTGCCCCCCCCCATGCCATTCCATCCGGCCTGCAGCGATGACCCCGGAAGCAGGCACATTTATGATAGCCATAAGCACGTCCATGCATGTGTAAATGGGCCTACTGTGATTTACATCAGAGGGACACCACGTGTTCAGCACGCTCAGTGGCCCGTGGCGCAAAAACCTTGAGAACCCGTCATAGGGTGTGGTTTCCAATTCTCCTGATCATTCTTGTATCTTGTTGCCCTCCTCTGAACTTGTTTCCTTCTTAAAGTGGGGTGTGTACAACAGGGCACAATACTCAAGAGGAAGCCCAGCTAGTGCCAAACAGAGGGGAACCAGTAGTACACAGGATTTGGAGACTGTACTTCTGTTAATACAGCCTAAAATAGCATTTGGCCTTTCCCCCAGCCAAATCATCCCTGTAAACCCTGCTACATAGGGAAAAAGGAATGCTCAGGAGTGACAAGAAGCCAAGGCTCAGGAAATGCTTAGGCCAAGCTGGATTGGTGGCCATTTGACTGAGATGAAGGTGACAAGGGAGTGCCACACCAAGTCCCCTCATGGCCAGCAGGATGTTGTATCTGGCACCGAGACACCCATGAGACAAATGGATGTACGGAACAATGAAGAAACTGGTTCACTAATTGTATTCATGTTTGAGGGAGAAATAATTCAATCTCTCGTTAAGTCTGAAGGTTCCCAAGATTTCCTGAAGCTCTTTGACAAGATTTCTCTTTTTCTGTCTCAAATTTAGAAAATGATCAGGAAGATGAGAGCTGGCAGAATCTGTCTCTTCTGTCATGGAAAGTTAAGGAGCCTGAGGAAGGAAGAAGATTATTCAGAAGCCCACGGGGACCAAAGAATCATATGCAAAGCCAGTCCAACAAGGGAAAGGAAAGATCTTCCAATTGTCAGGAGGCAGATATCAACTTAAAGAGATATGGTATGATCCAGTCAGGATCACAACATGAAAGACATTTCAGCAAGAGCGGAATATTGTCTGATAGCAGAAGAAGCAAAAGAGAGATGCTGTGTACATGTATGGTATGTGGGAAGAGCTTCGGTATTATTTCTGGTCTAGTTTCACATCAAAGGACTCACACAGGAGAGAAACCTTATAAATGTATAGAGTGTGGAAAGAGCTTCAGTCAGAAAGGGAACCTTAAACACCATCAGATAACTCATACAGGGGAGAAACCATACAAATACATGGAGTGTGGAATGAGCTTCATTGACAAAGTAAAGCTTCGGTGGAATCAAAGAATGCACACAGGATATACCCCATATAAATGCATCAGATTTGAAAAGAGCTTCACTGATAAAACAAGCTTTAGGCAGCATCAGAGAACTCACACAGGGGAGAAACCATATAAATGCACAGAATGTGGAAAGAGCTTCAGTGACAGTGAAACCCTTAGCGCGTATCAAAGAATTCACACAGGAGAGAGACCATATAAATGCATTGAGTGTGGAAAGAGCTTCAGCCAGAAAGGAGCCCTTAAGGAGCATCAAAGAATTCACACTGGGGAGAAGCCATATAAGTGCATGGAATGTGGAAATAGTTTCAGTCACAAAGGGGCCCTTAGGAAGCACCAAACAACTCACACAGGGGAGAAGCCATATAAGTGCATGGAATGTGGAAATAGTTTCAGTCACAAAGGGGCCCTTAGGAAGCACCAAATAACTCACACGGGAGAAACCATATAACTCCATGGCATGTGAAAAGAGTTTCACTGGTAACTCAAACTTTTGGCAACATCAGAAAGTGCATATTACAGGGGAGAAACTATATAAATGCACAGCATGTGAAAAGAGCTTCACTGATAAAGGAAACCTTAGGCAGCATCAAAGAACTCACACATGGGAGAAACCATATAAATGTGTGGAATGTGGAAAGCACTTCAGTGAGAAGGGTGTGCTTTGGCGGCATCAGAGTATTCACACTGGGGAGAAACCATATACAGTCAAACCTCGGATAAAGAGCACCTCACTTAAAGAGTAATTCGCTTAAAGAGCAGAATTTTATCTGAATGTTTGCTTCGCTTAACAAATAAAACCAACCAAAAATTCGCTTAACAAATAAATTGGGGTTCACAATCCCCCCCCCCAAAAAAAATTGGTCATCTATAATGGTGTTTCACTTAAAGAGCAAACTCGCTTAAAGAGCAATCCTGTGGAATGCATTATGCTCTTTAAGCGAGATACAACTGTAAATGTATGGAGTGTGGAAGGAGCTTCAGTCGAAAAGAGAGTCTTAGGTTGCATCAAAGAATTCACACGGGAGAAGCCCTATAAATGCACAGAGTGTTGAAAGAGCTTCAGTCACAAAGGAAATCTTAGGCTGCATCAAAGAAGTTGCATAGGGGAGAAACCATATAAATGCATGGATTGTGGCAAGAGCTTCAGTGAGAAATGGATGCTAAGGCAACACTTTATATTGTGGATTGTATTGTGGACCATATTATAGATTGTATTGTGTATTGTGTTTATATTTATTTTGTTGTACTGTATTTTATGATATTATGATATTGTATTGAACTGTTATATTGTATTCGATTGTACTGTATGTTGTGAGCCGCCCTGAGTTGGTTTCACCAAGTAGGGCAGCATATAAATCGAATAAATCAAATCAAATCAAATCAATATTCACACAGGGGAGAAGCCATATAATTGTGTTCAGTGTGGAAGGAGCTTCAGTAGAAAACAGTTTTTTAGACTGCATCAAAGCATTCACATAGGGCAGAAGCAGTAATGGGATGTAACAGGTTCGCACCAGTTCACCAGAACCGGTAGTAACTTTCCTCAGTGGCAGCTTTTGGGGGGGAACCACCTTCGGGGCTTACCTTTTCACTGGTTCCCGCACTGCTCATGCGCACCAAGCACTGGTGAACTGGTGAGAACCTGTTACATCCCATCGCTGCCTTTACCTATATTGATGTACTACCACAGTTCCTAAAAAGGCCTGGCTGCCTGGCTTGGGGTTTTTTAAGCAAAGTCTTGGAGTTACCTCATCAATAAGCTACACCTGTGCTGTTCCAATTGCTGTTCCAATTGGAGAACCCTGAAGGAGGCACAGCTGTTTTACATCTACATTAAGGCATATTATCTTAGAGAACTGGTTAGGCAAAGACTTAGTACCTAACTTCTTTAACTGTTGAAAAGTTGAAAAGTGCCAAAATGAAGCCATCTTGTGGTGAATTCATTCTGTAGTTCATTCCATCTGACCTAGTGTGAGAAAGATTAGTCAGAATAAGCTTTAAGCTCTGGTTTAAAAGCTCTGGTTGGTTTGTGTTTGGGGTGAGTGGGTGTATTTTAATGTATTTTTTCATTTATTTATTTATTTATTTATTTAATGTATTTAATTTATTTACGGGTTTGTGTTGTGGGTGGGTGGGTGGGCTGAGGTGTGTGTGTGTATGTGTGTGCGTGCGTGCTTATTTGTATTTTATTTTATTATTTTTAATTTTTTTATTTGGCCCCACCCATGATGTCACTGTGATGATGTCACGGTGGGGTAGTAAATTTTTTGACATCCCACCACTGGGCAGAAGCCATTTAAATGTTTGGAGTGTGGAAAGAGCTTCATTCAGAATGGTAACCTTAGACAGCATCAAAATATTAACACAGGAGAGAAACATTTAAATTGTATGCAGTGTGGAAAGAGCTTCACTCATAAAGGGAACCTTAGATTGCATCAAAGTATCCACACAGTAGGGCATGGCAACACCCAAAAAAGTCACAACTTTAGTACAGTATATACTGTATACAGTAGTATGTCATCCATTATTTTACCATGCACACAAAGTACTACAGTTCTCCAACTGAGAAATGATACACCTTTATATACTACATGATTTCTCCCCATACAGAACACAAATTTCTGCTTCCAAAATTAAATGGTGCCGAATCATCTAGATTTTTTGGTTGCAAATGCTTCCAGTTTTTCACTTTATTGATATTGGGGAAATTAAACAGCAAGCCATGAGACTATTGACTCCATTTCAACAATTACTCTTCAGTCTTAATTGCAATTTTAGAAAATTGATTCATTTCTAAATGAACCAGGGGTTCCCAACCTTTTCAAGCTGGGGGCCAGGTCACACTCTCTCAGTCAACTTTGAGGGCCGGGTGGCCATTTTGCCCCGCCTGCATGATGAGGGGCAGTCATTGTGTCCCAACAGCTTCAAAGGTGTGGCCATTTTATTTCTCTAATGTCCTTGGAGGTGCGGTGGGCCACATGAAATGGTGCTGGGGGCCAGATGTGGCCCACAGGCCTTAGTTTGGGAACCTATTTTAGACTAAACTATTTTCGAATACAGTACATGTGTTGAAGCAGATCCCCGGCCTTTCCACACATTAATAAAAGAAAATTGTTTTGATATTGTTTATCTTTTTTAGTTTTTAGCAGTAGTTTAAATCATTGTGCAGTTATGATTACTATATGGTAACTATTATCTGTGTAGGAAAAAGTAAACAATAAAAATATTAACAACTTAAAGAGATGAAGCCATATAGCTGCATGTTGTACAGAAAGAACTTTATTAGGCTAATAATCAGTCTCTCGGGGTTAATTGAACAGTGTCCGTTCCTAGAGCGGCAGGATGTTTGACTCGTGGGGGAAGAAAAGAGTCGGAGCACCACTTTTCAATCTTCCGGAGGAAAAGAGGCGTTTCTAGGGCGACCAAGAGGCGCACAAAAGAGGACAAAGAGGTAAAAGGGTGAGAAGTTGAGCTCTATAGGAACCCCGGTTGCTTTTGTGGGGGGACCCTTTTGGAAGAGGAAAAGGGAGAATATATAGCCCAGCTAGGGGATTTGGGGCTCAGCGTCTTTTGTTCCTCCTGTTTTCCTTCCCACGAACACACCAAAACCCATCATCCCCAATCTTTATGGCATTTTTGACTGGAAGCATCTAGTGGAGAAAAACAGGTTTTCATTAAGGCGGAGTCGAAGTAAAGGACGGGATCGAGATAATCTCTCGTCTTCCAACCTAGGATTTCTTTTACTCTCCTTAATAAGCAGAAGGCTTATTAATATTGACTAATATTCCTCATTAAGGAAGCTAATCAGAGTGCCTTCTTTCTCCTAATCTACAGTTGCTTCAGCAACGGCTTCTGATTCAATCAAACAGTTTTTTGTTCTTAAGTTGGGCTGCAGAAATAAAAAAACATTCAGAGAAACTCAGTTAACTCATTAGCAGATGTGTAATGCCACAGTGTTTGTCTGTTGTGCTTGCCAACCATTGTGTACATCTCTACACCAGGGGTTCCCAACCTAAGGCCCACAGGCTGGATCCAGCCCACGGTGCCATTTCATGTTCCCCCGCCCCACCCCTCCAAGGACATTTGAGAAACAAAATGACTGCCCCTTTGAAGTTGTTGGGACAAAATAGCCACACCCACCCACCAGTGATGGGCTCCACAAAATTTAACTACCACACTGTGGGCATGATATGGTGGCCAGGGGAAAGCTCTGTGTTGCACCCGAATTAGGGCTATTTTATTTCAAAATTTGGATGGGCAAGGCCAGCCAGAATTTCTGCTATTGGTTCTGGTGAACTGATGTGAACCTGCTGATGCCCACCACTGCCACCCCCACACACGCCCATTGTGCAGGCAGGGCAAAATGGCCATCCCAGCCTCAAAGCTGACAGCATGATCTGGCGGCCTCCAACTTGAAAAGGTTGGGAACCCCTGGTATAATTAATGCCATGAAAACCTCTCTTATTACTGATGAAATGAACTTGATCTACGAAAGCTAACATTAAAATACAGGAGTTAATGTTTAAGCTGCCACAATTTTTTCGTCTTGTTTTGTTTATTCTCTGTGTCGTAGGTAAAGGTTACCCTTGCTTGAAAGTCAGTCATATCCAGTGGAGAGCTCAATTTTTTTTTATTACCACACTGTGGGCATGGTATGGTAGGCGTGGCCAGGGAGAAAGCCCTGCATTGCACCCGAATTAGGACTACTTTATTTCAAAACTTGGATGGGCGGGGCCAGCCAGAATTTCTGCTACCGGTTCTGGCAAACTGGTAATGCCCACCACTGATCATATCTGACTCTAGGGTTTGGTGCTCATTTCTGTTTATAGCCAAAGAGCTAGTGCTGTATGTATCTGCAGATGTTTCTATGGACATGTGGCAAGCATCCCCTCCTCCCCCGGTACTGTGACATTTTTCTATTTCAGATGGGGTTTCATCAGATGTTTCAAATTGGGATGGAGGGTAATGGGGACTGCTCAGTGTTGGGTAAAGATCTGTGTAGGACACTGATGGGAAAACTTTGAAAGACTGAGTGCCCAAACTCCAAGCCAAAACCCACTTACAGTATTTACAGTATGACAACAGGAGAGGGAGGAAGCACTCCCTTTGGGCTGCTGGGCAAAGGGGTGGGTTGAAATCTATGCTACGGGTGGGAGGAAGTGCTCCCATTGGACTTCTGGGCAGAGCAAACTCTGTGCTGGGGGAGGGAGGACGCACTCCCATTGGGCTGCTAGGTAGAGCGACAGGGTGAACTCTGTGCTGGGGTGACCGCACAGGTGCCCACAGAGCGGGCTTCAAGTGCCACCTCTGGCACGAGTGCCATTAGGTTCACCATCACTGGTGTAAGAACTCCAGTTCTCAAAATAACTTGCTGAGCTGAGCACCATCTGAAATTGTCTGTCTGTTTCCTAAATCCTTATTTTGCACTTGGCTTTCAGTGGTAGACTTCAGAGTTCAGATGAAAACCAAGACAAATAAATTATCTGGCCAAACCAGCTTAACAGTTCTGTGGTGAAACTAGGACTACCTGTAGTGCAGTAGTTAGAGAATTGAGCCCTGTGTTCATTCTCTGTTTCTTTGTGAGTAAAGGTAAAGGTCTCCCTTGCTCAAAAGCCAGATGTGTCCCAACTCTAGGAGGCGGTGCTCATCCCTATTTACAAAAAGCAGTGCTGTCTGCATCTGCAGATGTTTCTGTGGTCATGTGGCAGGCATGCACTAAAGCACTTTGATTGCTGTTACCTTTCGTGTCAAACTGGTACCAATTTATCTACTTGCAATTTCTTACTTTCAAACTGCTAGGTTGGCAAGAGCTGGGACAGAGACTGGAGTTCACTTCATTGTACAGCACTTGGGTCTCAAACTGCTGACCTGCCGACTTTCCAGTTGTCGATCTCAGCAGTTTAACCACTGAGCCACTGCAGCCCCATTCTTTGTGATTACGTTTTGTTATCTGCAGGGTTTAAATTTGTTATAGATGTTTCAAGCTCCAGATCTAGTAAATGGCTGAAAGATTACTCTTGAAGGCCCCCTCCACTTCTGGACAAAAATAGTCTAATTAGTATAAACTTTAAATTTGCTTTGAATGGTACCTATATTTCATATGCATCAATAATTTGAGATGTACTGTATGTGAGTTTGAGGCTCTGCAACACTCTGGTATGAATGATTAAAGTAGTCTCTTCTCTGACTCTTACTATTAATTCTGAACTTAAACTATAGTGATGAAGCAATGATGCACAAACATTTATCCAAGCAGACAGAGACCGCAAAGGGATATGCTTATCATATTGTAAAAGGACATTAAATATATATGTGATAAATCAGTGAAATGCTTGTAAAAATACACATTACAATTAACTTTCAATTGAAATAGAATCGCCTTGTGTCTTTATTAAGAGTGAGTCTTGGTGGCACAGAGGTTAAACTGCTGTACTGCAGCCAAAAGGTTGTGAGTTCAATCCTGACAAGAAATCAAGATTGACACAGCCTTCCATCCTTCTGAGGTTGGTAAAATGAGTAACCAGCATGTTGGAGGCAAAATGCTAATTAACATGTGAACCATCCAGAGAGTGCATTAAGCTCTATGGTGTGGTATATACTTGCTTTGTTTTGCGTTAATTAAGAGTGTTAGTTGTGCTAACAATGAGCCCTCATAGTGCAGTGCAGCCCAAACTCTGCTCATGATCTGAGCTCAATCCTGAAGGATTGCCCCAGCCTTCCATCCTTCCAAGGCTGGTAAAATGAATACTCAGCATGTGTGGAGCAAAATGTTGATTACCGTATTTGCCAGCATATAAGATGCATCAGAGTACTGTATAAAATGTACCCGGTTATTACCAAAATAGCACACTATAGGCCACTATATATCCTATAAGATGAACTTCATTTTTCCAGTGTATTTTAAAGGGGCGAAGTGGGTCTTATATGCCAGCAAATACGATAGTTTGCCATTGCCATGACTGTTTGTGAGCTGCCCAGAGAATGTTCTAAGCGCTGGGGTGGTATATAAGTAGAATTGCTATTGCATTTCTCCTAATTTCCACTAGATGCCTGGTGAGTTAGAGATAATGCCTGAGTGTGTGTGTTTTGTGTATTCTTGATAGATAGGATCAGTAGGATTGGAAAGGAGAGAGGATGGGTGTCACGAACCAGCCGGCCCCCATACTTCTGGAAAACCCCTGGAAACCAAAATCAAAACAACCGAGGCGGGCTGGATGGCTAATTAGAATAGAAATACAACTCTCAGCTGCTTATCAGCTCTTAAGGGGTTTTTAATTTGGTAGCGTTCAAGTGTTTGTGTGTGGAATGCAATGCTGCTCTTACCCTTTTAGTCCAATGAAGACACGTTGTTCAGAAAAATGATGAAGATTTATTGATCAGGTTCATAAAGCATAAAAGTCAGTAGCACAGGTCAGTCCAATAAAGTCCGCAGGCAATTCTAGGTAACCATTTTTAAGGAGCAAAAATGCATAGCTCCCAGGCTAAAGATTGCTAGCCCATAGAGAACCAGAAACAAAAGCTCTCTAATCAAAAACAGGTCTTAACTCATGAAGAATCAGAGACGAACTCTTTCTTCTCTCCAAAATGGAGAATTTGCAGTCAGGTGGTTTACCTTAGCCAATCACGTAACAAAGAAAACTTTCTCAAAACAACAGTACATTGTTTATACACGTACACACAGGATGCACTGGGGCTAGCCATAACATGGCTCTCGGCTAGCTTACAAAAGATAAGAAATACTGAAAAACAGGCTGTCTGTAACACAGCCTTAAGGCTCAGAGAAGACAAAGGATTTTTTCTGAGGCCTATCTGAAAATTGGCAATTTCAAGCCTTGGGAGACATTAGGAAATAGGTCCATTTCCTGACACGCCCTCCTTTCTGGAAAGGCAAACCGGGTTTGACTTTACCAAAAGGCATTGTTTACTAATGTGAGCAAAGCAATTGAGCAAACAAGCTATCCCTTATATATGTAGGATATCAAGCGTTAAAGCTTCTTCCAGTTTTAGTTACTGGAGGTACACGTTACATAAGTTACATTCTGCATTGCAAGCAAACTCAGGTATAAAACCTTGCTGGAACAAAAGACTTGGGCATTTTTAGGTACCAAAGGTTTCCCTTTCCAAAACACATTTTGCCCAAACAGAACAACCTTTAAATCAGGAAACAGGTCAGTAACACCACACATGTCACAGAGGCCGCTTGTACGAGCCTCTGGAAAAATAAACAGATGATTAGCAAGAAACAATAACATTTCCCCCCTTCTTCGTCTTCTTCGATGTTGCACCTGCAAACAGTTAAACAGCCAGTTGAACAAAGTCCACTCAGAGTTCCGTTACCAGCATTTCTTTCAGACGACAGGAACATGTGCATCTCCTAGTAAAACAAACTCAAGAAACAACCTTTAAGGTATTAATCAGAACACAGTCCAAAGGAATCAATCAAACAACCCATCACCCTCAACCCTGTGAGGTTTGGGAACTAAACAGGCAACAGAATTGATGGCTTGACTAGCTTCTCAGCTCAAGAACGCGCAGGATTCCATTCTCTCCTCAGTACGTCTGGATGTAGATCTGGATCTGGCCTCTGCTATTGCTGACACCGCTAGTTGGGCCGTCCCACAGCCATCTTTACTTATTCCCCACTCTTCAGCTCTTGGCACTCTCGCCTTCGCTTTCAAAGGGGTAGTAAAACTTAGGAAACCACTGCATCCGGCAATTATTTCCCACTTCCCACTAGCTGACCAAAACAGCGTAGTGTAACAGCCTGTAGATAACACTTTTCAGAGTGGCAGGTCTTGCCCACACACTCTAGCAAACTTTTCTTACTTGGACACGTGGACACGTTGGAGCTCTTCCACCTTTAAACTGGTATTCCAAACAAAATGAGGCAATTTGCAACCTCTCCAGGTCTTCAAAGACCAAAACAGCACATGTAATCAGCAATCGGGAACTTCACTGCAGGAAAATAAATCTTATCTGAAGGGTTCCACTCCTTCTTGGCTTTGGGGGAAAATTACTTCAAAGAACTTGCTTCTGAGTGAAAATAGGCACTCTGTGGAGTTTTGACTCCAATTCAACACAAAAGAGTCTTATTTAGGGTTTGGGGCTTGCTGGGCGTCTGGGGAAGTCTCAGAAGTCATCTGGACAAGCTTCACCCACCCTGGGCCCTTCCTTTTGGCTAAACATCATCTGGGCACCTTCTCCAAGATCCCATCTGGAATGGAGTCTGTCTTGGGGTGCTAACTGTGGTGAGGGGGTACATTCATCAGCCACTGGCTTACCTTCCATCTTGTAGGCTTGGAAGACGTCACAGTCCCTCTGGACTTGCCAGCACTGGAAACGGCCCTCAGGTCTGGGAGTTTGAGAATCCAACTCAGAACTCAAAACAGCAATCGAAGAAGCAAACAGCTGCAAACTTGCTTTCCTTCAGCACCTTTTCTCAGGAAAACAATAGCACTTTCAGTTTCAGCTGGCCTGGAGACACACACAGGCTTTCAGCCAAACAAACAAAGGCTGCTTCTTCTTGCCGGGCAGAGACTTAGAGCATGCACACACACACAAAAAAAAACTTATCCAGGACTCGTAGATCCCACCGCTAGGCCAACATGTCACGATCCAGCCGGCCCCCACACTTCTGGAAAACCCCAGGAAACCAAAATCAAAACAACCGAGGCGGGCTGGACGGCTAATTAGAATAGAGATACAACTCTCAGCTGCTTATCAGCTCTTAAGGGGTTTTTAATTTGGTAGCGTTCAAGTGTTTGTGTGTGGAATGCAATGCTGCTCTTACCCTTTTAGTCCAATGAAGACACGTTGTTCAGAAAAATGATGAAGATTTATTGATCAGGTTCATAAAGCATAAAAGTCAGTAGCACAGGTCAGTCCAATAAAGTCCGCAGGCAATTCTAGGTAACCATTTTTAAGGAGCAAAAATGCATAGCTCCCAGGCTAAAGATTGCTAGCCCATAGAGAACCAGAAACAAAAGCTCTCTAATCAAAAACAGGTCTTAACTCATGAAGAATCAGAGACGAACTCTTTCTTCTCTCCAAAATGGAGAATTTGCAGTCAGGTAGTTTACCTTAGCCAATCACGTAACAAAGAAAACTTTCTCAAAACAACAGTACATTGTTTATACACGTACACACAGGATGCACTGGGGCTAGCCATAACATGGCTCTCGGCTAGCTTACAAAAGATAAGAAATACTGAAAAACAGGCTGTCTGTAACACAGCCTTAAGGCTCAGAGAAGACAAAGGATTTTTTCTGAGGCCTATCTGAAAATTGGCAATTTCAAGCCTTGGGAGACATTAGGAAATAGGTCCATTTCCTGACAATGGGTAAAAAATGGGAAAGACTAGGAGCAGAAATGCCATGACAAGCTGTGTACAGAGACTTGAATGAAGAAGACCAGGAAAGTCAAAAAGAGACTATCCTATAAAGGAAAAAGGGCTGGAGAATTCTTCAGCAAGGAGCAGACTGAGAGGGAAATAGAATGAGGTAGCTTCATGCATGCATGCATGTATGTACAGTATGCGTGTATGTGTGTATGTATGTATGTATTTTATTTTATTTACATTTTACCCCACTCTTTTAATGCAAGCACCATTCGGGGCGGCTTGCAGTATATAAAAGATATACAACACATGTTATAAAAGATATATACTTTGGATTCCTTATTCAGCTAGAAGTCCTTGTATGAGTAGACATCTCCGCGATGACATTCCACACAATTTCTGGTAAGTCTTTAAAGACTTACAGAATTTTATTAATGTAGGACCAGTTCTAATCTCCACTGGCAGTTCATTCCAGCGGATAGAGCAGGGGTGCCCCAATTTTTTGTGCTGGAGCCTGACCATGCCCCCAGAACAGCTGAGCGGGCCTGACCATGACCCCTGGAAGCGGGTGCATTTGCATATGTGCATCTGGAACCACTTCCAGGAATGATGCAGTGGCGTTTATGCATGCACAAATGCCCCTGCCCCACTCC
The DNA here is from genome assembly GCA_030440675.1 of Furcifer pardalis. Taxonomy (NCBI): domain Eukaryota; kingdom Metazoa; phylum Chordata; class Lepidosauria; order Squamata; family Chamaeleonidae; genus Furcifer; species Furcifer pardalis. Next base: position 161,119,456 of record CP126893.1, on the reverse strand, counting down.
CGGGAGTGGTTTCAGATGTCCCTGTGCATGTGCAAACGCCCCCACGCTATTCTCAGAAGTGGTTCCGGACATGCATGCGCATTGGCAGGTACATCCCCCCATCCACTTCAGAAGCAGCAAGGGCGCCGTGGGTCAGATGGGTTGGTGTTGGGGGCCATAGTTTGGGCACCCTTGCCATAGAGGTGCTCAATGTGGCTATTGCTTTCTTTGCCTCTCTAGGTGTAACTACTCAGAGCTTACATACCAGGATGCTTCAGGTGTAACTCCTGAGGAAAAAGCACTCCCTCGGGTAGCTTGGTCCCAAATGATCCAAAGCTTTATAGGTTGACACCAACTCTGTGCATCTGGCACGGAGTACCACAGGGAACCAATATGAACTAGACAGGACTGTTCTTATGTCTGTATCTATTTTCTATGGGTAAGATGCTGCACTTGATGACTGAAAGGATGGCAGGTCAGCAGTTTGAGACCCAAGTGCTATACAATGGAGTGAGCTCCCATTTATGTCCCAGCTCCTGACAACCTAGAAGTTCAAAAGCAAGACATTGCAAGTAGATAAATAGGTTCTATTTAAGCAGGAAGATAACAGCGTTCTGTGCGTTCCGGTGGTGAGTCATACCTGCCACATGTCCACAGAAACATCTGCAGACACAGACAGCACCTGCTCTTTGGCTATAAATAGAAATGAGCACTGAACCCTAAAGTCAAATACGACTGGCTTTTGAGCAAGGGTGACCTTTACCTTACAGCAGGAGTTCTCAACCTTTTCAAGCCGAGGGCCGGGTCACGCTCCCTCAGACAGTTTCAGCGGCTGGACGGCCATTTTGCCCTGCCTGTCACACATGGCACTTCCAGGTGTGGCGAAGGTGTTGTGAGCTGCATCTGGCCCCCAGGCTGTAGGTTGAGAACCCCTGCTTTACAGTGTCTTATTAGCAAAGGAGCTGTCTTGCCTTCTCAACTACTAAGCAATGGAATCAAAGAGTGCTGAGCAAAGGTTTTGCTCAGTTCTTCTAAAAACAAGCATGTTTAGGAAGAGGGGAAAATCTGGTCTTTTGCAATGGAGTATTTGAGGGTGGAGGCTGAAGAAGAAAGTGTCATATCAGATGGGCACCTCATCCATTAGCCAGAGGCAGCCTTGTTTAATGCCTCCTTTGTCTCTCTCACAGGTAATACGATGGTAATACAGACAAGCTCTGGATCATTTCCCTTTTGTGGTGAAAGGAAAAGACCTTCTAGGAAGATGTCTCAGGTAAGGAAGGGATTGTTGGGGAAAGATTCAGGAAGACAGCTTTGGAGCATTTCATTATTTTTGCTGCTTTTTTGTTGTTCAGTCGCACAGTCGATTCTGACCCTCTGCGACCCCATGGACCACCATCCGCCAGGCACCTCTGTCCTCCACCATCCCCCTCAACTCGCTCAGCTCTGTGCCCATTGCGTCCACAATACCATCTAGCCATCTCATTTTTGGCCGCCCCTTTTTCTTTTGTCCTCCACCTTTCCCAGCATCAAGGCCTTCTCAAGTGAATCCTCTCTTCTCATTTGATGTCCAAAATACCTTAGCTTCATCTTTACAATTTGACCTTCTAGGGAGCAGTCAGGGTTGATTTCTTCTAAGATTGACCTATTTGTTCTCCTCGCTGTCCAGGGGACTCTCAATACTCTCCTCCAACACCACATCTCAAAGGCATCTATTCTTCTGCGCTCAGCTCTGCTAGTACATTACAGTATTATTCTTCCTCTTTTGTGTCCAGATCAAACTTTTAACTGCCAAAATGAAGCCACTTTTTTGGCTTTATTCGGCAGACCAGCAAATGAGCTGGATTCTATATCTCTCCACATTCACACTGTATATTATTGTCCACCAGCAGCCTCCACTTGAGCACGTTGGTATTCCGTTTAGGGACTTGGTAAGAAATCGGCTGTGAAGACTTGGATCCTGAAATATAAGATAGAAACTGAAAGAAAAAGTATTTACAAAGCTCCAGGCTGTTACTTTTCCTTTCATACTAAGAGCCCATTGGTATGTTAGGGAGTCTGTTTCTGAGCAAAATTGTCTTTCTGTTTTTCTGCAGCTAGTATCCTTTGAGGAGGTGGTTGTGTATTTCACCAAGGAAGAGTGGGATTTCCTGGATCCATGCCAAAGGTCTTTGTACAAGGAGGTCATGTTGGAGAGTTATGCAATCGCATCCTCCTTGGGTAAGGACGCTCACCTCCTAATTTGTGTGTGACTTTAGATACCAAAATGAAGCCACTTTCTTGGCTCTGTCGTTGGCCAAACCTCATGGGTACATGTTACTGTTAATAGCCTGCAGACCAGCAAATGAGATGGATTCTGTATCTCCACATTCACATATTGTGTTGTTATCCGCCAGCAGCCCCTACTTGAGCATGTTGGTCTTACATTTAGGGATTCCAACCCTCAGCTTACTCAGGGTCCTCCAAGTAACATGGGAGGGGGGGGCGTTCCTCAGCTATATCCTCTTTTAATGTTATTCCTTGTCCAGTGAGCTTTTTCCTTCACCTTCTAATTTGTGTTTTTTCTCTCTTGTGTACCCTCCTAATTGCTAAGATGCTGAAGGGTTGAATTCCCTGTGTAGATGTAGAAGATTGATTAGAATGGTTTCTACATAGTACCGGATGCCTTTGCAGTATGTTCTCTCAAAAATAAAACCCCCTCTTTTGGCAGCTTTAGGTTGGACAAAGATAGAATTTCTTTAGAATTGCCTTAACCTAATAGCTTTCCCCACTTATGTCTGATGTTTTGACAAATTTCAAAGAAACTGGTGAACAAGAAACTGGAAAAGGAGTTCTAATACAATCAGGACAAGACAGAAGCACAAGCACTTTTCTCTTGATGGCCAGTATTCAACATGTTCTAGAAGTAACTGTACCCTTCTCCACAAAATATCAGCATAGTATACTGAAGGTATTCTTGCTATTAGTGTATATCTCCTATAAGACTTGTTTAATAGATGGTTTAAAATGTAGATGGTTTAAAATGTAGATGGTTTAAAATGTAGATGGTTTAAAACAGATGGTTTAAAATGCTGTTTTATTGCATTGTATTATATTGTATTTTCTATTGCATTTAATTCCAAATATTGTACATATTGGGACTGTATAACATATTGTTGATTATACTGTTGATGTTTATGAAATGTTATATGTGTGGGTTTTGTGAGCTGCCCTGAGTCAGTTGCACCGAGTAGGGCGGCATATAAATTGACACGACGACGACGACGACGACGACAACAACAACAACAACACTGTAATAATAATAATAATAATAATAATAATAATAATAATAATAATAATAATAATAATAATAATAATAATAATAATAATAATAATAATAATAATAATAATAATAATAATAATAATAATAATAATAATAGATTAGAAACAAAGTCATGGACTAATACTGATAACTTAGAAACTATGGGATTTTGGTACTCATTAGCCTATCTCTTTTTTTTAAAAAAAAAGAAATTCCTAAACCAGATCTGATCTCCTGGCTGGAAGAAGGAGAAGATCCCTTTGCCCTGGATTCAGTGGAACAGAAGAGATTGGCAGGTACCTGCTTACATGTATAATAGGACCGCTAAAGAAATAGTCTGTGTGTGATTCATTAGGAGCAATAATCAGCCACACTTACTCAAGAAATGTAGAATCTATTGGCAATATTCAGAGTCTGGAGGTAAAACATAGGCTCTTATATGCCTTCTTCTTCTGCCATATATGAATCTGAATATTGGCAATCCTGATGGCAATCAGCCATGAAGACTGTCCTGAGAACATAATGCAATGGCCTTTCATCTGCCTTCCGCATCGCAGCATGACACCCATAGTACCACAAATCACTTTCTGGTCCTCAGCCCTTTTTGGCATGCAAAGTCCTCCTCAGCCCCTGATGAAGCTGCTGCCCTCCATCAAGATGGGTTCAAGAGGGATTTAATCCATTTGGGGACAATCACCCTTCCCTGTGGACTTCAACACCCAAGCCCACTAGTCCTTAGGGTTTGGCAGGTTAATTAACTGCTGCCTGACACTTGGCATTGAGTCACTGGTAGTAGGGTCAACTCTATTACCATAGCAGGATAACTTGACCAGACAGTCCTTATATGCCTAGTAAAATCAAATTTGATGTCATGAAGAAAGGAATTACTGTTATTGTCAGAGACGGCATAATCTTCATTCCAGAAGATAGCACAAGAGGAGAAGGGGGCAAATCTTAGAGATATTGAGTGAAATCTTGTTGTTTGATGTAGTTGCTTACACTAGAGTAGGCCCATTGAATCAGTGAGAATTTTGTAAGTCAACTGTTCTGTACAGCCTATATTAATAAATGGAATTTACAAAACAGTTGACTCACCAAATCCCTACAGATTCAATGGGTCTACTCAACTGTGACTTATTTTGCTAAGCAAAAAGATTTCACCAATGAAAAAGGGCATCTTGATTTGATTCTAGATAGGACCCTAACTCTTGTGTCTGTATGTCTCTAACATAATATTATATATCTTTCTCTCTTACAAACAAGGTGATGGTCAAGAGAATGAGAAAGGTCAGATATACTTGGCATCATCGGAAATTGCTAAGAATTTAGAAAGAAGGAAGTTGTTTTTGAATCAAAAAGGAACAAAATGCCACAGGAGAAAACCATCCAAAAGATGGGAGGAAAAAAACGTTGTTACTCAGAGAGCTGACAGCAAATTAAAGACGCATTGCAGAACCCAAACAGGGCCAAAACAATATCAATGCAAGGACCCTGAAAAGCTTTTATGTGACAATGGAATGTTTTCTAACTATCAAGGAGAAAGCACAGAGCAGAAACCATGTAAACCCATGGAGTATGGCAAGACCTTCAGTACAAATCTTACTAGATATCAAGCTGCTCAAAGAGGAGATGAACCATATAAATGTATGGAGTATGGAAGGAGAATAAGTCAGAAACAGAAAGGACACTTTAGGCAGCATCACAGTATTCTCCCAGAGGTGAAACCCTATGAATGCATGGAGTGTGGAAAAAAATTCAATCTGAGCTCAAATCTTATTAGACATCAAGGAACTCACACAGGAGAGAAGCCCTATAAATGTATGGACTGTGGAAAGAGGTTCAGGCAGAAAGGAAACCTTAGACGGCATCAAAGAACTCACACAGGGGAGAAACCTTATGAATGTCTGGAGTGTGGAAAGGGCTTCAGCGATAGCGGGTCACTTACTGTCCATCAAAGAATTCACACAGGGGAGAAACCCCATAAATGTGGGGAGTGTGGAAAGAGATTCAGTGACAGTAGGTCATTTACTATCCATCGAAGAAGCCACACAGGAGAGAAACCCTATACATGCACAGTGTGTGAAAAGAGGTTCTGTTCAAATGGAAGCCTTCATTTACATCGAAAAGGACATAGTGGAGAGAAACCCTATAAATGCCTAGAGTGTGGAAAGCATTTCATTCTAAGTTCAGATCTTATTAAACATCAAGGAACTCACACAGGAGAGGCACCTTATACATGCATGAAATGTGGAAGGACTTTCAGTCAGAAAGGGCATCTTAGGCGCCATCAGAATATTCACACAGGGGAAAAGCCATATGCATGCATGGTGTGTGGAAAGAGTTTCAGTCTGAATTCAAATCTTATTAGACATCAAGGAACTCATATAGGAGAGGAACCCTATACATGCACAGATTGTGGAAAGAGATTCAGTCAGAAAGGGAATCTCAAGCGCCATCAAAGAACCCACACAGGGGAGAAACCCTACAAATGCATGGAGTGTGGAAAGGATTTCACCGATAAAGGGCACCTTACACAGCATCAAAGAATTCACACGGGAGAGAAACCATACAAATGTGCAACATGTGGGAAAAGATTTAGTCAGAAAGGAAACCTTTGGCAGCATCAAAAAAATCACACAGGGGAAAAACTAGTAAAATATAAGGACACGTTTTGGAATGTGGAAAAAACATCAGTGGCAGCTGATTAATATGATGGATGATAAGGAAATCATATCAAACCTGGAAACAGTTTCACTATTAGCTTAAGCCTTCTTTCCCAGTTCCACACAGGAAAATTTTATTAATACTGTACATAGTTTGTAGGTCCCTCAATATTTTACCCTTCTGACGACACCCCCAGATACTGTTTTAGTCTATGAATTTTTAAATTTTTTATTGATGTGTTTTAACTTGGGTTGTAAGCCGCCCAGAGTCGGGCTTGCCCGATTGGGGCGGGTTAGCAAGTATGAAATATAAATAATTATAAATAAATATCAAATGGGTAAAAGAGGATGCAAAGAAGAAAATAGTTTGTAGAAAGAGGTTTGGTGACAGTAGAAAGCATTCTGGATTTTTAACAATCCATGCTCTGGCTTCAGCAATCCTTTCACTGGTAAACTGCAATCAGCAGGGCTATTTCTGAGAAATGTTACACTTTTGAATCAGAAAGCCCTCTGCAGTTTGTGACCTCAGTACCTCAAAGCACACCCATTCCATCTTGTATTTTCTCATGTCTTAAGATATCAGGGGTACACAGAAAGAGCCTCCTCCAAGATTGTAGTAATTTTCTCACACTAGGTCAGGCAGAAGGAACTGCAAAATGAACTCCAAAAAAGTGCCTTCATTTTGGCAGTTTCATGTCTGTCCTAGACATGAAAGAAAAAGAAGCTGAGACCTCCACAAGGTACCCAGTCTATTTCGGGAACAAAGGATGGCAAGGAGAGAGATGGCCAGTCATTTGTAGTATCCTTGGGAACTGGAATGTTTATTCTGGGAAGGCCCTCTAGGACTCAGGGATGGCGAATCTTGGTACTCCATCGGTTCCTGAACTGCAATTCCCAGAAGCCCTGATCAGCAGGAGTACTGACTTGGGCTTCTGGGAATTGAAGTCCAAGATCACCTGGAGTGCCAAAATTCACCATCATGGCATATTTAGAAAGACATCTTTCAATAACCAGCAAATACATTTCCTCCCTTTTGTATTCTTAAAATGGTTTATGATCTTCATTTTTATTATGACATTTGATTACACTGTAATTTGTATGGAATTAATGAAGCTCTTTACACACAGATTTTTAAATTTTGGGCTGATCTGATACCTTTTATCTCATGTTGTATTTTTTCATTTCTTGATTAAATTCTTGTATGTTGCTAAACAAACAATGGTAATAAATACAGCTTATGAGTTTATAAATGATGATAATAATGTGTCCTCAAATCAGTTCTGACTGCCACTGCATCAAGGGTTTTCTAGTAGAATAAATACAGGAAGGGTTTAACATTCCCTTCTTCTGGGGTCATTCTGGGATTTTGCAGCTTGGCCAAATTCACGCAGGTTGGCTCTTCTCCCTTGAGGTACTGTGGGGAATCAAACTCCCAAGTTCTTTCACGCCAGCAAGAAACATAAAGCTATATGAGCTATATCTAGCTAACGTTAGCTATATCTAGCTAACTTGACTCAGTAAGCAAAGGAATGAAGGGGCTGGTATAACATCTAGGGGTGGTCCCATAATTTCCATACTATATTCCTGATTGGCTCTAGCTCTTCATGGGTGGCTGGTCCAGCATCATAGGTGATGGAGTATCAAGGGAGGGAATAAATATGTTTCTGGCTGGGGCCTTGCTGAAGGTTGAAGTTCTGTTTTTCTGTTCTGCGCTCCTTTGCTCAGCTTGCCTGGGAAGCACCTTAATGTAGACCAGTGGTGCCCAAACTAAGGCCTGGGGCTAGGTGTGGCCCCCAATGCCTATTCATCCGGCCCGCAAAGCCCTCATCGCTCCTGGAAGCAGAAGTAAAATGTTTTACTTCCGCTTCAAGGAGCGACAAGGGCTTTGTGGGCCAGATGAATTGGCGTTGGGGCCCGCACCCAGGCCTTAGTGACCGGCTCCCTGAACCACATGATCGGCCCACGGCCCAAAAAATTTGGGCACCCCTGATATAGACTGTTACTCTAGAAGTGGGAAGCCCTTGGGTGGGGGGGCTCTCCTGAAAAGGAGTTTGCATGTAATTATTTCCTTAAATACAATGTTAACCTTTCAAGAAGTGAAGAGTGTTTCCTTTGTGGCGAAAGTCCTGGGTTGTGGGAAGCAGAAGCAGCTCAGGCCGGGTAGAGGGGTTCCAGAGGGCCCAGACACCAAGGGCCGCCAGACACAACTCTTTCAGTGTCAGCCCCCTCCCTCCTTCACTAATCTACCCCGATAAACAGGAAAGCCCAGTATTACAGTTTACACACATGCAAGTTTCCCTAACATCTGCTACCCTTTGAAGCAAGGAGAGCGCAAATAGAAGTAAACTTCAGGGGTGAAAGTTTGAAGATTCCCATTAAGATTACCTCGGGGTGTGTGAAAAAGGAGAAATCCTTTTTAATTAATTTAAGGCTTGACCTCACATGTCCTGAACACATGGGTAAGGTCTGGAGGATCCCTGCTTGAATACAGAAAAAGATTGAACAGTTTAATACACAGAGAAACATTTTTAATTAATTTTAGGACAGCCTTGTCATAACCGTGAATGAAATTGACATGACTGGGGATGAAGGGGTTAAAGTCTGCCACAGCTGCTGTCAACTGTGGCTTGGCTTTTAAAAAAAATATTTATTAAAATAGATCTCTTGCAGTTATTTACCTGCAAGTGTAGTGGATGGTTGTGTATACAGTGTACTGTTTATGGACACATATGCCTAATGGGTAGAGTTGTGGGATATGGGAAATAAGAAATTTTAAAAAACCCATCATTTTAAAATATGAACCAAAGCAAGGGATTTCTGATTTCACAGTAACACCATCTCTTGAACCGACCATCTCTGCTCACCCTCACTGGCTCTCTATATGTCAAATGTATAATGAAAAACCCACTTATGTCTGATGAAGTGGACTTGATCCACGAAAGCGAATATTAAAATACTGGAGTTAGTCTTTAAGGTGACACAGCGTTGTTGTGTTTTTGTTTTTTGTCTTTTTGTTTGGTTTACTCTCTCTGGTATGCTTGAAACGCAGACTAACACGGCGACCATTCAAAAAATTCGTAATACAATTGTAGACGCAGAGAAAGGAGGGAGTGGTAAGTTTTGTGCCATTCGACCTTTAGCGGGTTAACAGCAGCAAGTTTCCCTTCCTAGAGGGGCAGGATATGTGCGGGAAATGGGGAAGGCAATAACTGACGGACCTCCCTAAGTTCCAGGAAAGGGAACTTTTCTTCTCCTGGTGAGAGGAGGGGGAGCCCAGTCCGTGGAGGGGAAAGGGCAAAGAGATAAAGGTGTAGGATAGGGAGGAGGAAGGGGAGATGAAATTTTTGGTTTAATAGGGTATTTTTGGAGGGTTTTTTTTTTAGAAGTGGCCCTCTTCCCAGTCTTTTTATTGGAATTATTTGGGGCGGGGAGGCGCCCTATAATCCATATTCAAAAGGTAAGTTTAAATGCATCCAATGTCCTCTTCTTTCCCAGGTCTTCCTCTAGTTGTCATGAATTTTAGACTTGAGGGAAGTTTTAAAAAAAAAGGTTAAAAACTGTTAGGTTATTATGATTCAGAATACAGTATTCAAAAAGACTGCTGTATATGTTTGTTTTTTTAAAAAAAACGAAATGGGGCATATTTTCATTTATGGTGGGAGTATAGGAATGTAAAGAAAATGTGGGGAATGGCGTTGTTCGTTTTTGAAAATCAATCAGATACTGCCTACTATAGATGTGGTCCTAAAATAGCACTGTTTTGGAAACATGCAGATAGGGTGGAATAAGAAAACAGATGGTTGTTATCTTTGTAACAGCTTTGAAGTTGAATATTGTTTAATAATGGGAAGCAGGTTAGGAATTTGAATTGGGTGATTGGTAAAGAGAGATTTGAATGTAGCTATCATGTCAGTTAAAGGTAATAATAATAATTTTGTGTCAGAAATTATTCTGGGTTGAAAGGATTTTTTGCAGAAAAACTCTGCTCAGGGAATGCAATCAGGCTCCATTCGTGTCCCCAAGAGTTAAAGGTAAAAGGGGATGAGTAAAAAAACTGATTTTCAAGAAATAGGGGGTGGGGGTAGACTAGTGAAAGGGAAAAGAGCAAAGCCAGAGCAAGATGTATTATGTTTTTGGAAAGAGGGAATGAATATTTTCATAAATGTAAATATTGAGAATAGTTAATTGAAAAAGAATATAATATCCCAGTGGTGGTGGGTGCAGGTAGCAGATATATGTAATTACGTTAAGATTTCTGTTTGCTCTCTCCCCACTCACCCCAGGTTGTTGTGATTTTTTGTTTTTAAAATAATTTTTTTTAAAAATAAAGAAGTGTAAACAGTCAATGGTAATTTTTTGGCTGAGGGAAGTGGTAAAGGTAAGAATGCCCATTATTTCCTTCCCACTAGCATAGACAAGAAGATTGATTCCTGAACTTTGGCAAGGCCAAGTGTATGTTGGTGAAAACCTGGACATTTGCATCAGATTTGCTAGATTTGAAATCGAATTAAAGACCAGTGACTATAAAACACACTGGTAAGCATGCATTATTATGGCTGCTGAGCAGTGTACAGGTCACATCCTGTATCTGAGGGATGCACCCAGTGGTGGGCAGCAAAACTTTTTGCTACCACACTGTGGGCAGAGCTTGTGTCATGGGTGGAGCCTGCACCATGGGCAGAACCTACATCGTGGGCGATCTCATCATGTCTGCCATATGGCCATGTATACATCTGCAAACACAGACAGCACCGGCTCTCTGGCTGTAAATGGAGATGAGCACTGCATCCTAGAGTTGTATATGACTGGCTTTTGAGAAAGGGAGACCTTGAACGACTTGCAGGGACAAAACCTGACGGTATCTCGGGAGTTGCCATCTTTGGTTCTTGATGGGGCAGCTTTGCCCCAAACAGACCCGGTCCGTAATCTGGGGGTCCTCCTGGACTCGCGACTACTGTTCAAAAAGCAGGTGGCAGTCGTGGCCAGGAGGGCTTTTGCACAACTTCGTGTAATACGCCAGCTACGCCCGCTCCTAGATCAGGACTCCTTGCTCATGATTACACATGCTTTGGTCACCTCCAGACTTGATTACTGTAATGCGCTCTACATGGGGCTGCCCTTGGTGACCATTCGGAGGCTGCAGCTGGTCCAGAATGTGGCTGCTCGAGTAGTGGTGGGGTGGTGGATTGATCAGAATGTTAGATGCTACAGTCATTCTTGCTCTTTCTCAAAACATGTGCAGATTTACTGTTTGGTTCCTCTGGCATTTTTGGAGAGGTTACTGCTGCCCAATGCTCGTTGTTGAGTTGCTGGCTGTATGGTCTATTCCAGTGATGGCAAACCTTGGCACTCCAGCTGTTCTTGAACTTCAATTCCCAGAATCGCTGATCAGTAGGATTGCTGACTTGGGCTTCTGGGAATTAAAGTCCAAGAACAGCTGGAGTGTCAGGGTTGACCATCACTGGTCTGCTCCATTACTGTAGCAGGATGTCCACCCATATATTGTGTGTCTGACTACAGGTGGATCAGCCCCTTTTGGTGAGGTGATGGTTCCCTCATTGGAGGAAATACCACTGGAAACCATCGTACTGGGCCCAACAGCAAAATGAATGGAGGAGGAACCACTTTACTATTCTGATTCCCAACAGTCTTGGAGGTAGAAGAGATCATGTCAGATGGACTGGCTGTGATGGCACACCTTGATAATATCCTCAAGGCTGTGGCAGTCCATTACAGTCCAGGCGCTAAATCCTGTACTTTATGTCTCATTTCATATGTGCCTCAGGAGATGGCTCCAAGATCATATTGTGTGGATCACTTCATGGCAAGCTGGGATCCACTTTCAACAAATCCACACCAGAGGCATTTTCCTGCTTGCCTTGGAGGGCGAAGAGGGACCAGAACCAGCTGCCCTCCAAGACCAGGCTTCCAGGCACCCTGGGGCAGGAAATATATATATATACTTGGATTGAGTTGCAATGAGTGGAGAGGGGCTTAACTTTGTAATTACTCAGCACAGAAACTAAGCAGTGGCAGGGGGTGGAAGTAGCTTGTCACCAAGTTGCAGAAAATCAGAGAAAAGTCCATTCTCCTCCCATAGCAGTGAAGAAGAAAAGGCTGGCATGTTGTTGTCTAGAGATAAGGTCTTTAAGGTTAGAAGGGGTTGAGCCCAGAAAAGAATCCGACAGACTGAAGGACAAAATGTAATGAGCCATAAAATGCATTATGGCAGTTTAAAGGCGGTCACAAATTGTCTTCTCTATGTCTCCCTTTTCTCCATCAGAAGCTGTAGAGTGGCATCAGAGACTGGACTTTAAATCACTAATTCTTGGTGGGGGAGTGGGAAGAATAACCATGCAGCCACCTCAGGTAAGTGCCTCCCACTATAATGCAGGCATTGGGATGTTATTTTTTAAAAAGAAAACTTTTCTTTAACAAAGTTTTCTGATGTTGTATCACAAATGGAATATACAAAAGCTAGAAGCAAAAATATTGGAAGTGGATTGGCTTGGAGTCACTCCATGATCTTACTCAAGAAAATAAATGACATGCATAGGAGGGTGTATTCTAGTGATACCCAATGTGATGTAGTGGATAGAGTGACAGACTAGAGCACAGGAGGCCAGGGGTTCTAATCCCTGCTCAGCCATGGAGATTCACTCGGGGTGTGTGGAACCAGTAAAACTATTCCTTAAACATCTAACTTACCTTGAAAGCCCTGTTATAAGTCAATTCTGACTTGACTGCACATAATAAAAACATTCTGAGTGTTTATTGCATAAAGGTCGTAAAGTTTGCTTCTTTTAGACCAGTGTTTCCCAACAAGTGGTTAAGATGCAGAACTCACTGGAAGGTCGGAGTTCAGTTCCCAAGTACTGCATGACAGAGTGAGCTCCTGTCTCTGTCCCAGCTCCCGCCAACCTAACAATTTGAAAGCAAGATATTGCAAGTAGATAAATAGGAATCACTTTGGTGGGAAGGTAAACAGTGTTCTTTGCACTCCGGTGTTGAGACATGCCTGCCGCATGTCCACAGAAACATCTGCAAACGCATACAGCGCTAGCTCTTTAACTATAAACAGAGATTAGCACTGCACCCTAGAGTCGGATACAACTGGCTTTTCAGCAAGGTAAAGGTAAAGGTAAAAGTTGCCCTTCTTGAAAGCCAGTCTGCATCTACAATCATTGCCCAAATTTTGTTGTTCAGTCGCACAGTCGATTCCGACCCTCTGCGACCCCATGGACCGCCGTCCGCCAGGCACTCCTGTCCTCCACCATCCCCCTCAACTCACCCAGCTCCGCGCCCATTGCCTCTACAACACCATCCAGCCATCTCATCTTGGGCCGTCCCCTTCTTCTTCTGCCCTCGACCCTTCCAAGCATCAAGGCTTTCTCAAGTGAATCCTCTCTTCTCATTTGATGTCCAAAGTACCTTAGCTTCATCTTTACTATTTGACCCTCCAATGAGCCGTCAGGTTTGATTTCCTCTAAGATTGACCTATTTGTTCTCCTTGCTGTCCAGGGGACTCTCAAAACTCTCCTCCAACACCACATCTCAAAGGCGTCTATTCTTCTGCGATCAGCTTTCCTAATGGTCCAGCTCTCACAACCATACATTGCCACAGGGAATACCATTGCTTTGACCACGCGAATTTTTGTTTTCAATGTGATGTCTCTACTTTTCACTATGTTCCCCAGGTTTCTCATTGCTTGCCTCCCAAGAATCAGTCGCCTTTTTATTTCATGGCTGCAATCCCCATCTGCAGTGAGCTTAGATCCTAAGAAAGTAAAATCTGTCACTGCTTCTACTTCTTCCCCATCTATTTTCCACGGACTGATAGGGCCTGTTGCCATTATCTTGGTTTTCTTTTTATTGAGTCTCAAGCCAGCTTTTGCACTTTCTTCTTTCAACCTAATCAGGAGCTTTTTAAAGTCCTCCTCACTTTCTGCCATTAGGGTAGTATCATCTGCATATCTCAAATTGTTGATGTTTCTTCCAGCAATTTTGATCCCAAATTGTGATTCCTCCATCCCTGCATTGCGCATTATGTGTTCTGTGTATAAGTTGAATAAGCAGGGTGACAAAATGCAGCCTTGTCTTACTCCTTTTCCTATTCCAAACCACTCCGTCATTCCATTTTCTGTCCTAACTGTTGCCTCTTGATTCATGTACAGATTTCTCATGAGGCCTATAAGGTGTTCCGGTATTCCCATCTCTTTAATTACTTGCCACATTTTGTTATGGTCGACACAGTCAAAAGCCTTAGTGTAATCAATGAAACAGAAGTAGACTTGTTTCTGATATTCCTTTGTTTTTTCCATGATCCATCTGATGTTGGCGATGTGGTCTATAAGAAACCATAAAGATATTGAATTGCCATAATACTGATACTTGAAAAGAAGCTACTGAATGTTTTGTTTAATTTCAGGAATACTTTTGGCACTGCAAGCTGACCTCTATGCTGTGACCTCTGTTACATTTCTGACATGAAGTCTTGAATCCTTCAACAATAAAAATAACCAACTTGGTCTTTCTCTGAGTAGAAAATGTCTTCCTTTTCCCCCTTCCCAGGAGCAGGTGTCATTTGAGGAGGTGGCTCTCTATTTCACCAAGCATGAATGGGATGGCCTGGACCTTGAGCAAAGAGCATTGTACAAGGAAGTGATGCTGGAGAACTTTAACATGGTTTCTTCCCTGGGTAAGGACACATTTTCCTTGATTGATAGGTGGCAAAAGGAAAACCTTTCACTTTTGACCTTTTGTTTCCGGATGAGAATGAGACCAAGTAGGCTGCTCTTTACATGCAGGTTAGTGGTTCAGAGACACACTAGATTCCTATAATGGAGTCCCTTGACCTCTGGAGCATTTTGAAGCTGATAAGTGGAGTGGAACTGTGGTGGCTTAGTGGTTAAGACACTGAACTTGATGACTAGAATGTTGGCTGGTCAGCAGTTCGAGACCTGAGTACTGCATGACAGAGTGAGTTCCCATCATCAGTCCCATCTCCTGGTAACCTAGCAGTTCAAAAGCAAGAAATTGCAAGTAGATAAATAAGTAACACTTTGGTGAGAAGGTAAACAGCATTCCATGCACTAGTCTAGTCATGCCTGCCACATGTTCACAGAAACGTCTGCAGATGCAGACAGTGCTGGCTCTTTGGCTGTAAAAAGAGATGAGCACAGAAACCTAGAGTTGGATACAACTAGCTTTTGAGCAAGGGTGACCTTTTTTTAAATGGTGAGGAAGCTCTGATTTACATGTGGAATGCAAAGGGGACCAGAATGGTTGACCCAGAGGCTTTTAAGTGAACTTTTTTATTCTATAGCCTGCACAACTTGTTACTTTACTTTTATGCTGATTTCTTCTTTTGTGTCCTGATCAAACCCTGGACTGCCAAAATGAAACCATCTTCTTGGCATTGTTGTTGGTCAAAATTAAGTCATCGTTGGTGCATGTTTCTGGTAGTAATTGACAGACCAGTAAGTGAGCCAGATTCTGTATCTCTCCACATTCACACAGTGTGGTGTTGTCTGCCAGCAGCCCCCAGTGGAACATGTTGCTCTTACATTTAGAGACTCCAACCCTCAGCCTATTCGGGGTCTTCCAAGTGACGTAAAGAAAGTTGAACTTCTCATGTATATCTTCCTTTAATATTTCTTGTCCAGTGAGCTCCTTCCTCCATCTTCTAATTTGGTTTTGTTCTTGTGTTCCGTCAAGAGACTTTGTTTTTGCCATAAAGCTCTTCCTGGATCCGGACTGGTGGACTAGAGGATTTATACTGATAAGCTAAATGGATAGGTGCCTAGATCAGGGTTCTCAACCTTTTCAAGCTGCGGGCTGGACCATGCCACCTCAGACAGCTGAGTGGGCCAGACTGATGGTTTCTCCTCCATAAATGCTGCTGTAAAACACATCCGCAGCTATCATAAATGTGTTTACGACAGCCACAGGTGCATTTCCGGTTGTTGTAAATGTGTTTGCTTCCAGTGGCGCTGTGGGCCACATGAAATGGTGTGGCTGGCCAGGGCTGACCTGCAGACCATAGGTTGAGAACCCCTGGCCTAGAGCATAGGTGGAATATCATGACATGTATGACATGGTGAATCCTTTTGAATATTCAGTATGAGGGTTTGTTTTTCTAACTTTATAGCAGTGATGGTGACAAATGTATTTCCTTTCCTTTGCTCTTCATGTTGACTTCTTCCTTCCTTTATCTAGCACTTGTTTTATGAGTGAGCCATAGCCTTTCATGGAGTTCTTACCCAGAAGTTGATACTATACAGTGTATTTTCAAGGCTGCCTCTTTATTTGACAGAAATTTCCAAGCCAGTCCTCGTCACACAGTTGGAAAAAGGAGAAGAGCCATTTGTTGGCGCGTCCAAGGAAGGTAAGCGATGAGGAGCATATGTTTAAGTACAATATGTGGTTGGAGTATGTATTTACTTGACACTGAAATGCTTTCTTTATGTCTATTCAGTTCCTGTTTATTGAGTGAAATTAGTAAGGTACAACAGCAGAATTTTCAACCTTATTATGAGTCACTTTCCAATATTAAGGGCCTAAATCAGGGGTTCCCAACCTACAGCCCATGAGCCGGACCCAGCCCATGATGCCATCCCATCCGGCCCATCGTTGCTTCCACCACACCCAGAAGTGGAAGCAGGCATGTTTACGTCAGCCGTAAAATGTGCCAGCACATGCGCAAACATGACACTGGCTGTCATAAATGTGGACAGCCATAAATGCGCCTGCTTAGCTGTCCGATGACGTGGTCAGGCCCACGACATAAAAAAGTTGACTACCCCTGCCCTAAATATTAAGCCAGGGGCCACAGTAGCCTAGTGGTTAAGATGCTGAGCTTGATGACTGGAGTGTCAGCAGATCAACAGTTTTGAGACCCAAGTACTATGTGACAAAGTGAGTTTCTGTCCCAGTTCCTGCCAGCCTAGCAGTTCAAAAGCAAGAAATTGCAAGCAGATAAATTTATTTATTTATTTATTTATTTATTATTCATACTTATCAACCGCCCTCCTCACCAAGGTGACCCAGGGCAGCTCACAATTCATTAAAAAAACACCAATAAAACACTCTTAAAAGCAGTCCTAAAAAAACCCTCAATTTCAAACTTTAAAATCAAAATCCAAAAACTAATTGAGGGCAAGCGGGACTTAAATCAACCAGCGGGCTGGGGTCATAGTCCCTCCCACACCCCATACCTGCCCTGCCAGCCATATTTTTACATTTTTCCTAAAGGGCAGCAACTCCATCTGGAAACGTAACTCCGTTGGCAGGAGGTTCTACAGGGCCGGAGCAGACACAGAGAAGGCCCTCCATCTTGTGTCAGAGAGACGCGTCTCTCTGGCCGATGGAAAAACTAGAGAGGCTCTCCGGTTCGCTCTAGAAGGACGGGCAGATGTTCTTGGGGTGACGCGGTCTCTTAAGTATCCTAGCCCACTACCATGTGCGGCTTTAAAAGTAACAACCAGCACCTTGAATTGCACCCAGAGACATTTATTTATTTATTTATTGGTGAGGCATGTGCATACCGCCCACACCCCAACACCACCCAGGCAGCAGCATTCTGGACCAACTGAAGCCTCTGAATGGTCATCAAGGGTAGCTCCATGTAAAGCACATTACAGTAATCAAGTCTGGAGGTGACCAGAGCGTGTGTGACCATGAGCAAGGAGTCCCGATCTAGGAATGGGCGTAACTGGCGAACAACTTGAAGCTGTACAAAAGCCCTCCTGGCCACAGCTGTCACCTGCTCTTCGAGCAGTAGTCGCAAGTCCAGGACCCCCCCCCCCAAGTTACGCACCAGGTCTGTTTGGGACAGCACTGCCCCATCCAGGACAAAAGATGGTAGCTCCCAAGATAACGCAGGACCCCCGACCCACAGCCACTCAGTCTTGCCAGGATTCAGCTGAAGCCCGTTGTCCCCCATCCAGACCCTCACAGCCTCCAGCCTCCTGGAAAGGACTTCCACTGCATCGCTAGGGTCCCCACGGGCTGAGATATACAACTGGGTATCACCTGCATATTGATGATACCTCACCCCTTGGGAACGAATGATTTCACCAAGGGGTTTCATGTAGATGTTAAATAGGAGAGGCGAGAGTCCTGAGCCCTGTGGTACCTCATAACAGAGGGGCCATAGGTACCACTTCAGCGGGAAAGATAACAGCATTTCGTGCTTGCCACATGACCACAGAAATGTGAGCAAATGCAGGAACAGCACTGGGTCTTGGCTGTAAACTGAGATGAACACTGCTCCCTAGAGTCAGATATGACTGGCTATGCGAGTCAGACTTTCCCTATGGAAATGCTTGCATAGTGAGTGTTTCTATGGGGGGAAACTCACATAACAATTTTTTTTTTTTGCTATGCAAGTTGGACTTTCCCCATAGAAAACTCGCATAACGAAAAAAATTCGCTAAGCGAGTTTTTTCCCCTAAAAAAGCTTGTTATGTGAGTTTTTCCATTGGAATTTTTGCTATGTTAGTCGGACTTGCATAGCGAAAAACTCGGATAGCGAGCAGCCTCGCAGAATGAATTAAATTTGTTATGCGAGGTATTACTGTATTAGCAAGGCGAGTTAGGGTGGTTTCTCTGTCATTGGTGTGTTAGTTGAATCCTAGACCCCAAAGTCAGTGTATCACATTGAAATGGTCAAAACTTCAAACCCACTTGGGATAGATCAAACTCACTTCAGTTTTGTTAAGGTCAAGGTCAGGATCGCCCTGGCTTGAAAGCCAGTCTTATTCGACTCTAGGGTTTGGTGCTCATCTCTGTTTATAGCCAAAGAGCCAGCACTGTCTGTGTCTGCAGACATTTCTGTGGTCACGTGGCAGGCATGTATTTAGACTTACATGTTGTTCTGCTTGCCGAAGCAACTCAGAGCGGCTAACAAAACATGGGCAACATATATTACAATATCAAATATAAATACAACAACATAATATAAACATAACATAATGTAATACTATCAATAAAGTCAATAAATCTAACATAAAAATGAAAATGCAATACAATCAGGAGAGTCAATCCCTGTAGCAATTTATCCATATAAAAATCAACTCCCTCCTACTGAGAAGAACTATTACCAAATACTAGCACAGATATACAATACTGTACAAAAAGCAAAAAATATACAATGCACTCGCACAGAAAATACAGTACAGTCAAGAGAGTCCTTATCTCTTCCCAGCAGGGAGGGGGCTGACCGTGGAACAGCTGTGGTGATCTTTGACCAGCCGGCCAGTCCATGCAGCTGCCTCCCATTCCCCAGCTCGACTGGCTGGGGAGAGTCTATTGGTGAATGCAGTGGCTGCGGCAGGGATATTATAGCAGTGGCCAGTCCACGCAGCTGCCTCCCATTCCCCAGCCCGACTTGGGAGGGGCCCGAGGCCAGCTGAGGGGCAGTGTTGGGGCCACTTGGTGCTGTCCGTGGCTTTAGCCTGGTCTCGGGAAGGTGGGGCCTGAGGCCAGCTGGGCAGCGGTGTAGGGGCCATCCGGCACAGTCCGCAGCTTTAGTCTGGTCCCAGGAGGGTGGGGTCTGAGGCCAGCTGGGCGACATGCCTCTACACTGGAGTGCACTTCATAGTGATGGTCATGGAGTAATGGTAAATTTTATTTATTTTATTAGATCCTGGTTTGTGTCAGAAAATGAGACCCAAATGTGTCTTAGTTAGAGTATTTTAGCTCCTAGTGTATATCTTCTCAAGACCTAATTTAATCAGTGACTAATATTTACAAATGTAAAACAAGCAGATAATACTAATTGCTAGGCTTGAACAGCTGAATCTTTGTAGTGACCATTCTGTCTCTTGTCTTTGAAAGGAATTCCCAAGCCAGATCTCATCTCTTGGCTGGAAGAAGCGGAAGACTTATTTTTCCAGAACAGTAAAGAACGGAAGAGATTTGCAGGTACCTGGCTAATGGTGTGATGGTATCTTTAAGGAGTTTACCTTTCTACTCAAGAGTACCCAAGGTGGAGTACAGTATTAAAAACAAGCAAGGCAACAAGAGATAAGGAAGGAAGGAAAACTAACAAATGAAAAACAAAACAATTTAGGTTTGAATCTGGCAGGTGGAACTCTCTATTCTGGGATCTGGAATAAAACAAAAACAAAACCACATGCCTAAATAACTCAGGGTGCTGGTATAACAGACACAGGAGACTGGGTGGCTTAGTGGTTAAGCTCATGAACCTTATGACTGGAAGGTTGGTAGATCAGCAGTTTGAGACCCAAGTACTCCATGACAAAGTGAGCTCCCATCATCTGTCCCAGCTCCTGCCAACCTAGTAGTTCAAAAGCAAGAAATTGCAAGTAGATAAATAGGTACCACTTTGGTGGGAAGGTAACAGCGTTTCATGCGCTTTGGCTTCTAGTCATGCCTACCACATGACCACAGAAAGGACTGCAGACGCAGACAGTGCTGGCTCTTTGACTGTAAACAGAGATGAGCACCAACCCCTAGAGTCAGACACGACTGACTTTTGAGCAGGTGGAGACCTTTACCTATAACAGACACAAGAATTAAACAGACTTCTCTGTACCCATGGAAATCAAATAGAGCAGAGGTTCCCAACCTTTTAAAGCCGCTCAGACAGCTGAGCGGGTCAGACTGGTGATTCCCCCACTATAAACACTGCTGTAAAATGCATCCACGGCTGTTGTAAACACATTTACAACAGCTGCGGGGCACATTTACGGCTGTTGTAAATGTGTCTGCTTCTGATGGCATCAGTGACACAGGCCACTTGAAATGGTGCCACAGGCCAGGGCCGGCCCATAGGTTGACAACCCCTGAAATAGAAAAACAAGCAGGAAGGTATAGCAGTTATTGTGTCCCCTGTGGCCCTATCGAACCTCCTGCCAAGTGAGTTGCGTCTCCAGACAGAGCTGCTGCCCTTCAGAAAGGGGGTGAAGACCTGGCTGGTGGGGCAAGTGTGGGGTGCGGGCCAGACGGTCAGCTCAGTTGGCTGACTCCTTTGAATAACCCCACCTCTCTCCCTGTTGTTGTTTTTTAACTTTTTAAATCTTTTAACCTTTCAATTTTTAAATTTTTGTTGTGATGTGTTTTAACTGTTTTAAATTCTAAGCCGCCTTGAGTCTTTGGAGGAGGGCAGGGTATAAATGTAATTAATTAATTGTAATTAATTAAAGAGTAGAATACTCAAACAATGAACAAGGCTTCAGGGACATAGAAAGAAAAAGTGAGGATGTTGGAGAAACTGAAAGGGTTGGAGTTAAAATTTGTTTCATTTTGATTTTTCATAGAGCAAAATGCAGTTCTTCTGACATATAGAAATGTGTCTGAAAAAGTTGATTTTGATCAACAAAAGCTCCTTAGTATTTAAAGAGCCACAATATCTTGTCCCCTCTTTCTCTCTCTCCTCCTTTAATTTTGCCAACATGCTGAGACAGAAAACCTGTCAACTTTTTTCAGAAATTGAAATAAGAGATGTTGTTGGGTTTGATTACTGGAGGGAATCCCAGAGTCCTCTTGAAACATTCTTAACAAAATGTTATTGATTTTATCTTCCAAACCAGGTGATGGTCAAATCAGTAAGAACCATCAGAAGCCATCTTTCCTATCACTGGAAATTTCAAAGCATCCAAGTGGAAGAGCTTTATTTGGGATTCAAAAGAGACCAGAGGATCACAAACAAAACCAGTCTAAGAAAAGAGAAAATAAATGTTCTACCTCTCAGGAGACTGAAATCTCTGAACCACTAAAGAAGCCACAAGAAGACACTGAAAGGAAGAAACCAAATGAGTCTACAGGTTTTGGAAATATATTTAGCCATAATTCAAATTTTAATAGCCACAATGGCATCCAGTGCATGGAAGCTGGAAAGAGTTTCGGCAGCAGTGGCTCACTTTCTAAGTTTCAAGGAAGTAACAGAAGAAGGAGTCGCTATGAATGTGTGGAATGTGGACAAAGTTTCACCCAGAAAGATCACCTGAGGCAGCATGAAGCAATTCATACAGGAGAAAAACCATACAAATGCACCATTTGTGGAAAGAGCTTCATTTATAGTGGAAGCCTGCTTGTCCATCAAAGGACTCACACGGGAGAGAAACCGTATAAATGCTTAGAGTGTGGAAAGAGTTTCAGAGTGAGTTCAAGCCTTACGTTCCACCAAAGGACTCACACAGGGGAGAAACCATATCAGTGCGTAGCATGTGGAAAGAGCTTCAGTCAGAGTTCTGCCCTTAATGTACACCAGAGGATTCACACAGGGGTGAAACCGTATAAATGCCAGGAATGTGGAAAGAGCTTCAGCGATAGTGGCACCCTTACTATCCATCGACGAATTCACACAGGGGAGAAACCGTATACTTGTACTGCATGTGGAAGAAATTTTAGTGTTAAAGGGAGGCTTACGAAACACCAGAGGACTCACACAGGTGAGAAACCGTATACGTGTGTTGAATGTGGAAAGTGCTTTAGTCAGAGCTCAGCACTCACGATACATCGACGAACTCACACTGGGGAGAAACCATACATTTGCATGGAATGCGGAAAAAGTTTCAGTGATAGTGGAACACTTAATAAACATCAAAGAATTCATACAGGGGAGAAGCCGTATAAATGCATGGACTGTGGGAAAACTTTCAGTATTAAAGGAAGACTTACTAAGCATCAAAGGACACACACAGGGGAGAAACCGTATACGTGTATTGAATGTGGAAAGAGCTTCAGTCAAAAGTCAGCCCTCACTATACATCAACGATCTCACACAGGAGAGAAACCATATAATTGCATGGAGTGTGGAAAGGGCTTTGGTGATAGCCGAAAACTTGCTAAACATCAAAGAACACACATAGGAGAGAAGCCATATAAATGCACAGAGTGTGGAAAGAGCTTCAGTGAGAGTGCAACGCTCACTGTGCATCAAAGAACCCACACAGGGGAGAAACCGTATGAGTGTAGCGAGTGTGGAAAGGGTTTCAGTCAAAAAGAACATCTTCGGCAGCATCAAAGAATTCACACCGGGGAGAAGCCGTATAAATGCATCGAATGTGGAAAGAGCTTTAGTGTAAACGCAACCCTTGCTTTGCATCGAAGAACTCACACAGGGGAGAAGCCCTATAAATGTATGGAATGTGGGAAGAGCTTCAGTCAGAAAGGGCACCTTATACAACATTTTAAGAAAAACCTCACCCAGGGGAATAACCATCTGAATAGAATGAGTGTAGAAAGAGCTTCTGAGTTAACTCAAGCTTTGCTAAACTTCAAGGATCTCACACCAGGGAGAAACCATGTAAATTCATGGAGCCTGGAGTAAGTCCCAGGCCTGCATGAACATCCCAACCTTTTCGAGCCAGGAGCCGGGTCACACTCTCTTGGTCAGCTTTGAGGGCAGGATGGCCATTTTCCCCCTGCCTGCACAATGGTCGTGGCCATTTTGTCCCAATAGCTTCAAAGGGGTGTGTGTTTTGTTTCTAAAATGCTCTTGGAGGGGTGGGGTGGGCACATGAAATGGTGCCATGGGCCGGATCTGGCCCACGGGCCTTAGGTTGGGAACCCCTGATCTAATAGTTGAAGAACTTACACAGAGCGAAATCCCATGTAAGTGTACCACATGTAGGAAAAAACTTCACTAGAACATACATGATATTAAATATCAGAGAACTCCTTCAGGCAAGGAACCTTCCAAAGAGTACTTCTTATATTCCTCCTGGAGGCAGAGGAGCAACTTAATGTAATAGTGGCTCCATAAACTGCTTGCTTGCCGCATGATTGAAATTAATCCAGTACTTCATATCTGCTGTTTTGGAGACTACACTATTAACCCGGTAGAAACACTGGGAAATGCTACCGGCAGCCAGTAGTGTGAAAGAAAAGGACTTGGCAACCTAGTTAGCAATCAGAGATTTTGCTGTCACCATTGAGCTAGCAAGGGAGAGAAACCCAGTATTGGGCTGGTGACAGCCAAAAGAAGCTGGGACCTGTTATTTATCTGCCAGCTTAGCTTCAGAAGCAACATTAAGCAATTACCGATTGAGGGTCAACAGGACTTAAACCATTGATGATCTCTTCTGGGATGTGTAGTTTACACAACCAGTGAGGGTTTGGGTCTTAGCCTTAATCATCCAACAAAGATCTACACACTAAGAAAGACCACCCTTCAGCAGAAATTTGTGGATTTAAATTAAAATATAGCCATTGGTGTGACTTGAGGGCCTTTTGGTTTCAGAATTTGAGAGCAGGGGAAGCTTCTCAACTTCTAGCTGATGCCACCTCCCTTGCTTCCTCTTTTACCCCATTGGGTGTCGAGGGACTAGCTGGCACCACATGTTGTATACCAGGAGTTTTCAATCTTTTCAAGCTGTGGGCCGGGTCACACTCCCTCAGACAGCTGAGTGGGCCGGACTGGTGGCTCCCCACCACAAATTGTCCATGGCTGTCTGCGGTTGTTTCCAGCACTTCAGGCTGCGGTGGCAGGAGTTAGGATGGTGGGCCACATGAAATGCCACTGTGGACTGGATCTGGCCCATTGGCCATAGGTTGGGAACCCCTATTGTATATGGAGGTAGCCTCCATTGGAACTCATCCTTCCATGTACGTTTGCAAATCACAGGAAATCCTTGCAAGTCACACATTTGGTGAGGCACTTTATCTTCCTCTTCAATAGACCTGGTGAAGAGGCATCAGTGAGATAAGAGGGCTATTCTGCTTTGTACCAATTTTACTTCCATACTTTGACCTGATGAATTATGGGGAGGGATTCTTTCCCCCCCAAAAAATCCCATCTCTAGTAGTCTGTTGATCAGTACAAAAGAAACTCGGCACATAAAAGCTAAGTTTATACATTGACAAGACTTTGCATAGCCCCAGTACAAGTTCCCCAGTACAAACCAAATACTTTTGGTTAAAGTCACTTTGGCGATGCACTGCAGTTAAATTAACTCTATAGGCAACAAGTTATAATAGCATTTAATTTGGCTTGTCAATGGTACTCAAAATGCTGATTGTGCAATCCTAGTCATTTTGTTTTGCTCTTTCTGAAAAAGAAAAAGCTGTAGTCAGGTGGGACTCCTTAGTCACCAGCAAAAATTTCAGAGCAGGAACAAACCATGTGAATGCTGGGGTGTAGAAGGGACTTCATGTGAGATTAAACATTATTTTCCTTTGAGAAACCCACAGAGATTTACCAATGCAAAGGCTATGCAAAGAACATCAGTAATGGCTCCAAAGTCTAGCTCAGGGATGGCCAACCTTGGCGCCCCAGATGTTCTTGAACTTCAATTCCCAGAAGCCCTGATCAGCAGGTCTGCTGACTTGGGCTTCTAGTAATTGAAGTCCAAGAACACCTGGAACACAAGGTTGGCCACCCTTAGTCTAGAGCAGGAGTTCTCAACCTTTTAAAGTCAGGGGCCAGGTTATTTCCCCTCAGACAGCTTTGGGGGCTGGACGGCCATTTTGCCCTTCCTCCACCACATGGCACCCCCTGGTGTGGTGGAGACGGGGCCACATATGGCCTTCGGTCTGCAGGCTGAGAATCCCTGGTCTAGAGTCATTAACTTAAATAACAGAGTCCTTATATATCTGTTGCTTCGTGCCAATCAAACAGCGTTTCTCAGTACCTTCTTCATATAGATATATAGGGTTCTTTTAAATTCTTTTTGTACCTCTGTAGCCCAGATAACCAGAAGGAGTGGGGGGTTGAGAGTTAGGGAGGTTCATCTGTTCTTCTGACACTGACCTTTACTACCTCCTGGGCCTGATATTCTTAGGGCTATCTAGCAATCTAAACCTCACCCTTTCTGTTCCTGTTTCTCTAAAAAGCAGGCATGCTCCACATGGCATGAGTCTAGCTGATTAAGATTAGGGTTTAGGTTTTCTATCTGGAATTTAACTTCCCTAATACAAGTCAATTACTTGATTTTTAACTGCTGATTTATTTTGAATCTATTGTCAGACACATCTACGTAAAGCTTAATTCAGCTACAGAGAGTAACTGCAATATTTTTCTTTCATTATGAACACACACAACTGTGTCCAGCACTTTGTTTTGGTGAGAGACTATTCCTTATTAGATTTTTCTTTGATCCGACACCTATAGAAAGCACTTGGGGGGGGGAGCACTCATAACATGTTACAGTAAGGGCAGCAGTGCTATATTTAAAGGGGGGGGGAGAGATTTATACTGGTCAAGTGTTATTGATCTTTGCAGATAACCCATCATCCATAATAAATAATCTTCAAGGAAAGTTTTGTTCTTCCTCTGTAGCTCAGAGACAGCTGTTGGTATACAAAGAATGTGGCCCTAAAAGAATTTAGGTTTTACCCTGCTTTAAATTTTACTCTGCTTTAACCTGAATATGTCACTATTGTGACCAACTCATTGTGAACTTTTGAACTATCATACTCATTTTCCTGCATTTTGTTAGTTTTGTGCTGTTCAACCTTATTTTGCTACTGCTTGTCCGTGCATTCAACATTTCCAACAGTTGTAGATGTTTTTTATCTAGTACTGTAGTTTTATATTGATACTGATTTTTTAAAAAAGTATTATAATTAACTTATTGTCATGTTTTAGCTTTTAAATGTAGTCTGTCCAAATACTCTAAGCTGACTTGGGTTCTCCTGGTCCTGAGAAAAGTGGGCTATAAATAAAATAAATTTAAAATAAATGGTTGAAAGACCCATTTGTGGAGGCCTTTCTAGAGCCATCCATACCAAATAGAAATTATCACCCTGGTACTGTAGTTTGTTTGCTGGGGTACACAGAAAGAAGCTCCTCGAATAGTGTGGCACTTTTGAACCACAATCGGGCATATCCTGGTAACGGCAACCTTGTGTTGCCAGCTAACTTTTCTCACACTAGGTCAGGTGAAAGGAACTGCAGAATCAATTCACCAAAAGGTACCTTCATTTTGGCATATCTGAAAATAAAATAAAATAAATTCATTTTGGCAGTTTCACATCTGGCCTAGACAGGGAAAAAGCTTGCTTGCTTACAAGCAATATTTTTAAAAGATTAGCACTAGTCCGAATGATCAGCAATTAAAGCTTGGGGTTGGAAACACCTCAAGCCAATACTACTCTAACTGTCCTTACGTGTCTAAAATATTAATTAATTAATTAATTTTTATTTATTCTTCAAATTTATACCCCGCCTTGCTCAGGCGAACCTGACTCTAGGCGGCTTCCATAATAGACAAAAAACAATATCCCACCAAAGATATTAATATAATGGTGTCAATAAGATGCCAACAAAGCAAACATACAATTTAAAAATGACCTTGAAGCTGTTTTCAGTGTACAGTAGTTGGAAGTTCTTGCCTAGAATCCAAACAGAATAGAAATACAAACTTCAAACATAAAACAATGGTAGTTGTAAGCTCTTTTTTTAAAATGCAAAAGTATTCCTATCATTTTTAATGATATTTAGAAGGGCAGAAGGCAGAAAGCTAGGTGACTAACAAGAAATTACTTATAGAATAACAGGCACTTATTGAAAACATTTTCCTAAAGTATATTAATATATCATGCACTACTTATAAGGGGCTGTGGTGGCTCAGTAGTTAAGAAGCTCGCCTTGTTAGCTGGAAGGCCGGCAGTTTGTGACCTGGATACTGCACAACTGAATGAGCACCCATCTCTGTCCCAGCTCCTGCCAACCTAGCAGTTCAAAAGCAAGAATTTGCAAGTAGATAAATGGGGACCCCTTCGGTGGGGAAAGATCTTGGGGACATGAAAGGAGCCTCATTCGGGCATCCCCTGAGCAGAGTTTCTCCAGCAAAAATCCTTTCAACCCAGAATAATTTCTGACACGAAGTAATTATGCACTACTTATTCAAACATGCAAATCACAGATGTTATAAAAACTGAGTTACAATAACAGATGCAGTTTTTAACAAGAAACCCAAGTACTGTATCTGTTAAAGGTAACTGCTTTTAATATCACTGTCTTGTGCAGCTCCAATGGTGTTATTTCAGAGATTTGCAGTCAGTTATAATATTCTATGAAATTCCACAGCATTGTTCCCTCTGTCCCAATGACCACAGCAACCACAAAACTGTCTTTTGCCTGTAATGAAATTACTGCTATTGCCGAGTTTCTCTATCTTAATTTTTTTCAAGTCTTTATCTTCAACCCCAGCACCCCCTGGAATTACAGCATCAACTTTCCGACCATTACTTTGTTCTATTGCTGTTATTTCTGATATATGCATGGTGCCTCTCAGTTTGGATTTTAAAAAAACCAAGATCTAAAACTCAGTCATTTTCTAATGGAGTTGCAATGGCTCAGTGGTTAAGAAGCTTGCCTTGAAAGCTGGAAGGCTGGGAGGCAAGTTCAAGACCTGGGTACTGCATGATGGATTGAGCACCCGTCTGTCTCAGCTCTTGGGGACATGAAAGGAGCTTCATTTGGGCATCCCTTGAGTAGTTTCTACCACAAAAACCCTTTCAACCCAAAATAATTTCTCACAAAATTATTTTCTAACACCTTCTCTACTTGATGTGCCTGTGAATTCTTGGATGCTGATAGTTTATTATTTTTACATGGTGACCAGTGCATTGATTTTGCAACTTTGTTATGTCTTGCTTTGTTAATAATTATTTTGGATGTTCTATTATCATAAACTATTTGGGGCATATTCAATAAAGGAAACCACAACGAGTTGGCAAGTGCTGAACAGGGCTCTCTATGACAGGGCTTGGATAAAATTGGTTGTCTCAGGGCTGATGTAATGATAAAACAAATAGCATTTTTCACATTTCCCCCACATTCTTTGAAGAGAGTTGTATGGATTTATGTGGCTGTTGGGATATTTCATTATGAAGACAGACACAGCAACTGCTGAAATATAAACTTTTAATAGGAATACAAAAGTCAACATCACATACATTGTCATGACTTCCCAATTAAAATGCTAGTCCATTATTAATCTATGATAAAATGTTTGGGGAAATTTTAAAAAATGATCAAATTTTTAAAAGGCACACAGTTGGGCTACCTAAACACCTATATCTGGGTTTGCTTAACTATCATTAACGAGAAGTTGTTATACACCCACCTGCCAAGAAAACATGCCATAACAGTGGCTAATAGCCTTAGAGCCCTGATGGTGAACCTTGGCACTCCAGCTGTTCTTGGACTTTGGTTCCCAGAAGCCCAAGCACCCTGTGAATCCACACGAATGGGTTTACTGCGATTCATCTGGCCTGCACTGCCCGAAAGTGGAAGTAAAATGTGTTTTACTTCTGGGAGCGATGAGGGCAGTGCAGGCCAGATGAATCGCAGTAAACCCATTCGTGTGGATTCACAAGGTGCTTGGGCTTCTGGGAACTGAAGTCCAAGAACAGCTGGAATGCCAAGGTTCGCCATTATTGCCTTAAACAAGGGTCTGCAAACTTGGTTCTCCAGATGTTCTTGGCCTTCAATTCCCAGAATCCCTGATCAGCAGGAGTGCTGACTTGGGCTTCTGGGAATTGAAGTCCAAGAACACCTAGAGAGCCAAGTTTGTTTAACCCTGGCTTAGAGCACCAGAAATGCCTGGCTTTCAGACATGACTATTAAATATTTCATTGTTGATGTTTAATCTGATAAGCATCCAAAGAATTAATTTGGTTTCCTGGGTTATTAAGGGAAGGAAAACAGATTCAAGCTCATGAGGTTGTGGAAATCCAAACAAAACCACAAAACACATACCAAGTTCCTAAAATTGTTCTTTCTTCTATCTGTAGAAAAAAGTATGGAGTCCACATCTTGGGTTAGGACCAGAAGGGAAGAGAGGTTTCAACTTCCCCATCTCCAAATATGCCTTAATAAAATAAGATTTTTGCAGCAAAGTCTAAAAAAGACTTATGAGTCTGTAAGTTAAAAACAACAAGAGGGGGAAAGACGTGAATCTGAGTCATGTACATCCATCAGAGCGTAAAAGATCTATTAAAAAGGCATTATGTACTCTATGCTCTTAAGATTTCCCCCTAATTGCTGTTGCCCCACTTGACGTGAGTCGAGCAATTTCAAAAAAGGAAGCTAAACGACGATTAAACCTGCCTGTACCGTGATCTAATGAGTGGAGGTTCTTCATGATTGCTACATAGAGTCAAACACTACTGTGCAAATAAAGTTTCCAAAAGAGAGGACTAAAAGAGTCTCTACCTCACGAATACATGTGTATCTGTGTCAGTACTGCAGTATGTTTCTCTACAGTCAAGAGTAGACTGTGAGGGACCATGAAGTCCTCAAGACACTCAACTACAACTCCCATCATTTCTAACCGCTGGTTATAGCCCTGATGGGAGTTGAAATCCACAATCTTGAGGGCCGCACATTCCCTATTCCTGTGTAGTCTTCCTCTCTCTTTCCATCATCATTAGGCAGAAATCACTAGGTGGGCATTGTCAAGCACGTAAAACCAGGGCTGAACTGCCTCTCCATTGAAGGAAGTGGCCGTGTACGCATAAAGAAAGGTCGCTCTGTCCGCGTCGTAGAAAGCCACCCGTCTCCCCTCGTAGTTCAAAGCCACCCGGATCCTATAAGGCATCTCTGGCAAGGAGAGGACGTTGTTGAGTGGGGGGTCGCAGGTCTTGTACTCGCCTTCCCACTTCCCTATCTGCCAAATCCCTTCACTGGAAGGAAAGGTGAGGCCTCCTTTCCTTGGCAAAGACTTCTTGGCCACCCCAATGGCCCACTGCTCCTTACTCCCTACACAAACGTCCCAGAAGTGTCGGCCAGTGGTGAATTCCTCACACCCCAGGACAAAGCCACAATTTTCAAATCGCGTAGGGCTGTCCAGTACGTATTCGGACTTGGTTCCCATTCTCACGCTTTTACAGTCTTCAGACACGACCAGACAACAGTTTGCTGTGAGTGCATCCAAGTGAATATTTACTGCAAGAGGCATTGAGGGTAGAAGAAAAAAAATCAGCACCAGCAGGAAATATACTTATACTGAATCTAGACAGGATCTTTCAATGTTCTAAAACAGGTTCCCAAACTTTTCATGCAGTGGCCTGGTCACATGGTTGGGTCATGTGGTTCCTCCCACCATAAAACACATCTGTGGATGTTGTAAATGCATTTATGGCAGTGTTTATGCCAGCCATGGGATAGTTTACGCATGTATGGGTGCGTTTTACAGTTGTTGTAAGCGCACCCACTTCCTGGAGCAGTGAGGACAGCTGTGGGCCACATGAAATGGTGCCATGGGCTGAAAGTCAGCCCATGGGCCACAGTTTGACCACCCCTGCTCTAAAAGTTAGGGAGATACAAGAAATTACTTTTTAAAACAAGTACCATATATGCTCGACTATAAGTTGTCCCGAATATAAGTCGAGGTACCTAATTTGGACCTCTAAAGCTAGGGAAATAGTATAAGTTGGAGGTGGAAAATGCAGCAGCTGCTAGTGAGTTTCAGTAATTAAAATACATGAAAATGCGGTACAATTTATTTATTCAGACATTTGTGTGGGTAGGTTTTCAATTTTTTTATGGTAGTGTTAGTGCTTTTTTAAAAAATTTATGTTTGAATTTGCAGCACTGTGGTTTTGGGACCCTTGGGGTCGTTGACCTGAGTATAAGTCGAGTCCTTTACTTGGATCTCATTTTGGAGGCTAAAAACTACACTTATACTCGAGTATGTACAGTAATTGTTTATGTACATTGCTGCCATACCCAGTAAATATCCAGTAATTTGGTATTGTTCTCTGTCAGATTGTGTTTGCTTATTACTTTATTCACAACTTTCCATTACACCAAGTTTGTCAGCCTGTAGCCTGTGGCCCAGATATGGCCCATGGGACTATTTCATGTCCCCCCCACCACCTCCACCACACCAGGAAGTGCCATGTGGTGGAGGAAGGGCAAAATGGCCGTCAAGACCCCGAAGCTGTCTGAGGGAGCATGACTCAGCCCCTGGGTTTAAAAGGTTGAGAACCCCTGCATAACTCAAGGGTTCTCAACCTTGGGTTCCCAGAAGTTTTTGGACTACAGCTCCCAGAGGTCTTCAGCTTTGGTTGTGCTGGCCAAGATTTCTAGTCTAAGAAGACCTGGGGACTCAAGATTGAGACAGCATCTGTGTACAAATACCCAGAAACGGGCTGAAATCCTGTAGCAAAACCCCATGCTAGTAAAGGGCTGATGTCATCAGCTACAGAAATGAATTTTTAGTTTAAAGTTTCCTATCTCACACCTTGTGATACCCAGTGTAGTGCAGTAGATAGAGGGGTGGAGTAGGACTCAGCAGGCCAGGGTTTGAACCCCTACTCAGCCATGAAAACTCACTGGGGTGTGGAACTGGTAAAAACACTTCTTAAATAACTCACTGCCCCTGACAACCCTATGAGCATCACTTTTAAGTTGGTTCCGATTTGACAGCACACAACAAAACCCTTTTCCTTCCTCAGATTCTCAAGACTTAACAGCCTTAGTGGTGCAGTGGTTAAAAGGCTGTACTGCAGCCCAAACTGCTGCTGACGTTGTGAGTTCGATCCTGATCGGACAAAGGTTGACTCAGCCTTCCATGGTTGGTAAAATGAAGACCCAGCGTGTCAGTGGCAAAATGCTAATTACAGTACCTTGAGAACCACTCAGAAAGTGCACAAATACGATGTGTGTTTTCATGTCAGAGATTACTCTGGGTTGAAAGGATTTTTACAGGGGATGCCTAAATGAGGCTCCTTTCATGTCCCCTATTGTGCAGCTCAGGGGAATTGAACCCTGTCCTTTCGGTCTGCAAGCCCAATGCTTTTACCCACTAAGCCACCGGGGAGCTGGTATATAAGCAGTATATAAGCGGGGGTGGTATGTAAGCGCAATTGTTATTGCTATGTCAGAAATTCAGAAATATTGCCAAGGATCTTAATAAGCAAAACACATCAGGATATTGACAAATTGACTCTTTCAAAGGGCACCAGAAAGGCTTTTTTAATTTAAACTTTAGCAAACCATCGCTAAGGTGCTGCAACATTTATTTAAAATAATTAAAAATATTTGCTTAGCCTTGTCTGAAGGGCCAGTGGAGAAATTGCCTACAGCCAAACCTACTAAATAGGGACCCTTCAGTTTCCACATGCCATTGGGGTGGCAGAAGCGTTGCGCCAAGTGGTACATCACACTTCTGCCCACAAGCAATGTTTAGTGCACAGAAACCCCCATAGGCAAGTTCTTAAAGTACTTTATGTCCTGTCCAATGGTGGGATGTCAACATTTTTACTACCCCACCGTGATGTCCTCACAGTGTGGGCGGAGCTAACATCATGATGTCATGATGTGGGTGGGGCCAAAGAAAAAAGAAAAAATACAATAAAATAAAATAAAAATAAGCACACACACACCACAAATCCGTAAATAAATTAAATAAATAAATAAAATATACATTAAAATACACCCACCCAGTGGGGGAAGGAGTGAAAAGGTAAGCCCCGAAGGTTGTTCCCCCCAAAAGCTGCTACCGGTTCTCCAGGACACTGGGAAAAGTTACTACCGGTTCTGGGGAACTGGTGAGAACCTGTTACATCCTATCACTGCTCCTGTCATTCATAGATAAGGGGCTGCAGTGGCTCAGTGGTTAAGAAGCTCGCCTTGTTAGCTGGAAGGCCAGGAAGTCGGCAGTTTGAGACCCGGGTACTCAGTGGTGGGTTGTTAAAATTCCCGCTACCCCACGATGACGTCATGGGTATAGCTGACGTCATGACGTTGTGGGCAGAGCAAATAATTTTTTTTTTAATGTCTGCGCACACGTCAAACCTCCGTTTGATGCATGTGCAGTTCCTTTTTTTAGTGCACATGGGTCAAACCTCTAATTGACACATGCACACTAAAAAATAGAACTGTGCATGCGTCAAACGGAGGTTTGACGCATGGGCAATTCCGGGCAGTCATGTTGGCTGCCTGGAAAAACGTTTTTGGAGGGGGGCGGAGAAGCGACCAAACCGGTCACCAGGGGTTCCCCCTCCCCGGTGACCCCTCCTGATGGGGTGCTACTGGTTCAGGTGAACCGGTCTGAACCGGTAACATCTCATCACTGCAGACACTGCATGACGGATTGAGCGTCCATCTATGTCCCAGCGCTTGGGGACATGAAAGGAGCCTCATTCAGGTGTCCTCTGAGCAAAGTTTCTCCTGCAAAATTCCTTTCAAGCCA
This sequence comes from Furcifer pardalis, assembly GCA_030440675.1. Classification (NCBI taxonomy): domain Eukaryota; kingdom Metazoa; phylum Chordata; class Lepidosauria; order Squamata; family Chamaeleonidae; genus Furcifer; species Furcifer pardalis. The sequence continues at coordinate 161,085,398 of CP126893.1, read as the reverse complement.
GAATAATTTCTGACACAAAATTATTATTATTATTATTATTATTATTATTATTATTATTATTATTATTATTATTATTATTATTATTATTATTATTATTATTATTATTATTATTATTATTATTATTATTCAGAGATGCAGATGAAGAACAGGAAACATTGCCATCTAAATAGGTATTTCCACACTATAGTTTCTAAAATTGTTTGGGGCAGAAGAAGAAAGCTGCCTAAACACTGGGAAGCAAAAACAAAACAAGATTTTTAGAAACTGTCTTGAAGAAACAGTAAAAATAATAATAATCAAAGAATATTTTGATTATCCTAACCCAGGAGTTCTCAATCTTTTAAAACTGGGGACCGGGTCACGCTCCCTCAGACAGCTTTGGGGGCCAGATGGCCATTTCCCCCTTTCTCCACCACACGGCACTTCCTGGTGTGGCGGAGGAGGTGGGGGCCACATAAAATGGCACCACAGGCCGCATTCGGCCCACAGGCCACAGGTTGAGAATCCCTGTCCTAACCAAAACAAGAACATCAAGTAGATGGTGTGGGAAACAGCAGTATGATTAGCACACAATCGAGTACATTAAAAAAAATCTATCTAGAATAGCCTTCATATTCAGTAATTTGGGTGGATTTTTTTATATTAGGAGGGAAAATTCATAATCCAAAATGACACGGACCTCCTGAAAACTGCAGAATTTAGGCAACCTTGAGCTTCTCACTACCAGTGGTGGGCTCCAAAAATTTGTACTACCTACTCTGTGGGTATGGTATGGTGGGTGTGGCCAAGGGGAAAGCCCTGCATTGCACCCGAATTAGGACTACTGTACTTTATTCCAATACTTGGATGGTCAGGGCCAGCCAAAATTTCTGCTACTAGTTCTGGCGAACCTGCTGATTCCCACCACTGGTCACTACCCAGAGAAATCAAATCACTGAAACAACCCAAGAATTATTAACTTCTTAAAACTGAAAGAACTGTGTACCAAGGAGGTGAAAACATTTTTGAGGAAAAGTTAAATGAAGAAAAGGAAATCCCCACCCTTATCGGAGGCCTGGCACTTCAGAAGAAAACCCCCACTCCTCCCACAAATCTGGCTCTCCATGCCCCACAATTTACCTTTTTGTCCATTAAGTCCAGATGCCAGCTGGTCTGAAAAAGAAACACAAGGTCACATTATCATGCTAATACATCTCCTAGTAACAATAGCATACAGGGTGTCGCAAAAGTCGCCATATATAACAATACAAGCTCTACTCTTGAGGAGGCCCTATTATTCTTCTGAGTCGCAGCTCCCTGGGTGGACAACCCAGACATCTAATAAGTGTAGATAAGATAGCGTCGAACCAAATAACCACTCCAGTGTTCGTCAGGTATTTTAAAAGTACTGTACTGTACAGTATCTTGAAAGCAGAACAAAATACAGGATGCAGTCCATCAAAAGCTCAGGAAGCATGTTAAAGCAAGGAAATAAAGCAAACTGGTCCTTTGAGGTAGGAGTGCCAAAACTATAGCCCAGGGGCCAGATCTGGCCCCCAATGTCAATTCATCCAGCCTATAAAGCCCTCATTGCTCCTGGAAGTGGAAGTAAAACACACCTGTATGGGTGTGTTTTACTTCCGTTTTCAGGAGCGATGAGGGCTTCATGGGCCGGATGAATTGGCATCGGGGGCCACATCTGGCCCTGGACCGTAGTGACCAGCTCCCTGAACCACATGACCGGCTCGCAGCCTAAAACGTTTAGGCACCCCTGCTTTAAGGGATAGCCCAAGGCCCCCCCTTCTGGCTAAGTATGCTACATGATTGCAGTTCAAAAGCACTGCATTTCAGAGAGTGTCTCTGTGTGTCTGAGTGTGAGCGTGTGCCCATGAGTCTCTGGGTTATATCTCCTCTCACAGGGTCCACCTCTGGTCTAGCCCTCCTCCTTAGGGACTCCAACCAATGATCTTACATCATGACATGTCTATCACACATTAAGTTTTGATTCTTTGAAACCACAAGGCAACTCATGTGGCAAGGATGTTTACATATTTTCTCTCTCCCCCTGATCTGAAATCACCATTTTGATGAGGCTAAAGCACAGGGTATAGTTCATTCCATTACACCAGGGGTGCCCAAACGTTTTGGGCCATGGGCTGATAACGTGGTTCAGGGGGCTGGTTACTATGGCCCAGGGGCCAGATATGTCCCCCTGATGCCAATTCATCTGGCCCATGAAGCACTCATCGCTCTTGGAAGTGAAAGTAAAACGAGATACCTGAGCCGTGGTGGCAAACCCTGGCACACCAGTTGTTCTTGAACTTCAATTCCCAGAAGCCCTGATCAGCAGGTATACTGATTTGAGCTTCTGGTAACTGAAGTCTAAGAACAGCTGTAGTGCCAAGGTTCACCACTGCCCTAGAGAGAATATGTTGTAAATATTTTGTAAAATTTTGTGTTGAAAATTTAGCTACAATTTCCCATTTTTCCTATGCATAATTATTAATTTAGAAAAGAATATGGCTCCCACAAATTTATTATTTGAACAATCCTTTTGGGAAAGGAGATTATGGCCCAATATGAAGCAAGTAGAATAAATTTGTCATGTTTTGAGCTAGGAAGAGTCCCAAACTTAGTAGCCATCAAAAGAAAGACTTGAGTATGAGTAGCAGGGAGTTATATTCACCTTCGGCAGTCTGTCTGCCACATTCATAACATACAACATGGAGAGAACCTATGCCAAATGTGCTAGAGGTGGCACTCAGAGCCCTCTCTGTGGCACACATGCGGTCACCCCAGAAGAGTTTGCCCCATCCCTCTGGCCAGCACCCCAATGGGAGCACTTCATCCCTACCCCAGCACAGAGTTCACCCTGCCCCTATGCCCAATGGGAGCACTTCCTCCCTCCCCTCAGAACAGAGTTCACCCCGCCCCTCTGCCCAGCAGCCCAATGGGAGCACTTCATCTCTCCCCCAGCACAGAGTTCACCCCGTCCCTCTGCCCAATGGGAGCCGGGTTAGAGAAGTCAGGGGCCGGGAGTCGGAGGCCTCATCCCAGCAGCCATCCCAGCAGCCAGGATCGGCCATGCCCAAACCAAAGTGCCGGGGAGAGAGGGGGGGTTGGTGGGAGAGGCAGCTGAAGCAGATTAAAGGTCTCTTTCTCTTCGTCAGGTGCCACCTCTTCCCTCTTTCTGCCCCTCCCCATTGTCCGGCAGAGGTGGGGGGAGAGGAAGGCGAGGGAAGCGCCTTTCTCTCCAATTCCCCTCCATCCATTACTCTTCCCCTCTCCGAGGAGGGTGAATAAGGCTCCTTTCATATCCCCAAGATCTTTCCCACCAAAGTGGTTCCTATTGATCTACTTGTAATGTCTTGCTTTCAAACAGCTAGGTTGACAGGAGCTGGGACCCAAGATGGGTGCTCAATCTATTACATCATGCAGTACCCCCATAGGCTCCGCCCCTCCCTCCCTGTCCCAGCACCCTTTTAGCGTAGCCAGCATGCCCCTGGTCACCCTAAGTCCAAAGTGAATGAAAAAGGGACTGCGGTGGCTCAAGTGGTTAAGACGCTGAACTCACTGTCTGTAAAATTCGGAGTTTGATTCCCAGGTACTGCATGACAAAAATGAGCTCCCAGCTCCTGCCAATGTAGCAGTTAAAAAGCAAGAAATTCCAAGTAGTGTAGATAAATAGGGACCACTTCAGTGGGAAGGTAAACAGTATCTTGTCACTTGGGTGTTGAGGCATGCCTGCCACATGTCCACAGAAATGTCTGCAGATGCAGACAACTTTGGCTCTTTGGCTATAAGCAGAGATGAACCCTAGAGTAGGAAACAACTGGCTTTCAAGCAAGGGCAGTGGTGGGCTCCAAAAAACATTTACTACCACACTGTGGGCGTGGTATAGTGGCTGTGGCCAGGGAGAAAGCCCTACATTGCACCTGAATTAGGACTACCTGTACTTTATTTTAAAACTTGGATGGGCAGGGCCAACCAGAATTTCTGCTACTGATTCTGGTGAACTGGTGCTAACCTGCTGATGCCTACCACTGAGCAAGGGTGACCTTACCTATCATGAAAGGAAATACCATATATGTTTGAGAGAAACCATGGTACTATCTCCAACCAAAAAAGATACTGTACCTTGAAGAACTAATGCCTCACACCCATACCAAACACATACAAATATATGAAAACATATAAGCCTGATTTTGAACACTTGTTCGATCACCATTAGCCTATTGAACAATGCCAGAGTTTGGTTGAAATCCTGTTACTCAGCATAGTAAGTCGTACTAGTGCAGGAACATCAAATCAATGGGGATTTGGTGAATCAACTCTTTTGTACTCTAGCACAATGTTCCCCAACCTTTGGGTTTTGGACTTCAATTCTCAGAAGCCTAAGTCAATTCCCTAAAACACTAATAAGCCAATGTACTGACTCAGGCTACTGGGAATTGAAGTATAAAACGCAAAGGTTGGGGAACACTGCTCTAGTGCATGGAGCTGCAATTCAAACAGGCCCGTGAGAATCGATAAGACTTACAAAGGAGTTGACTCACCAGATCATCACCGATTCAATGAGTCTACTCTACTGCAACTTACTATGCTCAACATCAGGATTTCAGCCAAATGGCTAACTGCAGATAAAAGATGGAGACAGATTTTTAAAATGCGATTCTCGAAAAGGCTTTCAAAAAAGAGTTTCTCTCTGAGTATTTTTGATAATGAAACAAAATTTGTTTTTCAATTGTCATTCAATGCTCTCAAAGCTCTTGCCCCTGGTAACACGGCAAATGACCTAGATCAGAGGTTCCCAACCTTTTTCAAGCCAGGGGACGGGTCTTGATCTCTCAGTCAGCTTTGAGGGCCAGATGGCCATTTTGCCCTGCCTGCACAATGGGGTGGCCATTTTATCCCAACATCTTCAAATGGGTAGCCATTCTGTTTCTCGAATGCCCTTTGAGGGGTGGGGCTCACATGAAATGGCACCAGGGGCAGGATCCACCCGGTGGGCCTTAGGTTGGGAACCCCTGACCTATAAGATCTTAAACCCTACAAGTATTCTTCATTACCTCTGAACTGCAACATAAGCCCTTCCAGAAAGCGGTTTATATCAGAGAAATCGAAGAGCTGCCATTTCAACGTAGGAGAAAAAACTACAGGGTTAGTCATTTTTTTCCTCTGATACCTGGGTGAAGAAGAAGAAAAAACAGCATTACCTCAACATCACTCCGAATTGCATCCCTAGACCATAACTAGTGGTTAGTTAGTGGCTTTCCAGAAAGCCACCTCTTTTCCTGGTGTTAATTCTCCAAATACTGTAATGGGTTTTAAATGAAGAGGTAAACTCATAGCATTATGAGGAATAAGGATAAGGATAAGAAATAAATTCCACTTATAGCCCGCCCATCTGGGGATTCATTCCCACTCTGGGCAGCTACCAACAATATATTGAAAAGATCTTAACATTCACACAATCATAAAATGACATCTTAAAATCACACAATTAAAAAATAATAATCCAGGCCTAAATTAACAACCGGGTGGGGTGGAGTGGGGACTGACGGAGAGAAACCTCAGACTAGGCTGATGATGATCCCTTTTTAAATGCCTCCCTAATCATGAAGACATTTTAGCTGCTTTTAAAATGTCAGTAAGGAAGTGGTCTGACACAATTCCACCGGGGGCAAATTCCATAGGGTTGGCGCCATCACCGAAAAGGCTCCCCCCTGTCATGGCCTATCTTGCCATTTTTGGTGTTGGCATTTGTGGCTAAAGACCAGCGGAGATGACAAAAGGCTGAGCTGAATCTAAAACTTCCCAAACTAGGAAAGTGAAAAATTATTAAGAATACAATCTAATTAATTTATTTTTTTTGTCAACATAGCGATCACATTTACATACCGCCCCATAGCACTTAGTACACTCTCTGGGAAGTTCACAAGTTAATTAGCATTTTGCCCCCAACATGCTGGGTACTCATTTTACCAACCTTGGAAGGATGGAAGGCTGACTAAACCTTGCATCCTAGCCAGGATCAAACTCACACCCTTTTGGCTGCAGGACAGGAGTTTAACCACTGCACCACCAGGACTCCTGTCACCATAGCATCTGTGTCTCTAACTTGGAAGTGGTTTGGGTCTGCATAACATAGCTTTTCCCTTACCCTGCCTTCTCCCCTCCGATCTTAGCCAACACAGTAATTCCCACAGCACAAGGGCAGCCCAGTCGGCCCACGAGACTGTTGCTCCTTCTAAACCAGGGTTTCGCAACCTACAGCTCATGGACCGGACCTGGCTTGCTCTCAGATGCCATCAGGTATTTATTTTGTTATTTATTTTACTTTGTTGTTTGAATTATTATGTTGCTGTTGTTTGTCTGCATATGGTCCAGAATAGGAAATATCCCAGGTGGGTGTTACAAAACTATAACAATACTGTAAATTAAATAAAAATGCTAAAATTCCACCTTCACAAAAAAAAAAACTATTCTATGTAATACATTAATCTCTATGCCACTTTAAGAATCAATGTTACCATCTGTTCATGGTTCTCTTTGTGTACTTGTAGAACCTTTTTCCCCTTAAAATAAAATAAAGTGTGGGTTTCATTTTAATAGAAATGTTAAACAAGATAGCATCTAAAATGCTCCCCCCATAAGACTAGTGAGAGACTTCGTTCCTTTACATATGAAATGGATTTTCTACTAACATTAAGAGTATTTTCACTTACTGCAGCAAGAAGTTTTCAGCATTCTAGAGAAAAGGAGAGGACAAACTTAAAAAAAGATATTTCATACTGCAAACAATGTGATTTATTTTAATATTATGCTACTGAAAGAAACATTTGGAAGCTTTATAATGAATCAGAGGCATCCAGCAAAAAACAAACAAAGAGATTTTAGCTATGAAATAATTTAAGCTGTGTAGCAAAACGCAATAATTTTATTGTTGTGGACAGATGTTAACTTCTGTTTTTGTTCTGTAGTTGTTTTACTCAGTCTGGCCAGATTTTTTATTTATTTATTTATTTATTTATTTATTTATTTATATTTCTTTATCGCCCTCCTCCCCGAAGGGACCCAGGGCGATTTCCAACAATTTTAAAAACACTTTAAAAATTAAAAACTTTAAAAAGCTTAAAAACTTAATTAAAAGCTAGGTGTTACAGAGTACAGATTATCCTGCTATGACAATGATGGCGAACCTTTTAGAGACCGAGTCCCCAAACTGCAACCCAAAACCTACTTATTTATCACAAACTGCCAACATAGAAACAGGGGAGAAAGGAAACACTCCCATTGGCTGCTAGGAATAGGGGTGGGGTGAACTCAGTGCGGGGAGGAGGGTGGAAGTGCTCCCATTGAGCAGATGAGCAGAGGGACGGGGCAAACTCTGTGCTGGGGTGACTGCATGGGTGCCCACAGAGATGGCTCCGAGTGCCACCTCTGGCACACATGCCATAGGTTCGCCACCACTGTGCCATGGTAATAGAGTAGGGTTATAGAGAGATATGGGATATAGCTATAAATGACAAACTAACATGTGAACTAAACTTTTAAAAGGGATTAGTAAAAAAAAACCCTCCCTGACTTCAGAGAAATATGGGGAGAATTTATAGGACAGTGATGGCAAACCTTTTAGAGTCCAAGTACAAAAACTGCAACCCAAAACCCACTTATTTATCACAAAGTGCAAACACAGCAATAAGGGAGGAAGGAAATGTTCCCATTTGGGTTGCTGGGCAGAGGAGTGGAGTGGACTCTGTGCTGGGGGAGAGAGGAAGCGCTTCCATTGGGCTGCTGGACAAGGGGTAGTGCGAACTCTGTGCTGGAGTGACCACACAGGTGCCCACCTAGAGGGCTCTGAGTACCACCTCTGGCACGTGTGCCATAGGTTCACCATCACTGTTATAGAATATGGGAAGTGGAAAGGAGTAAAGCCAGGGCAAGATCTTTTAACTTTTTGGAACAAAGGGACAAATATACATCATAAATAAAATGTAATGGTATTATGGGGGTTAAGTGAAGATATATAATGTCCCACCATTGGTGGGTCCACATAGTAGTTTATCTAAGCTTGTTAAGATTTTGTGGAGGACACACCTGTCCTCCCCCAGCCATTTTGCCCTACCACATAGCAATTCCTGGTGTGGTGAAAGCAGGGGAGCCCCCATGAAATGGCACCATGGGGCGCATCAAGCTCACTATGGGCCGCATCAATCAGGTTGAGAATCCCTGATGTAGCCCTTACCGGCAAGATTTCATTGCACTGCTCATGTTTCTGCTCCAGGTCCTGAATGAAGGTTTCGAGAGAGGCAAGTTCCTGAGACAGCATGGCCAGGCTTTGATCTCTTTTCACAGTAATCCCTTCCTCAGCCTTTTCCATTTTGAGCAGCAGTCGCCTCTCTTGTTCAGCCAGAACATGATGCAATTGCCTGAATTCCACCGATGTTACTTTTCTCATGGCCTTCATTTGCTTCTGCGGCAGGACAGAAAGAGGATGTAACACATTTCATGTTAGGAATGCAGCCAGCATTATTTGAGGCATCAAGCAGTTAGTCACACGCAAATTTCACAAAAATGGTAATATGTGGCTTTTTATCAACAAAAATCAGCTGACAAAGAACTTCTTAAAGCAGAAATTCTCAACCTGCGGTCAATGGGCCACATGTGGCCTGCGGCACCATTTCATGTGACCCCCACATGTGTGTGGTACCAGGAAGTGGTGGAGGGAAGGCAAAATGGCTGTCTGGCCCCTGAAGCTGTCTGAGGGAGCGTGACCCGGCCCCCAGCTTAAAATGGTTGAGAACTCCTGTCCTAAAGACTTAAAGACAATAGCCTGACAATGGATTTGAAAGTAAATGGAAATGGCTTTGAAAGTAGACGTTTTTGAAATAAAACCTTTGCAATTCATACTGTTTTTCCAGCTATTGATAACAGACTGTTTACATAGCTTGAAAAATACAGATTAATGTTGTTGTTTTTGGTGGGGTGGAGGACTACAAATTCAAAGGGACTGCAGTGGCTTAGTGGTTAAGATGGTGAACTTGATGATTAGAAGGTCAGCAGTTCGAGACCTGACTACTACACAGTGGAGTGAGTGCCCATCGTCTGTCCCAACTCCTGCCAACCTAGCAGTTTGAAAGCAAGAAATTGCAGGTACTGTTGATAAATAGGGATCACTTTGATGGGAAAAGTAAGAGCATTCCATGTACACCAGTATCTAGTTATGCCTGCCACATGTCTATAGAAATGTCTGCAAACAGACAGCAATGGTTCTTTCGCTATAAATGGAGACAAGTACCAAACACTGGTGGCTCAGTGGAGAGGGCACTGAGCTAGAGGCTGGAAGGTCTGAGTTTGATACCCAACAGCTGCACAGTGGAGGACATGAAAGGAGCCTCATTTGTGCATCCCCTGCAAAAACACTTGTTATTATGAAAACACACACACACAATTTGCTGCTTTTGTACCTCTCAAATAGTGGCACTTACAAGTAAGTCTTGGCTTTCATTCTCCATGTCACTTTTGTTCACCTGCATTGTGCTTATCTCCTCTTTGAAAGTCTTCAGATATTTCCAAATCTAATTGGGAAGGAGGGAGGGAAGCACAATATGCTGTTTAATTCACGGTTTATTCTAAGGAAGGAAAATGCTGCCCTACTTCATAACCTAGTTAATGGAGAGTCTTAAGAAAGCCCCACCCAAACCCTGACCAGATGACCAAACTGCCCCTAAAAAGCCTCTACCAACACTTTTTTAGCCTGTGTGTTGGTTAGGTGGTGGTGGTGGTCTACTTTTTCGTTATGGTTAGGTACAGTCTAGTTTACTCCATTTGTAGCAGGTGCTACAGTCTCTAAAAGGTTCCAGGAATGGACAAAACGGAACCTATAGTTAGCAAAGGCTCCTTCCAGTATTAATTTTCAGCATTTTTCTTAATAAGCAAATCACTTCAGCATTATCAGCTAAGTGGATCCTTTCCTACTCCTGTGTGGAGAGGCAGGAGAAGTTTAAAAAAGCTTTCTTCTTTTCCTTTGTGTGGTTGAAATTGCACTACACACAATGCAAAGAAAATGTTAGATCAGGGGTGCCCAAAATTTTCAGGCCATAGGCCGGTCACGTGGTTCAGTGGGCCAGACATGTGGTTCAGCGGGCTGGGCATATGGTTCCTCCCACCGGAAGCGGAAGTAAAACACACCTTGCAATCTGTTTTGCAACAGGATGAGATAGATTTTAAGCTGCCATTTTCTCTGCTTAAACCAGGGGTGCCCAAACAAGAGCTCATGGGCCAGATCTGGCCCCCAACCCCAATTCATCTGGCCCATGCCACCCTCATCGCTCTCAGAAGCAGAAGTAAAATGCGCCCGTATGGGAGCTTCCAGGAGCGACGAGGGCAGCGCAGGCCATAGTTTGGGCACCCCTGTGTTAGATTAATCTAAGTCAAGGGCTCTCAACCTTCTAAAGTCAAGGGCCGGGCCACACTCCCTCAGACAGCTTCAGGGGCTGGATGGCCATTTTCTCCTGCCTGCCACACTTCCGGGAGTGGCAGAGGCAAAGGGGGGACATGAAATGGTGTCACGGGCCACATCCAGCCCCCAGGCCATAGGTTGAGAGCCCCTGATCTAAGGGATACAGCACATCACCAATGGCCTAGAATACTGATGGCGAACCTTTTAGAGACTGAGTGCCCAAACTGCAACCCAAAACCTACTTATTTATTGCAAAGTGCCAACACAGCAACAGGGGAGGAAGGAAACACTCCCATTGGGCTGCTAGGCATAGGGGTGGGGTGAACTCTGTGCTGGAGGGAGGGAGGAAGTGCTCCCATTGGGCTGCTGGGCAGAGGTGCAGGGCAAAATCTGTGCTGGGGTGACTGCACAGGAGCCCACAGAGATGGCTCCGATGCCACCTGTGGCACACCAGCCATACGTTTGCCACCAGTGGCCTAGAAGAAGACTCACCAAATTTCACTTACTTTGTGTAACAAACTCAGGGAGTTAATCCTCTGAATTCGACTAGAGAAGGTCACCTTTACATGCAACCCTTATCTGATTAAATAAAACATCTTCAATTTTGAATGTCCCCAACTATATACTTGACAGTTCTAATATATACATATTTATTTATGGCCTGAAGGAAGTACATTAGTCTTTTATTAGAGTCCCAGTATTTCATTTTATCCAACAATATACGTAGATACTGGATTCTTATTGTGGCATATAATTGACAACTAAACAGAACATGTGTAATATTTTCTATTTCTGGTGTTCCACAGACACCTGTTTTTATCCTGTTTCATGTAATCGTATTTTATCTAGTGTATTTTATTTTAACCTTATATGGTCAGATGACTAATCAATTAGTTAAGGATGATGACTAGTGAAGATCCCTTCCACCCTACTTTTAATCCTTCCACCTTTTCCCCAATAGCAAGCTCTAAAACCCTTTGATTTATTTTGGCACAGCTATAGGTCTTTAACTACATTCAATACAGCAAATTAAGCCAAAGGATAACCTGCTTTTCAGTAAAGAAAAGCATTCATAGCTTACTATTTCTAAAGTTTTCTTAGAAGCTATGATGAATGCACACTCTTCCTCACAGAAGCCATTGAAAAGTACCACCTCAACATTGCTCTGTGAATAATTATTTTAAAATAAAGCACTTTAAAAAACTCAATTATATGAAGTTTTGGAATTTGTCCTTCCACCACAGACTGAAATTGAGCCCTTTATATTAATTCAGAAAGAAACCCCTGCCCTTTCAAAATTGGTACACAAAAGTAAAATATTCTCAATTCTTGATGCATATTTCCCTGAAAAAGAATACTGTACATGGAAACTAAATTATCATTTATCTGCTTCACTTGATCAATCCACATATTTTTATATTTTTTATTAAACAAAATACAAAAAAGTACAAAAAAGACACATTCAAACTTATTACAAGAAAGTCATAAACAAATCTTAATAACAATCCACCTATGTATATATCCACCTTGCTCCCAAGGAGCTAAAGGAAACCTGTGTATACATATATCGCCCCAGTTTTATTCTCTACAATACATCCACCTTGTAAAATGGGTTTGGTTGGTACATAGGGATTAACGCAGGGTTACCCAGTGTTCTTTCAGTGTCAAGAGCAGTGATGGGATTCAGCAGATTTGCACCAGTTTGTCAGAACCAGTAGCAGAAATTCTGGCTGGTCCTGCCCATCCAAGTTTTGAAATAAAGTACCTGTAGTCATAATTCAGGTTCAACACAGGACTTCCCCCTGGCCACACCTATTATACCACGCCGACAGAGTAGGTAGTAAATTTTTAAAAATCTCACCACTGGCCAAAAGAAATGAGAAACTTATATCTAGGTCTCCCCAACTTCTAACAAATATACCACACTAGTGGGTGTTTTTTTTAAAAAAACAAATAATTTTATGTAGAGGAGAAGGTGAAATGGGCTAATCCGAAACCACAGGAGAAGCAAAGCAAAACCAATCACACGTATATACCACCCCATAGCATTTAGTGCGCTCTCTGGGCAGTTCACAATTTAATTAGTGTTTTGTCCCCAAAATACCAACCTTGGAAAAAAGTCAACTTTGAGCCCAGCTCAGGATCAGACTCACAAGCTTTTGGGTGCAGAACAGTAGTTTAACCACTACACCACCAGGCTCCTATGAAGCCAAGAAAAGCTGGAAAGTTACTGCAGTTTTTGTTCCCCCTTTCCTCTCCCACAACCTCCAAAAGCATGTTATGTTAGGACCAGGGATTCTCAACCTGCGGCCCGCAGCGCCATTTCATGCAGCCCCACCACCACCTCCACCACACCCAGAAGTGCCTTGAGGTGAAGAAAGGACAAAATGGCCATCCAACCCCCAAAGCTGTCTGAGGGAGCGTGACACGGCCCCCAGTTTTAAAAGATTGAGAACTCCTGTATTAGACCTTACCAAGAAGCAAAGAGTAACAGTGGCAATTCTTACTTTGTATTCCTGGACGGCCTCATCCAGTGGTACCACCTTGTGCGACTCATGGTCCTTAGCCTTGTCACACACCATGCAGATGGGGATATTGTCCACCTTACAGAAGAGTTTCAGGGGCTCTCCGTGGCTTTTACACCATTCCTCTTCTCTAATCTCGGGTTTCAACTCTTTGGCTATCTCCACCATCTTGGCCAGCTGCAGGTTGGCCTTAAAGTTCTTCATCTGGATTGACACCGAACACTGAGGACACCGAGGACTGGTGAGAAGCTCTCTCCAAAGGTAGCCAATGCACTGGAAGCAGACATTATGGCCACAGTCTAGAATCATGGGGTCTTTGAAAAACATCAGACAGCAGGGACAAGTGGCTTCGTTTTGAAGCCTCTTCCATGGGTTTTCCGATGCCATGGATCAAACACAACCAAGGCAGGAGTTCTTGGGTTGTTAAACCTTGACTTACCTAAGCCCACAGCCTATGCAAAAACTGGCCTTTTCTGTTTCCTAGAAACGCAGCCCCCCAAATAATAGACAGCTACTGGAGAGATGCAACTGCAGCAGAGGAAACTGAGATTCCCACCACCCTATAGAAGCCTTCATAAATAGACAAGGTACCTCAGACAGGCATATCTGAGAGCCTATGAGAGCCAGGCTTGGGAGGGGGAAGTAGCCAATGAGGAAGAAGGACCATCTAAATCCCAGTCCCTTGTGTTCTGTTGTGATTCTGGAATCCTGTGTTTCTTCTTACGGATGACGTCCTACAGACATTGAGGAAGCCTACGTCTCAGCTCAGCACATTTAGGACCTAGGCGTGAAGAGCAAGTCCAGGGATGATTATGGGGAACAGAGAGAAGATGTTCTGTTGATTCATACACAATGTGCCACCATCACAACCCTGAGAGGCCAGCTTCAACCGTGTGGGTCCTCTCCCTAATCAACCCTCCACCTAAAACCCAATTAAGCTGTAACAAAGGAAACAGGTTTCAAGGGCTCCTCTAAGAAAGTGGTGCTTTTGGTCATTTCTTTCCAGCCCCAGCTGTTCCTGTTCCACCTGGCTGCGATAAGATCTTCAACTTCCAGCCCATTACAAACTGGTGACCATTCAACACCATGATTTAGTATGTGAGGTTTCTTGTTTCCCTTTCCATCATCCTTTCCCTTAGAATGATATTGTATGAGACTGTAACTTTAAGGGCAGAGGCTGCCCTTCATTAAAAACAGGCTCATCTGAGAGAATTCAAGTTGAAAAGCAAAAGTGTTCAGGCTTTAAGCAGGCAAAGTGCTTCTGGGTTTCTGTTGTAATCTCAGTGGGGATTGAAATGGGGAGTGCAGTCCCTTCAATGTGTAGTGGCTCAAGTGGTTAAGATGCTGAACTTGAAGAATGGAAGGTTGGAGTTTGAGACCCAAGTGCTGCATGACTGAGTGAGCTCCTGTCTCAGTCCCAGTTCTTGCCAACCTAGCCATTCGAAAGGAAGAAATTGCAAGTAGATAAACAGGTACCACGGGGGGGGGGAAGTAAACAGAGCTTTGTGCACTCTGGTGTCCAGTCATGTCTGCCACGTGACCACAGAAACATCTGCCGACACAGAGGGAGCTGGTTCTTTGGCTATAAACTGAGATGAGCACTGAACCCTAGAGTCAGATACAAGTGGCTTTTGAGCAAGGGTGACCCTTTACCTGTAACCTCAAAGTGGCAGCATTCACCCATTACCAATAACACTTGCGGGGGCTCCCTTGCGGGCAGGAAAGCATGACCCAAGTCCTCATTACAAAGGACACTATTGATTTGAGACACCCCCACCCCCCAAACAACTTCTTTCTGGTTTAAGGATGGTGATCTTAAATTATGTATGTTGTAGAACTGCTTCAACAGGGCTTTAAGACGACAACTTGCACTGCCATTCAATGAAACTGATGGTAGATCTAGATCACATGGTTGGGGTAGGACCAGGTAGGGGTCAAAGGTCAAAATTAATTGTAGGAAATACAGCACCAGCTCATTTGCTTTGGAATGATATCCTTAGCAATGTCTTGCAATTAGGCAAAGCTTTGAGCCTGCTGTGAGAAATCCAAGCAATGGGAAAATAAATCTTTTATATGATTATACCTCTCAGTGTATTTAAAAATGATAAAATCTATTCCTATACATTAGACAAAAGAATACAGCTGTGTCTCTTTTGGTTCTAATTAACCACCTTCCAGAATAACAAGACAAATGCCCTTTGAAATAGCCCTGTCCAGGCCAGCTGGATCCAGTCCTATTCATTCTTGGCAAAATTAAGTAAACAATAAATAAATGGCTTGAGGAAAGTGGAGAGACAAGTCCCATTTCAGTCAACTGTTCACTTGAAACCTTTGCTACGGTCCTCTGATGTTTTCTAATTTATATCAGTCTGGAGGACAATATCAGCGAGGAGAGTTAGGCTGGTTTCTCTGTCATTGGGGTGTCAGTGGAATCCTAGACCTCAAAGCCAGTGTATCATGTTGAAATGGCCAAAGCTTCAGACACACTTGGGATAGATCAGACTCACTTCAATTTTGGTAAGGTAATCTTGTTCGACAACCAGTCGTATCTGAAATCAAGTCGTAC
This sequence comes from Furcifer pardalis, assembly GCA_030440675.1. Lineage (NCBI taxonomy): Eukaryota > Metazoa > Chordata > Lepidosauria > Squamata > Chamaeleonidae > Furcifer > Furcifer pardalis. The sequence continues at coordinate 161,069,863 of CP126893.1, read as the reverse complement.
TGTATCTGACTCTTGGGTTCAATGCTCATCTCTGTTTATAGCCAAAGAACCAGTGTCGTCTGTGTCTGCAGACATTTCTGTGAACATGTAGCAGGCATGCCTAGACACTGGAGTGCATGGAATGCTGTTAACAATTATCACAGAAATGGTACCTGTTTATCTACTTGCAGTTTCTTGCTTTTGAACAGCTAGGTGCCTGGAGGCTGTCAGGGTCTGGATGGGGGACAATGGGCTACAGCTGAATCCTGACAAGACTGAGTGGTTGTGGGTCAGGGATCCTGCGTTATCTCAGGAGTTACCATATTTGGTTCTGGATGGGGTGGTTCTGCCCCATACAGACCCGGTGTGTAATCTAGGGGTCCTCCTGGACTCGCGACTCCTGATCGAAGAGCAGGTGGCAGCCGTGGCCAGGAGGGTCTTTGCACAACTTAGTGTCATTTGCCAGTTATGCCCGGTCCTAGATAGGGACTCCTTGCTCATGATCACACATGCTTTGGTCACCTCCAGACTTGATTATTGTAATGCACTCTACATGGGGCTGCCCTTGTCGACCATTCAGAGGCTGCAACTGGTCCAGAATGCAGCCGCCCGGGTGGTGATGGGGTGCAGGCGTTATGCAGTGATGGGCAGGAGCCGGTTCACACCAGTTTGCCAGAACCACCAGCAGCTTTTCCCGGTATCCGTGCGAACCGATAGCGGCTTTTGGGGGACCCACCTTGGGGGCTTACCTTTTCACTGGTTTTCCCCACTGCGCATGCGTGCCTTCAGCACGCATGTTGTCTACAGCACTTGGTGTGCATGCATGCCTACAGCGCTTGGCATGCCTACAGCACTTGACACGCATTCACGCCTACAGGGCTCTGCCTGCCGAGCCAAGCAGCCATTTGCTGCTTGGAGTGTGGCAGCGCAGAGCATTGGGCGGCCATGCGCAGCCACGGAGGAACTGGTGACTGCTGCTGAGGCCCTCGGCAGCCTCCTTGCTGTCCTCCCAAGCGGGGTGGAGGAAGAGCAGCTGCTAGCTGAAGCTCCCTACAGCTTGCTCCCCAGGGTAAGTGACTCACCTTTGGGTGTGAGGTGGGTGGGTATATTTTAATGTGTATTTAATGTGTATTTATTTTTAATGTGTATTTTTATGTGTTTTATGTGTATTTAATGTGTGTTTTTATGTGTTTTATGTGTATTTAATTTGTATTTAATGTGTTTTTATGTCTATTTAATATGTATCTAATGTGTATTTATTTTTAATGTGTGTTTTTATGTGTATTTTATGTGTTTTTATGTCTAATTTGTATTTTTATGTGTACCTGTACTTATTTTTATGGGTTTTTTTTACTTGGCTCCACCCACAATGTTGGCTCTGCCCATTATGTCATGATGTTGGCTCTGCCTGCAACATTTGTCTCTGCCCACAGTGTGGTAACAAAATTTTTGGCTGCCTACCACTGGCATTATGCACGTGGGTGTCTCACCATTGCTTCGGGAGCTGCAGTGGTTGCCAGTATGTCTCCGGGTGCAATTCAAGGTGCTAGTCATTACCTGTAAAGCCCTACATGGTAGTGGGCCAGGATACTTAAGACACTGCCTCAGCCCAAAAACATCTGCCCGCCCCACCAGAGCGGACTGGAGAGGTTCTCTGGTTGTACCATCGACCAGAGAAGTGCATCTCTCTGATACTAGAAAGAGGGGCTTCTCTGTGTCCGCTCTGGGCCCTTGGAAACTCCTGCCAATGGAGCTGCGCCTCCAAACGGGGTTGCTGTCTTTTAGGAAGAATTTAAAAACATGGCTGGCAGGGCAGGTATGGGGTATGAGCTGTACCCTAGCCCGTTGGCTGGTGTGAGCTCCCTCTCTCTTTTAACTTCTCTTTTTAACTTTTTAATCCCCAAGAGTGAGCTTTAACTTTTTAATTTTGTCATTAATATGTCTATTTTAAATTTTTAATTGATTTAAATTTCTTGTTGATGTTTTTATGATATGTTAAACCGCCCTGAGTTGCCTTGGTAAGGAGGGTGGTATACAAATTTAAATAAATAAATAAATAAATAAATAGGTTGGCAGGAGCCAGGACAGAGACCGGAGTTCACTCCATTATGCAGTACAGTACTCTGGTCTCGAACTGCTGACCTGCCAACCTTCCAGTCATCAAGTTAAGTGTCTTAACCACTAAGCTGTAGAGCCCTTTTATTGTCATTCATAGTTGTTTTTTTAAAAAATAGTAGTCGTGTTGGTCTGTGTTTTAAGCATGTCAGAGAAGAAATTAAACTGATCCACGAACACTAACATTAAAATATAACAGTTAGTCTTCAAAGTGTTACAATGTTTCTCCATCATGTTGTTTGTGAATGCACAGGGTTCTGTGCCTGCGCTGAGCCAGTGTCGGAGCTGAAAAGCTGATTGGATAAAAGATTTGAAGTTAGGACCGCCCACCATCCCCACCCGCCTCAGGTCCCATTTCGCGCTCTTTCCCTCAGTTCTCTTTTTTCTGCTGCGCTAGCAGGAGCCATATTAGAGAGCTTGTGGTTTACCTCTTGTGGTTTTACCTCATAAATAATTTTTTTCCACTTACAATTTTTTCTGGAACAGGAGGCTCGCAACCTCTTAGTCCCCCCGTGGTTGAGGGGTTTTTTCCTCAGCCGTTTCAAAAAAAAAAATTTTTTTTAAACTTACCTCACGATCTCGCGTCGGGGCCTCCCGGCTGGGATAATTTTTTTTCTGTCGGCCATCTACTTCAGTGGATGGCCTCTGCAGCGTTTAAAGTGTCCGTCCTGCAACACCAAGTTCCCGAGTTCGGACGGACACGTGAGGTGCCTTCGGTATCTTGGGGAACATCATCCCATGCAGTCCTGCTCTGTCTGCAAGGGATTTTCCAAGGCCGCCTTGAAGAATCGGCAAAACCACCTTCAGGTGTACCTCATGGAGGCCACGCTGGTGCCTCAGCCTTCTCGTCCCCAGGACGTTGCCGCCGCATCTACCTCCTCTTCTTCTGCTGCTCCACAGCTGACCACCACTGAGCTTTTTCAGAAGAAGAAGGAGAAGGAGAAAAGGAAGAAGGCGCAGAAGAAGAAGAAGTCACACCGGTCTTCTTCAGCGTCTCTCCCTCCGACTCCGTGCCTGATGCGCCTGTCTCCGTTTAGATACGCTGTCGTCAGGGCCGTGATCTCATCGGGCAATTCATCGCTGGCTTCTCCAGTGGTCATCTGTCCATCCCACCAGAGCGGACCGGAGAGGCTCTCTAGTTGTTCCATCGGCCAGAGAGGCACATATCTCTGGCACTAGAAGGAGGGCCTTCTCTGTGTCCGCTCCAGCCCTATGGAACCTCCTACCAACTGAGCTACGTCTTCAGATGGATTTGCTATCTTTTAGGAAGAACTTAAAAACATGGCTGGCGAGACAGGTATGGGGTCCTGGCGGTACCATGACCCCAGCTCGCTGGCTTGTTTGAGCTCCCTCTCCCTCCTGGTCTTTTAATCTTTTTAATCTTGTGTTTTTGAGTTTTTAACTTTTAAATGATTATTGGGACCTGTGGATGTTTATAAATTTTAAAAACTTTTTAAATTTTATAACTGTAATTTTGAAGGTTTTTAACAATGGGTTTGGGTTGGGTTTTATTATGCTTTTATAATGTTGTACACTGCCCTGGATCGCCCCGGCGAGAAGGGCGGTATAGAAATGTAAATAAATAAATAAATAAATAAATCTCCCCGGAGAAAGCCCTGAGCCTCCCACCTTTTCCTGAGACTCTGCCGCTGCCGCCGCCGCCACCGCGGAGACTCACATCGATGGCGTCCCTTCTGCTGCTCCCGTCACCGAGCCATCCATTCAGCTGAGCCTTCTCACTCCGCTGCTGGAGGCTATGATGCAGAAGATGGTCGACCAGTTCCAGGCCCCTCAGCCCCAGCCATCAGCTGCTCCGGAGGCACCACCGCTCCGTGAAGAGGGCCCTGCTCCGTCGAAGAGACGCCGCACGGAGTCTGCACGGTCGGAGGTCTCTTCCTCCGCAACCGTTGCCTTTACCGGGGACCGATCTGAGTTCAGCCAGGCCGTACTGGTCTGACTCGGACCCCAAGGCCTTCCCACCTCCCACTGTCTCGGGACGGTCAGAAGGCTCTTATGACTCGTCGGATGAGGAGAAGCAGCTGCCACCCGTCGATGCCGATAAGTCACCGGATGACCAGATCGGCAGTTCTCACGGGTCCCAACCCGAGGACCAGAGAACGTTTACGGCGCTGCTTACCCATCTCGGATCCACGCTGGGGATCAAGGCGGAGGCTCCTCCACAGGAGTGCAACGATGTGGTGTGTGGCATGGCGGACAAAAAGGAGTTGGTCCCCGTCCATCTGGGCCTTCTCCCGAAGATCGCCAAGGCCGCCAAGGAAGTCTGGCAGAAGCCTGTCTCGGTCCACTCTGTTAGATCCGGAGATCAGGGCGCGGGAGTGAGGACACGGAAGCCATTAAGGGTGAACCAAACAACACGTCTGTTTATTGTGGTTAGCACAGACAACAACAACAAGGGCTGGGTCAGCAGGGGATTAAATACCCTGCTTGACCCCGCCCACTGACCAATGGGTAGCGGCGATTTTCCCGCCGCTAGGACATTTAAATATCTAACACCCCTTCCCCCCAGAATGCCCCAGTCTGCTATTTGCATACAAAATCCTCCAGGTGACGGGGGCGTGTTCTTATTCGATCGGACCTGCGCAGTTCAGTCGGCGCTGGGGCATCAGGCAGAGCGGACCTGTCGCTCTCGCTCTGCCCTGGCTGGGCCGGGAGCGGATCCGGAATACGAGCGTCGGGCTCCGCGGTGACCGGGGGTGAGCCTGTTCCACACAGTAAGCTGGCCGGTGATGGTGCTGCGTGAATGGGGATGTTTTCTGGCCGAACCGGGTCGGTGACCGGTTCGTCCATCGGGTGCATGTCTGGCTCAGCGCCGGTCTGCACTCCCCGGGGGAGGTTGCTATCCGTGTCGGGACTCGTTCGCCTCCTGAGCTGGTCGACATGGCGTTTCCATGTCCGACCATCAGCGAGGCGAACCTTGTAGGTGTAGGGGCCCAGCATTTCGCTGACGGTTCCCTCTTCCCACGGGTGGCCCGACGCGTAGTTCCTAGCGAAGATTGGTGAGTCAATGGCCAGTGTCCGGCCCTGTGGTTGGTCCCCCCTGAACTTGTCTGGAGAATACCTAGGGTGTAACCGGTCAAGCTGACAACGGAGTCTCCTACCCATGAGTAACTCTGCGGGGGCCCTTCCCGTGGCAGCGCAGGGAAGGTTGTGTTGGGCCAGCAAGAACGTGTCTACGCGTTCCTGCCAGTCCCCGGGTCCTAGCCTTTCCAGGGCCTCCTTTGCGCTGCGCACGAATCTCTCGGCCTGCCCATTCCCTTGCGCCCTGAACGGGGATGTGAGAGCGTGCCTGGTTCCTAGGGATGCCAGGTACTGTTCAAACTCAGTGGCCGTGAACTGAGGCCCGTTGTCAGAGACTAGGGTGTCGGGAATGCCGTGTGTGGAAAAGAGTTGTCTGAGTTCCCGGATCATTGCTCTGGCTGTGGTGCTACTCAGGAGTCGGATCTCCAACCATTTCGAGTAGGCATCCACTACAATCAGGAATGTTTGGCCGTGGAATGGGCCGGCGAGGTCGATGTGAATCCTCTGCCATGGGCCCGAGGGCTGTTCCCATTCTCTGACCGGGGCTGCTGGTGGATTGGGTCGTGATGATTGGCAAGGTGTACATTTGGCCACCCACGACTCTATGTCCTTGTCAATACCAGGCCACCACACGTAACTTCGGGCTAACCCCTTCATCTTTACTATTCCCGGGTGGCTGGCATGCAGTGTTTCTAGGACCTTGGGGCGGATTTTCCTGGGCACCACTACCCGGTCCCCCCACAGCAAGCAACCCCCCACACAGCACAGTTCGTCTTTCTTGTCGAAATATACCTTGAACTCCCCTTCCCCCTTGTCCGGCCACCCCCGCTGAACCCAGCTGGAAACGGCCCGAAGTTCGGCGTCCCGCGCCGTCGCCCTGGCAACCTCGGCCGATGTAGTGGGGGCAGAGTCCAGGATGTCCAGGGCAAGAACCGATGCTTCCCCCCGTTCCGCGCCTTCCTGGGTCGGGAGGGGGCATCTGCTCAAGGCGTCAGCATTTCCCATGTGTTTCCCGGGCCGGTAGACTAAGGTGTATGAGTACCCCGACAGGAAAATGGCCCACCTTTGCATCCGGGGGGACAAGGCAGAGGGTGTAGGCCGGTCGCCAGCCAGGAGTCCCAATAGGGGCTTATGATCAGTCACAAGTTCGAAGTCCCGGCCGTACAAGTAGTCATGGAACTTTCTTACCCCTGCCACTGCCGCCAGCGCCTCCTTGTCGATCTGGCCGTAGTTCCTCTCCGTCGGCGACATGGTCCTGGAGTAATAGGCGATGGGCGCCTCGAGGCCGTTGGGCAGTTGGTGGGCCAGGACTGCGCCGACGCCGTAGGGAGACGCGTCGCAGGCGAGGACCAGTGGCAGGGTCGCGTTGTATTGGATCAGGAAACTGTCCTGGGAGAGGAGATTTTTAACAGCAGCGAAAGCTGACTTTTGCTCGGGTCCCCACACCCACTCTGCCTTCGCGGCCAACAGTCTGTGTAGGGGCTCAGCCGCGGTGGCCTTTCCTTTCAGGAAGGTCACGTAGAAATTCAGGAGTCCCAGGAACGCCTGCAGCTCCTGCTTGTTTTTCGGGGCCGGGGCGTTCCGAATCGCTTCCACTTTTCCCTTCGTTGGGTGGATGCCCTTGGCGTCGATGTGGAACCCTAAGAAGTCCACGGAGGGGACCCCCAACAGGCACTTATCCCGTTTCACCCTGAGCCCAGCGGCCCTGAATTTAGCCAGGACAGTGGTGACCCTGTCTTTGAGCTGCCCGGGATCCCCCGCAATTATCAGGACATCATCGAAATAGGGTACCACCCCCGGGAGTCCTTGGAGGAGCCTTTCCATCGTGCTCTGAAACATTCCCGGAGCTATGCTGACCCCGAACTGTAGCCTCGTGCACTTGAATGCCCCCCGGTGTGTGACAATGGTCTGGGCTTCGGCCGTAGTGTCATCCACCGGAAGCTGTTGGTACGCTTGGGCCAGGTCCAGCTTGGCAAAGATCTTGCCAGGGCCCAGTGAATGGAGTAAGTGGTCTATGACGGGAACCGGGTACGCGCTCGGCTCTAATGCCTTGTTGATCATGCATTTGTAGTCTGCACAGATGCGCACTGACCCGTCCGGTTTGATGGGGGTCACTATGGGGGTCTCCCACCGAGCGTGGTCTACGGGAACGAGGATTCCCTGGGCGACCAGCTTGTCGAGCTCCTTCTCGACCCTGGGCTTGAGCGCCAGTGGGACTCTCCGGGCCTTAAGTCGGATGGGGGCAACGCTCGGGTTGAGTGCAAATGAAATAGGGGACCCCACATACCTGCCCAATCCTTCCCCGAAAACGTCCTGGAATTCGGCCATCAGGTCGTCCCTCAGGGAGGCGTCCCCGGGCTGGTCAGTCGCAGTGTTGTGCATGCCAGCGATGGACAGTCCCAGGGCGGGGAACCAGTTTGTGCCCAGTAGCGTCGGGATGTTACCGTGGACTACGGTCAGCGGTAGGCTTTCTTCCTTCGGTCCGTACTTGACACGGACCCACTTCTGTCCTGCGACGGGGAGGAACTTGCCTTGGCAGTCCTTGATTCGGATCCTCTGGGTCTGGAGGTCTGATTCTTTTAGGGCCGGGAATGTCTTCTTCATCCACCTCCACGGAATGATGGATATGGCGGCCCCAGAGTCGACCTCCATCGGACACTCTGCCCCGTCGATCGTGACTGTGGCGTGGTACTTCTCTCCCTTCTGTGTGGCGGTGTGGCTTATCGTGAGCGTGTGCGTCTCTGCATCTTCGAATTTGCCGCTGTTGCGTCCCTGGCGCCTCTGATTTGTCCTCTGTTTGGCGGCCATCTTGCCCGGCGGGAACTTTTGAATCTGCCGGTCCGCTTGGTTCTCCGCTTGCCTTGCCCGGCAGACCCTCCCAATGTGTCCCCGCTTGTCGCAATAGCGGCAGATGGCCTCCCTGAAGCGGCAATGTGCCCGCTGGTGTGGCCCTCCGCAGCTGGCGCAGCGCTGGCCGCTCCTGCCCGAGTTTCCCCCGTCGGTCGCGCACACCTCTGCTTCTTCCTCTTCGTCCTCGTCAGAAACGACGTCTTGATGGTGAGCGGAGGCTTGGCGGGGCGCCGACGGGGACCGGTTGAGGGAGGATGCGGTCGACATTGAGAGCTCGAAAGCTCTGGCCTCCTCGATGGCCCCGGCCAGGGTCAGGTCTCTCCGGGCCAATAGCCTCTTCCGGAGCTTGTTGTCGCGGACTCCTCTGATAAGCTGCTCGGTCAGGGAGTCCTCGAGGAATGGCCCGAATATCGCCGGGACGGCTGCTGCCCTTAGGGCGGCCACGTACTCGCCGATGGTTTCCCCTGGCATCTGGTATCGGTCCCGGAACTGGCTCCGGAACACGAACTTCGATGGCTCTGGTGCATAGTGGTTCTTGAGGGCCAACTGTAGTGCTTCCCATGAGACGTCCAGGATTGGTGTTGGATCCACCAGGGACTGGGCCACTTCGTAGACCTTGGCTCCGCAGTGGGTGAGGAAGAACGCCTTCTTCCGCTCCGGTAATATCTCTCCCAGTTCCGCAGCTAGCAGGGAGAACTCAAAACGGTCCATATAGCTCTTCCATCTCTCGTCCTTCGGTTGGAAGGGAGCCGGTGGAACGTAAGCAGCCATGGCGAGGTGCCTTCGTGAGAGGTGGCTCTGGTGTGTGTGATGGTTCTGGTCCGTTCCTCAAAATCCCACCTTCGTCGCCAGTGTTAGATCCGGAGATCAGGGCGCGGGAGTGAGGACACGGAAGCCATTAAGGGTGAACAAAACAACACGTCTGTTTATTGTGGTTAGCACAGACAACAACAACAAGGGCTGGGTCAGCAGGGGATTAAATACCCTGCTTGACCCCGCCCACTGACCAATGGGTAGCGGCGATTTTCCCGCCGCTAGGACATTTAAATATCTAACACCCTCCATGTCCAATCGGGTGGACGGTATGTATAGACTGTTGGGAGAGAAGGCCAGCTTCCTCCATGTCCACCCGGTGCCCAATTCTCGGGTCATTAAGGGCGCCCAGCATCGGACTCCGGCCAGCAGCGTCTCCATCCCTTCTTCTAAGGAGGGCAAGAAACTGGACTCCCTGGGCAGGAAGGTAAATGCCAACGCCTCCCTGTCCTTCCGCGCCGCCAACTACGCCACTGCCATGGGCGGCTATAACTGTAAGTTGTGGGAGAAGGCAGAGTTGTTCCTGGGGAAGCTGCCAGAGGAGCTCCGTGCTGAGTTCGGATCGCTCTGCCAGGAGACTCCAACAGATTTGAACGGGTCGGCACATTACTGAATCAGAGGCTAAGAACCTGGCCTCTGCAATTCAGATTCGTCGGCACTCCTGGTTGAGGTCGGCTGATCTCCAAAATGAAGTTAAAAAGCTCATCAAGGAGATGCCCTTTGACGGCGAAGGTCTGTTCACGAAGGAGACGGACTCCTCTCTGCGGGAGTTGCAGAAGGACATGACGACCATCTCAAAGCTCTGTCTCCCGCGCCGAGGGTCAGGTCGGTACCAATCGGACCAGCCCCAGACCTCCTACCAGGGTCAGTCCTTCCAGCCTCGCCAGCAACAACAACTGAGGCAGCAGGACTACCCTCGGCAGACTTTTTACCGACCGCGCCAACAGTCATCCCGGCCGCGTTACCAGCAATGCCAACAGTCTGGTAAGCAGGCCGACCGAAGGAGCAAACAACGTGTTTGACTCCCTGGTGACCGAGGACTCTCTGACTCCCATCCCATACTGTCCCCTGTGGAACTTTCTGGCTCTGTGGTCCACCATCACCACAGACAAGTGGGTTTTAGCCATCTTGGACTCTGGCTACACGATCGAGTTCAAGAGATGCCCTGCTGTCGGATGGATCTGTGTCACCGATCCGTCTCCACTGCTCCAGGAGGAGTTGTCAGCTCTCCTGGAGAAGGGTGTCATAGAACCGGTCACTCTGTCAGAGTCTTACGACGGGTTCTTCTCCCGGTACTTCATTGTGGACAAGAAGGACGGAGGTTTCCGCCCCATCCTGGACCTCCGTCTTCTCAACAAGCACATCGACACGAGGAAGTTTCGGATGGTAACCCTCCAATCCATCCTCCCACTGATCAACCATGGGGACTGGCTTACAGTCATCGACCTGAAGGATGCGTACTTCCACATATCCATCAGGAAGGAACACCGCCGTTTCCTCCGCTTCCAGGTGGGCAGCGACGTTTACCAGTACAAGTGTCTACCGTTCGGTTTTTCCACCGCTCCGAGGGTATTAACGAAGTGTATGGCACTGGTGGCCGCTCATCTTTGCATGCAGGGGATCCAGATGTTCCCATACATCGATGACTGGTTGGTTTGTTCCCCGACCAAACAGAGGGCCCTGGACGATGTCTCTTATTGCCTGGCCCTCATGGAGAGCCTCGGTCTGAGGGTCAACTACAAGAAGTTGCAGTTGTCCCCAAGTCATCGCATAAACTACATCGGAGTGGTACTGGACTCATTTGCTCTGCAAGCCTACGCTCCTCCAAAACGTCTGCTCGACAGCCATGCGGTGGTGTCACGGATCCTAGGCAGGCGTCGCATCCGCACCAGGGATGCTCTCCGCTTGCTGGGGCTCATGGCGTCGACCATGGCGGTGATTTCTCATGCCAAACTCAAGATGCGGTCCCTCCAGTCTTGGTTCCTCGCCCCCTTCGACCTTGTCAACGACCATCCCAGGAAGTGGCTCACTCCCACTCCCGAATTGCGGGACCAACTGACCTGGTGGGTGTTGGATTGCAACGTTGCCGTGGGGAAGCTCTTCGCCCTTCCTCCGCCTTCGGTTCAGATCACCACTGATGCGAGCACTCACGGGTGGGGAGCGTGCTGCGGCAGTCTACAGATCCATGGGGTTTGGACTCCTGCGGAGGCCCGGCATCACATAAACTTTTTGGAATTCTTGGCGGTGTGGAAGGCCATGCGGTCCTTCCGCCCCTCGATTGTGGGCCGCGTGGTGCAAGTCGCCTCGGACAACACCACGACCCTGGCCTATCTCATCAAGCAAGGGGGAATGAGGTCTCTCTCCCTTCTTCATCTTGCTGTGATGGTCTGGGAATGGTGCCTGAAGGTGCACGTCTTCCCAATCGGTGTCCACATCCAGGGGACTCTGAAAATGGCTGCGGACTTTCTCAGCCGCAAAGGGACAGCAATGCATGAGTGGGAGCTGGACGGATTGGTGTTCAACAGGCTTTGCCGCCATTGGGGGATGCCTGTCCTGGATTTGTTCGCGACACGGGCGAATGCCAAATGCCACCGTTACTGCTCCCGAGCCGGGATCGGTCATGGATCGGAAGGGGATGCCTTCATGGTTCCATGGCATCAGGACTTCCTTTACATGTTTCCACTGATCCCTCTCATCCAACGGGTCCTCATACAGATCTGTGCGGAGAGTTCATGGATGATTCTGATCGCCCCGTCCTGGCCCTGGCAGCCGTGGTTTCCACTACTGCAGACTCTGGCGTCCGACTCGCTTTGGCTGCCCACCAATCCGGACTTCCTCTGCATGGGGGACGGCCGGATCCTACACTTGGACTTGCCCAGTCTCCATCTGATGGCCTGGCTTATCCGCCCGACCTAGCACGGATCCTACAAATGTCTCGGAAGCCCTCCACGCGGAGATCCTACCAATACAAGTACCGTTGCTTCATTGACTTTTTAGAATCCAGTGACTGTACTGTTGCCTCTGCATCTCTGCAGGATGTCATGTCCTACCTCCTGCATCTGGCTGAGTCGTGATCCGCGCATTCTTCTCTGAAAGTCCATCTTGCTGCGGTGGTTGCCCATGCTCCACCTTCCTCTGCAATGTCCTCTGGTTTCAGGGTCAGGACTATCAAACAGTTCCTCCAGGGCTTGCACAATGTCTATCCACCTGTCAAGGTACCACCTCCTCAGTGGTCCCTCACCACTGTCCTCAACACGCTCATGAAGGCACCCTTTGAACCAATGGCTACAGTTGACATCAAGTTTGTCTCTTGGAAGACTGCTTTCTTGGTAGCCATCACCTCTGCCAGGAGGGCAGGTGAACTTGCAGCCCTGAGGTCTGACCCACCATTTCTCATGTTCTACCCTGACAGGGTAGTTTTATACCCAGACCTTTCTTTTCTCCCTAAGGTCCTCACTGAGTTTCACTTGGCCCAATCCATCACGCTGCCTGCGTTCTTCCCACATCCATCATCGCCACAAGAGAAAGTGTGGCACTCATTGGATGTCAGGAGGGGCTTGTTGTTTTACACTCAAAGAACTGCGTCCTTTAGGAGAGCACAGCATCTTTTCATTGCTTATGGTGGCAAGTCACATGGCCAGTCTTTGTCTGCCCAGAGACTATCCAGATTGATTTTGGGTACCATTTACCTGGCCTATGAGCTGTCATCACTGCCACCTCCGCCTCATGTCTGGGCCCATTCCACCAGGACTTTGGCTTCTTCTACTGCTTTTCTGGAAGGCATCCCAATGGAGGACATCTGCAAGGCTGCGACTTGGTCCAGGTCCACCACGTTCATCACTCACTACAGAGTGGATACCAGGTCTGCTGCCAACATCAGACGTGGCAGAGCCATCCTGATGGCGGGTCTCCGATCCTCTTTGGTGATGACCGCCCATCCCTGATTGACTTTGCTCTCCTTCATCTCATCTCGCCGGCTGCCCACCATCCAAGTAAGTGAGCTTGCTAGTCACCCATCAGTGTGCATTCACAAACAACACGATGGAGAAAGATAGGTTGTACTTACCAGTAACTGTCGTTCTCCGAGTATGTTGTTTGTGAATTCACACGACCCACCCAGCCTCCCCTCTAAGCTGCCGGGCTGAGATGTCTCTTGACCTAGTGGGGAGCTCTAGTATTGAACTGAGGGAAAGAGTGCGAAATGGCGCCTGAGGCGGGTGGGGATAGTGGGCGGTCCTAACTTCAAATCTTTTATCCAATCAGCTTTTCAGCTCCGACACTGGCTCAGCGCAGGCGCAGAACCCATCAGTGTGAATTCACAAACAACATACTCGGAGAATGACAGTTACTGGTAAGTACAACCTGTCTTTTTGTTTTGTTTATTCTCTGATATGCCTTTATTGTCAGGTACCACCAATAAATGTACTTTGGACATCAAATGAGAAGAGAGGATTTGCTTGAGAAAGCCTTGATGCTGGGAAGGGTGGAGGTCAAAAGAAGAAGAGGGCGGCCCAAAATGAGATGGCTAGATGGTATTGTAGACACAATGGGCACAGAGCTGAGCAAGTTGAGGAGGATGGTGGAGGACAGAAGTGCCTGGCGGACAGTGGTCCATGGGGTCACAAAGGGTCGGAATTGACTGTGCGACTGAACAACAACAAAACCAATAAACGACCTCTTATCCAGCTATATAGAGTTCTGTCTGGTCTTTCTCTGCCAAGGGAACCTGGGAACATTGGGTATTTTTAAATTCTTATTTTTAGGAACATTAAAATGCATCCCAGTAGTTAATGGGGTCCAGGTAACAACATCTATTTGTTCTCCAAGCAATAGCCACACTAGTTGGTTTGTAAAATATTTCATGAATGTTTGTTCTTGTCTTCTAGCTGATTCCTGCAAACTAGTCTATCAGATAGAAGACAGTTACGAGCAAGAAGAGAGGATTCAACTCACAATGGCCACATCCTTTACAGTCGCCGATTTTCAGGATGAGGCCATGTGCCCCATTTGCAGAGAGCTTCTGACGGATCCCTTGCTCCTGGACTGCGGTCACAATTTCTGTCGGCTCTGTATCTCCGAGTACTACTTGCAGTGGAAAGAGAGTAGCGGGCCTTTGATATGTCCCGTCTGCCAAGCACATATCATGGGAGGCAGGCTTCGGGCAAACGAGCAGCTGGGAAGCTTAGTGGAGAAACTGAAACAAATCCCGTTGGTTGACAAAGAAAGGGACTATGTGTGCCTGGAACACAAGGAAAAACTCAATCTGTTTTGTGCAAATGACGAGCAGCTGCTGTGTGTGGTGTGTGAGCGGTCTCCAGAACATCGAGCACACAAGGTGGTGCTGGCAGAAGAAGCAGTCCAAGAATACAAGGTAGGACACTACTGTATACTGTTCTTTTAGTAATGGCAACTTTTACATTTTCTGTGAAATATGTACCTCCTCCGCTTTCTTCTCCTTCTCCTTCGGTCAAGATCTTGGGCATCCTGTTCACTATTGACCCCAACAGGTAGGAAGAGAATTGGAGAAGGTGGGAAGAGGGAGTGGAGAATCGACTGGAGAGATGGAAACCCTGGAGGATGGGTCAGTGGCGTAGCGTGGGGGGGCGGGGGGGGCGGATGCCCCGGGCAGCGCCTTTCAGGGGGCGGCAAAATGTCCCCTCCCCACCCTTTTGCTGGCGAGCGCCCCACGTGCGCTTCGCCGCTTGCCACACACCTCCGTCCGCTCGCACCTCCATCCGCTCGCTCGCCCGGCTGGCCGTCGGGGGCTCTCCGCCGCCTGTTGCCCCTGGCAGCGGCTTTCAGGGGGAGGCAAAATGTCCCCTCCCCACCCTTTTGCTGGCGAGGAGGAGAAAAAGGGGTTTTTTTTAGGCGGACAATTCAAGGAGGCTCCTTGAATTGTCCGCCTAAAAAAAAACCCTTTTTCTCCTCCTCGCCAGCAAAAGGGGGGGGAGGGAAGGAGGGGCACGCTGGCCGTCGGGGGCTCTCCTGGCGGGCGGCCCGCGTGCGCGCGGACGCTGCTCGCCTCCGCCCGCCCAGCCACCCACCCAACTTGCCGTGAGACGGGGCGCTCGTCGGGGGGGGGTGGCGCCGTGGCGGGGAGCCCCTGGGGGCTGGCTGGGCAGGAGGAGGTGGGCAGCGTGCGCGCGCACGCGGGCCGCCCGCCAGGAGAGCCCCCGACCGACAGCCAGCCCGGCGGGCGGGCCCCTCCTTGAATTGTCCGCCTAAAAAAAAACACTTTTTCTCCTCCTCGCCAGCAAAAGGGTGGGGAGGGGACATTTTGCCGCCCCCTGAAAGCCGCTGCCAGGGGCAACAGGCGGCAGAGAGCCCCCGATGGCCAGCCGGCCGGGCGAGCGGACGGAGGTGCGAGCGGACGGAGGTGTGTGGCGCGCGCGCGCGCGCGCGCGCGCCCCGCTAGTCAGCAGGGGGCTGGCTTCTACCTGGGTCGGGGGGAGGGGGTGGCGGCAGCGGCGAGCTGGGGGGGGCGGCGAGTTTGTTCTTCGCCCCAGGCGGCCGAAGACTGCGCGACGCCACTGGGATGGGTCTCTACAAGAAAGTACAGTTCTTCAAAACTTATTGTGTACCCGTGGCGACCCATGTGGCGGCTGTGTATCCCCCTCCTCAGAATCATATGGACAGGGTGATGGGAAGGGTTTTTGTTTTCTTGTGGGGAACGAAGGTTTTCTCTCTCCCTAGGGCAGTGACGTATTGCTCAGTAAAAGAGGGTGGGTTAGGGTTGCTGGCTCTCGGCCCTCTTTTCCTAGGTACCTTTTTGGCCAATAACTTGAAAAATAAGACTAATGAGGGAGAATCCCGACTGATCGGTGTGCAAGGTGACCAATGGCAAAGCAGAGGATGGGGGAAACAGTGGTGGGAGGAGGAACTCCATTCTCCCAGATTGACCAGTGCTTTGACAATGGGAATGAGGCCTTATGTCAGAGATATGGTGGAGGGAGTCAATCGTTGGGCGGTGAGGGCAAACACACTTAAGATTGCCGATACAGTGAGGGAATCAAAGCGGGTTATTTACACTGAGGCCGTAGAGGAAAGAATTGCTAGGCCATTCAGAGAGAAGCGGGCTTCTAAGACTAATCTGCCGGAATATCTGCAGCCAGGGGAGGAGGACTTGACTGTGTTTAAAGATGGGAATATACCCCTCTGTCTGTGGGAAACAAGGTGGAGGGTATATCATCAGTACTTAATGTAGGAGCAGCCAATCCATGGAAAAAAGAAGAACAGCAGTGCAGGAGGATAAGATGTCAGAATGTTAGAGGTGGGACAGCAGGCCAGAGACTCCTGAGAGAAACCTGTTCTCATTTTGCAAAAGAATGTCCTTCATTGCAAGAAATGTGGAAAGCTCTGGCAAGTAAATTGGACTGGCCTTATTTAAAGGAACAGAGAGCCGAGACAATTCTATCGGGGACAGAGCCAGGAAAGGGGTGAAGGGACCAAGAAAGAAAGAAAAGCTGGAGAAATGGAAAGTGCCCTGGCCCTTGGTTAGGTTAATTAATCTGTTTGCCTTAAGCGCTCCGATGTTCCAAAGGGGACAGGAAGGAAAGACGGGAAAGCTGGCAGATCCAAAAAAAGTAGTGGGCAGTGTGATGGGAAAGCTCAGAGTATATGCTAAAAGAATGATGGTGAGACAGAAGGAACCCGATAGGTACAAATGGCGGCAGTGGTTGACAGAAAGAAATTTGGGAATAACTTAGAATGTTAAAAGTTAAATTTCATGTAAATGACAATATAATTGTAAATATTAGTCTTCTTTTGGTATTGTATATACAGTTGTACCTCGCTTAAAGAGCATAATGCGTTCCACAGGATTGCTCTTTAAGCGAATTTGCTCTTTAAGCAAAACACCATTGAAAGTGACCAATTGTGGGGGGAATTACAAACCCCGATTTATTCGTTAAGCGAGTTTTTGGTTGGTTTTATTTGTTAAGCGAAGCGAACATTCAGAGAAAATTCTGCTCTTTAAGCGAGTTACACTTTAAGCGAGGCGCTCTTTATGTGAGGTTTGACTGTACTGTATATTTCCCTCCGCAATCACTATACTGTATATGTAACTGTGTTTACTGAGCTATGTAACTATATTTTTTCAAGTTTTTGAAAGTGATAACAAGTTTATGTAGTTCACCTTGACAGATGGTACAGTAGTAAGAATTTTATCAATAAAAAAGTTTCCTTCAAAAAGGTTTTCTTCTTCTTCTTCTTCTTCTTCTTCTTCTTCTTCTTCTTCTTCTTCTTCTTCTTCTTCTTCTTCCATATCCAAATCCAAATCCAAATCTAGGCATTCATCATGGCGATCAACCATGAAGACTATCCTGAGAATATAATGCAGTGGTTTTTCATCTGCCTTCCACATTGCTGCATGACACTACCCATAGTACCACTGATCCAGTTCCATGAGTCACTTTCTGGTCTTGAGCTTTTTTGGTACACAAAGTCCTCCTCAGCCCCAGGCCAGAATTGATGAAGCTTCTGCCCTTCATCAAGATGGATTCAAGTGGGATTTAATCCACTTGGGTGACCATCACTCTTCCCCGTGGACTTCAGCACCCAACCCATTAATTTTCAGGGTTGTCAAGCTTAAGCAATCCTGGCCTGGGGCTGAGGAGGACTTTGTGTGCTAGAAGGGCTCAGGATCAGAAAGTGACTCACAGAACTGGATCAATGGTACCAAGTGTCACACTCCGATGTGGAAGGCAAATGGAAGGCTACTTCATTATATTGTTCCCAGGATAATCTTCATGGCTGATCACCATAATGATAGCCAATATTCGAAATTGGTTACGGCACAAGAAGCAGCATCAGCATCACGCAGCACTCAGGTCTTGAACTGCTGACTTGCCAACCTTCCACTCATCAAGTTCAGTGTCTTAATCAGTGGTGGGCAGCAACAGGTTCGCACACACCCCGGGAGAGGGGGTAGCAAAATTGGGTGGCCTCTGGGCAGTGGGGTGGTGAAAGTAGGTGACCACGCCCACCTCCCTGCCCTGCCCCATCAGGTTTTGTCCCTCAAGTGATTCAAATTTTCCCTTGCGCAAAAGCCAGTCTTATCTGACTCTAGGTTAGGTGCTCATCTCCATTTACAGCCAAAAAGCCAGTGCTCCCTGTGTTTGCAGATATATACATGGCCAGATTTGGATTTGGATTTGTATGCCGCTCTATTTGCCAAAGCGACTCAGAGCCACTAACAACATAGATAACATACAATACAGTCTTACAATCTCAAATATAGATGGAACAGCATAATAGAAATATGGCACATAATGTAACACAATACAGTCAATAAATCTAACCATACAGTTAATAAATCTAAGATTTAAAAAATGAAAATACAATACAATACAGTCAGGGAATATGATCCCTATAATAGGCATGACTAGATCGCCCATGACGTAGGCTCCACCCATGATGTAGGCTCCGCCCACGGTGTAGGTTCTGCCCATGGTGTGGTAGCGAATTTTTTTTGCTGCCCACCACTGGTCTTAACTACTGAGCCACCATGGTGCAATAGTAAGTTGTCCTTAAACAGGCTGATTTGAATCAATGGGAGTTACATAGAAGCTGAGCCACTAAATCCCTATACATCCAAGGTAAACAGCATTCCGTGTCTAGTCATGCCTGCCACATGACTACAGAAACGTTTGCAGAAGCAGACAATGCTGGCTCTTTGGCTATTAAACAGAGCTGAGCACTGAACCCTAGAGTCAGATATGACTGGCTTTTGAGCAAGGGTGACCTTTACCTTTACTCAAGTGCAATTAACTACACTATCTATAGGATTTTGACAATTAGGTTAATTTAATGAATGAATGAGAGAGAGAGAGAGAAAGTGAATAGATGGATGGACAGCCAGATGAATTAGAAGGACTTGTGGATTAATTAGAATTTATTGTTGTCATCTATGCCTTCAGGCTAAGATGCTTCGCCGAATAAGGGCTCTGAAGGAGAAGAAATCCAAAATAGAGTCTCGTCCAATGGATGCAGAAAGGGAAACCCTAGATCTTCTGGTAAGTCTTCCTTGGGCGGGGTGGGGTGGAGATATGGAAAAATAACAATCTAATTCAGTGTTTCCCAGTCTTCAGTTCTTGGACTTCAATTCTCAGAAGCCTAAGCCAATTCCCCAAAGCACTGATCAGCCAATGTACTGACTGAGGCTTCTGGGAACTGAAGTCCAAGCACCAAAGGTTGGGAACACACTGATGGTGGGGGGGGGGGGGGACTAAAAGATAAGAATTCCCAACTACAAGACAGCGTCGCTATGATTTTATTCAAAATGCTCAGTGATTGATGCCGATGCTGATGTGCTGTCAAGTCAAATCCGATTCGTGACGATTCTTTCCAGGGTTTCCTAGGTAAAGAATACACAGAAGTGGTTTGCCATTCGCTTCCTCTGGGGCACCCTACGACTGTGCAGCTTGCCCATGTCTACACTAGGCTGGCTTTTCTCCCAGAAAGGTGGTGGGAGGATTCAAACGCCTAACCTTTTAAGCATTATCTAAAACAGGGGTTCTCAACCTACGGCCCTGGTGGCCGGATAACACCATTTCATGGGGCCACCTCTGCCACACCCGAAAGTGCCATGTGTGGCAGGCAGGGCAAAATGGCCACCCAGCCCCTGAAGCTGTCTGAGGAGCGTGACCAGGCCCTCAGCTTTAAAAGGTTGAGAATCCCTGATCTAAAAGCTGTTGTAAGAGAAGGTGATTGAAACGCATCTTCCAGATTAATAGCTTTTGTTATCATTGTCATCAGCCACAACTCGATCTGAGTATACATTCTTTCCCCTGCTCATGGGTGCCAGGAGGCCTGGCCTTGGAGGCTGGCTGGTTTTGGGCCACCTTTGCCCTCAGAGGCAAGCAGGCAAAATGCTGCTGGCATGAATTTGTTTAAGGTGGATCCCCACTTGCCATGAAGTGACTCACACATTATGGTGACTCACACACTCTGACCATGGAGCCCACTCCTGCAGCACGTATGAAACGAGACATGCAGGATTTAACACCAAGACTGCGATGGACTTCCGCAGCCTTGAGGATATGGACAAGGTGCGCCTTCATAGCCAGTCCCTCTGGCATGACCTCTTCCACCTCCATGACTGTTGGGAATCAGAGTACCTCCTCCTCTGCTCATTTTGCAGTTGGGCCCAATACGATGGTTTCCAGTGGCATTTCTTCCACTGAGGGGGAACTATCACCCCACCTAAAGAGGTTCCTCCGCCCGCAGCCATTGGCCCCTTTAGGGACTCAGGTTATTTACCATCACCCAACACTTGGCGTTGAGTTGCTGGCTGCACAGTCTCCAGCCAGACACTGTGTTATCATTGTACAGTCATATTTGTGGAATTTAAGAGACAGTCAAACAGTGTGATTGCTGCGCCAGGTTATGTTAAGTGAAATGTAACTTCCCAATTACCCATTTTGCCCTTCAGAAATGAGATCTAAACTCACATAGTAGTGGGTGTTATGACATGTTTTTCAACTCAGATATCCTGATATCCACACTCTAACCACTGGACCCAGATGTTTCCCTTTATTTGCTGTTCTCACAACATGTAGCATAAAATGATGTCCTGGGCTGATTAAATTCCTGAAGCCATTCTACTCAATCCCTTCCATTTTTGCTTTTTCCAGAAAGTACTAAAAACAGGACTGTGGTGACTTAGTGGTTAAGATGCTGAACTTGATGACTGGAAGGTCAGCAGGTCAGCAGTTTGAGACCTGAGTGCTGTGTGACAGAGTGAGCTCCTGTCTCTGTCCCAGCTCCTGCCAACCTAGCAGTTCAAAAGCAAGAAATTGCAAGCAGATAAATAGGTACCACTTTGGCAAGAAAGGTAACAGTGTTCTGTGCGCTCTGGCGTCTAAGTCATACCTGTCACATGAAATGTTTACAGACACAGATAGCACTGTCTCTTTGGCTGTAAACAGAGATGAGCACTGAACCCTAGAATTAGATACGGCTGGCTTTCCAGTCTGGCGTCCTTTACCTTTATATTTTGTTGTTCAGTCACACAGTGAATTCCAACCCTTTAAAACCAGATACCCAGTGGAGTGGAGTGGAGTGAATGATGGACTAGGACTCAGGAGACCTGTGTTCGAATCCCCACTTAGCCATGAAATCGCACTGGGGATGTGAAACTGGTAAAACAAGCCCATAAATATCACACTTACCTTGAAAGGGCATAACAATTAGGTTTAATTTGACAGCACATAAAAACAGGTGACTAAAAATAGCATGTAAATTGTCATTCAATTGGAAACTGTCTCAATTTCCATTAAAAAAAACCCAGAGCCCCTGCTTCCAACTGAAATGTCACATACAGTATAACCAACCAATTGATGGCCCAGAGCCTGATTAAATACATTCTAGCCCAAAATTTCTTTTCTCTTTGCTACAGAAAAGAATAGAAACAGAAAAGGATAAGATGGTGACCGATTTCAAAAAACTGCATGCATTTCTGGACGAACAAGAGAGCTATCTGTTGGACCTCATCAAAGAGCTGCAGACGGAGGTTACCAAAAAAAGGAAAGCCCATCTGAAGAAACTGGAGGATAACATCTCTGCTTTGAACAGTATAATTCAGGAAATTCAGGAGAGCTGTGAGCAGCCAGCGGTTGACTTCCTGTGGGTAAGGTGATGGTTCCAGAATGGCTCAATCTCCTCTCCTTCAGGGCTGGCTCTGAACTTGTGTATGTCTGCTTCACTTCCATGGGCAGGGAAGACTGACTGACTGATTTAGACCCTCCCATGCTATATAGCATATTGGGCAGCTAGGGATCACCAATGTTTCAGTCTAGGCCTGGGATGGCAAAGCTTTTAGAGACCAAGTGCCCAAATCAGGGGTTTTCAACCTTTTCAAGCCAGGGGCCGGGTCATGCTTTCTCAGTCAACTTTGAGGGCTGGATGGCCATTTTGCCCGGTCTGCATGATGGTGGTGGCCATTTTGTCCCAACAGCTTAAAAGATGTGGCTATCTTGTTTCTTGAATGCCCTTGGAGGGGTGGGGGGGAATGAAATGGTGCTATGGGCCAGATCTTGCCCATGGGTCTTAGGTTGGGAACTCCTGGTTCAAATTCACCTTTGCCACAAACTCAACAGGGTGCATGTGAGTCGCCTGCCATACCCCAGACAGGGGAGGGAGGAAGTGCTCCCATTGGGCTGCTGGGCAGAGGGGTGGGACACCCAATGGGAGTGCTTCCTCCCTCCTCCAGCACAGTGTTTGCCCCACCCCTCTGTCCAGCAGTCCAATGGGAGCATTTTCTCTATTCTCCCAGCAGCAGAGTTTCCCCCGCCTCTCTGCCCAGCAGCCCAATGGGAATGTTTCCTCCCTCCCCTATTGCTGCATTGGCACTTTGCAATAAATAAGTGGGGTTTGGGTTGCAGTTTGGGCATCAATGGGATCCAATTAATAGTCTATTTGTATAGTGGCCAATCAAAGACAATCTTCTTCCACAATTATTTTCATGTTGTCATGATCCAGGAATCTGTAGCCAAGTTCAGACGTGCATCTTTTGTGTACTCATTGCAATTTCACCCTAATCACCATGAAGCTGAGATGATGACGGATGGAAACTGGGGTCTTGACTGTCTGATTTGTGTATTTGTGGCTGAAAGAAAGTCTGTCTGAGGAACGTCTATGAGGAGAAAAAATTTACGTAGCAGTTGGACGAGATAAAAAGAAACAAGGGCGGTAGCAATACAGTTTTTAAAAGATATGTACCCGAATGTGCCCTTCAGATACTTCCAGTTGTGTGTTTGCTTTCACCCTTTAGTTTATGCAGATATCTGAGTTGCTCTGAAACAGTCTTGTGTAGACTATGATGTGGTAAATACACCATCAAATCTTTTGAATGGACAGGGGAGAAAACCCTAGCTTGGGTACCAGAAGTCCAAAATGGATAATGTTTCTAAGAATGTGTGGCTGAATCTGTGTTCACTCTTTTCTCTCTTTCTTTTCCTTTCAGGATTATAAAAGCAACATAGAGAGGTGAGTCGATTCAACTCATTCATTCCCTTTCCTGTCTAGTGATAATGTTCCATAGACAACCTTTCTCAGCCCATCCCCAGAATATTGATGTACAAGTCTTACATCCTTTACCCATTATTCTTTTGCAAGGAAGTAAAAAATGGGAAGCAAAGGGCTGGGGAGTTGCTGCTTGTTGGTTCCTCTGAGGCAGGGATTCTCAACCTGCAGCCCATGGCACCATTTCATGTGGCTCCCCACTGTCTCCACCACACTAGGAAGTGCCACATGGTGAAGGAAGGGCAAAATGGGTGTCCAGCCCCCAAAGCTGGCTGAGGGAGCATTCTGAGGGAGTTGTCTGAGGGCCAGGCCACTTAAATAGGTTGAGAACTCCTGCTCTAAGGCATGGCTTTAAAGCCCTCGGATCAAAACATACATTATAGACAGCACATCATTAGAAAAGGAAATGCTATAAGTGCTGAAAACATCTGGTTGTTACAGAGGAGCTTTTCACATCTACCATTATTTGCAAATTAACTTGCTCAAAGCAAGAAATTGCAAGTAGAAAATAGCCTATGAAGTGTGAACACAGAAGAATAGACTCTTTTGAACTGTGGTGCTAGAGGAAACTCTTAAGAGTCCCCTGAACTGCAAGGAGAACAAATCAGTCAATCCTGAAGGAAATCAACCCAGAATCCTCATTGGAGGGACAAAGACAGTACTGAGGATGAAGCTCAAGTACTTTGGCCATCAAATGAGAAGAGAGGACTCACTTGAGAAGGCCTTGATGCTGGGAAAGATTGAAGGTAAAAGGAGAAGATGATGACAGAGGATGAGGTGGTTGGATGGAATCATTGACGTGATGGGCATAGACCTATGTGTTCTGTGGAAAATGACAGACAGAGGGCAGCGTGCCTGGAGATCGGTGGTCCATTGGGTCGCAAAGAGTCAGACTCAACTGTGCAACTGAACAACATAGTGGCCAATCAAGTGCCATCTTCTTCTACAATTATTTCCATGTTGTCAAGATCCAGAAATGTGTGGCCTTCAGACATGCATCATTTGTGTACTCATTGCAGTCTTTACCTTTATTCCATGATTGATCCCTGAATCACGTCTCTGGAATGCTAACTGATTTCAGTTTCTAATGGCAGGCTGCCTGTGAGATATCATTGGCTCCATGAACCTGGAGTGAATTCAGATTTCTTCCCCAAACAATCTTCATCCCTGCCCTTACCTTTCTCCTGTTTTCCACTTCTTTTTTCTTTCTTTCACTCTACTCAATAATCTGGCTTGGTACTTTGTTGTTGTTGTTCAGTCAAGTATATACTCAAGTATAAACCAACCCGGATATAAACCGAGGTACCTAATCTTGACCTGAAAACCCAGGAAAAAGGGTGGTGGTCCATGGGGTTGTGAAGGGTCGGAATCGACTGTGTGACTGAACAAATAAGTCAAGGGTGGGAAATGCAGCAGCTAATGAGTTTCAATAATTAAAATACATGAAAATAAGGTAAAATTAATTAATCCTGCACAGTCATGGGACCCTCATGGTCATTGGCCTGAGTATAAGCTATGTCCTCTTTTTGGGGCTAAAAACCTCAGTTTATACTCGAGTATATACAGTAATCAACTCCAACCCTTTGCAACCCTATGGACCATCGCACACCAGGCACCCCTATCTTCCACCATCCTCCACAGTCTGCTCAGCTCTATGCCCATTGTGTCAACAATACCATCTAGCCATCTCATCCTCTGCTGCCCCTTTTGCCCTCAATTTTCCCTGCATCAAGGCCTTCTCAAGTGAGTCCTCTCTTCTCATTTAATGTCCAAAGTACAATACTTTAGCTTCATCTTCAGTTTTTGACCTTCCAGGGAGCAGTCAGTGTTGATTTCCTTCAGAAATGACTGATTTGTTCTTTTTGCTGTCCAGGGTACTCTCAAAATCCTCTGGCACCACATTTCAAAGGTGCCTATTCTTCTACATTCAGCCTCCCTTGGTATACTAATGTTTTATTCCCTCTCACCAGGTCCATCAAGGCAGTTGAAGACCCAGAATGTTTTCCTCTTGACCTGAAGTGGAAAGTCTGTGATGTTGTTGATATAAATCTCCTTCTGGAAAACACTGCAGAACGGTACAAAGGTAATGGCAAAAATCGATGCAAGGGTTTTTTTCCCTTGCTGGGTAGAGTGGGGGTTGGGGTTGGTGTAAAGGGCTCTTAGTCCCAATGTAATTTGTGAGAACCTGATCCTTAGAAAAGGGACTGAAGTGGTTTATTAGTTAAGATGCTGAACTTGACGACCGGAAGATCAGCAGGTTGTCAGTTCGATATCTGAGTGCTGTGTGACGGAATGAGCTCCCATCTCTGTTCCAGCTCCTGCCAATTTAGCAGTTCGAAAAGCAAGAAATTGAAAGTAGATAAATACATGCCACTTTGGCAGGAAAGGTAACAGCCTTCCATGTACTGTGGCATCTAGTCATGTCTGCCACATGCCCCCAAAAATGTTTGAAGATGCAGACGGCACTGGGTGTAAATGGAGATGAGCATCACACCCTAGAATTGGATATGACTGGCTTTCAAGAAAGGGAGACATTTTACCTTTAGCTAACCCTTGGAAGGAATTTATAGTCTCATCCTTGGATATTTAGCTATCTTTAATAAAAGCAAAGCAAAAACAAAACCAAGCAGTAGACCTATTCTAACCAACAACTTCCTACATATCCAGTATTAAGCATGCAATATGCTATATCAGATCCCATTTTTGGTTTCTCCAGAAAATGTTGAGAATTTTCTATAGTTTATTCCTTTACAGTCAGCAGAGCAAGGGATTTATTTAAAAAAAACACAAAGAGCAAAAATTGAGAAACTAGCCCAGGAGTTCTCAACCTTTTAAAGCCAGGGGCTGGGTCAGCTCCCTCAGACAACTTCAGGGGCCGGGAGGCCATTTTGTCCTTCCTCCACCACATGGCACTTCAGGGTGTGGTGGGGACAGTGGTGGGCTCAAAAAATTTTTACTACCACACTGTGGGCATGGTATGATGGGCGTGGCCAGGGGGAAAGCCCTGTGTTGCACCCAAATTAGGACTACAGTACTTTATTTCAAAACTTGGATGGGTGGGGCCAGCCAGAATTTCTGCTACCATTTCTGGCGAACTGGTGCAAACTTGCTGATGCCCACCACTGAATTTGGGGGGAGGGGCACATGAAATGGTGCCACGGGCCGCAGCTTAAGAATCCTTGAACTATCCCAAATCTCAGGCCTTTCTTACAGTGGCTAGCCACTGAATTTAAAGTAGCCAATGAATTTAAAGTAGAAAAAAGATATATTTACTTACAGTTATGATCTGTAGTTACAGCAAGAAGAAGTGTGTGTGTGTGAGGGAGGGAGGCGGGGATCTGTGCCATGTGGGAAAGACATTATTTCATGTCTGCTGAATCAGGATAGAAAAAAAGGGGAAGTAGAACAAAGGAAGCAATAGAACCATTAGGACCTTTCTATGTTGCAGGCCTGACCATGCCCCCGGACAGGGTTGTGGGCCAGACCATGCCCCCCAAAAGTGGGCATGTTTGTGGCTGACGTAAATATGCCCACTTACGCATTTACACCAGATATGGGTGCTATTTTGCGGAGGACGTAAATGTGCCCGCTTCCACTTCCTGGTGTGACGGAGGCAGCAATGGGCCAGATGGGATGCTGTCAGGGATCAGGTCCGGCCCGCAGGCCATAGGTTGGAAACCCCTGCATTAGGAGGAGAGGGGGAGGCCTTCCCTCAGATATCAGTGGCAGAAAAAAGAACTTTACCAATAGATTAGTAGCAAAGACAGTCACATAAATATGTAAAGCTCCTTCCTGTTGATACAGAATAAGCATTCCCAATATTTAGTCCATTTCTCCAATTGTAATACAGTATATTAAACTGTAAGATACTTTAACTTTCTCATTTTTTAATATATTCCCTATTGGAGGAGGGTTGCTGGTAAAAACGGGTTTTTTGTCATACAACAGCTCGTGAGTGTGATGGATCAACCAGGATATTTGCAGAGCAGTGAGGATAGGAGTTTGTCTCTGATATCCCTATAGCAAAGCAATCACACTTATATACCGCTCCATAGCGCTCAGTGCCCTCCCTGGGGGGTTCACAAGTTAATTAGCATTTTGCCCCCAACATACTGAGTACTCATTTCACTGACTTCGGAATGATGGAAGGTTGAATCAACCTTGAGTCCTGGTCAGAATCGAACTTCCAATCTTTTGGTTGCAGGACAACAATTTACCCATTGTGGCACCAGGGCAGTTTACCCACTGTGCTACCTATAGAAAGGACAGACATATAAACCATGTTTTGGCTGGTAATTATAACATTGTAACTTGCCGTATACCTGTGTACCAGTGTCTGTCCAGACTCAAAGAATTCATATCATAGGCATCACATTTACTGTATTTGCTGATGTATAAGATGCATCAGAGTATAAGATGCACCATGTTATTACCAAAATGGATGGACTCCATTTTCCAGTGTATTTTAAGGCAGGGGGAGTGGATCTCATACGCCAGTAAATACAGTACATAGCAAGAAATTAATTGTGGGGTCTTTTTAAAGGTTTCATGTAACTCTGGACATATTAGTGCTTCTGTTTTGATTAAAACAACTAATAAAATAGCTAAACGCATTAAATTAAAGGAAAAGGGTTTGTACTCATGAGATTAATTAAAGGGCACAATGGTGTGGTGTTTAATCTTCTTTTCCTTTTCTTTCTCAGAAACTCTGATATCAGGACTTCCACTGCACAAAGGTAAATTCTAGGTGATGATAAATACATTTGCAAGAAGGATGGAACATGTTAGAAAACCAACTGGTTATATTTCATTTCAGCTCTTCCTGGGAGCACTGGGAATTCTACCAAAATTTCATTCTCACCTAAACATTAGCAGCTTTATAAGTGGAGAGAAAGCTGGCTAAAAGCAGTGGAGAATGTGTGATTATCTTCGGACACCATTCAAAGATAATTAAGTTATAGATTAACTTTCCTTTAGTTAGTTGGTTCTTTGGAGGAAACCACCAAAACCTGTGTTAGCATGTTTAATTAGCATCTTATTATTTCTAAAACTAAACCACGTGTAACCAAAAACAACAACCCTTGCTATTAATGCTCACTTAGGAGGTATTCCATTCTGGACGGTGTACAAGCAGATATTAAATAACATGACAAAACAAACAACAGATCAAAACAGACACCTGACAAATGCATCTCAAAATAAAGTAAAATAGCTAAAATAACTGGTGTCTGAGGGCATAGGGCAGTGGTGCCCAAACTAAGGCCCAGGGGCCGGGTACGGCTCCCGATGCCAATTCATCCGGCTCACGAAGCCCTCATCGCTCCTGAAAGTGGAAGTAAAATGAGGGCATTGATGAATTGGCATCGGGGGGCGCACCCGGCCTCTGGGCCCTAGTAACCAGCTCCCTGAACCACATGATCGGCCCACAAAGTTTGGGCACCCCTGGCATAGGGGATCAATCTGGCTGACTAATTTATAGCTAAAGGGCTTTATAGCTAAAGCCTTCCCCATTCTCATTCAGTGTTTCTCAACCCTGGGTCCCTCCCCATATGTTCTTAGACTTCTATTTCCAGAATCCCTGATCAGCAGCAGGTATGCTGACTTGGGCTTCTGGGAACTGAAGTCCAAAAACACCTGGAGATCAAAAGCTGAGAATTTATTTATTTATTTAAATTTCTATACCTCCCTCCTCGCCAAAGGGGACCCAGGGTGGTTTAACATACCATAAAAACATTGAAACAATATAGATTAAAATTTTAAAAGTTCTTAAAATCTATAATTAAAACCAATTAAAACTACAACTAAATCTTTGTATAATTTAAAACTTAAAAACTTAAGTTAAAAATGGTCACCAAGGAAACCTATTTTGGACTACAATTCACAGAGTTCCCCCACTCTTAGTTTGTTGTTGTTGTTGTGCAGGCAGGACAAAATGGCCGTCTGGCCCTTGAAGCTGAATGAGAGAGCGTGACCCGGGGTCCGGCTTGAAAAGGTTGGGAACCCTTGCCTTAAACATTCCAGTCTCACAGTTTTATTCCTCTTTACTCCTCTCTTTCTCTCCCCAACAACAGCACAGGTAATTTTGGAACCAGCTACAGCTCATCCCCAACTCGTCCTCTCTGATGACTGTAAAATCATCTGCATGAGTGGGTATTATCGAAGCGTGAAAAAAAGCCCTGAGAGATTTGACGAATGGCCCTTCGTGCTGGGGCGTGATGGGTTTGTAGCCGGCCGACATTACTGGGAGGTCGCTGTCGAACGTGAAGGCACCTGGGGTGTTGGGGTTGCGAAAAAGTCCGTGAAGCGGCATGGAGATGTGAACTTCAGCCCCGAGCAGGGTTTTTGGGCTGTGGGGAAATGGGATGGCAGCTACACAGCCTACAACCCACCTTATTACACGCTTCTGACTTTGTACGAAGAGCTCAAGAAGATCCGAATATTCCTCAACATCGATGGAGGCTGGGTGACCTTTTATGACGCCAACACCGCAACCCCCATTTTTGCTTATTCCGTTGGCTCCTTCTTTGGAGAAACTATCTTCCCTTTCTTTTATGTCTTTGGGAAAACCCGCCTTAAGCTCTGCTCCTGAGGTAGCCTGATCTACTTGACAGTGTAGTGCTGCTCATCAGGATGAGAAATAAATAAGAAGGGGAAGGAATTAATTAATCCAGGAGCCCTTTCCACAAACTCTGCAAAAACCTCCAGGGGCTTAAGTAATGGCTAACCTTGGCACTCCAGGCATTCTTGAATTTCAATTCCCAGAAGCCCCAATCTGCAGGTGTGCTAAATTGGGCTTCTGGGAACTGAAGTCCAAGAACAACTGGAATCTCCCAAGGCTGAGAAATACTGAGGTAAAGGATATGAAAGATTCCTTTTCTTACCAACTTTCCTCAGAATACACACTATCCTACATTTCTTTCATACAGTGTTGGTCATCCGTAGTCCCTGTGCTGAGGAAAAGAGGGGGGGGGAGTGTGCCACAGTGATTTCACTCCCTCTTTTGTGACATTCAATGGGATTTCTGCATTTCCATTTGCTATGCCAGGCATCCACTTTCTTCTGCCGAGTCCCACCTTTGGAACAGCATGGGGAGAACAGAAGTATTTTCCCCCTAGCTCTCATAAAAGGCGACAGATCTTTAGGTACCTCTGTGTGATTTCTTACATACCTTTGTCTTGCTGAGCTAATTCAGTTCAAAACCTTTATTGGCATTACCAGAGCCAATTCACTCATGTGGAGTCCCTTCAAGTTGACATATCTTCCAACATCACTTATAG
Organism: Furcifer pardalis; assembly: GCA_030440675.1. Taxonomy (NCBI): domain Eukaryota; kingdom Metazoa; phylum Chordata; class Lepidosauria; order Squamata; family Chamaeleonidae; genus Furcifer; species Furcifer pardalis. Next base: position 161,039,768 of record CP126893.1, on the reverse strand, counting down.
TGTTATTTCTCCACAGACACACACAATAGGATGTAAAACTAAAAGTTCTGCATATTCAGGTTTTACTTCTATTACTGTTGGTGTCAAAAAGATATTTATGTAGAAAATAAAGTCCACTGAGCTCAGCGGAGTTGTGAGTTAATCCTTGACCCCCTTCTTCAACTTCAAGGAGGACAAGATATGTGACACCTTTTGTGTTGGAAGTATCTGGATGTCTTGGACTCTGGACTCCCAGATGGAAAACAGATCAGCCATGAGGCCACCCTCCCTGCCTAAATTTGTTTTAGGACTCATTCTGTCCATCCTAGAAGGAATATGACAAACCCTTTCTGATATAAACTTCAGTTTCTGACCAAATACAGGAAAGAACGGTGACATCTTCTTTCCAACTGTCCTGTAGGCCTCTCTGAAGGTCAGCATGTGGTCATCTTGTTACTCCCAAGCATAAAGAAGGGGCTAAAGCTCTCCCTGGATTATTTTCTACTCAGGTGGGGGTGGGGAGTCATTTGAACCACAAACAAGCTGTGGATCCTGACAGGGTTTTTTGGCCATTGTAGAAGCACTCTAACTGCACATACAAATCCACTGCTGAGCCAATAGATGGGAAGAGGCCATAGTCCAGTGATAGCCAACCTTGGCACTCCAGGTGTTCTTGGGCTTCAATTCCCAGAAGCCCAAGTCAGCACTCCTGCTGATCGGGACTTCTGGGAATTAAAGTCCAAGAACAGCTGGAGTGCCAAGGTTCGCCATCAGTGCCATAGTCCATAGCTTGACTTACAGGGCCAGTAAAAAAAATGGTAGACCTCCGTGCTTAATTCTGATTTTGCCCTCTCCTCCCCTTGACTCATTGACTGAATGTGTGGAGCAAGAACACAACACTCAAAATTCATTGTTCCTATTAAGCCAGCCCAAGGTACTATTCTAAGCATGTTTCCATTGTCAAAAAAGAAAGGCAACTCTTTGTTGTTTAGGAAAGCAGGAAATAATGCAATGTTGAATCCAATGAGAAAAGGCAAAAAAAAATGCTGTTACATACAGAACCAGCCTATTTATATAGTTATCCTGTGAAATTTATAGTTGCCTGATCCAGTTGCTTGTTCTGCCACATGTATTTATTTACTTCAGCTGCTTTGCTGATTCACAAAACAAATGCTTTTGATCAATAAAATCCTGTTTACTTTTCTGTATTATATGTGAATACAATCTGGATTTTTTTTTAAAAAAAAGTGTTATTATTTTTATTTATTTATTTTGATTTATTATCCCGCCCCAATCAGGCGAACCTGACTCTATTAAAGACTACTCTTCCTGGCGTGATTGCCTCTTATGTCAGAGTTACTGTTTCTATCCTTTATTTATATTTATGTATTAAATTTCTATCCTGCCCATCTGGGAAATTTTCCCACTCTGGGTGGCAAACAATAGTTAAAACCAAAAAATATGCACACAATAACAATTGATGGGAGAATGTTCTTAAAAGCCTCTTTAAAGAGTATTTGTCATCATTGTCGGCTGCTACTCCTACCAGAGGATACATTTTTCCTGGTAGTCATTTCCTCAGTTGATGGATGTGTTTCTGGTGACTCAATAAACCAATCCTGCCATGAAACATGCGGCCACACGCATTACACTGAGGATGTGGTTGGGTTTGACGAAGCTTCTGTGCTTGTTGCTTAGCCTCTTCATGTCTGCTGTGTTCTTCAAATTGATCGGTAGCAGCAGAGATGGTTTGACATCAAAGTGGGGCATCTATGGCCACTGTGAAACATGGACCCTCTTCTCGTCAAGACATCAAAAAGCTCGAGTACTTTCACCAACAGAAGCTAAGGTCCATCTTGAACATCAAACAGTATTAAGATGTTTCTTAAAAACATCCAATGATCCATTATCTACTTCAAAGGAACTGAAATCAACCCATAGGTTTTGTTCCATTTCATTCTAACAACACGGTGGGGCCAAGGCAGCTCCCCAAAGCTAGAAGCAGTTGGTTCCTCAGTGAGCCAAACACTGACTTAAATTTCAACACTCCTTGACCAACTTTAGTACAGTAATACACCGGGTAACGTAATGACTTGGTTCTTTTTTCCTCCCTGTATTTAAACTACAGGGAGAGAGAACTGCTTCCGTCTTTATTTCCCTCCCTGTATGTAAACTACAGGGAGGGGAAAAGAGAGATGTGATTGGTTCTCTAGAGAACCAATCACGTCTCTCTCTTTCCCCCTTCCCTGTAGTTTAAATACAGGGAGGGAAATAAAGAGACAAGGAGTCTCTGTGACTGCAGTAGGGTCAGGGAAAAGGCGGGTGCTTTTCCCCGACCCTACTGCAGTCGCAGAGACCGCTGCAGGTGGGGGGTGGATTGGGTAGTTCTACCCAAACCACCCCACACCCGCAGACCATTGCATTGGATAACGCTAAGAATCATCCAGAATCATTATCCGATGCAAGTTTTTTCCAAAAAACTTGCATCGTTATCCGATTCTAACATTATCCGATGCAATTGTTATCCAGGGTATTACTGTAGTTGTCACACTGCACTGGCAGTATGTAAAGTTAGAGCCTTGTATTATCCAGCTATAGGTCAATTTGATACACATTTTTCAGCTTTGAAACGGACTTCGGCTAGATTGCCTGGATTGGAACAGCAATGTTATAACATATGGGCATCAGTTTCCATATTGTTGTGGCTGCAGTGGCTCAAGTGGCTAAGCCACTGACTGGAAGGTGGGAAGTCAGCAGTTTGATTCCTGAGTACTGCAGGGCTGCATGAGCTCCTGTCTTTCTCCCAGTTCCTGCCAACCTAGCAGTTCGAAAGCAAGAAATTGCAAGTACAGGAGATAAATAGAAAGCACTTAGGTGGGAAGGTAAACAGCGTTCCGTGCGCTCCAGTGTCTAGTCATGTCTGCCACATGACCATGGAGATCTCCATCACCACTAGGTAGGCTTTAAAAGCAGCTCTAACCCCAGTGTTCAATTAATGTTGAAAGATGTAGCCTTTGAATTAGCCATTGGGTGTTGGTAAGTTTAGCAGTACTGAAGTATGCCATCATTTATCTAACAATTGGGAATTTGTCAGGCAGGGGGGAAATTCATGATGATTCCTGGAAAGAGTCCCTATATCAGGGGTTCCCAACCTAAGGCCTGTGGGCTGGATCTGTCCTGTGGCACCATTTCATGTGCCCCCACCCCTCCAAGGGCATTTGAGAGAAAAATGGTCACCCCTTTGAAGCGATTGGGACATGAAATGGTGCTGCAGGCTGGATTCGGCCTGTGGGCCTTAAATTGGTTTATCCTAAGATTTAGGCAAAAAACCTTTTTTTTCTTGTGATACGAATCCATTACTTCAGGCCCTACCTTCTTTGAGTTACCGAAAGCAAGGTTTTTTCCATCTTCCACAAAGCCTTTGAAAGAAACCTAATAATTCCGCCTGGGTGGTATGCAAAACATTTAACATCTTTTCATAAGATTACTCTTTCCCCCCTGAATTCTCTTATGTTTCTTCAAATGCAATAACTGAGGGAAATATTTCCATATTTAAACATTTTTAAAAGCTTCCCTCTACTGTGGATATGAACATGTTGCCCAAATAATGAGTTAAGCAGAAATGTTCACCCCATTTTACAATCCTATACAGTATGTTTATATCCTATATCAGATATATTAGAGACCAAGTGCCAAAACCGAGAGGTGGGGTGAACTCTGTGTTGGGGGGGGGGGGGAGGAAATGCTGCCATTGGGCTGTGGGGCAAACTATGTGCTGGGGGAGGAAATGGTCCCATTGGGCTGTTGGGCAGATGGGCGGGGTGAACTTTGTGCTGGAGGAGGGAGGAAGCACTCCCATTGGGCTGCTGGGCAGAGGGATGGGACAAACTCTGCTGAGAGAGGAAGCGCTCCCATTGGGCTGCTGGGTAGATGGGCAGGGTGAACTCTGTGTTGGGGAAGGGAGGAAGCACTCCCATTGGGCTATTGGGCAGAGGGATGGGGCAAATTATGTGCTGGGGCAATGGCATGCGTGTCCACAAAAAGGGCTCTGAGTGCCCCCTCTGGCACACATGCCATAGGTTTGCCACCACTGCCCTGTATGAATCCCCTTGAAGCATATGATTTCAGATAGTTTAGTTACAGGCAGCTTGTGACAGGATCACTGGAGATCCCCTCTTAAATCTGGAAAGGATTTCCCTTCATTTGGCCCACATGCTGATCTTAAATTTAATAAAAAATGATTGGCAGTGAATGTTTCCTCCTATGCAGTCTCTAAACAGCAGAAAGTAAAAACATTTTCCCACATTACTAAGAGTTCATCAGCTTTCTCCTCATGTGGCCTCACTGGTGAATCAAAGGCTTATCTCTTCTCTGTGTAGTTTCTCTGGTGTGCATTCTCTGGTGGATCACAAAGTCTTCATTGCGAGTATAACCTTTCCCACAGTCTTCACATTTGTACGGTTTCTCTCCTGTGTGGATTCTTTTATGCCTCACAAGCTGTGAATTCTGAGCAAAAGATTTCTCGCATTCCTGGCATTTATATGGTTTTTCTCTGGTGTGGACTCTCTTGTGGGTCACCAGGTTTGCAATCTGAGCAAAACTATTCCCACACTCGAGGCACCTGTATGGTTTTTCTCCTGTGTGAACTCTCTGATGATTCACAAAGGTTTTATTCTGGGCAAAACATTTCCCACACTGTTGGCATTGGTACGGCTTTTCTCCTGTGTGGACTCTCTGATGGTTCGCCAGGGTTTTGTTCTGAGAGAAACATTTCCCGCATTCCTGGCACTGGTACGGTTTCTCTCCTGTATGGACTCTCTGGTGGTTCAAAAAGGTTGTGTTCTGAGCAAAACACTTCCCACAGTCGTGGCACTGGTAGGGTTTCTCGCCTGTGTGGATTCTCTCGTGATTCACCAGGTGTGACTTCTGAGTGAAACACTTTCCACACTGCTGGCAATGGTATGGTTTCTCTCCAGTGTGGAGCGCCTGGTGATTCGTGAGGTGAGAAGTGTGAGCAAAACATTTCCCACACTCCTTACACTTGTACCGTTTGTCTCCCGTGTGGACGGAGTGATGTATCACAAGGTGTGACTTCTGAGTAAAACATTTCCCGCACTGCTGGCATTTGTAAGGCTTCTCTCCCGTATGAATTCTTTGATGGATCACAAGGTCTCCTTTGGAAGCAAAACATTTCCAGCATTCTGTGCATTTGTGTGGTTTCTCTCCTGTATGGACTCTGTAGTGGATCATCAGCTGGGAATTGCCATAGAAACCTTTCCCACATTCCTGGCATTTGTATGGTTTCTCTCCCGTGTGAACTCTTTGGTGCCTCACAAGTTGTGGATTAGAAGAAAAACAGTGTCCACACTCCTGACATGGGTATGGCTTCTTCTCTCGGTGGGTTCTCATGTGCTTACTAAGGTATGAAGTGGAAACAAAATCTTTCCCACACTCCTGACATCTGTACGGTTTCTCTCTTGCATGGACTCTTTGGTGGTTCCAAAGCTGCGACCGAGAAGGAAAGAGTTTCTCACACTCTTGGCATTTGTATGGTTTTTCTCCTGTGTGGACAGTTTGGTGGACCTGAAGGTGTGAGTTCTGCCCAAAAGACCTCCCACAATCCTGACATTTGTAGGGTTTTTCTCCTGTGTGGACTCTGTAGTGAATCACAAGTTGGGAATTGGAAGCAAAACCTTTCCCGCACTCCTGACATTTATATGGTTTTTCTCCGGTGTGGACTCTTTGGTGGATCAAAAGGCTGCTTTTCCAAGGAAAGGATTTCCCGCACTCCTGGCATTTATGCAGTTTCTCTCCTTTATGGCCTTTCAAAGAGTTCGAAAAGTGTGATTTGTGAGTCACATCTTTTTCCCGAGACAGTTCAAGATGACAACCTTTCTTTTCAGCATGGACACTCTTGTGAACCAACACTGCCATCTCGAGGAGAAAGCATTTCCCACATATTTTACATTGGTAGGGCTTCTCTCTGCTCCGAGGCGCCTCTTTGGCAAAGGTTTGTCCATATCTCACAAGATTCAATTTTTTAATAGAAGACTTCTCAGGCTTGGCACATTCTTTTGCTCCTCTCCAGTTATATGCTGGGGAGAAAGAGAAGTATAAAAACTTTGAGCATGAAGCTGAGAAGGAACCAAACAAATTGTAATATTCCTAAAGAGAAGACTTCAAACAAACCAAATAAATATACTATAAAGAAAGGGCTGTGGTGGCTCAGTGGTTAAGATGCTTACGTTGTTGGCTGGAAGGCCAGCAAGTTGGCAGATTGAGACCTGGGTACTGCATGACGGAGTGAGTGCCCATCTCTGTCCCAGCTCCTGCCAACCCCACAGATTGAAAGCAAGAAATTGCAAGTAGATAAATAGGGACCACTTCCATGGGAAAAGATCTTGGGGACCTGAAAGGTGCCTCATTCGAGCGTCCCCTGAGCAGTTTCTCCAGAAAAAAATCCTTTCAACCCAGAATAATTTCTGACATGAAATAATAATAATAATTGTTGTTGTTGTTGTTATATAAAGAAAAACAAGAAACATTTTAAACCCTTCCCCCCCTCTCTTCATAGGTATGTGGTGTCTGTGTTAAGAGTATTTTACACTGCAGATTTATTATTTTACCAGGCATTTTAAGAACTGTTTTTAGACTACAGCACTTCTTTATCTTGCCGTTTTATTTTGTCTTCACCTGTTTTTTTTCCTCTTTTCTGATAGCCATCTTCTGTCTTTACTTATTATTTTATTATTTACATTTTTATTGTACATCAGTCTAAGAAACTTATTTGCTGTGGGAAGGCATTCAGAAAGCAGAATAAATGAAATGTGTGGGGTGCGGGCCAGACGGTCAGCTCAGCCGGCTGCCTCTTTTGACACCCCCCCCCCTCCTTGTTAATCTTTTTAACTTTTTAAACTTTCCGACAAAGAGGTATTACCCACAAACTTGCCTGGTCTGGTCTCCAATATTTCTAGTCCCTTCCATTCCTGAGAATCTGGCACCTGCAGATTTTCTTTCTCTTCTGTTTCTGAAACAGGTTCAGGCATTGAAACTGGTGGTTCAGTTAGAAGAAGGAGGGAAGCAATCAATCATACAATACAGTAGAAACATTTGTGTGCCTTTCTGTAACAACATTTAAGAATCGCTCAAAGGGACAAAGCAAGCATAATGCCATCGGGGATAGTAAATGAGATCTTGTTTGAACAGCACTGGAAAAGCCAGGAAAATAGATCCGCAAAAGTGATCTCCACAAAGGTGAATGTATTGTAGATTTTTTCAGCCATTTACCATCATCCTGGCTCAAAGTTTTAGACATGAGAATGGGACTGAACATTGTTCCTCCTTGAGTTAAAGAATTCTACAATAATAATTTCATATCAAAAATTATTCTGGGTTGAAAGCAGCAGTTGCGAATGCACAGGCACATTTTACTTCAGCTTCTGGTAGCAGTGAGGGCGCCACGGGCCGGGGGCAGACCACAGACTGTAGTCTGGCCACCCCTGGGTTAGAGCAAGGGTGGGAAACCTTAAGACCACATGTGGCCTTCTAGGTCCTTACGTAAGGACTCAATCCAGATTTTACAGAACAAATCCTTTTATTTTTATTACTACATTTTCTTTGCTTGTCTTTCATATTTATATTTTATTTTAGAAGTGGTAGCCGTGTTAGTCTGTGCAAGCATATCAGAGTAAACAAAACAACAACCAAAAAGACAAAAAATGTTGTGGCACTTTAAAGACTAACTCCTGTATTTTAATGTTAGCTTTCGTGGATCAGGTCCACTTCGTGAGACATAAGAGTGAGACCATGAGGCTATGAAGCCATGAGGTTTCACTCTTATGTCTGATGAAGGAGACTTGATCCACGAAAGCTAACATTAAAATACAGGAGTTAGTTTTTAAGGTGCCACAAGGTTTTTGTCTTTTTTGTTGTTGTTTTGTTTACTCTCTGATATTTTATTTTAGTTACTTTAAAATTAACAAATAATTTTCATTTAAAAAAATATTAACAGACAGTAGTTAGATTTTTACAAAATAATGTACGTTTTTAAGTATATCTAATTGAAGTTTCTTGAATGCAGCCTTATTTGATTACAGCTAAACTGATGCGGTCTTCTGAAAGGAAAAGGTTCCCCCACCCCTGGGCTAAAGGCGAAAAACTAACATCAGTAAAAAGAAAAATGGGTTTAGAGTAAAGCAAGGTTCTTACCAAAAGATGAAATTATCTTATAGTTGTCCAACATGACCTTCCTGTATAAAGATCTTTGATTCCAATCCAGCAATTCCCACTCCTCCTCTGTGAAATACACAGCCACATCTTCAAAGGACACCAGTCCCTAAAAGAGTAAAAGAAATGTCCCTAACAAAGATGCATACTGTGTAAAGGGAATGCCGATGGTACTCCTGATGCTCTCCTGATGGAATTTAGCCAATGTGGAATTATTGATGGAGAAGAGAACTTTGAATGCTTCCTCCATTCCATTCCTGGAAACTGAAACATAACTGCCCAAGAAATTGTGATGCCTGAAGTAGAATAGGAAATGGTGTCCCTCCTTTTGTCCTGGGCAAAGTGCAAAATTGTCAGAGCAAGCCAAACCAACATTCAATTGGCACAAGAAATCAAACAAGCCACTTTTCTCCATCACTGGTGGTAAATATTCATCAAGAACAAATCAGAGATCTAAAAGTCTGCTGCTTCGTTCCTCCCAATGGTAGGGGAAATCCAGACTGACTGGAATGTAATTAATATTAATAAGCGAAATAAATAAATATTCATTTTAGTGTATGGCACTTGTACTCATTGAGTCAATACCTGTATATAACAAAACAAATATATATATAAACTGTATAAAATTAAACATTACTGTATTTGCCAGCATATAAGACACATAAGAGTATAAGACACGCCCCATTATTACCAAAATAACCCACTATAGCCCACTATATACAGTACAAGATGCACTCCATTTTCCCAGTGTATTTTAAGGGGGGGAGTGGGACTTATACACCAGCAAATACAGTAATTTATAAACAAACATATAAACAATTTATAGAAAAAAGAAACCTTTCACTTCTTCTATCTGTTCTTCACCAAGTTTTATTCCATGACACGGCAGCTTTTTCAATTTTATAAACTTGGTTTTAGTTTTGTTGACCTTAATACCTATTTTTGCACCTTCTCTGTCCAGCTCTGTAAGCATGTGTTGCAGCTCTTCTGTTGTATTACTTATCAGGGCAATGTCATCGGCAAACCTCAAACGGTTTAATTTCTCACCATCTATTGTGATCTCGTCAGTCCAGTTTAACTTTTGTATCACCATTTTGAGGCAAGCAGAGAACAGCTTAGGTCAGGCTTTCACAATGTTTTCCTGCCAGGGGCTGGACCCGCCCCCAACACTCCCCGCCAGGGGCTGGAGGAATGTTGGTGCCTACTGCTTACGTTTTAGTGGTAACCGATGGTGGCGATGATCACACCATTTTTGCAGCTTTCCCTCTATCCCCCACTGCTTCCCAAGGCGGCGGGAGGCATTTCGGAGCAATATCGCTCTGTTTGGATAATTTTCCAACACTTCCCCAATTTGTTTTGGCTGCTTGAATGAGCCGCTGGGCAACTTCCTGGTTCTATGCTAGGAACCAAGCCACTGACGCAAGCTCTGCCTGACACCAGAAGTTGCCCAGCAGCATGTTGGAGCAACTGAAACAAAGTGGGGAAGTGTCAGAAAATTACCCAAATGGAGTGAAAATGCTCCAAAAAGCCTCCTACCACCCTGGAAAGGCTGTGGAAAAAAGTGTGAAAATGGTGCAATCGCCACTGCTGCAGTAAGTGATGCAATATGACTTCTGGGGGTCGGGGGACAGGTCTAGAGGTGCCCAGGTGGCCACCACAGGCTGGATTGATGATATCCATGGGCCAGATTAGGGTAGGGGTTGTGAATGCCTGGCTTAGGTGGCATTGTATCCCCTAGTTTGACCCCTTTGCAAGTTGGGATTCGTATTGGATTGCTGAAGAGGGTAAAACATGTGAAATTGTCCTTTTGCACTACTTGGATTAATTTGAGGTAACAATCACTAACTATTTATGTTTGCAAACAGCCAGATGCAGTGTGAATTAGCAAAATGTTCCCAGGGTTCCTACATCTTCTGCTCAGGAACCAAATACCTCAATAACTACTTTACCTCACTAAAGCAAAGGCCCCATTTTGATTCATTACAGTTTAGAACAGGGGTGGCCAAACTATGGCTTGTGGGCCATCCCTGGCCCATGGCCCCATTCCATGTGGTCTGCTGCCACCCTCACTGCTACTGGAAGCAGAAGTGGACATGTTTATGACATCCATAAAACACGCCTGTGTATGCTTAAACGTGCCCATGCCTACTGTAAATGCTGACATAAACCAACTTGTGGCTGTTGTAAATGCATTTACAACAGCTGTGGACATTTTTTACAGCAGCATTTATGGTGGGAGGAACCACAAGACTGGACCACTCAGCTGTCATGCCCGTGGCATGAAAAGTTTAGGAACCCCTGGTTTAGAAAAATAAGAAAAGTAGTTCTATACTTACAATTGATTCAGAGATACAGTATAAACATGTGCTCTGCTTTGTGAAAGTTCTTTTCAGTAAGGCCAGTCATGTGGCCAAAACAAAATGGTGATCTCAAACATATACCATATATAGAGTATAAGTCGAGTTTTTTTAGCCCCCAAAATGAGGTCCAAAAAGATGACTCGACTTATACACAGGTCAATAACCACAAGAGTCCAAAACTGCACTGGATTTGTGCAGTTCGGCTTCAGGAGAGGGGAAAGAAAAACAGATGTTCAGCGGGCCATTACCACAGGCAGCCACAAGAGGGCACGAATCACAATTTCCCATTTAAATGCATTGGAAATCATGCTGCGGTTGCTCCAAAATACTCCACAAGATCAACTCGCAGTTTCTGTCACACTTTGATCTGGTGCCCCTTTTCTCCATCACAAACCTTTGATGCAGCAACACAGAATCACCTACCTTGGATGCTTCTACGGCAGCCATTTTGACTCCTTTAATCCACATTGTTCTGCATTGCGATCAGTGATGGGATGTCCCCGGTTCCAGACGGTTCCCTGGAACCGATAGGACCAATTCCGGAGGGTTCTCCAGGAGGGGAGTCCACTTTTGGGGCGTCCGGTTCCGGACGCCTCACCGAAAGAATTTTTTTTAAAAAAAAATTGGAGCTAAAATGGCTCCAATTGACTGCGCATGCGCAGAAACTCAATCTGACGCATTGCGCATGTGTCAGATTGAGTTTCTGCACATGCGCAGTCAATTGGAGCCATTTTAGCTCCAATTTTTTTAAAAAATTGTTTAAAGCTTTCAGGACGGCGGCGGCGGCGGCACCAGCCCTCTGAGAAGGGCACCTCCCCCGCGGTACGTTGAGGGCTGCCTGGGCCGTCCGCTGCCAACAAGCCCCATGCCCTGGGGACGCCTGGCGCGGTGCACCGCTGACGCCTCCTCCTCTGCCGGGCGGCTGTGGGCTGGGTGACTGCAACCGCCGTCCGCCGCCGCCAGAGCTGCCGCTGGCTGCATTCCTGTGGCCTCCTCCTTGAGCCGGTCCCTTTTTAGCCCGGCGGCGGTGCGGCATGGGGACGGCCCAGGGAGGCTCGGCAGCCGCGGCTGGAGCCACCGCCAGAGCCACTGCTGCCCGCCGCCCCTGGCCGTGGCCGGAGCTGGGCTAAAAAGGTACCGGCCCGAGGAGGACGCCACAGGGGTGCAGGCAGACTCCGGCGGCGGCGGCTGTGGACGCAGTCGGGGTGCCGGGTCCCAAGAAAGGTAAGCAAGGGGTAATTTATTTGTTTTGGGTGGGTGGTTGTTTTTATTTTATTTATTTATTTATTTGTGTCTGGGTGGGTGGGCTGAGAGGGAGGGGGTGTGTGTGTATGTTTATTTTTATTTATTTTTATTTTTGGCCCCGCCCACAACGTCATGACGTCATGACAACGGCTTCGGCCATGACGTCATGACGTCATGACATTGGCCACGCCCATGACGTCCGTGACGTCATGGCGTGGTAGTAGAATTTTTGTCATCCCATCACTGATTGCGATGGAGACCTCACGGTGCCCACTGTAAATGGGATAAAAGTAAAACAAAGGGCAAATGTTTGAGACAGGCACATATTTCCATGACTCACACTCATGCAGAAGGCGAAGCCCAGGGATGCACAAGTTGCTGGGGGTGGGGTGGGATGCTGCCCGTTAGCCTGATGCCCCAGCATGGGCCTGCAGGCATGCCTCTACACCAGAGTACACAGAACGCTGTTACCTTTCCCACCAAAGTGGTACCTATTTCTCTACTTGCAATTTATTGCTTTTGAACTGCTAGGTTGGCTGAAGCTGGGACAGAGATGTGAGCTCACTCTGTTGTGCCGTATTTGTGTCTTGAACTGCTGACCTCCTGGCCTTCCAGTCAACAAGTTCAGTGTCTTAACCACTAAGCCACTGCAGTCCCTTAGACACACCAAAAAGGGAGAGAATCTTCTGCCGGCCCTCCTCTCAATCCTCTCCAAGTTTGGTGAAGTTTGGAATAGCTTCTCTATCCTTTGTTCAAGTTTAAATCTCTTTATGACTTGTACTATGATTCCTTCACCTGAGTTGCCTGTGATATAAATGCCATTTCCTCCAGGCCTCGTTGATCTGGAAAAGACAAATCAGATCAAATCAGGCTTCATGGGTAAGAAAACCCTCCTGCAGAATACAACAAAAGAAAAAGAAACAAATAAAGGACAAGAAAAGAAAAGAAAAGAGAGAAATGCTCCCATTAGGTGTATCATCTGAAACATGGAAGCTGTGAGCTAATCAGAGTCTTTATCCTGTTTCCCCCCATCTTCCTGCCTTAAGAGTCAAACTATCTCAAGTAAAATCAAAAATATAAAATTCAAACACAACAATGCAACATTGTAAAATAGCAATTACTACAAGAGCCTTCCATCAAAAACAAGGAAGAGGCTAGCCTTGAGTTCAGATTAAACTACGCTTTGAGATCCTGATTATTAAACTGGTGTTAAACCAGATTCTAAACCTTTTGAAGGTGAAGTAAAAAAAATTAATTTATTGTTTTATAAAACACATAAACAAAGAAAACAGAAGAACAAATATGCAAATACACAAACATACCAATATACAACTACTTCATCCAACCCTGCAACCCATCCCGGTGCTGTACAAAGTGAAATTTGCTTATTCTATCTTATTAATATATACTTTTCTTCTTTTACCTTTCCAAAAATTTATACACTTCCTGACACGGCTTCTCTCCATTCTTGTTCGTCAGCCCAAATATAACAAATGGCTTCCATACTTCCCAAAATGTATTTTTAGTAATCATTCCTTTCTTTACCTTCAGTTCTGTCATTAATTTGTCATTTAGCGCCAAGCACCAAATGTTTCTGTACCATCTATCTTTACTTAGTACAAACTTTTCTTCGTAACTATCAGCTCTTTCTTATTATTGTCTACCTTGATATCATCAACCTCTCCTAACGTTACAACTTTGGGACTTAATCTAATTGTAACCTCCATAATTTTCCCAAGTTCCCCTTCTACCGTATCATTCTCCAGAATTTATTCACATATTCACATCCCCACCACATATGTAGGTATGTACCAACTTCTTTCCCGCATCTCCAGCACACAGTGCTCCCTCTCCTACTCATTTGATGTAGTCATGCTGAGGTCATGTAACATCTCCAAGGCTTCTCACCAATTGTAATACCCAATTCCTTCTCCCATACTTTCCTTAATTTTTGTTGCGGTTCTTCATTTTTATTTAAGACCTGGTATATTTAACCAACTAGTCCTTTACTTGTAATTAATCCCCTTCTTAATTTATATATCAGTTCCTCAAATAGGGTTAACTGTCTATTCGAATGACCTTTACCTCTTGTTTTTCTATCCCACTTTTCCACTTGTATACAGTACTTTGAAACCAGTTCAACCCTAATTTCATATACAGTGGTATCTCATATAACGATTTTAATCCATTCTACAGGGCTCGTTGTTGTATGAAACAATTGCTATATGATGCATGAATCATATGGTGATTTTCCTTATGGGATGCATCATACAGTACAATGATTTTTATTTTTATTTTTTGCTAAGTGGTTTTTCCCATTGAAAAATTGTTGTACGAATTTTTCCATAGGGAAAATTGTTATGAGGGACGCCATTTCCCCCAAAAACCTAATTGTTATGCAATTTCGTTGCTATACAGAGCGATTGTTGTATGAGGTTCCAATGTATACCTCATCTCTCTTCTCTTGGTTATTACATTTTACTATCCACTGTTTTAATAGCTGGAGGAGAGTTTTGAGAGTCCCCTGGACAGCGAGGAGAACAAATAGCTCCCTTGAAGGTCATATAGTAAAGATGAAGCTAAAGTACTTTGGACATCAAATGAGAAGAGAGGATTCACTTGAGAAAGCCTTGATGCTGGGAAAGGTGGAGAGCAAAAGAAAAAGGGGGCGGCCAAAAATGAGATGGCTAAATGGTATTGTAGAGACAATGGGCACAGAGCTGAGCGAGTTGAGGAGGATGGTGGAGGACAGAAGTGCCTGGCGGACAGTGGTCCATGGGGTCGCAAAGGGTCAGAATCGACTGTGCAACTGAACAACAAATTCTGTACTAAATTTTGTAAAGTAAAATGTCTATTTCAAACACATTGGGTAAAGGTTGCCCTTTCTCGAAAGCCAGTCATATCTGACTTTATGGTCAGTGCTCATCTCTATTTACAGCCAAAGAACCAGCGCTGTCTGTGTCTGCAGACGTTTCCGTGGAGATGTGACAGGCATGACTAGACACTGGAGTGCACTGAATGCTGTTTATATTCCCACCAAAGTGATACCTGTTTACCTATTTGCAATTTCTTGCTTTTGAACTGCCAGGTTGCTAGGAGCTGGGTCAGAGACAGGAGCTCATTTCCGTCGTACAGTACTGGGGTCCTGAACTGCTGACCTGACAACCTTCCAGTTGTTAACTTCAGGATCTTAACCATTAAGCCACTGCAGTTCCTTTAAACACATTAGGAAGTGGCAAAACCTGATAAAGTGGGCCTTGTTTCCACTTTTCAGGAAGATCAGCTTCAACCTGTGCAGGAGCAGGAACCAGGCTTTCTGGATTGGGGAAGAAGATAGAAATAGGTTGGGTTTTATATAAACGTGGGATCTAGAATCTCTTTCTTGCAAAACTGTGATTTGACATTTCAGACTGAGAGAAGTTCAGTTATTGGAAGCTCCTTACCACAAATATCTCAATACCGCCCAGTACCAGGTCTTATTGTTTTTCTTACTTCCAAAATTGAGGGCTTGCAGGCTACTATTACCAACCCTTGTCCAACTAAATATTGTATTTCCATTTTAAGACCCAAGTAATAAATGACCAGGAGTTTAGTGGTTAAGAAGACGCAGAAGTTGATGACTGGAAGGTAGGTAGGTCAGCACTTCGAGACGCCAGTGCTGCATGACGGAGAGAGCTCCCATGTTGTCCCCATCTCTGTCGCAGCTCCTGACAACATAGCAGTTCAAAAGCAAGAAATTGCAAGTAGATAAATAGCTTCTTAACCACTGAGCCACCGCAGCCCCCAGCAAGGCCATTTAAAAACCAGTAGGGAAGCTGCTACACATCCCCCCTCCAGACCAGATCTCCCACCTTCCCCTGCCTACAGCCCTGCTGGACTGGGAGTGATGGAACTCCCACACCCACATTTTAAAAACTAAAAATGCAGAACCTCACGATTTTCTCGCCTCTTCCTTTTTCCCTACCCGGGAATCGATCCGACATGGGCCCGCCTTACTACCTTTAATTCTCAATTTGCAGGACCCCACCACCCATCCCCCTTTAAATCCAGTTCGAGGTGGGGTTTGAGTGAGAACGTCCCTCTTTTGATATAGGGCAGTGCTCCCGATCACGTGACTGAAGCCCACGGCGGGCTCCTGGCAAGGCAAAAGGAAAGCCTCAGCCAGTCGATTCCTGAGCACATAGATCAGGAGCAAAGGCCAGTGTCGTTGATAGGAACCCTACAAGAAAGAGCCGTTCAAAGGCAGGGAAATAAAAGGTTCTGCGGATTCTCCTCCTTGTCTCTCCCTTTCTTACTTCCCAGAGCAAGACAGTCTCATCTCCTGTTACTGGGGCAGCCCGGGTCCATTGTTGCTGCTCGGCTCTTACCACAGTCCATCCTTGGGCTGATAGTACAAGAGGACAGGTCTCTGCCCCGAGGAGTCTACAGGTCCGACACGATGGCAACGCCATGCAAGCCAAAACTCAAGTGACCATGAAGCCTGCCCTATTCCCAATCCCATCATCCTTTTATTCAAATCGATTTCTAGGTTCCAAGTATTTCTGTCCCAGCTCGGCGAGTTCGAAAACAAGAAATTACAAGTAGATAAACCATTTCGGCAAGAAAGGTAACAACGTTCTGTGCGCTCTGGTGTCTAGTCATGCCTGCCTCATGACCACGGAAACGTCTGCAGATGAGCACAGGGCTAGCTCTTTGGCTGTAAACGGAGATGAGCATCGATCCCTACAGTTGGACATGAAAGGCTGTTGAGCAGGAGAGCTTTACTATTTGCGTATTTATTATTATTATTATTATTATTATTATTATTATTATTATTATTATTATTATTATTATTATTATTATTATTATTATTATTATTATTATTATTATTATTATCCCACCCATTTGAGATGGAATCTCTCTCTGGCGGCTATATTTATATTGTGGATAGCAAGAGTATTTAAAGGTAAAGGTCACCCTTGCTCAAAAGCCAGCCGATTCCAACTCTAGGGTTCAGTGCTCATCTCTGTTTCATAGCTGAAGAACCAGCACTGTCTGCTTCTGCAGACGTTTCTGTGGTCATGTGGCAGGCACCAGAATGCAAGGAAACATATCTATCTAAACACTCCATCTAATTAGTCCCTATACCACAGGAATAGAACTTGAGCACTAACCAATACAAAGATTTTTCTCAAGAGACACAGAGTTGTATGAATATATCCAAAGCATTTTTGAAATCTAAATGAAAATGTACACTGAGGCTATGGCTACCTCTTCATTAAATATATCATATAAAACATTTTTTTATCTGATGGAAGACTCGCAGTCATCAAATTCACATTCCCAAAAGCAATTATACAGGGTGGCCTCACAGCACTAAATGGTCCTTGTGCTTCGGGATACAAAATTCCCCATTTATGACTAAGGAGTTCTAATGGCACAGTGGTTAAGCTGCTGTCCTGCAACCAAAAGGTTGTGAATTTGATCCTGACCAGGACGCAAGTTTGACTCAGCCATCCTTCAGAGGTTGGTAAAATGAGTACCCAGCAGGTTGGGGGTTGCCAGCTAACTCCTACAAATAATATCCATCAGTAACAAATACTGGTGCTGGTAACAAAATAAATTACCTTTGCTAGCCTCACCGTTTTGCCTAGAATGAATTAATCTTGCCACAGTAGACAGTTCAACTGAGACTCCATTATCGGGAGTACAATAGCTTACAATTATAGACACTTAGACGTATGAACTCAATTTAAAGGTAAAGGTTTCCCTTGCTTGAAAGGATTTGGGTTGCCATAATAATAATTTCATTACAGAAATTATTCTGGGTTGAAAGGATTTTTGGTGGAGCCATATTCTGCCTTACTGTCATATTTATCAGAAGTTTTTGTCTGGCCAATGTTAAAAGCAAGGTGCTGGACTACTTGGACTTTGGACATATTCATCATACAAAGCTAATTATATAGAGATTCTCAGAAAATTTTGTTCATTCATTTATTATCCACATTTCTTTCACAACTAGAACCCAAGGCAACATATGAAATCTGGTGTGAATTTGTTTAAGGTGGATCCCAGCTTGCCATGAAATGACCCACACACTATGATCTCAGACCCATCCATTGTGGCACATATGAAATTAGAAATGCAGAATTTAACACTGGGACTGCAATGGACTGTTGCAGCCTTGAGGATATGGACACTGTGCACCTTCACAGCCAGTCCATCTGGCATGGCCTCTTCTGCCTCCATGACCGTTGGGAATCAGAAGTGGTTCCTCCTCCACTCATTTTGCTGTTGGGCACAATATGATGGTTTCCAGGGGCATTTCCTCCACTGAGGAGGACCATCACCCCACCTAAAGGGACTTATCCGCCCATAGTTGATGGCCCCTTTAGGGAGTCAGGTTATTTACTGCCGCCCAACATTCAGCGTTGAGTCATTGGCTGTATGGTCTACTCCATTACCATAGCAGGATGTCCAGCCAGACATAAAAGTGGATAAAACAGATATACTGTAGTTTAAAACATATCAGAGTTTATCAAGTGACAATACAATTATTCACTATACAGTACTGTAATAGGAAAACAATAGTGAATTTAAAACAATTTTGAAATGGATCACTCATTTTTTTCAAAGTTCTTTTCTAAGGTAATATGATAAGGAAGAAGCCAATGTGTCTACAGCTGTTCTTGGGACTTTCATTCCCAGAAGCCCTGATCAGCAGGAGTGCTGATCAGGGCTTCTGGTAATTGCAGTTCAAGAACATCTGGAGTGTCAAGGTTCACCATCACTGTAAGAAGCACAAAACTGTGGTCTCTTCTGTCACTAATAAATGTACCTCTAAGGATGACAATGTCAAAAGAAGACCCTCCTAGAAATATCCCAGGAGCTCTGAAGGGTTTGCTATGGGAGATTGTGGAGGATTATAGCTTAGATCCAAGCCATGCAGGACTCATAAAGCTTTTGGAAACTGGCAGTCATGTGCTCTTAATAATTGGTCCTGGTCAACCTTACACAGAGTGTATTACAGTACTCCAAAAGGGGATCTAAACCATCCGGCTTCACCATGGTCAGAGATCAGAAGCCTCCAGGGTGAAAAAATCATCCACTAACTTTAACTGGGTGTAGACTCCTTAGTGCTGGAGACATCTGTGCTTCCAGGCTCAGGCATGGATCCAGAAGTATATCTGAACAATGAATCTGCTTCTCTGCACTTTTTATCTCAGACACGGGGTCTCAAACAACAGGCCACAGGCTAGACCCAGCCCACAGCACCATTTCATGGGATCCGCATCGCTGCCGCCACCAGAAGCGGATGCATTTATGACAGCCATAAATGTGCCCATGGCTGTCACAAACACATTTATGACAGCCTTGGATGCATTTTACGGTGGGGGAGCCACCACTCCAGTCTGCTCAGCTGTCTGAGGGGTGTGGTCCGGCCCTCAGTTTTAAAAGGTTGAGAACCCCTCCCTGATCTAGGACATGCTGATTCTCTGCTTTCTGATCTTTCTTCTCCCTCACATGGAACGTTGCGGCTTTAATTTCTTCATCCTCATTCAAATCATTATTCATGCCAGCCATGGTTCAGAATGAAAACAACTTCTTGTGACTGAACACAGAAAAAAAATAAGGTTGAGTGTCATCAGCAGAAAAATGGTGCTGGAACCCTAGATTTTTGAAATCTCTCTTGCTTTTCCCCCATTACACATTAACCAGCATGCAAGACACAGATCATCAAGCAGCTCATTTCAGATCTGTTAGGACATTTTTCTTTTGTGGGCTATTGTACAAAGATTGCTGCCCAGTGGAATAGTGCAACTTTAAGGCCCTGCAAGTGTTTTAAACACAGGTGTACATAATAGAGCCAGAGACTGATTCCCCTGCTGTGCATGCCTCGTCTACGTGCTCCTGAAACAGCCCAGCTGTGGCTGATTAGAGAATCTGCCCAGCAACACCAGGGTATAACTGTGGCCCTCTGGGAAGGGTCTACAAAGGAGGTTGTCATACTGAGGAGGCTGTCACACTGAAGAGAAGGACTGAGCTACTGAGAGACTACAGAGAGAGACTGCTGAAGGAGGTCATGCTGTCGATGAGAGTTTTCTTCCACAGAGAAGGAAGAACTGCTGAAGATTACCAGGACTCTGTGCATGATCTTGGGATTGGAGCCAACAGAAGAATCCAAGCTGTGTACCAACTATGGGGCTTGGAGAGAGAGACTATTGTTGTATAGACCTGTGTATGTCTGTCTTCCCCTCACTGTTAAGTAAAGTGCACCCTTCACTGAAGGCATATGTGTGTGTGTCATTGCACCAAAAGCTTTCGGTACTCTGCTATCGAGACACACATATCGCTAGGGGAATCCCTGACAAGATCTTTGCCCATACAGCAAACCAGCCATCCCAGGAATACATAGGAACAAACCAACCTCACTAAAACTTAATAAACATAAACCGTACAGTTAAAAATTACACAAACATATCTTATTTTCTGATAAATGTACACCTTCCTGAATCCAAATCAGGGAAAGGTAACAAGTGTTTCATGCACTCCAGCCTCTAGTCATGCCTGTCGCATGACCATGGAAATGTCTGCAGATGCAGCCAGCGCTGGCTCTTTGACTGCAAACAGAGATGAGCTCTGCCTCTTAGATTCAGACACAACTGACTTTCGAGCAAGATAGACCTTTACTTTTGCTATACCTAGCAAGATCAGATAGAAACAAAGATCAGAAAGGGTCATCTTTTCCTGCCGCCCTCCTGACTTTCACAAAAGCACTAGTCTAGTCAGTCTTGGAACCAAAACATGGAATTACCTTGATCTTGACTAAGTCCACCAGGACTATTCCTATAAGAGGCTGTTTTTACAGAGATTCTCAAGAAGCCTATTCGCAAATATTGGCAAAGAAATTCTCCTCGAGGTCACTGAAATTCTTTTCCTGGGGAACATTTTTACTACCAATTAGATAAAAAGGATTCTTCACTTGCTATACTGGCTGGGGAATTTAGAAAGTTGCAAGTCTAACCTTTTAAAGACTGTTCCAATCACCTACAACACGGCTTCACTCCTGTAGGGACTTGTATTGATGGTGAACCACTGTGAAGAATATATTTCCAACACTCCATGCTTTTTGGGTGTTTATTAGGCGTGATGTCTCAAAAAAAAAAGCATCTTCAAAGCACAGAGCAATGATGACGCTTCCCTACTCACTGAATTTTATCAAAAATAGTAAAGAAATCAATTGCCACACTAGAAGTATTCAAAGTGGTAGCCATGTGAATCTGTGCAAGCATATTAGACAAGAAACTTTTAAAAAGACAAAAATGTTGCATTGTAAAGACTGCTATATTTTAACGTTGTAGTAGATAGATGCAACATGATTATTGTAGTATTACTCATTTTGTAATGAGCTCACCTTTCAGATTGTAAATTTTGCACTTGCAGTCATACTGTGAAAAATGACAATGGTTGATTGGTGAATTGACCTGTGCTATGAGAAATGATGGAAGATAATGATATACAGTAATTATTTAATTCTGATGCTCCATTTTGTAAACAGGACAGTGGTAGTGGCTAAAAGGACCTTGGACTACGTACAATGTGCAGTAATGATGAATAATCCCATAACTCTGATGTTTGTTCTGTAAAGGGAATTATGAAGGGATCTGATTTCACAATACGGAACAACTAAATTTTGTGGCATTTCAAAACTGGTAACAGCACCAAACCTCTTGACTAATATTCAAA
Source organism: Furcifer pardalis (assembly GCA_030440675.1). Lineage (NCBI taxonomy): Eukaryota > Metazoa > Chordata > Lepidosauria > Squamata > Chamaeleonidae > Furcifer > Furcifer pardalis. The sequence continues at coordinate 161,018,232 of CP126893.1, read as the reverse complement.
CCACTGTGCATAAAAATAAATAAATATTACGGTATATATTTTATCTCTACTGTCTCTCTCTGGATCTTTGCCCTGTAATTTTTCTGTTCCCAAATGGCAAAATTCAAACATGCAGTATCCAGATAGACTGAAATGATTTAAAATAGATTTCTCTGTGTTGCCATTCCTAATGTACAACTTACATCCATTAATTCTTTTCTGCAGGGATTGTCCTATGTAGAGTGCAGAGGGGCATTGTTGGCGAGAAATCACATTAGCTGAGGATCAAGTAGTGGCCTACAGAAATCCTTGTTAGACACACAAAGATAAGATTACATCTCATAATGCATTCTGGGAGGGAAAAGAAATGTTGGGTCCAACTCTTGACAAATAACAGGATTACTGTATCTATGAATCAGGGTCTAGTTTAAGCTACAGCAGTTTTGTAAAGAAATACAAAGAAATAAGACACATTCTTCTAGAAATTTAACTGCTCATGAATTGTAATTTGTATTCTTCCCAGGGAGCTGTCTTTTTGTAATTACAGGCAAGCAAAATGTTAAGCAAAAAAAATTCCCACAGAATTGGGATTTTTCAAGATGGCTCCCCTTTGTGGACTCTGTGATGCTTCACAAGGTGTGAATTTTGGCCAAATCGTTTCCCACACTCCTGGCAAGTGTATGGCTTCTCTCCTCTGTGGATTCTCTGATGCTGCAGAAAGGTTGAATTCTGAGCAAAACATTTTCCACACTCCTGGCATTTGTATGGTTTCTCACCGGTGTGGACTCTCTGGTGAATCACAAGGACTGAACTGGAAACAAAGCATTTCCCACATTCTTGGCATCTGTAAGGTTTATCTCCTGTGTGGACCCTCTGATGAGCTAGAAGTTGTGAACTAGAAACAAAGCATTTTTTACACTCCTCGCATTTGTATGGTTTCTCCCCTGTGTGGACTCTTTGATGATACTGCAAAGCAGAATTTTGAGCAAAACATGCTCCACATTCCTCGCATTTGTATGGTTTCTTTCCTGTGTGAATTCTGTGGTGTGTCACAAGATATGTATTCTGTGCAAAGCATTTCCCACACTCTTGGCACCTGAATGGTTTCTCTCCTGTGTGGACTCTCTGATGCCTTACAAGTTCAGGCTTCCGGAAAAAACACTTCCCACATTCTTCACATTTGTATGGTTTCATTCCTGTGTGGATGCGCCGGTGGCTCACAAGATGTGAATTACAGGCAAACCCTTTCCCACACTCTTGGCATTCGTATGGTTTCTCTCCTGTGTGGAGTGCCTGATGCATCGTAAGATATGAATTCTGAACAAAACATTTCCCACACACATCACATCTGTACAGCTTCTGTTTTATATGGACCTTCTGGTGTTTTACCAGGTATGAATTCTGAACAAAACATTTCCCACATTCCTGGCACTTGTATGGTTTCTCTTCTGTGTGGATTCTCTGGTGAATCACAAGCTGTGAACTAGAAGGAAAACATTTCTTGCACTCCTGGCATCTATATGGTCTTTCTCTTGTATGGAAACTCTGGTGGCTCACAAGGTTTGAATTTTGAGCAAAACACTTCCCACATTTCTGGCATTTGTAGGGCTTCTCCCCTGTGTGGACTCTCTGGTGAATCACAAGTTGGGAATTCTGAGCAAAATGTTTCCCACACTCCTGGCATTCATATGGTTTTTCTCCTGTGTGGACCCTGTGATGCTCATGAAGATGTGAGTTGGAAGCAAAACATGTTCCACATTCTTGGCATTTGTAGGGTTTCTCTCCTGTGTGGACTCTCTGGTGGATCACAAGGTTTGAATTGTGAGAAAAATATTTTCCACAATCCAAGCATTTGAAAGGTTTCTCTCCTGTGTGGACTCTCTGGTGGATGGCAAGGTTTGAATTGTGAGCAAAATATTTTCCACATTCTGAGCATTTGAATGGTTTTTCTCCTGTGTGGACTCTTTGGTGGCTCAAAAGGTGCGAATTGCGAGCAAAGCACTTCCCACACACTTCACATTCAAATTGTTTTCCCCCACTTTTTACCTCCTTCTGAAGTGCAGCTGCCATCTCCCAGGCAAAGTGTTTCAAAGAGTGGAATTTAGCATCACATTCTTCTTCCAAATGGGCTGGCTGGTGCCTTTTGACTTTGACTTTCCTGCATGCCTTCAATTATCTCCAGTTATCTGTGGGTGGGGGTGGGAATAAGCAAAGACAAAATTGGGTCTCAAGTAAGAAAGAGAAGAGTTACCTACCATAAAGTAGACACCTTCCAGAATTCCAAGAGCTGCAGAAGAATTCTCTACTCTTGATTAATCAACTAATCTTTGTTGGTTGCTTTTCAGGGTCAACCCAATTTTTAAAAGGGTTTTTTTTTCCTATTTAAAAATTTAAAAAAACTTCACCCATGAGAGAGAAATTTTCCACACTTTGAGCTTTCCAGGAAAAAGAGTTTTGTCACAAGCATCAGTGATAAGAAATTATTTCTGGTGTTAAAAAATATGTCCTTCTGAACCCAACAGTCTGGAGAGACCCTTGTGAAATCACTAATGGAAATGAGATTATAATTTTTTTAGTGTTATCCTTCCTCCAAAATTAAAAGAGTTTGACCCCGGAAGCTGTATGTGACCCAGAAACTACACTTTGGCTCTATGAGGACCAAGCAAATTATAAATAATCTGTGAAGAAAATAAACCTTTAATAAATGAGATATTGTGTGCATTTCTTTTACTTTTCATAGGTCTGGAACTTCTATTTTTACAGTCTTTAAGGCTCTAGGCTTTTTTTCTTTCCATGTGTTTAAAGCAGGGGTGCCTGTATCTGGCCCACAGTGCCAAATCATCCAGCCTGCACCACTCCCAGAAGTGAAAGTAAAACATACCTGTGCATACGCAAAACACTGCCGTAAATGCACCCGTGGCTGTCATAAATGTGGAGGTACATTTTACTTCCATTTCCAGTGGGAGGAACCACTTGACCAGCCCGCTGAACCACATGACTGGCCCATGGCCCAAAAGATTTAGGACCCTGGTTTAAAGAAATAATTCTTGGTAATGTTAGGAAATGGAGCCATGTAATATCTCTGAACAAAAGTACAGTACAGTACCTGAGTAGAAACAACTACAGTATTTCAGATGGCTGCGGCTATTCTAGCTTTCTTGTGACCTTCCCAAAGGTATCTCTTAGAGCCGTGATGGCGAACCTTGGCACTCCAGATGTTTTTGGACTTCAATTCCCAGAAGCCCAAGCACCCTGTGAATCCACACGAATGGGTTTGCTGTGATTCATCCAGCCCACGCTGCCCTCGTCGCTCCTGGAAGTGGAAGTAAAACATGCCCGTACCACTTTGGTGGGAAAAGATTTTGAGGACATCGGAGCCTTATTCAAGCTCATTCAAGTTCAGCTAGCAAAAACCCTTTCAACCCAAAATAATTTTTGACACAAATATATATATAACCATGATGGCGAACCTTGGCACTCCAGATGTTCTTAGATTTTAATTCCCAGAAACCCCCTGGAACCCACACAAATGGATTTACTGCAATGCGTCCGGCCCACACTGCTGTACGGGCGCATTTTACTTCCGCTTCCAGGAGCGACGAGGGCAGCGTGGGCCAGATGAATCGCAGCAAACCCATTAGTGTGGATTTCAGGGAGTTTCTGGGAACTGAAGTCCAAGACCATCTGGAGTGCCAAGGTTCACCATCACAGATATATAACCTTGAGTCCCCAGGTGTTCTTGGACTTCAACTCCCAGCCAAGTCAGCACACCTGCTGACCAGGGTTTCTGGGAATTTAAATCCAATTAACATCTGAGATTGAGAACATATTATGGCCGGCAATCCTGGGGAGCCATCCTCTCTCAAACCACCTGGAAACACAAAAGTCCACCACCTGGACCTTTAGCTTTGGTTCGCCCTCCCTCCCTCTCTCTGCGCCCACTCCCCGCTCCAATTGCTTTCAGGCGCCACAGATGTGGCTCCACTCTTCCACCTCTTCTTAGTTTTTTCCAAATCGACGGTGTATAGGAAACCCGACTCACACACAAACACACACCCGGTTTTACCTCCTTCATCCTTTCCAGACGCCTCGCTTGGCGCCAGGCTGATCTTTCCTCGCCGTCTCCACCAAAGCGCCTTTGCGCGTCCTTCTGGAGCGTCTTTTCAACATTGCATCTCCTCCTGGCTCGTTTTTCCTCTTCCTGTCATGTGGCTGAAAGGGGCTGCGGTGGCTCAGTGGTTAAGAAGCTCGCCTTGTTATTCTAGAGAAAGCTGGCAAGTCAGCAGTTCGAGACCTGGGTACTGCATGACAGACTGAGCGCCCGTCTCTGTCTCAGCTCTTGGGGGCATGAAAATGAAAAGAACCTCATTTGGGCGTTCCCTGAGCGGAGTTTCTTCCGCAACAAATCCTTTCAACCCAGAATAATTTCTGACACGCAATTATAATTATGTGGCTGAAGCCAAGGCTGTCTCCTGTCTCCAGAAACCCATTCAAACAATACTCTATAATAATTTCGTGTCAGAAATTATTTTGGGTTGAAAGGATTTTTGAGGAAGAAACTCTGCTCAGGGAACGCCCAAATGAGGCTCCTTTCGTGTCTCCAAGAACTGGGACAGAGACAGGCACTCAAACCGTCATACCCAGGTCACAAACTACCAACTTTCCAGCTAACAAGGCAAGCTTCTTAACCACTGAGCCATGATCGGGGTTGGAAGAAGGGGGGAGGGAATAAGTATTGCCTTAAAGACAACAATCTCAGTTCTACCCAAGCTTTCATCATAGGCAATGGGAAATTACCAAATTTGATACGGTACACAGGTTGTTATATGCTGCTATAGATGTTGTATATGTCATTATATCACCTTCACAGGAATTTTTCAGTAAAATTCTCAATCACATCATAGTCTGTCTCACAGAACACAGGATGTACTCACACAATTGTCAATAGATGCTGAAGGTTAAACTCATTAGCAAATTTTTAACAACAACAACAACAACAATTACATAAATTATTCTGGGTTGAAAGGATTTTTATTGGAGAAACTCCACTCAGGGAACACCCAATTGAGGCGCATTTCATGTCCCCAAGAGATGAGTCAGAAACGGGCGCTCAATCCATCATGCGATACCTGCGTCTCAAATTGCCAACTTGCCAGCCTTCCAGCTAACAGAGAGGTAATCCACCCTCTCTGACCATACCTTCGATACTGTTTTAATTTTTATGAATTTTTATGAATTTTTTAAAATTTTAAATATTGATATGTTTTTATCCTATGCTGTAAGCCGCCCAGAGTCGGGTTTCCCTGATTGGGGCGAGATAGCAAATATGAGTAGTAAAGTAGTAAGGTAACAAGGCAAGCTTCTTAACCACTGAGCCATCTGTTCAATGCCAGGCATTTGTTTTGTATCCCCCTACTACTTGTAATTGGGGGGAAAGGGGTGGAAATTTACAGCTAATCAAAAAACCAGAGATCATCTGCCATTACCAGTTGTATAAAGCCAACTGATTTGCATACAGCACTGTACTGTACTGATTTGTTATGCTAACCAATCACTCTGTACCTGATGTGTATAAATGGATGCCATGCAGCCTCACTCCCATGTCTGATGAAGTGGACTTGATCCACAAAAGCTAACATTAAAATATAACAGTCTTCAAAGTGCTACAGCGTTTTTGTTTTTCTCTCTGATATGCTCGAAACACAGACTAACATGGCTACTATTACAAAACATGGATAATGATTTGTTGCTGCAGGTGGGTGGGTGATCTGCCAAAGAAAAATCCTATTACACCCTTCTCTTCTGCCTCTTTCTCCCCTTAAGAGGCCAAAACTAACCCGTACCTTTCCTGTTTAGAAAGGATACAATTTCTCCTGTGGCAGAGACCATTCCTGATGTTGCCTGCATGCTAATCTGTGGTTCCCTTTTACCAGAGTGCTTGAGAAAGGACCAGAGGAGAAGTCTCTGCCCCAAGGGGTTTACAATTCAAATTTGTTTTTAAAAATAGTAAAAGTAAAGCCAGTTGTATCCGACTCTAGGGTTCAGTGTTCATCTCTGTTTATAACCAAACATCCAGTGCTGTTTGCATATGCAGACTTTCCCATGGACATGTGACAGGCATGACTAAACATGGAACACTGCTTACCTTGCCACCCAAGTGATACATACCTATTTATCTACTTGCAATTTCTTGCTTTTGAACTGCTAGGTTGGCAGAAGCTGGGACAGAGACAGCTCACTCCATCATGCAGTACCTGGAATCGAACTCCAACCTTCCAGTTGTCGAGTTTAGTGTCTTAAACCACTTGAGCCGTTGCAGTCCCAGTATTAAAAAATAGCTATGTAGTTAACTTGGTGAAAGAGTTCAGAGTTGCCAATTCTAATATGGATTTTAGAAACAAACTGAGGGTGTATCAGCACATGGAGTGGGGTATTTTTAGTCTTAATGACACTGATGCAAGAATTTGGAGGGGTGCTGTTTTGTGGGTTGTTTCATCGTTTTCATTTTGGTGACAGATGAATAGTGTACTGTACTGTATTTGGTAACTTTGGCCTGCTCATTTTTTATGATAGGAAATGTGGCCTTTGCTTGAAAGCCAGTTGTATCTGACTCTAGGGTTCAGCGCTCATCTCTGTTTATACTCAAAGAGCCAGCGCTGTCTGCATCTGCAGACATTTCCATAGCATTGTGGCAGGCATGCCTAGACACTGGAGTGCACAGAACGTTGTTTACCTTCCCAACAAAGTGGTCCCTATTTATCTACTTGCAATTTCTTGCTTTTGAACTGCTAGGTTGGCAGGAGCTGGACCAGAGATGGGAGTACATAGTACGTTATGTGAGTTTTCCCCATAGAAATGCTCGTCCAACTCGCATAGTGAAAATTTTCATTATGCGAGTCGGATCGCTTTTTGAAAAGCCTGCTCATTATGTGAGTTTTTTGCTAAGCGAAACGCTCGTTAAGCGGTTTGACTGTATAATTGCTATTGCTGTTATTATACATATCTGCATTAAATTCCTCTTCCCTTTACCCAAAATAACATAAACTCACTCTCTCAGAAGTAAGTTTCCATAGGGAAATGAAAAAGAGTGCAGCTAAAGGCTTCTGGGAAAACTAAATTGTCACGCTCCAGCCGGCCCCCTCACTTCTGGTAAACCCCTGGAAACCAAAACAAACCTACACAGGGCGGGCTGGACGGCTAATTAGAAGAGATTCAACTCTCAGCTGCTTATCAGCTCATAAGGGGTTTTTAATTGGGTAGCGTGTTCAAAGATTTGTGTGTGTGAAAGGCAGCTCTTACCTTTTTTAGTCCAATGAAGACACGTTGTTCAGAAAAATGATGAAGATTTATTGATCAGGTTCATAAAGCATAAAAGTCAGTAGCATAAGTCAGTCCAATAAAGTCCACAGGCAAATCTAGGTAACCATTTTTAAGGAGCAAAAATCCATAGCTCCTAGGCTAAAGATTGCTAGCCCATTGAGATTCAAAAACAAAAGCTCTCTAATCAAAAACAGGTCTTAATCCATGGAGAAACAGAGACGAACTCTTTCTTCTCTCCAAAATGGAGAATTTTCAGTCAGGTGGGACTGCTTCAGCCAATCACATAACAGTGAAAACTTTCTCAAAACAACAGTACATTGTTTATACACGTGCACACAGGATGCACTGGGGCTAGCCATAACATTGCTCTGCTAGCTTACAAAAGATAAGAAATACTGAAAAACATGGTTGAAAAACATGCTGTTACACAGCCTTGAGGCTCAGAGAGAGAGAAATGGATTTTTCTGAGGCCTATCTGAAAATTGGCAATTTCAAGCCTTAGGAAATAGGTTCATTTCCTGACATAAATTATCGTTGCAGACTATATTTGGTGTGATGATTGAGGGCAGAACATGTGGATGTATTGAGAGTCAGGGAGAAGATCAGGGAGTGGCGAGATGTATGTACAGTATGTATGTATCCAGATGCAATGAGGTTACGGATCCAGGGTTTGAGGGTCAGAGCCCCAGTACCTAACAGTTGTTGAAAGAAAAAGATTTTCCTAGAAGCAATATATCCTTGCAAGTTAAGCCTGCTGAAATGCAAAGTATTCAACAGTGACTAGGGCAGTGGTGGCAAACCTATGGTACACGTGTTACAAGTGGCACTCAGAGCCCTCTCTGTGGGCACCCATTCAGTCACCCCAGCAGTTTGCCCTGCCCTTCTGCCCAGCAGTCCAATGAGAGTGTTTCCTTCCTCCCCCAGCACAGAATTTGCCCCACCCCTCTACCTAGCAGCCCAATGGGAGCATTTCCTTCCTCCCCTGTTGCTGTGTTGGCACTATGCAATAAACAAGTGGGCTTTGGGTTGTAGTTTGGGCACTCAGTCTCTAAAAGGTTCACCATCACTGGACCAGGACTTGGATAGGCAATTCAGAGCAATGAATTTTACACAAGAGATGTCAAGCATAGAAATTATTATACTGTACATCCACCCACATTAGAAATTTATCACAAATGTCTACCCATGGAGGCCAACTGCTTTGCACACCTTTCTGGCTTAACACCTGCAAAGGAGCAAATGTAGTTAAGGATTCTAAAAGACAACAGATCACTGCCTCCATATAATGTATTTCAATTACTACTCTCTGAAAAGCATCACACATACTTCTAACTAATTCTAATTTCTTTATTTATTATTTTACATTTGTATCGGATTATTATAATCTGCTGGATGAATTTTAAAAAGTGTGTACACTGTAAGAAAAGATCTACATATTCTCAGCCTTTATAGATTCCTAAAAACGAAGTCAAGTGTATTTTATCTCCAAAAGATTTTCACATAGGTAAAGGCTGCCCTTGCTCGAAAGCCAGTCGTGTCCGACTCTAGGGTTCAGTGCTCATCTCTGTTTATAGTTAAAGATTCAGTGCTGTCTGCACCTGCAGACATTTCCATGGACATGTGGCAGGCATAACTCAACACCGGAGTACACAGAACATTGTTTACCTTCCCACCAAAGTGGTCCCCAAGCTCTTTCCCCACCAAAATAATCCCTATTTATCTACTTGCAATTTCTTGCTTTCAATCTGCTAGGTTGGTGGGAGCTGGGACAGAGATGGGAGCTCAATCCCTCATGCAGTACCCAGCTCTCAAACTGCCGACTTGACAGCCTTCCAGCTAACAAGGTGAGCTTCTTAACCACTGACCCACCACAGCCAATGATTTTCACATACCAAGCAGTTAAAACAATTTTGCTCTGCTTCCATCAAATCTCTGATGACAGGCAAAGTATGTGGCCTGACTCTAACCCCGTGGTTCCCAACGTGGGCCACACTCCTCACAGGAGTGTGCTGGTGAGCCTGACTTGTTCCCACTGCTGTAGCCACCCATTTTCCCCACCACCACTCCTACACACACATCGCCATCATTGCCGCAAACACTCCTTCATGCCACTAGTCTGGCCCGCAAACATTCCCTCCATACTACTGATGCTGCCGCTTCCCTGCTTACCAGCCTGCCATGAAGGAGGGGTCCTACCTGTTATTGCTTGCACTCGACCAGAGCAGCAGCCGGAAAGAACGAGGGTGGTCACAGGCATCTTCCACTTCTGTCCTTTTCCCCTTCAACTGGTTTGGCATGTCCCTAACACGGATATGTAGCAGGGTGGATGTTGTAAGCCTTCTTACAACATCTGCCTGCTATGGAGTGGCATTAGGGACACGCCAAGCCAGGCAGAGGGGGAAAGGGAGGTGGCGGCAGGGAGGGCATGGTCTGGATGGAATGGCATTGTGGGCCGGATCTGGCCCATGGGCTGTAGGTTGAGAACCCCTGGTTTAAATGGTTAATCTCTCGTATGAATTCTATAGCACTGAACTTTGTACTCCGTTTACAGCACTTGCTAAATCCCAACATTTATAAAGCTTCTCTGCCTTATGGATTTTCATATGGGCAGCAAGGCTTGGGCTCTGAGTAAAATTCTTCCCGCACACCAAGCACGCAAATGGCTTCTCCCCTGTGTGGATCCTCCTGTGGGTCGCAAGATGTGAACTCTGGCTGAAGCTCTTTCCACACTCTGAGCATTTGAATGGCTTCTCCCCTGTGTGTATCCTCATATGGGAGGCAAAGTTTGTGCTGTGACTGAAGCTCTTTCCACATTCTGGGCACTTAAAGGGTTTCTCCCCTGTGTGCGTTTTCATGTGCGAAGCCAGGTGCATGCTCCGGCTGAAGGTTTTTCCACATTCCAAGCAATGAAACGGTTTCTCCTCTCTGTGAAACCGCATATGGGATGCCAGAGAAGTTCGGTGCCGGAAGGATCGTCCACATTCCTGGCATTTAAATGGCTTCTCCCCGGAATGGATTCTCATATGGGAATCGAGGTTTGTCCTCTGACTAAAGCTCTCGTCACATTCCAAGCACTTAAAGGGCTTCTCCCCTGTGTGGATTCTCCTGTGGGTTGCCAGGGAAGCATTGTGCCGGAAGGATGTTCCACATTCGGGGCACGTAAATGGTTTCTCTCCCGTGTGGATCCTCATATGGGAATCAAGATGCAAGCTTCGGCTGAAGGTCTTTCCACATTCCAAACACTTAAATGGTTTTTCCTCTCTGTGGATTCTCATATGGGAAGCGAGGGACGGACTGTGCCTGAAGTTTTTCCCACATTCCAAGCAAGCGAATGGTTTCTCTCCGGTGTGGATTTTCATGTGCGAACCAAGATGTGCCCTCTGGCCAAAGCTCTTTCCACATTCGGAGCACTTAAAGGGTTTCTCCCCGGTGTGGATTCTCAGGTGGGAGGCAAGGTTTGTGTTTTGACTGAAGCTCTTTCCGCACTCCAGGCACTTAAACGGTTTCTCCCCTGAATGAGTTCTTTGATGCAACGTGAGGGTCCCTCTCCTACTGAAGTTCTTTCCACATTCCAAACATTTCAGGGGTTGCTCTGTTGCATGGAGTGTGGGGTGGGATTTGCTTCTCCCACTGAAGTTCTTGCAAGATTCTAAGCCTTGTTTTTGCTTTCCCAAGGAGGTGCTTTCTTTCTCTTCCACACTCTTCTTCTCCCTCATGTCAAGAGCTGAAAAAAAGAAAGAAAAACAATCTAGTTGGAGCCAAAACAGAAAATTCAAGTCTCAAATCAGGGAACAACGTAAATATAAAAGGACACAGAACATTTACAGGAGACCGCTTGTTCCACTATCCCAAAGGTTCCCAACCTAAGGCCTGTGGGCCAGATCCAGCCCCTAGGACCATTTCATGTGGCCCCCAGCCCTCCAAGGCATTTGAGGAACAAGTTACTCAACATGAAGTCTCTTTGGTTTTTAAAGTGTCTTAGAATGTAGCTTTGCTTCTTTGCAAAAGGCCTCATATTCTCTCTCTGCTTGCTTATCAAGCAGACGTGCTTAAAATAAGCTTCTCCAAGCTCCTGGCTTACATGTATTGTCTTTGCTTTCAGGTCAGGAATGTCAACAACCAGATCCTGAGAACACCATGGACTTGTTATGGGAACCAGTGGTTGTTTATACAAACCATGGGCTCTAATTCGCTGCACGCTAATTAGGTGGGCCAAGCTCATCTTCTTTCACTTTGGCACATGGGTTTGGGAGTTAATTCGAGTTTGGGGATTCTGAAACTAACACCTCAAAAGGAAGAGGGGGCTATACCATTGAGCCCTTATTCTAACTCAGACTTAGTCATGATTACCTAGATTAGTCAGGTTTTTTCTTTTTGTTTCTGGGGGAAACAATGTATGGGCGCATTTTACTTCCAGGAGCGATGAGGGCTTCGCGGGCCAGATGAATTGGCATCAGGGGCCAGCACCTGGCCCCCAGGCCTTAGTTTGTCCATCAAAGTGGTTAAACAATGCTTACCCAGAGAGACCAGACTGGCCACGTTCTCCTCCATGACCTCCTGGTACAGAGCCCTTTGGCTTGGATCCAGCATATCCCACTCATCCTCAATAAAATATACAGCAATATCTTCAAAGGTCACCAAGTCCTAAGAGAAGAGGAAACATTTTAGTGTCTCAGGGTATGGAATGGTTCTAGGACTGTTTGTTAATAAGAATTCAAGTAAATTATGACTAATGGCCACCTTTGTTAGTTTCCCATGTGTACAGTATTCAGAAATGGTTTAATGTTCCCTTTTTCTAGGTCAGTGATGGCGAACCTTTTAGAGACCGAGTGCCCCAGGTGGGGCAGACAGTGTATGGGCAGGCACCACACATGCACCCATGTGACATCACCAGTTCACCTACGGTGACATCACGTGGGCATGTGCGCACGCCTCCTGTGGTTTCACTGCTGCCTCCTCCTCCTCCTCCTAGTAGGGGTGGATGGGCGGTGTCTGGTTGCCTCACCTGGTTCTGGCCATTGGTGGAGGGAGAGGGGGGTGGGGAAGCAGTGCTGCTCTTGACACTGGTGGCACAGGGTGAGGCTTGCCCGTCAAAGCATGTGTGCAAACAGAAAAAGCAGTGCATGCCACCTCTGGTACGCGTGCCACCTCTGACACATGTGCCATAGGTTCGCCAACACTGTCCTAGATCAGCGTTTCCCAATGTGGGCCCCAGGCCCAGGGGAAGGGGGATTTAATCCCCAGAATCCTAAGTCAGCACATTGACTGATCAGTGCTTTGGGGAATTGACTTAGGCTTCTAGGAACTAAAGTCCAAAAACCAAAGGCTGGGCAACACTGTTCTAGGTGCACCTTGTACTAGGCTGCTTCCTCATGGTTGCACAGATTGGCTCCTCTCCCAGGAAGCATAGAGGGGAATCAACCTTTCTTTCCACAGCCAGATACCTAATTCACTGAGCTGAAGTTACCAAAATGACTGCCTCTTAAGACTCAGGATTCATGTTGTCACAGAGCATATTTTCAACTTTCTTAATGGGTTACTTGGGTGTAAACAATCAGAACAGAAAAGATACCTTCAAACTTTGAGAGCTTTCCAAAGAAGAGAAGCACCTAGCACCAATCCACTGATCTGTACCAACCACATCAGGTTGCACACACATTGTTTCCTTTCCTGCAGAAAAGAGAGATGAGCAATAATTGTTTCCACAACTCCTATATTCCAATGTAACCTTTCATAATTGCAAGCCACTTCCTCATGTGGATAATAATAATAATTTCGTGTCAGAAATTATTCTGGGTTGAAAGGATTTTTGCTGGAGAAACTCCATTCAGGGAACACCCAAAAGAGGCTCCTTTTATGTCTCCAAGAGCTGGGACAGAGACAGGCACTCAAGCCATCATGCAGTACCCAGGTCTTGAACTGCTGACTTGCTGGCCTTCCAGCTAACAAGGTGAGCTTCTTAACCATTGAGCCACTGCTTCCTCATGTGCATGGTCATTGCAGTTTCACTGGAAATAACTAAATACATTTTTAATTATAAAGATGTCACAATACATTTGCCTACATTTTTGTCTGAGTTTTTTCCTTGTCGAAAGAAGGCTAACGTACCTATTTCTCTGAAAACTTCTACAAATGAATGTAACATAAAGCTTACCCAAATATACAACGTTGGCAATGTTTTCCTCCATGACTTCCCTGTGCAGAGTCCCTTGGTCTTGACCCAACAGAACCCACTCCTCCTCAGAGAACAAACAGCAATGTCCTCTAAAGCTACAACACCCTGCAATATAAGGGAAGTATTCATGCTCATAGGAATCCCCATTGTGCTATATTTTCAAGGTACACTCCATAAAAGAATGGCATCAAACAGGGAACTGAGGGTTACAGGACATGTTTTGACTTTTCACTTGTCCTGCTCTCAGGCACCCAAAGAGTAGTTTTGATAGAAGCAAATGAAAGAAGAATGTTTTATTTTGAGCCCAGGAAGTGTACAGGGAGGGGAACACTCAGGCACCCATATTCCCAGCTCATTCTCCCTTACCTGTTTCAGCTGCCCAGATACTGTTTCTTTTACTTCCCACAGAAGAGATGCACAAGGATCTGTTCTCAGTCTATTTCCAGTGCCTGCAAGAGATATCACCAGGCGGGAAAGGGTTCATTCTTCGTAAACATTTTTGGTTCCTGACTTGTGAAAAAAAGGATCTTTCTTCCTATTTCAACTACCAGGAGATTTAACAAATGGATTCAGTGTTTCATCAAACATAAATATAGAAAAGCTATAAGAGGGACGATTTATCAGGGAAACCCAATAGAAATGGGGTGACCAATTTCTCACCTGGTAAGGTAACCCCTTCTTCTTTCTCTTCTGTATTGTGCAAGAGGAGAATACAGAATATTCTTGGGTGAATACATTCTTGGGTGAATGATTTCAAATAGCTTGGGCACCCGTAACAGAAATTGGAAATTGATTAATTGAGTTTCATTACATTTATATACCACTCATTTGGGTGATCTTCCCACTCTAGGCAGTGTACAGCATTGAATAAAACATTAAAATATAATGTTAAAATATTGGTGCAATGGTAATAATAATTTATTGTTCAAAATTATTCTGGGTTAAAAGGATTTTTGGGGAAGAAACTCCGCTCAAAGGACGCCCAAGTGAGGCTCCTTTTCTGTCCCCAAGAGCTGGGACAGAGACAGGTGCTCAATCTGTCATGCAATACCCAGGTCTCAAACTGCCAACTTGCCAGCGTTCCAGCTAAAAAGGCAAGCTCCTTAACTACTGAGCCACTGCAGCCCCAGCACAGTGGTTAAACTGCTGTACTGCAACAAAAATGTTGTGAGTTCGATCCTTACCAGAGATTAAGGTTGACTCAGCCTTCCATCCTTCCAAGGACGGTAAAATGAGTACCTAGCATGTTGGGGGCAAAATGCTTATTAACTTGTGAACCGCCCAGAGAGTGCACTAAGCGCCAGGGGGTGGCATATATGTGCGATTGCTTTACTTTGTTTTTACAAATACTGTATAAATATTTAAAAAAAATAAATCAAAGACTGAACAAAAAAATATTCCAGAGGCAACGTGCACAGAGGTAAAGGTCACCCTTGCTCAAAAGCCAGTCATATCTGACTCTAAAGTTCAGTGCTCATCTCTGTTTATAACCAAAGAGCCAGCGCTGACTGCGTTTGCAGGCATTTCCGTGGACATGTGGCAGGCATGCCTCGACACGGAGTGCATGGAACGCTGTTTACCTTCCCACCAAAGTGGTCCCTATTTACCTACTTGCAATTTCTTGCTTTCGAACTGCTAGGTAGGCAGGAACTGGGTCAGAGACGGGTAATCATTTCATTCTGCAGTGCTCAGGTCTCCAACTGCTGACCTTCTGCCTCCCAGTCAGCATCTCAACCACTTGAGCCACTGCAGAGAACCCAAACTATATTACACCCAAACAAAGTTAAATGATATTAGGCGGATATCCTGGAAAACCTTTCTAAAGAGGAGATTTAGGTGTTTGGGTTGGGGCACTTTCCATACAGAAATGGCCACTTTCTCGGGGGCTCACATGGCCAGAATTCTCTCTTCCAGCTTGTCACTCAAAACTTTTTGGGCCGCAGGCCAGTCACACGCTTCAGGGGTGCCCAAAGTACGGCCCAGGGGGCCACATCCAGACCTCGACGCCAATTCATATGGCCCACGCCACCCTCGTCGCTCCCAGAAGCGGAAGTAAAATGCGCCCGTATGAGTGGTGGGTGCCCGAATATGAATGTGGACACCCCTAAACCATGTGACTGGCCCACGGCCCGAAACCTTTGGGCACCCCTGCTCAAAAGGAAGGCTTCCGGTAGGAACATCAGCTGGGAAATGGGTTCTCGTCTACAATACCGGACCCACCTCGGTGGGGAGATGCTTGAGAACGACCAAATCCAGGATCTCCCTCTTTGTCTGTTTCCCAGGCTTCAAGCCCCAAGCGCTGCCAAGTCCCGACTCTTCCGCCCTGACTTCACCCGCTTCCGCCCCGAAGTGGGACGCCACCTATTACCGGAATGGCGCTCTTTTGGGATAAAAACAGGAAGTGGTTTCCCTCATTCTAGGCAGGGGGACGCTCTAGGAATGTAAAAGGGACATTTTGATTATCAAAACTGGGGACTGCGGTGGCTCAAATGGTTAAGACGCTGAACTCGATGACTGGAACATCGGAATTCGATTCCCAGATACTGCATGACGGAGTGAGTTCCCGTCTCTGTCCCAGCTCCTGCCAAACTAGCCGTTCGAAAGCAAGAAATTGCAAGTAGGGATCACTTTGGTGGGAAGGTAAACAGCGTCCCGTACACTTCAGTGTCTAGTCATGCCTGCCACATGACCACGGAAACGTCTGCAGACGCAGACAGCGCTGGCTCTTTGGCTATAAAGAGATGAGCACTGAACCCTAGAGTGTTGGATACGACTGGCTTTCGAGCAAGGGCGACCTTTACATTTTACTAATCATAACTGGGCGTAGATCTGGGCGAGCTACAGAGGATGGTAGATAACAGAAGAGCCTGGGAGTGCGGTGGTCCATGTGGGGTCGCAAAGGGTCGGACTCGACTGTGCAACTGAACAACAAATCATAACTCTGTGCACTTCTATTATAATTTTATTCGGCTGGTTTATTTTTAATCGCTTGTTATTGTAAATATATATATTTATTTGTTGTAAGGTGCCCAGAGTGGGAGAATATCCCAGATGGGCGGGATATAATTGCAATCAATCATTCAATCTGATTTATTGCCACCCTTTCCAAGGTTTTCTAGGTGAGAATACACAGAAGTGCTTCACCATTCCCTTCATTTGAGGATGCCCTGGGGCTGGGCTTGCTTAAGGTCACACAAGTTGACTCTTCTCTCCCCAGAGAATAAAAACTCCCAATGAGCTGCAATTCTCTTAATTAACAGCTAACTCAGAAACATGCCTGGATGACATGGTTTATATCTGGGATTTACATATTCACCTGTACCTGTCAAATAAGCCTTCAATGCAGAGATGCAACACTTTAAAAAAATCACCTTGCTTTTTCTGATTTTGTCCTCCTGACATAATTTGATATCTTTTGCTTTATTCATCACAATACAGTACTGTATAGTAAAATGCATAGCAGAGTGTGGATTTTTAAAAAATACTCTGCTCCTTAGGAAGTATTTCTGATTACATTTGTTAAAAACGATATCCACCTTCTCTGTAGTATAGAGCACATTTGTATTAATGGCTTCCATTAGTGTCACCTAACCATTCTGTATTAAAGTTAATCTTGCCAGGAAATTAATCAAGTACACCATTTTAACTTTGCAGTACATAGAGGCAATACATAAGAAACATGAAAGAAAATAATTAATTACACAGGTAGAGTCTGTTATGGGCTACTTCCAGGAATTAAAAGGCTATTAAAAGTTGTGTTTTAAGTTTTTTCATTATAAAATATAGTTCACAAACTTCTCAGCCTAACAGATTCCAGTGCTTTTTGCATCTATTTTTGTGAGAAAAGGCCCATTTTTGCTTTTATCCAGTCCCTTCATGCCAAAAAGGCCATTAATCTATCAGGAAGATTTGGGTGTATTTATTAATTTAGTTCCATTTGTATCCCACCTATCTGGGAGGTTTTTCCACTCTGGGCAGCTAACAACACATTTAAAACTCATTAAAATCGCAAAATAAGAGCACCAGACCTTATTAATGGCAGGAACCCTCTTGAAATCAAAGTTTGGGTTTGAGGAAGTAAACAGTTATTCTCTTCTTGCTTCCCAAAAATGTCTTGGGGAGAGCAGATTGTTAGTTTTAGGTCAAGAGGAGGACAATTGTGATGCATGTGTAGGTGAATCGTACCTCCAACAGATGGACTTATGGGATGAGGCCGCCCTATCATGGTCCACAAGCAACATCTGAGGAAGGAAAATTAAACTCATTAGGAGTCCCTGAGGCAGTGTTTAACCTGAAGATAACTCCGTTCACGATCAGAGTTCTATGCTGACGTCCTCAAGGTTGACAGCCTTTCATCCTTCTGAGGTTGGTTAAAATTAGTACTGTACCTAGTTTGCTGCAGGGCACAATGCTCATTACCTTGTGAATCACCTAGGGCAGTGGTCAGCAAACTTGGCTCTCCAGCTGTTCTTGGACTTCAGTTCCCAGAAGCCTTGATCAGCAGGAGTGCTGACTTGGGCTTCTGGGAATTGAAGTCCAAGAACACCTGGAGAGCCAAGTTTGCAGACCCCTGACCTAGGGCAAGGAATTGCAATTGCAACCTATGGCCCATGGGCCACACTCAACCTCCTGCACTGTTTCATGTGGCCTGCACTGCTGATGTTGCACCCAGAAGTTGAAGTGGATACATTTACACATGCACGTTACATCAGCTGTAAAATGCACCTGCACATGCGTAAACACACCTGTGACTCGTAAATGTGGAAGTGGCCACATTTACAACAGCCATAAATGGGCCCACTTCTGCTGGGGGGGGGGGATAATCTGGCCTGTGCAGCTGTCCAGGGGGTGTGGTCAGACCCGTGGAAGAAAAAGGTTGCAAACCTCAGACCTAGGAGTGCTCTAAACTCTATGGGATGGTATATAAGAGTAATTACTATTGATATTACTTTGCATATTTCTATTTGATTTCTCTTCCCTTCCCCACAAAAGCTCAGAAGTCTGTTTCCATGGAAGAATGAAAAAGTTTTTGCAGCTAGGAGAAAAAGGAAGGATGGAGGATTGAGACTTTCAGAAAAGTGAGGTTGGCTTCATTATGGTCTTCTTGTCCATTACACATGCACATGTGTTGCCTCTGCTGGAGGAGATGGGGGAATCTAGGAGGAAAGAGCAATCCATTTTGTTCACTTTCTCCTTGGCATGTGGAAGCAAGAATGTGTATGTGTACATCTCTGTCTCAGGATCAGTAACTACACTGGGAAAGGAAGCTTTCAAAGTGGCTGCTGTGTTAGTATGTGTAAGCATATCAAACAGGAAACAACAAAACAAACAAAAATAAAAAAATAAGTACAAATATTGTGGCACCTTAAAGACTAACTAATGCTAGGATTAAGTCCACTTCTTCAGATGAGTAAGATTTCATGGCTGTAATTTATAAATGGCCCAATGATCAAGTGGGGATACAGAACACAAGGATAGGTTCAGCATAGTAGATAAAATTGCAAATCTTGTGAGTCAGTGCAGCTTTTTACATGTACTGTAGTAAAGACCAAAGATCCCTGTATTCAGAGTTATTTCTGTGAAGCTCTGTTCCATAAAAAAGCAAATGGGTAGTCGATAATTGTGACATAATCATTGTGGATTACTCAACTGGTGATTAGTTTACCCTAGACCCTGCATTTTGCATTTACAGGCTATGAATTGTAAAAAGTGACAGTATTTGGTGAACTGATTTAGGCTAGGAGATGACAATATAATTAAGTTTAAAATTAGATGCTTTGCGTCTAAATTTAGATGATTTCTGAGAAAGGAAAAATCAACAGAGATGGACATCTGTGCTCTTCCAGCTCCACGTTGTCTCTCATCCCTTCTGAGAGAGTTGTCCTTTATGTGACCTTGAGGGGAGACTAGGCTTCTGGGAACCGAAGTCTTAAGTATAGCTGGATGCCTAAGGTTGAAAAACTATGGCCTAGACCAGGGGTGCCCAAAGTATGGCCCATGGGCCGGATCCAGCCCAATGCCAATTATCTGGCCCATGCTGCCGCCCTTGTCACTCCCAGAAGCGGGAGTAAAACACACCTGTATGAGCCAGATCTGGCCTGTGGGGCATAGTTTGGGCACCCCTGGTTTAAGCAGAGAAAATGGCAGGTTAAAATCTCACAGAATTGGATCAGTGGTACGGGAGTCATGCTGCGATGCAGAAGGCAGATGAAGGGCCACTGCATTATAGTCTCAGGACAGTCTTCATGACTGATCACCACGGGGATTGCCAATATTTGTATTTGGATATGGCAGAAGAAGTAAACTTAAGAAGCTGTCTGTCAAGCAGCTGCTGGTTTCACACTGGGGCACTCCTCCAATTTGGAAAGGTCATTTTTGAGCTTCTATCTGTTCCAATGTTTTAAAAAGCGGCCTCAAGAATTTAGCATCATCTCTCTGGGAAACATTCTGTCCATCACATGGGAGAGGTTGTGACAAAATTTGAATTCACAGGAAGAAGATAATCCCAAGTACTGATTGCTGGGGGGAGGGGAGAGATCAAACAAATGAACATCATATCACAGTATAGCAACTGTGCCCCTGCCTCTTTATAAGTTTAAAGAAATAATAGATGTTTACTAGTCCATCCCCATTACACGTTACAGCACTTGCTAAATTCCAAACATTGATAAAGTTTCTCTGTGCTATGGATTTTCATATGGGAAGCAAGGCTTGGGCTCTGAGTAAACCTCCTTCCACAATCCAAGCATGCAAATGGCTTCTCCCCTGTGTGGATCCTCCTGTGGGTCGCAAGATGTGAACTCTGGCTGAAGCTCTTTCCACACTCTGAGCATTTGAATGGCTTCTCCCCTGTGTGGATCCTCATATGGGAGGCAAAGTTTGTGCTGTGACTGAAGTTCTTTCCACATTCCGGGCACTTAAAGGGTTTCTCTCCTGTGTGCGTTTTCATGTGTGAAGCAAGATGTATGTTCTGACTGAAGCTCTTTCCGCATTCTAAGCATTTAAATGGTTTCTCTCCTCTGTGGATTCTTGTATGTGAAGCAAGAGAAGCGCTATGCCGAAATGATGTTCCACATTCTAAGCATGTAAATGGCTTTTCCCCTGTGTGGATCCTCACATGAGAAGCAAGGTTTGTGCTCTGGCTGAAGTTCTTTCCACATTCCAGGCATTTAAATGGTTTCTCCCCTCTGTGGATTTTCATATGGGAAGCAAAGTTTGCACTCTGGCTGAAGCTCTTCCCACAATCCAAACACTTAAATGGTTTCTCCTCTATGTGGGTTTTCATATGTGAACCAAGATGGGCACTTTGACCAAAGCTCTTCCCACATTCCTGGCATTTAAATGGCTTCTCTCCTGTGTGGATCCTCATATGAGAAGTTCGATTTGTGCTCCGACTGAAGCTCTTCCCACATTCCAGGCACTTAAATGGTTTCTCATCTCTGTGGATTCTCATGTGAGAAGCAAGGGATGGCCTGTGCCTGAAAGTTCTTCCACATTCTAAGCAGGTAAAGGGTTTCTCCCCAGTGTGGATCCTCCTGTGGGAGGCAAGGCTTGTGCTCCAACTGAAGTTCTTTCCACATTCGGAGCACTTAAAGGGTTTCTCCCCAGTGTGGAGTCTTAGGTGGGAGGCAAGGTTTGTGTTTTGACTGAAGCTCTTTCCACACTCCAGGCACTTAAACGGTTTCTCCCCTGAATGAGTTCTTTGATGCAGCGTGAGGGTCCCTCTCCTACTGAAGTTCTTTCCACATTCCAAACATTTCAGGGGCTGCTCTGTTGCATGGAGTGGGTGGTGGAAACAAAGGTTGCTTCTACCACTGGTGTCCTTACTAGATTCTAAGCATTGTTTCTGTTTTACAGTAATCACTGTTCCCAGGGATGTGCTATCTTTTTCTTCTACAGTCTTCTTCTCCCTCATGTCAATAACTGAAATGAGAAAAACAAACCATTTGTAGCCAAAATGAAAAACTAGAGCAGGCGTGGCCAAACTACAGCCTGTGGGCTGGATCCAGCCTGTGGAGCCAAATCATCCAGGCCACACCACCCTTGCTGCTCCCAGAAATAGAAGTAAAATGTGCACGTGCAAATTGCTGCCTTAAATGCTCACACAGCTATTGTAAATGCGTTTACAACAGCTGTGGGTGCATTTACAGCAGCATTTTGCGCATCCATGGTTTACTTCTGTTTCCATTGGGAGGAACCACATGACCATCCTGCAGCACAAAAAATTTGGGAACCCCAAACTAGACTCTCAAGTCAGGGAACAACCTAAACATAATAAGACATACAACATCTACGAGAGACTGCTAGTTCCACAGTCCACTGCATGCACCTGGAAGAGCTTACTGACATAGCAGACTTGAAGGAATAACAACTATTATGCACATGGCATACATTTTTAGCACTATTAGAACATTTGGCTTTGTCAATCAAAGGGATTAAACAATGCTTACCCAGAAAGATCAGACTGGTTATGTTTTCCTCCATGACCTCATGATACAGAGCCCTTTGGCTTGGATTCAGCAAAGCCCACTCCTCCTCCATAAAATATAAAGCAATATCTTCAAAGGTCACTACATCCTGAGAGAAGAGAAAACGTTTTAGCTTCTCATGGTATACAATGGTTCTATGATTATTTATTAATAAGAATTCAAGTCAATTCTGACTAACAGCCGCCTTTGTTAGGGTTTCTCATGTGTACAGTACTCAGAAATGATTTCACATTCCCTTCTTTTGGGGTCACCTTGGGATTAAGCTGCTTCCTCATGGCTACTCTCCCAGGAGGTATATCCACACATACTTGAGTATAAGCCGACCCGAATATAAGCCGAGGTACCTGGCGGACAGTGGTCCATGGGGTCGCAGAGGGTCGGAATCGACTGTGCGACTGAACAACAAAAAAACTCAGGAAAATAGTTGAGGATGGGAAATGTAGCAGCTGCTAGTGAGTTTCAAGAATCAAAAATATATGAAAATATGGTAAAATTAATTAATTTTTCGCGCATCTCAATCCGACACGATCTTGGGACCCTCATGGTCACTGACCTGAATATAAGCTATTTCCCCTTTTTGGGGCTCATTTTTGGGACTGAAAAACTAGGCTTATACTCGAGTACATACAGTATTAGGAAATCAAACTCTCAACCTCTAGTTCCACAGCCAGATACCTAATTCACTAAGCTGGAGTTACCAAAGTGACTGCTTCTTAAGATTCAGGATTCAAGTTATCAAAGATATTATTCTCAATTTTCTTAATAGGCTACTTGGATGAAAACAAACAAAATAGGAGAGATACCTTCAAACTCTGAGAGCTTTCCAAAGGAGAGAAGCATCTAGCACCAATCCACTGATCTGTACCAACCACATCAGGTTGCACATAAACTATTTTCTTTCCTGCAGAAAAGAAAGATGAGCAAGAAGGGCTTCCAGCAACTCGTATACATCACTGTGACCTTTCACAATTATGAGCCACACCTTCATATGAATGGTTATTGCGGGTGGACAGGAGATAATGAAATACATTTGTTAATCATAAAAATGTCATAATACTTTTGCTCACATTTTTATATGAGATTTATTTGTGTGGAAAAAGACTAATGTGGCTATTTCTCTGAATACTACAGTACTGCAAACAAATTTAAAAGAAAGCTTACCCAAAGACACAATGTTGGCAACTGTTTCCTTCATTACTTCCTTGTGCAGAGGCCTTTTAGTCTTGATCCAACAGAAGCCACTCCTCCTCAGAGTGAAAAACAGCAATATCCTCTAAAGCCACAACACCCTGAAATTTGAGGGAAGTTTTCATTGTCATAGAAATCACAATTGTTCTGTCTTTTCACAGTACACTCCAGAAAAGAATGACATCAAACTGGGAGCTGAGATACAGGATCTAACCTTTCACATCCTACTCTCAGCCATCCGAGGCAAATGAGAGAAGCAAATTAATTTTGAGCCCAGGGACTGTTTATTTTGAGCCCAATTCATTCTCTCTGACTTGTTCTGTCTGCTGAGACACTGTTCCCTCTGTTTCATACAGAAGAGAAGAGCAAGGATGTGTTCTCAGGCTATTTACAGTGCCTGCAAGAGATATCACCAGGTGGGAAATGGTTTGATTTTCATATATATATTGTGAAAAAAGGGACCATTCTTCCTATTTTGACTACCAATAGGCTAAACATATGGATTCAATGCTTCATCAAACATAAATGGGGACGATACAGGAAGAACACACAGTAGAAATGGGCCTACCTGTTTCTCACTTGCAAAGCAACTCCTCTCGCTTCTGTATTCTGCAAGAGGGGCCTCTGTCTTGGGTTAATGAATTCAAATGTCTCCTGCACCCTAAGCAGAAATCAGACAGATTGATTTATTTATTCAGTTTCATCACATTTCTTACCGCCCATCTGCATGACCTCCCATGATGGTGAACCTTGGCACTTCAGATGTTCTTGGACTTCAATTCCCAGAAGCCCCCGTGAATCCACACAAATGGGTTTACTGCAATTCATCCAGCCCACGCCGCCCTCATCACTCCTGGAAGGAGCATTTTAATTCTACTTCCAGGAGTGATGAGGTCGGTGTGGGCCGGATTAATCACAGTAAACCCATTCATGTGGATTCACAGGGGCTTCTGGAAATTGAAGTACAAGAACATCTGGAGTGCCAAGGTTCGCCATCATGGACTACCCACTCTGGAAAGTGTACACAATTAAATTAAACATTAAAGTATAATGTTAAAAATATAAAAAACAAAATAACAATGTAAGACCGAATACAAAAATATTCCAAAGGCGACGTGCACTGAGCCCAAACTAAATATATCACATCCAAATAAAGTTAAATAGCATTATGGAAAGCCTTTCTAAAGAGGCGTTTTAAAAGTATTTCTTCAATATCCTAAATAGAAATTGGACACATGAAAGGAAATGAAGAATAGGAAAGATATGAGAAATACAAACGTGAGTGCCAGATTTTTCCAGAGTAGGGAACAAATTGGGGTTGGGGCAGTTTCCATACAGGAATGGGCACTTTCTCTGGCCCTCACGTGACCAGATCTCTCACCAGCTACTCTTCCTGCTTGTCACTCAAAAGAAAGGCTGGACACAGGAATATCATCATCAGGGAAAAATGGATTATCTGCTTCTTGATCCACACCTGTGTGGAGGACAGTCAGGAACTGTTTCAGAAGGACCCAACCAGTCTGTGTGTGTTTCCCTGGCTTCAGTCCCCCCACAAGCACTGCCGAGTCCCGGCTCTTCCGCCCTGAGTTCACCCACTTCCGCCCCAAGTGAGACCAGCGACTTGGCCAACTACTCCCGGGATGGCGCGCTTTTGGAGCGGAAACAGGAAGTGAGTTTCCTCTTTCTTGGGGGACTCTCTAGGAATGTGAGAGGGACATTCGTTTTTAACTCTTTGAAAATCATAATTGTGAGCAGTTAAATCAATTCTTTTATAATTTTGTTCAGTTGGTTAATTTTTATGTTTAAGCCTTTATTAAAATATAAAAATAAAATAAAAAACACTGTAGCACTTTAAAGACTAACTGAAGTGGACTTGATCCACGAAAGCTAACAATAAAAATAAAGCAGTTAGTCTTTAAAGTGCTAGTGTTTTTTTATTTTATTTTATTTATTTTATTTTCTGATATGCCTGAACCACAGACTAACATGGATACTGTTCGAAATAATCCTTTATTGTCATTATTAAAAAAATTAATTTGTTGCAAGGCACCCAAATAATTGGGAGAATGAAAAAGTTTGTGCAGCTAATTGATGCCATTAAAATAAATCTCATTCTTATATTTGACGAAATGGACTTGATCCACGAAAGTAACATTAAAATACAGCTGGTAGTCTTAAAGATGCCATAAAGTTTTTGTTCTGTTTACTCTCTGATATGTTCATTTAACAGGAAACTCCGTATCATGCCTGGATGAGACCTTAAGGAGACCATCATGGCAGTTCTCAACCTTTGAAAGACAGGGTCATGCTCCCTCAGACAACTCCGGGGACCGATGGCCATTTTGCCCTTCCTCCAACCCTGGTGTGGTGGAGGCGGTGGGGCCCCACATGAAATGGTGGTGCAGGCCGCATCCAGCCTGTGGACCGCAGGTTGAGAATCCCTGGTTTATACAGTAAAACCCTGCTTTACAGAATTAACTCGTTCCACAGGGCTTTCCTTATCACCAAAATTCCTTATCACGAAGCGCCCGTAGGAGTGCATTGCATGGTTTCCCATAGGATTGCATAGAAAACAAACATTCCTTATTGTGAAGCAGTTTCCCATAGGGATGCATAGGAATCCATTCTGAAAAATTCCATAAACTGAGGCATTGTTTTCAATAATTTCTTTCCATGTGGCGAGTTTTCTGTTGCGTAAGGTGTTCGTAAGGCAGGGTTTTACTGTACCCGAGTTTTATGTATTCACTGGTAAAATAAGGTTTTAGTGGAGGGCTGCAACACTTAAAAAAAATCACCTTGCTTTCTAATTAACTTGATTTTCTGTTCCCATCACATAACATTGCATTTTGTGTTTTATCCTTCACAATACAGTCTGTTAAATACATGAACCAGAGTGGATTTTTTTAACTCTCAGGAAGGGATGTCTTCCTGTTTACATTTCTCAAAAAAGATAATCTCCCTTTCTGTCCATTCATAATTTTGAATTCATGGCTTTCCTTGATGTTGCCTAACCATTCTTCTGTATTAAAGCAAATCCGCAAAGCAAAAAACAGCTCCCCTCTGCTATCAGCAGATGTGAAATTTATTTACCATGTTTTATTGCCCACCCCATAGGAAGCTGGGTTGTTGGAAAAGGAGTCAAGCATCCAACATCCTATGGGAGTGGGTATTAAATCACCATGAAATTTCTTGTTTGTCCAGCATGCATCCCTACGAACAGTGCCTGACACAGTAAGACTATGCTATGAGGTTGCATTAATATTTTTATGCCTGCCTGATGAAGAGATCTTTTGATTTTGAAAGCTTGCAATGTTTAGTTTGTTATAGTGGTACAAATAAAGGTATGACCTCCCTCTTGCATCTTTGCATTTTTTAATGACTTTAACACGGACCACATGGGCAATTTCCTTTGTTTTATTTTCATGTTTTCATTATCAACATCAAAGTTATGTAATTTTTGTGTAGTCACAATTTTTGTCCTCGTAATGTTCAAATTCTGTCCTCAGTTACTTTTCTCCAACTTATAGACTTACACTGTAAATCTTCATGCAATGCAATTCCTGACATTATGAGTTAGTTTAAAAAACATTTCACTCATTCCAGAAGGAAATTTTTTAAATCCAAAGTCCAATTATTTTCAAGATTTTTAAAAAACTGTCCTTAAAAAGATATAGTTGTACCTTACTTAAAGAGCATAATGTGTTCCACAGGATTGCTCTTTAAGCAAGTTTGCTCTTTAAGCGAAACACCATCGTTAAGTAACCAATTAAGCTTATTACACTCTAAGTGAGGCGCTCTTTATGTGAGGTTTGACTGTATCTCTATTTGTAACAAATACAGTTCCTGGACACAAAAAACTCACTATTTTTTCCATTTTTTTTAAAAATGTAACTGGTGAAGAAAGCAACTCTATGCACTGATGAGGCTCCTTGCCTAAGTGGTGAGGGCTACACATGCACCCTCTCTGGGCATCTCACAAGATAATTGCCATTTTGCCCCCCAATAAACTGGGTAATAATTTTACTCACATTGGAAGAATGGAGGGCTGAGTCAACCTTAAGCCTGTCAGGATCAACCTCAGATCATGAGCAGAGGTTTGGCTGCAGTACTAAGGGTTGCAGTGGCTCAGTGATTAAGACGCTCGCCTTGTTAGCTGGAAGGCCAGCAAGACAGCAGTTTGAGAACAGGGTACTGCATGATAGTTTGAGCGTCCATCTCTGTCCCAGCTCCTGCCAACCTAGCAGTTTGAACGCAAGAAATTGCAAGTAGATAAACCGGGGGGGGGGGGGGGGGAGAGATCTTGGGAAAATGTAAAGAACCTCATTTGGGCATTCCTTTAACAGAGTTTCTCCAGTAAAAATCCTTACAACCCAGAATAATTTCTGACATGAAACTATTATTACCTAAGTGGTTTTCTACGTCTTCTTCCCAGAAGGGGAGGATAATTGCATCACTTCTTCTCTTAATATATAAAATAGAGGCAACTCTTTCTTAGATTTGATGCAAGGGTTCCCAACCTAAGGCCCACAGGACGGATCTAGACTCCATTTCATGTGCCACCCCACCCTTCTATGGGCATTTAAGAAACAAAATGACCACCCTTTTGAAGCTGTTGGGACAAAATCCCCCCCCCCCCCCAAATCACCCCATCATGCAGACAGGGCAAAATGGCCATCCAGCCCTCAAAGCTAACTGAGAGCATGACCTTGAAAAGTTTGGGAACTCCTGGTTTAATGCTTCTCTCCACTGTGGACACAAAAATGAAAAGCTGGGGAAAGTACTGTTGTGATTTATGACTTCAGACAATTTATTCACAGGCATTTATGACTGGAACAAGGGGGCAGCCCCTCCAAATCTTGGGAATGAGACTACCCACACCACCTGTTTCCTGTACAATACACCCCAGGATTGGCAAAAGAGTATTAATAACTAAATCTCTATTAATATTAGCCACCACATCATGGACTCAGAACAGCACAACACTTCTATATCAGGGATGCCCAGACTACAGCAGACATGCCAGATCTGGCCCAACACCAATTCATCTGGCCTGTGCTACTCCTGGAAGTGGAAGTAAAACGTGTCCATGCATTTTATTTCCACTTTTGATGGAACCACGTGACTGGCCCAATCAGCTGTCTGGGGGATGTGGTCAGGCCTGCGGCCCAAAATGTTTGGGCACCTGTGCTCCATATTGACAGGACCTTTATGCTTACTTTCCCATGTGGCCTTCCTGGTGAATCAAATGCTTAGTTCTCCAAGAAAACTATTTTGCATACTCCTAGCATTTGTACAATTTCTCTCCTGCGTGGATCCTCTGGTGGATCACACAGTCTTCATTGCGAGAATAACATTTACCACACACCTGGCACTTGTATGGTTTCTCTCCTGTGTGGACCCTCTGATGGATCATAACATTTGAATTGTTTGCAAAACATTTCCCACAAACTGGGCATTTGTATGGTTTCTCTCCAGTGTGGACTCTCTTGTGCCTCACAAGATGGGAGCTCTGAGCGAAGCATTTTCGACATTCTTCACATTTGTATGGTTTCTCTCCTGTGTGAACTAACTGATGCATCACAAGGTATGCATTCTGAGCAAAGGATTTCCCACATTTCTGGCATTTGTATGGTTTTTCTCCGGTGTGAACAGACTGGTGGATCACAAGATATGACTTCTGAGCAAACGATTTCTTACATTCTTGACATTTGTAGGGCTTCTCTCCTGTGTGCACTCTGTTGTGCCTCACAAGGAGTGAACTCTGAGTAAAACATTTCCCACACTCGTGACATCTGTAAGGTCTCTCTCCTGTGTGGACTAACTGGTGCCGCACAAGTTGTGAACTCTGTGTAAAACATTTCTCACAATTCTGGCATTTGTATGGTTTTAATCCCGTGTGAACAGACTGATGCAATACCAGATGTGAATTCTGAGCAAAACATTTCCCACATTCCTGGCATTTATAGGGTTTCTCCCCTGTGTGAACTGACTGATGCATGACCAGATGTGAATTGTAAGCAAAACATTTCCCACAGGTCTGGCATTTGTATGGTTTCTCTCCTGTGTGGACTCTATTGTGCCTCACAAGTTGTGAACTCTGAGCAAAACTTTTCTCACAATCCTGGCATTTATAGGGTTTATCTCCCATGTGGACCCTCTGATGCAATAAAACCTCTGCTGTGCTATCAAAACCTTTCTTACACTCCTGGCACTTGTATGGTTTCTCCCTAAAGTGAACTCGTTCATGTTTTGCAAGCTGTGAACTGTGAGTAAAATACTTCCCACATTCCAGGCATATGTAGGGCTTCTTTCTGGCATGGATTCGTCTGTGCTTCGCAAGGTGCGAAAGCTGAGCAAAACATTTTGTGCAGTCCTGACATTTGTACGGTTTCTCTCCTGTGTGGACCCTCTGGTGGACCATAAGCTGTGAACGGCGAGCAAAGCACTTCACACACTCCTGGCATTTGTATGGTTTCTCACCAGCGTGGCCTTTGGAGTGGATCTCAAGGTGTACATTCTGAGCAAAACATTTGCCACATTTGTCACATTTGTATGGTTTCTCTATTCTGTGGACTCTCTGGTGGCTGACAAGTTTGCTCTTCAAAGGAAAGGATTCCCCACACTCCTGACCTCTGTATGGCTTCTCTCCCTTGCTGAATCTCAGATGGCTAATAAGGTGCAAATTGCCAGAAAAACCATTCTGCAGCAATTCAAAGCTACAGTCTCTCTTCACAGTGTGGGCCTTCTTATGATTCATCACCAACTTCTTCGGGACAAAATGTTTTCCAAATAGAGTGCATTTGTAGGGCTCCTTTCTTGTATAGTGTTCTTCTTTGTGAGCTTGTTGATGTGTAACTTGAGAGTTGGCATGTACTACCTCTTCCCTCCAGTGATCTGTTAGGAAAAAAAGATAAGCACAGGCAAATTTTAATCCCACATTGCCTACAGCAGTGGTGGTGAACCTATGGCACGCGTGCCAGTGGTGGCACTTGGAGCCCTCTCTGTGGGCACCCATGCAGTCACCCCAGCACAATTTGCCCCACCCCTCTGCCCAGCAGCCCAATGGGAGCATTTCTTCCTTCCCCCAGGACAGAGTTCACTCTGCCCTCTGCCTAACAGCCCAATAGGAACACTTCCTCCCTCCCCCACCACAGTTTACCCCACCCCTCTGCCCAGCAGCCCAATGAGAATGTTTCCTTCTCCCCCATTGCTATGTTTGCACTTTGCGGTAAGTAAGTGGGTTTTGGGATGCACTTTAGGCACTAAGTCTCCAAAAGGTTCACCATCACTGGCTTACAGAATAAAAAGTAATAGCAACTACACTTATATGCCACTCCATAGTGCATGCACCCTCTCTGGGCATCTCACAAGATAATTGCCATTTTGCCCCTCAATAAACTGGGTAATCATTTTACTCACATTGGAAGAATGGAGGGCTGAGTCAAACTTAAGTCTGTCAGGATCAACCTCAGATCATGAGCAGAGGTTTGGCTGCAGTACTAAGGGCTGCAGTGGCTCAGTGGTTAAGACGCTTGCCTTGTTAGCTGGAAGGCCGGCAAGTCGGCAGTTTGAGAACAGGGTACTGCAAGATAGTTTGAGCGCCCATCTCTGTCCCAGCTCTTGCCAACTTAGCAATTTGAACGCAAGAAATTGCAAGAACAGTGGAACTCATACAACAATCGCCCCATATAGCAATGAAATCACATAACAATTAGGTTTTGAGGAGGGGGGAATAGCAGCCCACATAACATTTTTCAGTGGGAAAACCAGTTAATTAAAAAAAATGTATGCTGCATCCCATAGGGAAAATTGCTATATGGTTCATGCATCGTATAGCAATTGTTTCGTACAACAACGAGCCCTGTGGAATGGGTTAAAATTGTTGTATAAGGTACCACTGTAGATAAATAGGGAGCACTTTGGTGGGAAAAGATCTTGGGGACATGAAAGAAGCCTCATTTGGGCGTCCCCTGAGCGGAGTTTCTCCAGCAAAAATCCTTTCAACCCAGAATAATTTCTGACTCAAAATGATGATGATGCAGTACTGTAGCCAAAAGGTTGTAGTTGTGAAACCACAAAAGGCTACCGTAGACCTTCCTGTCCACCTTGTTTACAAGCAGAACCAGAATCCTGGAAGTGTCATTCTGGTTCCTAACAAGGCCAGCAAAGGTGTAGATGGCTTATTTTAAAAATAAAGGAAAGCATGATTCTGTTCATCGCCAGTGTAGAAGGAAGCTTACTAATTCAATAGCAGGTGAGAGGTATTGACTAATGAACCTGAGGAGTGCCAATATTGCCTTAGATTACCCAAACTTTAAGAACCGGTTCTAAAACATACTTTCCAAAATTGCAATGACTCAAGATATTTTGACAGCTTAACCAATGACTGTTTACTTTGGCATCTGAGATTTCTAGTCTTTCCACGTCCTGAAAGTGTAGCGCCCATGGACCCTGTGCTTCCTTCATTTCAGAAACAAATTCAGATTTCTAAAGTGGAAATTAATTTGGGGAAAAGAGAGAAGAGGAAAAATCAATAGACTTGCAGTGTTTTCATGTATTTTAGTTAGAGGGTTTAAAATCACAAGGTAAAGGTTGCCCTTGCTCAAAAGTCAGTTGTATCTGACTCTAGGGGATGGTGCTCATCCCTGTTTATAGCCAAAGAGCCAGTGCTTTCTGCACTTGCAAATGTTTCCATGGAAATGTGGCAGGCATGACTAGACACTGGAGTGCAGAGAACCCTGTTTACCTTCCCACCAAAGTAGTACCTATTTACCCACTTGCAATTTCTTGCTTTTGAACTGCTAAGTTGGCAGGAATTAAAATCACTACAATGGGCTATATAATAACAAAAGCCCTATCACCAGACATATGGTTATCCCGTGAAATCTTGTGTTTTAAATAGCACAAGAAAAGCCCAGAAAATATCCTCACAAAGAAAGTGCTTGGGATGGGACATCTACAGCTGAAGGAAGTGAATCATTGACTTGATTCACAGTCCAAGCAAACATGTATACAGTATAAGAATGAGTGAATGGGGAGAATGAATAAGGTGTTTTGTGCAGGTGTTTAGTGGTGAACTTTGTGAAGTCAGCCAGCAGTGTCACCTTACCACCTGTATCCTTGTTTCAGGTCACAGTTACAATTTTTGGTGGTCACCATTATTGGTGTTTTGTAAGTGTTGGAGACGACAACAACAATTTCGTGTCAGAAATTATTCTGAGTTGAAAGGTTTTTTGCAGGAGAAATTCCACTCGGGGAACACCAAATGAGGCTCCTTTCATGTCCCCAAGAGCTGTGTCAGAGGTGTGCGCTCAATCTGTCATGCAGCACCCAGGTTTTGAAGTGCCGACTTGCCAGCCTTCCAGCGACTAAGGTGAGCTTCGTAGCCACTGAGCCATCGCAGACCATTACAGAAAGCAAAGATTGTGTGCCAGCAGATTTTCCAGGTGCAAGTATCAATAGGAAGGAGAAAGGATTTGGATCGAAGCAAATTCCTTACCAAGATAAGACACATTCTTGTAGTTTTCCATCATCACCTCACTGTACAAAGACTTTTGATTCGAATCCAGCAGTTCCCACTCCTCTGCTGTGAAATACACAGCCACATCCTCAAAGGTCACTGGTGCCTGGAACACAGTAAGGAAGATCTCACTCTAGGAAAAAACATGAGGGAAGGCAAATACAACCCTCACAGAATTTGGATTAATTCAGAAATTAAGATTGGGAAACACATCTGTGGTGGAAAGTGTTTTGAGTCACCACTACAGTTTGGCATACATTTTTGGAGTGAAAACAATGTGTCATTTCAGAAGTTAACAAAGAACTTTTCATTTTTCTTATCTGTAGCAGTGCAAAATACAAAGTTGGTGCTGTGAATGAACACAAAGCTTATCATAGGTTTTCAGGGGCTGCAGTGGCTCAGTGGTTAAGAAGCTCACCTTGGTAGCTGGAAGGCTGGCAGGTTAGCAGTGTGAGACCCGGGTACTGCATGCAAGACCTGGATACTGTCCTAGCTCCTGCCAACCTAGCAGTTTGAAAGCAAGAAATTGCAAGTAGATCAATAAGGACCATTTGGGCGTCCCCTGAGTGGAGTTTTTCCAGCAAAAATCCTTTCAACCCAGAATAATTTCTGACATGAAATTATTATTATAATAGATTTTCAGGGACTAGCAAAGTTGGGGGTTCCTCAAAGCTTAGTTATTGGTTGGATACTTAATTATTTATTGCAAGGCTATCTCCCCTCTTATTGATTCTCCCAGGGAGAAGGATTTGGATAGTGACTCCTTTCTGCCCCTGAATTTTGACATCAAGCAGGTCTCTGCTAGGTTTAGAACAGGGGTTCCCAACCTTTTCAAGCCAGGGCCTGGATCACGGCCTCTCAGTTGGCTTTGGGGGCCAGACGGCCATTTTGCCTTGCCTGCACCATGGGGGTGGCCATTTTGTCCCAACAGCTTCAAAGTGATTGCCATTTTGTTGCTTAAATGTTTTTGGGAGAGGTGGGGGGCACATGAAATGGTGCCATGGACTGGCCCTGGCCTGTGGGCCTTAGGTTGGAAACCCCTGGTTTATAATATCTACAGAAGTTCTGGTTGGAGCTATTTGTATTGCCAGGCAACCCACAAAGTCTCTCTGCCTCTTTTATTAAGTATTTCTCAACACGTCCCTGACAGCAGCTACAGAGAATCTCCTACCTGAATGTTCTGTATTGAACTCCTTTTCTCTCGTTTTCTTTTATCCCTTCTAACCTGAGACAGAAACGCCATTCTGTACTAGGAGAAGAGGAGAAGATCAAGACAACAGGTGGAAATTTCAGAAAGCTTAATGGCAGTCAGAGAGAATTCTTGGGTGGGGGGGGCACCTAAATGCCTCAGAGTTTTATCTTTGCATAGTCCAGGAGTTCTCAAGTTTTTCAAGCCAGGGGCCGGGTCACGCTCCCTCAGACAGCTGAGTGGGTTGGACAGACATTTTGTTTTTCCTGCATGATGGGGCAATCATTTTGTCCCAACAGCTTCAAAGGAGTGGCCATTTTTTAAGGAGGGAGGGAGACATCAATGGAGGGTTAGGATCCCTCCCCTCCCTGGCTGACACTAATGAGATTAATTGCCTGCTTGGGGAAAGGGTGAGTGGGGCTTTTTAACGAAGCTAGTCCTTCTTTGCAGGGCTGAAGCTTATCCTTTGGGCTGGAATCCCGGCGGGGGGGGGGGGACGACAAGGCCAGGAACACAATGGTTCTCTACCCCCCCCCCCCAATGTAGCACCATTTCATGTGGCCCACTGACTTCGCTCCCCCCGCCGCCGCCGCCTCCTCCTCCAGAAGCTGTACCATGTGTGGTTCCTTTAAAAAAGCACAGCTTCAGGTGGCAGGAGAAGTGAGGCACCACATGAAATGGCACTGCAGGCCGTAGGTTGAGAACCCCTGACATAGTCTCTAACAGGTAACTTGTAGAAAATATAGAAATTATCTTGGATCAGCCCAGAGGGCCACCTAGCCTAGAGGTAACCTTTTCAGAAAGAAACAATCTGAGAGGAGAAGCTTCTGAAAGAGTCAAAATACAGTACAGTTGTACCTCGCTTAAAGAGCATAATGCGTTCCACAGGATTGCTCTTTAAGCAATTTTGCTCTTTAAGTGAAACACCATTGTAAATGACCAATTGTGGGGGGAATTGTGGACCCCAATTTATTTGTTAAGCGAGTTTTTGGTTGGTTTTATTTGTTAAGTGAAGCGAACATTCAGAGAAAATTCTGCGCTTTAAGCAAGTTACTCTTTAAGCGAGGCACCCACACCTGTCAGGCTTTCCCAACTCCATCGGCCTTCCCCACTCTCACCAGACCTTTCTAACCCCCCAACCTGCCCGGGGCCTTCCCACCACCACTTGGCCTTTCTAACACCCCTCCATGTGAGATATAGGCCCCACGCTGGGAGCCACTGGTTTATAGTCAAAGAGCTAATGCTGCAGACATTTCTGTGGACATGTGATAGGCATGAGTAGACACCAGAGTGCACAGAACACTGTTACCTTTTCCACCAAAGGCTATTTATCTACAGTACTTGCAAATTCTTGCTTTCGAACTGCTAGGTTGACAGGAGCTCACTCCGTCATGCAGCACTCGGGTCTCAAACTGCTAACCTGCTGACTTCCAGAGGAGCTTTTCTATTCATGAGATTTTACACTCTTCTCAAACTTTACTCTCCTCTGCTCCCCAGATCTTTCAGGCGTTTGTAGTACTGTAGAAACAGAATCTGTTTTAACCTGGGGAAAGGGACTGCAGTGGCTCAGTGGTTAAGAAACTTGGCTTGTTAGCTGGAAGGCTGGTAAATTGGCAGTTCGAGACCCAGGTAGTGCATGACGGATTCAGCACCCGTCTCTGTCCCAGCTCTTGGGAACATGAGAGGAGCCTCATTTGGGCATTCCCTGAGCAGAGTTTCTCCAGCAAAAATCCTTTCAATCCAGAATAATTTCTGACATTAAATTATTATTATTATTTGCAAATTCCTGGTTTCAAACTGGTAGGTTAGCAGGAGCTGGAACAGATGACAGGAGCCCACTCAGTCACGCAGCACTTGGGTATTGAACTGCTAACCTACTGATCTTCCAGAAGAGCTTTTTTTGTTCATGGGATTTAAACCCTTCCCAGTCTTTACTTCCGTCTGCTCCCCAGATCTTGCAGGTTTTAGGACTATAAACAGAAACTGTTTTAACCTGGGGGAATTTTTATTTTGTAGCTTGAGATAAATAATAAAACAAAGGCAATATACAAAACCTGTACCCTTA
Organism: Furcifer pardalis; assembly: GCA_030440675.1. Lineage (NCBI taxonomy): Eukaryota > Metazoa > Chordata > Lepidosauria > Squamata > Chamaeleonidae > Furcifer > Furcifer pardalis. The sequence continues at coordinate 160,982,307 of CP126893.1, read as the reverse complement.
ACAGAAACACCAGGGGCTGTGGTGGCTCAGTGGTTAAGAAGCTCGCCTTGTTATCTGGAAGGCTGACAAGTTGGCAGCTCGAGACCCAGGTACTGCATGATGGTTTGAGCTCCTGTCTCTGTCCCAGCTCCTGCCTACCTAGCAGTTCAAAAGTAAGAAATTGTAAGTAGGTCAATAGGGACCATTTTGGTGGGGGAAAAACTTGGGGACATGAAAGGAGCCTCATTTGGGTGTCCCCTGAGCGGTGTTTCTCCAGCAAAAATCCTTTCAACCCAGAATAATTTCTGACATGAAATTATTGTTATAACCTGGGTCTACCGTTAAAAAAACTTTTATAACCTGGCTACCTTTTAAAAAACAATTAAAATGCTCTTTTTCAAGGAGGGCTTCCAGGGTGTTGTTCCCCTATCGATAAACTAGCCAGTTAGATTTAGCCCCAATGTCCTCTGACACCAATTATTTTTAGTTTAGTTTAGTCTATGATGTATTTGTTGGTGGTGGGTTTTGATTTGTTGTGGGTATTGTTATTTATTTTCTGTTTGTTCACTGCCCAGAGTGGGATAACACCCAGATGGGCGATATAGAAATCCAATAAATAAATAATAAATACATTTTTAAACTTGAGATAACCAATAAACCAAAAGCAATATACAAAACCTGTACCCTTAGCAGAAACACCTTGGAGGTGATGGCAAAGTACTATTCATGATTCCTAGGCTTGTTTGACCTGCTGAGTTTTTTTCACCTGCATACATTTAAAGACAAATTAAGTTTACGGTGGGGAGGGCAGGCACCCTCTTTCTTCCCCTAATTGGACACCCAAATCCAAAGCACTTCTAAGCTTAAACTGATGAACAATGCAAAAGAAACATCTGCATGGCAGGATCTCCTTGGAAGCCAAGCCTTTCCCAAACTCCCCTGCAAAAAGGAGCGATCCTGAACCATTCTTAGCTGGTCTCTCCTCACCTGCCCACTTTCCACCATTTCCTGGAGCGGAGCCCCGCTTCGGATCTGGCTGGTGTTATTTGGGAAACGACTCCCCAGGAACGTAGCAGGGTTCTTCCCCGCCCCCTCCTTCTCTTGCAACTTGGAGGAATAATTATTTCCCACTTCCGGTCATGTGATAGAAGCCAAGCCAGGTTTCTGGCAGGAGAAGGAGCCCAAAACAATCGATTCGGCGCATCGATGGGGGCACTGGGTTTTTAAAAAATATTTAAAATACGAGGGAGGCACACAAGATTAAAAAAAACCATAACAACTACAATATATAAATAGTTTATATAAACATCTTAACAAAATGATATATAGTAGTACAATAATATATGATATATATAGTACAATACAATGATATACTGTAGTACAGTGGTGCCCAAAACTAAGGCCCGGGCCGGGTGCGGCCCCGACACCAATTCATCCAGCCCGCGAAGCCCTCGTCGCTCCTGCAAGCAGAAGTAAAACATGCTCCTCCTTGAGTAGCTTATAAATCCAAGAGGCATGTAAAGGACAGAATTTTAGAAACAGCTTCAAATCTTCTTCTGATATGTCTCTAGGCCAGATGTGAAGCTACTAAAATGAAGGAACCGTTTGGTGAGTTCATTTTGCAGTTCCTTTTCACCTGGCCTAGTGTGAGAAGGATTAGTTGGCAACACAAGGGTGCCTTTACCAGGGTACGCCCGTTTGTGGTTAAAAATTACCACAATCTTCAAGGAGGCTTTTTCTATGTACCCCGCATCTTTAAATAAGACAAAGTTACTTTTCATTACACCCAGACCATTTTTCAGTTCAGTTTATTGCTCATCTGCCTGCAAGGCCTTGCAAATATAAACACGACTATAAATAAAACTAAGAATGCATGAGATACTCAACAAACCAACTGGACTAAAACTAAATGAGAAGTAATATTTGTTTGAATAAAATATCACAACCAACATGTCATAGTTCAGTGAAATATATGTCTAGCTTTCTCTTCCTCAGAGCCAATTTGGCAAATTTAAAAGCTCTTTCTTTTGCAAACAATATTCATGCAAAAATAAAAATTTACTCTGGAACTAAAGACATCCCATACCAGCAATAGAGGGCTCACTATTTGTTGTTGTTCAGTCGCACAGTCGATTCCGAGCCTTTGCGACCCCATGGACCACTGTCCAACAGGCACTCCTGTCCTCCACCATCCCCTTCAACTCGCTCAGCTCTGTGCCCATTGTGTCTACAATACCATCTAGCCATTTCATTTTTGGCCGCCCCCTTCCTTTGCCCTCAACCCTTTCCAGCATCAAGGCTTTCTCAAGTGAGTCTTCTCTTCTCATTTGATGTCCAAAGTACTTTAGCTTCATCTTTACTGTTAGATATTCAAAGGTTTTTAGGCGGGAAAACCGCCAAATTTCATTGGTTAGTGGGCTGGGCCAGACCGGGTATAAAACCCAGTCTCCCCAGCCGTTTGTTGTTGGTTGTGAGTTGTGCTCACTGTGAATAAGCATGACACTTGTCTTGACTACCTTTGGCTACTGAGTCCTCACTCCCACGCATGGGTCTCCGGATCTAGCACTGGCGACGAGGATGGGATCCTGAGGAGCGAGCCACTCTTTCGCCCGAGCCAACGAGCCATCTCAAGATGGCACAAACGCCATGGCTACCTACACCACTCCGCCACCCTTCCAACCAAAGGAGGAGAAATGGGACAACTACATGGACCGTTTCGAGTTCTCCCTGCTAGCCGCCGAATTGGGAAGCATTTCGGACGATAGGAAGAAGGCGTTCTTCCTCACACACTGCGGCGCGAAGGTGTACGAAGTGGCCCAAGCGCTGGTGGCTCCGACACCTATCATGACGGCATCGTGGCAGACGCTTCAAGCCGCCCTTAAGAAGCACTTTTCGGCTGCCCCCTCAAAGTACGTCCATCGGATCAGTTTCCGAAGCCGTTTCCAGAAGGGGGGAGAAACTGTGAGCGACTTTGTAGCCGCCCTGCGCACAGCCGCCATCCCCGCAAAATTTGGACCCGGGCTAGAGGAGGCTATCATTGAGCAGATCATATGAGGGGTCATGGACACGCGGCTCAGAAGACGCCTCTTAGCTCGCCAAGAGTTATCCCTGTCCATCGTCATGGACAAGGCGAGGGCATATGAAGTCTCATCATCTGCCACAGTCTCCCTCCAGAGAGCCCAGGCAGCGCCAAGGCCAGCCTCGGTACACTACGAGGACACTGTCCCTGAAGCAGAGGATGAGGAAGGGGAAGACGTGTGTGCGACTGACGGGTGCAACCCAGAGAGAAGCAGCCGCCGTTGCGCCAGTTGTGGCGGGCCCCATCAGAGGGCACATTGCCATTTCAAGGACGCCATTTGCCGCCATTGCGATAAAAGGGGTCACATCGCAAGAGCCTGCCGCGCAAAGCAAGCTGCGAACCGAGCTGACCGGCAATTTCAAAATTTCCCGCCGAACAAAATGGCCGCCGACCAACAGGCCAATCAGAGGCACCAGTCTAACAGCGGCGCGAAATTTGAAAATGCGGAGGCACACACAGTCATCATCAGCTACGTGGACACCGATAGAGGGACGAAAATCTTCGGCACAGTCCAGCTCAACGGCAAGACTGCAAGATGGAGATTGACTCGGGCTCCCCTGTCTCACTTGTATCCTGGAATTGGATGAAACAAGCATTCCCAAACCTCAGGGAGACAGATTTGGACGCCCAACAGCTCCGACTAAGGGACTGCCAGGGCAGATCCCTTCCGGTCGCCGGCCAGAGTCGAGACCGCATAAAGTACGCCAGCAAAGAATCTACCCTACCGATCACTGTGGTCTTCGGAAAGTTCCCGAGTCTCCTGGGAACAAATTGGGACTGAGCATTGCCGGCGTCCATAGCACCTGCGGTGACCTGACCAGCGCGACCACCTTGCGGGACGACCTGATCGCCGAATTCCAGGACGTGTTTGGAGAGGAGCTGGGCAAGTATGTGGGGTCCCCTATTTCGTTCGCACTGAACCCCAACGTCGGAGGGTCCCCCTAGCTCTCAAACCCAGGGTGGAAAAGGAACTGGACAAACTGGTGGGCCAAGGGATACTTGTCCCTGTGGATCACGCTAGGTGGGAGACCCCCATAGTTACCCCCATTAAGCCGGATGGGTCGGTGCGAATCTGTGCGGACTACAAGTGCACCATCAACAAGGCTTTGCAGCCAAGCGCCTATCCGGTTCCCGTAAATGACCACCTATTACATTCCCTAGGACCAGGAAAAATCTTTGCCAAATTAGACCTGGCCCAGGCGTATCAGCAGCTACCTGCGGACGAGGCCACAGCCGAAGCACAAACCATAGTCACCCACAAGGGAGCTTTCAAATGCACCCGCCTACAATTTGGGGTCAGCATAGCACCGGGGCTTTTCCAGAGCACCATGGAAAGACTCCTCCATGGCCTCCCAGGGGTGGTGCCTTACTTTGATGATGTCCTGGTCATTGCTGAGAACCCTGGGCAACTCAAGGATCGAGTGACGGCTGTCCTGGCGAAATTTAGGGCCGCTGGGCTAAGAGTAAAAAGGGACAAATGTCTTCTGGGGGTGCCTTCAGTGGAGTTTTTGGGGTTCAGGATAGATTGTGAGGGAATACACCCGACCGAGAGCAAAGTACGGGCCATTCGGAATGCCCCAGCCCCAAAGAATAAACAGGAGTTACAAGCCTTCCTGGGGCTATTGAATTTTTATGCGGCTTTCTTAAAAGGCAAAGCCACAGCCGCCGAACCTCTCCATAGACTCCTAACGGCCAAGGCAACTTGGAAGTGGGGCCCAGAACAAGAATCATCTTTATGCGGTAAAAAATCTGTCTCAGGACAGTTTCCTGATCCAGTACAATGCTACCCTGCCGCTCGTCCTAGCCTGTGACGCCTCCCCATACAGCGTGGGCGCTGTCCTCGCCCACCGGCTGCCCAACGGACTAGAGGCCCCCATTGCATACAATTCAAGGACAATGTCACCGACAGAGCGGAACTATGGGCAAATTGACAAGGAGGCGCTGGCAGCCGTAGCTGGGGTAAGGAAATTCCACGATTATCTTTACGGAAGGCATTTTGAACTCGTAACTGACCACAAGCCCCTGCTGGGGCTCTTAGCAGGGGACCGCCAGACACCATCCACACTTTCCCCCCGCATGCAGCGTTGGGCCCTGTTCTTGTCGGGCTACTCATACACACTGACCTATCGCCCCGGAAAGTACATGGGCAACGTGGATGCCCTCAGCAGGTGCCCCCTCCCCGACCAGGACGGCGCAGAGCAAGTGGAGGCATCAGTCCTTTTGCTGGACGTTTTGGATTCTGCACCAATCACCTCGGCGGAGGTTGCCAGAGCCACGACGAAAGACGCCAAGCTCCAGACTGTCACTGGCTAGGTCATGCGGGGCTGGCCGGTTAAGGGGGAAGGGGAGTTTAAGACATTTTTCGACAAGCGGGACAACTTAAGTTGTGGGGGGGGGATGCTTATTGTGGGGAGATCGGGTAGTAATCCCAAAGAGGTTGCAAAAAGCAGTTATGGAAACATTACATACCAGTCACCCGGGGTGGTCAAAATGAAAGGCTTGGCGAGGAGCTATGTGTGGTGGCCACAAATTGATAAGGACATAGAGGATTGGGTGGGTAAGTGTGACCCATGCCAGCTGTCCAGACCCAATCCCCCGGCGGCACCAGTCAGAGAGTGGGAGCAACCCTCAGGCCCGTGGCAAAGACTCCACATTGACCTAGCAGGCCCCTTCCACGGCCAAACATTTCTAATTATAGTTGATGCCTATTCGAAATGGCTAGAGGTGAGGCTCATGAAGAGCACCACAGCCAGGGCTGTCATTCTGGAACTCAGGCAGCTGTTCACGACGCATGGCATTCCGGACACTCTGGTTTCGGACAACGGGCCCCAATTCACGGCCATGGAATTCGAGCAGTACCTGGTGTCCTTAGGAACCAGACATGCACTCACCTCCCCATTTAGAGCCCAAGGGAATGGGCAAGCTGAAAGATTTGTGCGGAGCACAAAAGAGGCTTTGGGTAGATTGGGCCCGGGGGACTGGCAGGAGAGGATTAACACATTCCTATTAGCCCAACACAACCTCCCCTGTGCCGCTACGGGCAAGGCTCCAGCGGAACTCCTGATGGGCAGGAGACTCCGTTGCCAACTGGACCGCCTACACCCCCGGTATTCCCCTGACCAACTCTGAGAGGAGTCAAAAAAATCTTGTGCATTTTCCACTGGCACCCCCATCTATGCCAGGAACTTTGCAGCCGAGCCAACATGGGAAGAGGGAACCATCATAGACACCCTGGGCCCGTACACTTATAGGGTTGGCCTCGCTGATGGTCGAATATGGAAACGCCATATCGACCAGCTCAGGAGACGAACACAGCCCGACACGACAGAAGAGATAGTCCCGGAAAGATGGCCGGCCACCAGCACGGCTGCACCAAGCCTATACGAACAAAACAATGCCCCGGTCCCTATCTGCAGCACCCCCTCTAGCTCAAACCCGGTGTCGGCGTACTTACCTGAAGAACCAGAGCCACCTCCGCTGGCCGCCGAATCCACCGCCGCTAATCCCGGACTGGAACCCTCCAGGGCAGAGCAGAGCGACAGCAACAGGTCTGCTCCGCTCGATGCCCCGGCACAGACTGAACTGCGCAGGTCCAGTAGGGTCCGTACACGCCCTCGTCACCTGGACGATTTTGTATGTAAATAGGGCAAGGTGCATTCTGGGGGGAAGGGGTGTTAGATATTCAAAGGTTTTTAGGTGGGAAAACCGCCAAATTTCATTGGTTAGTGGGCTGGGCCAGACCGGGTATAAAACCCAGTCTCCCCAGCCGTTTGTTGTTGGTTGTGAGTTGTGCTCACTGTGAATAAACATGACACTTGTCTTGACTACCTTTGGCTACTGAGTCCTCACTCCCACATGGGTCTCCGGATCTAGCATTTACTATTTGCCCTTCTAAGGAACAGTTAGGGTTGATTTCTTCTAAGACTGACCTATTTGTTCTCCTCACTGTTCAGGGGACTCTCAAAACTCTCCTCCAACACCACATCTCAAAGGCATCTATTCTTCTGCGCTCAGCTTTCCTAATGGTCCAGCTCTCACAAACATATACAGTATTGCCACAGGGAATACCATTGCTTTGACTATACGAATTTTTGTTTGCAATTTGATGTCTCTGCTTTTCACTATGTTCCCCAGGTTCCTCATAGCTTGTCTCCCAAGAATCAGTCACCTTTTTACTTCACTATACAGTATAATAATTTTGTGTCAGAAACTATTCTGGGTTGAAAGGATTTTTGCTGGAGAAACTCCGCTCAGGGGATGCCCAAATGAGGCTCCTTTCATGTCCCCACCAAAGTGGTCCCTATTTAGCTCCTAGGATCAAAGCTCACTGCAGATGGTGATTACAGCCATGAAATAAACAGGCGACTGATTCTTGGGAGGAAAGCGATGAGAATGTGAATGTGACGATTTTGGAAGTCTGTGAAATATATACCAATAGCTCTCTAGTTGGGCTGATGAAGCAATTAAAAGGTAAGGTAGAATACCTCCCAGAGGGAACAAGAAAAAGGAAGGGTTTTAGTTTGATATTTTCAATCATTGTAATCAAAGCAGTAAATCCTCTCCCTTTCTTATGGGGTAAAGGGGTGGTGAATCCACCACTGTTTCTCTCCTCCCCCATTTCTCCTCAGAAGAAACCAAATGGAAATTTATTCTCAGACACTGTGCAGTAGGGAGACAGGTTGTAAAAAGACAGACAACTCCATGTGGGTGAGTATATTCCTTCCAGCATGTGCTCACCTTCATGACTTAAAAAGGAGTGGAGGAGAGTTTTGAGAGTCCCCTGGACAGCGAGGAGAACAAATAGGTCAATCTTAGAAGAAATCAACCCTGACTGCTCCTTAGAAGGTTAAATAATAAAGATGAAGCTAAAGTACTTTGGACATCAAATGAGAAGAGAGGATTCACTTGAGAAAGCCTTAATGCTTGGAAAGGTCGAGGGCAAAAGAAGAAGGGGGCAGCCAAAAATGAGATGGCTAGATGGTATTGTGGAGACAATGGGCACAGAGCTGAGTGAGTTGAGGAGGATGGTGGATGACAGGAGTGCCTGGCGGACAGTGGTCCATGGGGTCGCAGAGGGTCGGAATCGACTGTGCGACGGAACAACAAAAACAACCACAGTTCCTAAAAAGGCCTGGCGGCCTGGCTTGGGGTTTTTAAGTAAAGTCTTGGAGTTACCTCATCAATAAGCTACACCTGTGCTGTTCCAATTGCTGTTCCAGTTGGAGAACCCTTAAGGAGGTACAGCTGTTTTACATTTACATTAAGGCAGTGGCATCGCATGGGGGGGCGGGGGGGCGGATGCCCCGGGCAGCGGATTTCAGGGGGCGGCAAAATGTCCCCACCAGTTTGGCCTCCCTCTGCCTGGGGCCGGGCTTAGGAAGCAGGACTTCCCAGGCGGAGGGCGGCCGTTTTGCTGGCGAGCGCTGCTCGCCTCCGTCCACCTGGCTGGCCGTCGGGGGCGAGGAGGAGAAAAAGGGGTTTTTTTTAGGCGGACAATTCAAGGAGGGGGCCCGCCCGCCCGGCTAGCCGTCGGGGGCTCTCCTGGAGGGCGGCCCATGTGCGCGCGCACGCTGCCCGCCTCCGCCCGCCCAGCCACCCACCCAGCTTGCCGTCAGACGGGGCGCTCATCGGGGGTGGGTGGCGCCGTGGCGGGGAGCCCCTGGCGGCTGGCTGGGCAGGAGGAGGTGGGTAGCGTGCGCGCGCACGCGGGCAGCCCGCCAGGAGAGCCCCCGACAGCCAGCCGGGCGAGCGAGTTGCCAGAGGTGGAGGTGCGCTCGTTGGGGGTGGGTGACGGAGGGCCCCTGGAGGGCGAGCGGGCGGAGGTGTGCGGCGCGCGCGCGCGCCGCTATTCAGCAGGGGGGCGCCTTCTGCCTGGGTCCGGGGGGCCCCCGGCGGCAGCGGGGAGCTGGGGGGGGCGGCGGCGGCGGCGATTTTCTTCTTCGCCCCAGGCGGCTGAACACTGCGCGACGCCACTGCATTAAGGCATATCATCCTAGAGAACTGGTATGATAACCATATCCATCTTGCAACATGGTGCTGCCCAGGCACTTATACTAACAGGTAAGTGACAGGTTTGTGTCATGACATCATGATGTTAGCTCCGCCCACACTGTGATGACATCACTGTGGGGTAGTAAATTTTTTGACATCCCACCACTGAACCAGACCTTATCTCCGGAAGTCTTAATTATGGTAACTTAGAATAGATAGATTATTTTTAATTAGGGGAGGATATGTTTGAAAGCATTCTTTCTCTAAAAGCAAAAATTGAGTAGGTTATTTTTCTATGCTGAGATCTGTAACCTCATTCATCAAGAACCATGCTACAACTTCAATAAACTTATTTTCTTCAATCAATGCGTGTTCTTTGGAATTGGGATGCAGGGTAAAAGACAGTATGTCCGCTGGCCTCCTTTTTGACGCTACCTTACCTCTCATAAAAGTAACTTGGGTTACTTGGCTGGGCCCTGTATGCACATAAATCCCAGGTTTGGTCAGCCGGGCGTGGCTGAGAAAGAATGGTGAGCAACTGAGCATACATTCCTTGCCGTGAGTTTGGGGCGAGTTCTAGAGGGGATTTTTAAATAATCCACCTTGGAATGAACACCTGAGAGGGCTCAGAGCAAGTGAGGAAGAGTGTGGTTTCATCATAGTTTACATGATACCAAATGTGCTGATGCAAAATCAGAACACAGAATTTGCCTATCATGTACAGATTTTAAGTTATAGGCATGCTGTGGCTGTTCAAATTGTCAGTAATTGGGTTAACTAACTTAAGATCCTGACGTCCTAGGCAGAATCGGACTTCAGATTTGTATTCAGAACAGTTCATTCAGTAAAAGACACATGGATTAGACCAAATAGCAGATAATAGCTTTTGTTTATTTGTTTGTTTTTGTGATATGGTGCATTTGGACTTCTGTGTTTTCACTTCTGATATCAAATTTGTGCAAATGGATGGTCATGTGTAGAAACAGCCTGACTCACAGGGAAAGAAAGTGAAGGGTCGTTGCTGGTAGAGGTTGGCACAGATGATGTTAGATGTTAGGATATGAAGCCCAGATGTTTTGGATTGCACTGTTAGACAGGCACCCAGGAACAAAGTACTAAATCACAGATGCTGTGTACCTCCCCCCTAAAAAATAAATTGATGTAATATCCCATGTTGCCACCTACCTCTCACACTTGAGGTTATTCACATCTCTCATCAAAGAGCATCAGTCCATTTTGGACAGTAATATCTCTTTCTCAGACACTTTGAGGGGAAGGCCTGGACAGAAAACCTGGTTCCATCAATGGGTCCACAAACCTAGATGCCAACTCTGTTGATACATCTTCTGGAGAAGGATCTTCTGTGGCAACTCAGGCGGAAGTATATCTGTCAGCCTCAATGGAGCCCTTTGTCGTCATCCCCCCTTTCTTTTTTAAACAGAATGTTTTTTATGATAAATATTGAAAGAGATTAAAATGGCTGCTTGTGCAGAGCTGCTGTGGTGTGTTAATGATACAGCCATGCCATTTTTGTTCTCTCAGTTCATTCTTCTCTTTCTCTTCTGCTCCTTCTCTCTTTTTCTCCTTAACAGCAAACATCACTCTGGATCCAGACACAGCAAATCCTTACCTTATCTTATCTGAGGATGACAAAAGTGTGAATTGGGGAGACATACGCAAAATATATTTGCCTGATGATGACCCAGAGAGATTCAGCCTCCGTGTTTTTGTGCTGGGACGTGAGGGATTCACAGGAGGGAGACATTACAGGGAGGTCGCTGTGGGAAAGGAAGAAAATGGGGCTGTGGGGGTGGCCAGAAAATCCGTACAGAGGAAAGGCTTTGTAGGTCTGACAGCAGAGGGAGGGATCTGGGCCATAAGGAAATAGGCTGTGGAGAGAAAGGAAGAAGAGTACTGGGCCTCCGACCATTCTGATGTGTCTGTTCCTCTCCTGAGTAGGAACCTGAGGAAGATCCGTGTGTCCCTGAACTTTGAAGAGGGAGAAATGGCCTTTCATGATGCTAATACAGGATCCCACCTCTATGTTTTCTCTCTGGGGCTTCTTTCTCTGATGAGACCCTCCTGCCTTTCTTCTACGTGGATGGAGGAGCCTTCCTCACAATCTCACCTTAAGGTGGCCTAATCAGCCTTTGAGGGAAATCAACCCTTAATTGGCCAAACATGGTTCTTTTTCCTTCTGTAAATCCCTTATTCCAAGAAAATCCTATGGCCATGATGGCAAACCTTGGTACTCCAGGTGTTCTTGAACTTAAATTACCAGAAGCCCATATCAGTACTCCAAGGTTCACCATCACTGGCCTATGGCCACAATCTGCCTTAGAAGGCATAGAACAAAGATGGAAGCTACTTTTCCTCTCTTATTTTTGGTGCCCTTACCTCCTTTTGCTAGTTAATGCCTAAAGCTGCAGCTCTCAACCTTTTTCAGCCGTGGGCCGGACCACTCCTTCTTGGACAGCTGAGCAGGCCAGACTGGTGGTTCCCCTGCCATAAAACACATCCATGGCTGTAGTAAACACATTTATGACATCCGTGACTCATTTACAGCTGTAATAAATGCATTTACAATGGCCGCAGACTCATTTATGGATGTAGTAAACACGTTTACAATGGGCATGGACTATTTTACGGATGTAGTAAAGGCATTTCCGATGGCCACAGACTCATATACGGCTGTAGTAAATGTGTTTACGATGGCCATGGACTCATTTACAGCTGTAGTAAATCTGTTTATGATGCCGTGGACTCATTTAGGGCTTTAGTAAATGTGTTTACAACAGGTGTAAATGAGTCTGCGGTCAATTCCAGCAGGGGCAGCTGGAACAACCCTGGGGAAAGATTATTTGGCAACGCAGGCCATAGTTTGATAACCCCTGGCCTAAAGAGACTGTAGCCCTTTTCCTATTAGGAAACTCTGTACAGTAATACCTCATATAACATTAGTATCGAATAACACTAAAATCGCATAACATTAAGGAATCTGGGGGGAAGAATTGCATCAGATAACATTAAGATCCTATGGGATGCTTCAGATAACAACCGCTAAAGCCTGTGTGGTTACAATGTATCTCTATGGATCCCATAGGATTTTAACATGCATCAGATAACACTAAAAATCATATAACACCAAGACTTGTGGAACCAGGTTTTAGTGTTATATGAGGTTTTACGTATTTTACTTTCAAGAACTATGTTGCATTCATAAGTCTTTTTTTGTGTCAGTTTTCTCTTTCTCTTTGCCACAGCTCTAACAGACCTGAGCAGTTGCTTTCAAGACACATCATTCCCCTCTCCCAAAATAAAGCAACACATTTTCTCTTTCTCTCAAGAGCTGTTGCCTAAAAATTGATATCCCTTTTAAATTTGGAAATACTGTACAGGTATGTTTTAAAATTAAAAGGTTTGTCTCTGGCAGAGCCCTCCCCAAGAACCATAGAGATTTTAAGAACCACGTGAAATGGTGCTATGCGCTGCATCTGGCCAGTGGGCAGCAGCAGGTTGAGAATCCCTGCTCAAAAGGATGGGGAGATATATATCTATACTGTATCTACCGTATATGCCGGTGTACAAGACGACTGGGTGTATAAGACGACCCCCTAACATTTCCACTCAAAATATAGATTTTGTTATATATTCGCTATATAAGACTACCCCCTCTTCTGCACACCTTCTGCACACTAAATAAAACGTAAAAGAACATCAGATTTGATTTCAACATGTTAATTTATATTCAAATGCTTATGACATGCAGGAAAACTGTCACAAGGCTGTATGTTATCAAACATGTACAGTAAACATAAAACAGTGCAAGTTTATTAAACCTAATTCACCAAAGACAACACACTCCTCTCCTCAGCGCACGCAACACTCCAAGTGGACCCTATGGACAGAAGGAAGGAAGAAGAGGAAGAACATTAAACAGAAAAAGGAAGAAGAGAAGGAAGGAAGAAAGAATAAGAAGAAAAAAATAAAAAGGGAAGAAGGAAGGAAGAAGAGGAAGAATAATAAACAGAAAAAGGAAGGAAGATGAGAAGAAGAAAGGAAGAATAAGAGGGAAGAAGAAAAATAAAAAGGGAAGAAGAAGAAGGAAGGAAGAAGAGGAAGAATAATAAACAGAAAAAGGGAGGAAGATGAGAAGAAGAAAGGAAGAATAATAAGAGGGAAGAAGAAAAATAAAAAGGGAAGAAGAAGAAGGAAGAAGAGAAAGAATAATAAACAGAAAAGGGAGGAAGATGAGAAGAAAGGAAGAATAAGAGGGAAGAAGAAAAATAAAAAGGGAAGAAGAAGAAGGAAGGAAGAAGAGGAAGAATAATAAACAGAAAAAGGGAGGAAGATGAGAAGAAGAAAGGAAGAATAATAAGAGGGAAGAAGAAAAATAAAAAGGGAAGAAGACGAAGGAAGGAAGAAGAGGAAGAATAATAAACAGAAAAAGGGAGGAAGATGAGAAGAAGAAAGGAAGAATAATAAGAGAAGAAGAAAAATAAAAAGGGAAGAAGAAGAAGAAGGAAGGAAGAAGAGGAAGAATAATAAACAGAAAAAGGGAGGAAGATGAGAAGAAGAAAGGAAGAATAATAAGAGGGAAGAAGAAAAATAAAAAGGGAAGAAGAAGAAGGAAGAAGAGGAAGAATAATAAACAGAAAAGGGAGGAAGATGAGAAGAAAGGAAGAATAATAAGAGGGAAGAAGAAAAATAAAAAGGGAAGAAGAAGAAGGAAGGAAGGAAGAAGAGGAAGAATAATAAACTGAGTCTGGACTGGTGACCTGAACAACCCAGGAAAACCTAGCTTGTGGATTGCAGTGGATTGGGTTCTTTACTTAGGAGGGAAAAGATGTGGGTGGAGAGGCAGTAAGGACTGAGTGGATGGGGGAGCAGGGAACTTACTCCTGAGTAACAAGGTGCCTGAAAAGTCCTTCCACTACGAGGCAATTGCCCCCTCTCCAGCAACAATGCGCCCTCCCTCCTCAGCCTCCAGCGCGAACCTTTGTGTGTCCTTTCACATCCTGCTCACTACTTCCCTCCCCCCCACTTCAAATGGACATGCGATTGCTGCCTGTTGTGCGGCCACTGGAGTGGATTCTGTGAGGTGGTGTGCTTCCTTCAGCGAAGGCTCATGCCATAAAGCAGTGGATCGAGCCCCTTACTTCTGGGAAAAAGAGAGAGAGAGACAGACGCAGGCAGAGAGAGAAATGCCAAAAGGAAGCAGACGGGATTCTGTTGCCTTGGATGCATCGTTGGAAAAAACAATAATAAATAAAAAAACAGGATTGCGACTCCTCCCCTGGAAAGCAACATTTTCACACACAACTTCCATTTGCACGCCCCTTTTGGCTTCTCTCCTCCCGTTTCTCCATTTCCTCAGACGTAAGGGGCTTGACCTACTGTGGAGCCTTGGAGCAAACAGACCAATCGTTCCGAGAGAAGGGAAGCTCCAGCTTTGCAAGTGGGCAGGGCGAGGGGGAGCAGAGAGAGTGGCATTAACTTTGCCCCCTCTCATGCACACAAAGATAAGACACACTCATGTCCGCACCTCCCTCCCCCTCTCCCCTCCCCGCACGACTCACCCACGCCTGCTGCCCTGGGCTGGGCTGCTCCTCCTTGGGGTGGGGCGAGAGCGACGACCAGAGGAGCCCGGAGCGCAAAAGGAAGCCCAGCTTCAGCCTCCTCCTCCTCCTCCTCCCCCTTCCTGGTGCTTGGTGCGGAGCTCTTTGAAGTGTACTCGGTATACAAGACCACCACCCCACTTGGAGACATGATATTCAGGGGCAAAAAGTCGTCTTATGCACCGGGATATACGGTATATATACTCTGTGTGTGTGTGTGTGTACACACACACATACATACATATACAGTATATACATATACACACAGTATTTGCTGCTTTCTTCCTATTCGAAAATTAGTTGTGTTGGTTTGTGCCAGCATATCAGACAAAAACAAAAATAGAATTTTCAAAAAGACAGAAACATTGTGACATCTTAAAAAGCAAAAAAAATCTGCTGTATTTTATTGTGATAATTATTTCACTCATAGAGAAGAGTGAGACTACATTTGTTGTTCAGTCGGACAGTCGATTCCGACCCTCTGCGACCCCATGGACCGCCGTCCGCCAGGCACTCCTGTCCTCCACCATCCCCCTCAACTCGCCCAGCTCCGCGCCCATTGCCTCTACAACACCATCCAGCCATCTCATCTTGGGCCGTCCCCTTCTTCTTCTGCCCTCGACCCTTCCAAGCATCAAGGCTTTCTCAAGTGAATCCTCTCTTCTCATTTGATGTCCAAAGTACCTTAGCTTCATCTTTACTACATAACTAGCTAATATTTATTATACTGTACCTGCTGATGGGGCCATGTATAGGAATGCTAGATGTATGTAGTCTCTAAGTTTGAGGAAGATTTGCTCCACAAATGCTTGCATTAAATAATAACAGTTAGTTTTTAAGGGACTACAATTTTTTATCTTTTTTAAATTTTGCTTTTGTCTAAGATTAATTTTTTTCCTGAAAGATGAAAATTGTTTGATTACTCTATCAAGACTTAAAATATTCTTAAGTCCAGAAGAATTTATAGATGGCACATACTGGTAGTTCTCCTTCTCTTAATACTTGCCTTCACTTCCCTTGTTTATCCGTTTACAAAAGCCTTCTTTGCTCTGGCTGTTCTCACACGTGTTGCTAATTTCAAGCTGAGTAATTAAAAGGAAGTGAACCGCCCATTCTCTGAAAGGCAGGAAAGTGAAACTAACTCAACTTCCTGGTGGGAGGAGAAATGGCTGCTGCTGCTTCTCTCCAGGATCTATGCGAGGAATCCACTTGCTCCATCTGCCTGGAGTATTTCCATGATCCAGTCACCATTGAATGTGGGCACAATTTCTGCCGAGCCTGCCTGGTCAAATGCTGGGATAATTCTGAGGGAGAAGAGATTTCCTGTCCTCAATGCAGAGGAAAAGTCCAAAGGAAACTCATCCCGAATCGGCAGCTGGCAAACTTTGTGGAATTAACCAGAAAGCTCCATATTCAAGAGGGGAAAAGCCCCGAGGGAAAGGGGGGAGTCTGTGGGAAACACCAGGAGCCCCTGAAGCTCTTCTGCAAGGACGACATAGCCCCCATCTGTGTGGTTTGTGACAGATCCAAAGAGCACCGAGATCACCAGGTGTTTCCTCTGGAGGAGGCAGCCCAAGATTACCAGGTAAGAAGGGCTTCCACAGAAATAATTAGGAGGACGGGGAATGTGCTAATGATGTTTCTGGACTGTTGATTTCGCAGTAGCGTTTAATCTATTTATATTAAGAGAAATACAAAGTTTCGGATTCTGTGAAGAAGGCAAGTGGATTCCGTCCTCCTTTTTGGATTCATGAAGAATCATACTAGGGCAAAAGTTCTCAACCTTTTCAAGCCGAGGGCCCTGTCACGCTCCCTCAGATAGTTACAGGGGACGGATAACCATTTTGCCCTGCCTGCCACACTTCCGGATGTGACGGAGGCAGTGGGGGGCCACATGAAATGGTGTGGCAAGCCACATCCAGTCCCCAGGCCAGTGGTGGGATTCAATTTTTTTTACTACCTATTATGTGGGCATGGTATGGTGGGTGTGGCCAGGGGGAAGCCCTGCGTTGCACCCAAATTAGGATTACTGTGCAGTACTTTGTTTCAAAACTTGTTACTGGTTCTGGTGAACTGGTATGAACCTGCTGAAACCCAACACTGCCTGTACCAAGATATTGGGGTCGATCTGGAGCAGGAGGGGTAATATTTGGGGACCCTCTCTGAAAATTCTCTGTTAATTCTCTCTGTTAGGAGCTTCCTTCACTGGGCCCACAAAGATACGTTTTCTAGAGCATGTATTTCCATTATGGACAATGTATGTGTATCTGTGCAAGTGTGTGTGCTTATGATTAAGAGAGAGAGGGAGAAAGAGAGAAAAGATGTAACACAGGGAATGCGCAGGGGATTGTTGTGCCAAGTAAGGACCAGCTCCTTGTTCCTAGAATCGTATCAGAGGGAAATGATAGCACACCCTCCCTTCATATTAATAGAGAGAAAGCCTATTCTTCCCATCCACTTTGATCTGAATTAGAGAAAGGGCTTCTCTTTTCCCTTCAGGGTCTGATCCGTAGCCGCCTGGAGCTTCTGGAGAAGGAGAGAGCAAACATTCTGGGATACAAAGCGGAAATTGAAGAAAAAAGCCAAGAGTTACTTGTAAGTATCAATATTGTTAAAAGGGAAATACAGTAATACCCCGGATAACGATTGCATCGGATAACGCTAAAACCGCATAACGATGACAAATTTGGGGGGAAGATTTGCACCGGATAACGTTCTTTTTAGCGTTATCTGATACAGTCGTTCTTAGCAGCAGGGTGGCTGGAAAGCTGAATGGGGTTCTCCGTTCAGCTTCTCAGCCACCCTGCAGCTACGGAGGCAGGGGTGGGGTGGCTGGAAAGCTGATGGGGGGGGGCTCCCCCGTCGGCTTCCCCAGCCAGCCCACAGCTGCAGAGGCAAAGGCGGGTGGCTAGGGGAGCCGACAGGGAGTCCCCGTCAGCTTCCCCAGCCACCCTGCAACTGTAGATCGGGTCCTTTGATCTCTCTGGAGCAGGCAGGGGACCCGATGTACAGCTGTTACTGGGCTTCCCGACGTCCCCAGCCAGTGGAGCAAGCCAAAACGTCAGAGTTCGAACCCTGACATTTTGCCTTGCTGCACTTGCTGAGGACGTCGGGGAAGCCCAGAAACAGCTTAGACCGGGTCTTCCCACCTCCCTGGACCCAGCAGGGGGGTCAGGGACCCCAAAATTGGTTAAAAATGGACTTTTTAAATCAATTTTGGGGTCCCTAACCTCCCTGCCAGGTCCAGGGAGGTGGGAAGACCCAATCCAAGCTGTTTCTGGGCTTCCCCGACGTCCTCAGCAAGTGCAGCAAGCCAAAACATCAGGGTTCACACTCTGACGTTTTGGCTTGCTCCACTGGCTGGGGACGTCGGGGAAGCCCAGAAACAGCTTGGATCGGGTCTTCCCACCTGCCTGGACCCAGCAGGGGGATCAGAGACCCCAAAATTGGTTAAAAAAAAGTCCATTTTTTAAAACCAATTTTGGGGTCCCTGACCCCCCTGCCAGGTCCAGGGAGGTGGGAAGACCCGATCCAAGCTGTTTCCAAAGTTCCTCCACCCTCCTTGAGGCTGTAACAAGCCAAAACGTCAGGATTCGAATCCTGACGTTTTGGTTTGTTGCAGCCTCAAGGAGGGTGGGGGAACTTCAAAATTAGCACGCATCGGGTCTCCTGACCTCCCTAGAGCTGATGTGCACTATTTTTGAATTTCCCCCATCCTCCTTGAGGCTGCAACAAACCAAAATGTCAGGATTCGAATCCTGACGTTTTGGCTTGCTGCACTTGCTGAGGACGTTAGGGAAGGCCAGAAACAGTTTGGATTAGGTCCTCCCACCTTCCTGGACCTGGCAGGGGGGTCAGGGACCCCAAAATTGGTAAAAAAACGGACTTCTGGGCTTCCCCGACGTCCTCAGCAAGTGCAGCAAGCCAAAACGTCAGGATTCAAATCCCGACGTTCTGGCTTGCTGCAGCCTCCAGGGAAACAGGGCTTTTTTTAACGTTGTGTGATCAATGTATCGCACAACGTTAAAAACCGGATAACGACGGGACTTGTGGAACCAAGTCTCATCGTTATCCGGGGTACTAGTGTACTGTAGTTGTCACATACCAGCTGGCCCTCACTCTGGAAAAAAAACCCTTAACCAAAGCTTCCAAAGGGCGGGCTGGCCAGCAAAACAGAGTTACAGCTCTTAACTGCCTATCATCCACAAGGGGGTTTAATTTGGTAGCGTGTTCAAAGACTTGTGTGTGAAATGCAATGCCTCACTTACCCTTTTAGTCCAATGAAGACACGTTGTTCAGGAAAATGATGAAGATTTATTGCTCAGGTTCATAAAGCATAAAAGTCAGTAGCATAGGACAGTCCAATACAGTCCACAGGTAATCTAGGTAACAATTTTTAAGGAGCAAAAATGCATAGCTCCTAGGCAAAAGAATGTTAGCCCATAGAGATCCCGAAACAAAAACTCTCAAATCAAAAACAGGTCTTAATTCATGGAGAAGCAGAAACGAACTCTCTTACTTCTTTCTCTAACATGGAGAATTTTCAGTCAGGTGGTTTAGCTTTAGTCAATCAAGTAACAGAGAACAACAGAGAATAACTTTCTCACAGTAATACATTGTTTACACACGTGCACAGAGAGTGTTCTGGCACTAGACAAAACATGGCTCTCAGCTAGCTTAGAAAGATAAGAATTAGTGGAAAACATGCTGTCTGTAACACAGCCTTGAGGCTCAGAGAAGACAAAGGATTTTTTCTGAGGCCTATTTGAAACTACTACCTCACCAAGCTTTGAGAACATTAGGAAAAAGATGTCGTTTTCTGACAGTAGTTCTTAATTTAAAATGTGGAAATGGAAGATAAAATGCAACACAGCTAGAGCCAAGATCAACCTTTATTACTCAGAATTGCTTCATATGTAATTAAAAGCAGTTACCATAATGAATGAAAGGCTTGTCTGGGTGCAGGGGCTTGAGTGGTCAAACTAGGCAATGTTGTCCTTCTTTTGCCAATAATGTTTTGTTGTTGTTCAGTCGAACAGTTGATTCCGACCCTTTGTGACCCCATGGACCACTGTTCGCCAGGCTCTTCTGTCCTCCACCATCCTCCTCAACTCGCTCAGCTCTGTGCCCATTGTGTCTACAATGCCATCTAGCCATCTCATTTTTGGCCGCCCCCTTCTTCTTTTGCCCTCCACCTTTCCAAGCATCAAGGCTTTCTCAAGTGAATCCTCTCTTCTCATTTGGGGTCCAAAGTACTTTAGCTTTATCTTTACTATTTCACCTTCTAAGGAGCAGTCAGGGATGATTTCTTCTAAGGTTGACCTATTTGTTCTCCTTGCTGTCCAGGGGACTCTCAAAACTCTCCTCCAGCACCACATCTCAAAGGCATCTATTCTTCTGTGCTCAGCTTTCCTTATGGTCCAGCTCTCACAACCATATATTGCCACTGGGAATACCATTGCTTTGACTATACAAATTTTTGTTTGCAATGTGATGTCTCTACTTTTCACTATGCTTCCCAGGTTTCTCATCGCTTGCCTCCCAAGAATCAGTCGCCTTTTTATTTCATGGCTGCAATCCCCATCTGCAGTGAGCTTTGATCCTAAGAAAGTAAAATCTGTCACTGCTTCTACTTCTTCCCTATCTATTTTCCAGGGACTGATAGGGCCTGTTGCCATGATCTTGGTTTTCTTGATGTTGAGTCTCAAGCCAGCTTTTGCACTCTTCAACCTAATCAGGAACTTCTTTTGGTTTTCCTCACTTTCTGCCATGAGGCATCTGCATATCTCAAACTGTTGATGTTTCTCCCAGCAATTTTGATCCCAAATTGTGATTCCTCCATCCCTGCATTGTGCATTATGTGTTCTGTGTATAAGTTGAATAAGCAGGGTGACAAAATGCAGCCTTGTCTTACTCTTTTTCCTATTCCAAACCAAACCAAACCACTCTGTCCTTCCACATTCTGTCCTAACTGTTGCTTCTTGATTCATTTACAGATTTCTCCCGAGGTGTATAAGGTGCTCTGGTATTCCCATCTCTTTAATTACTTGCCACATTTTGTTGTGCCCCAAACAGTCAAAGGCCTTCATGTAATCAATGAAACAAGTAACTTGTTTCTGATATTCCTTTGTTTTCTCCATGATCCAACGTATATTGGCAATGTGGTCTCTAGTCCCCCTGCCTCTTCTGAACCCCGCCTGCACTTCTGGTAATTCTCTCTCCACGTGCTGCTGCAGTCTATCCTTTATTATCTTGAGCATCACCTTGCTAGTGTGTGGGATGAGCGCAATTGTTTGATAAGTTGAACATTCTTTGGGATTGCCCTTTTGGGGGATTGGAACGTATAGTGATATTTTCCAATCCTGTGGTCATTGTTGTGTTTTCCAAATCTGCTGCCATATAAAATGTAATAATTTGATTCCATCATCTATTAGGGCTTTGAAAAGTTCAATTTGGATACCATCATCTCCACTGGCTTTGTTGCTTTCAGGGCTTTTTAGGGCCTTTCTGACTTCACTCTCTAGTCCAGGTGAAAGCAGAGGGCACACTCATTCTCTGTCTAGAGAACAAGTGACGTGATATCTAAATGGCTTAAAAAACCACATCCAGATGGACTTGATTTCTCAGGTCCATTTGCATGTCTGGAATTTCGCCGTGGAGATGTCTACCAGTGCATGGGCTCCTTGCTGAATAATGACTTCAAGGTAAAGAATGGATATTTGAAAAGTGAATCTTCCCTAATCTGGAGTAGGCAAATTCCAAAAATGCAGAGAATACACAGGGATTTGATTTCCATTTCGGTCCTGGAAGCTTACCAGGGGTGAGGGGGGTATAGAACTGATAAATAACTAATAATTGTATGTTGTCAAGGCAGTTATGACTTAGGCAAACCTCTTTGTAGGATTTTCTAGGTAGAGCACAAACAAAAATGATTTACACTCCCTTCCTCTGTAGGCATTTTGTGAATCTGCAACTACACAGGCTGCCTCTTCAATCTGGAGGCACAGTGGGGATTCAAACTCCCAACCTCTGGCTCCATAGTCAGATATAAGGAGGAGGGAAGCATTAAGACAGCCATAGAATGGATAATGCCACTCCTTAAAAATCTTATTTACCCTGAAAGTCCTGTTAAGGTCAACTTGATAGCATATAACAATACAAAAAAAAGACTTAAGAACCCTTGATTACTATTCAGTCCTTTTCAATTGGTCTCCAATATGTCAGGTAATATTTTGTGCAGTTTTGTACTTGCTTTGGATTGATGGCTGTTGGGTCTATAGGGAAAGGTCTCCCTTGTTTGAAAATCAGTTGTGTCCATCTATAGCAGTGATGATACACCTTGGCACTCCAGATGTTCTTGAACTTCAATCCCAGAAGCCCTGATTGGCTGACTCAGGCTTCTGGTAATGTAAGTCCAAGAACACCTGGAGTGCCAAGGTTCATCATCAGTGGTTTATGGGGTTCAATGTTTCATTTCTTTATTCGTGTCAGATGCACCACCAGCATATAATAACATACAAAGCTAAAAGTGACACATCTGAAAAGAAAATAGCATTAAAAAGGGTTAGATGACATCTACCCAATATTGGGCCACATCAACAGCATTTCCTCTTGCCAACATAAGGTCCTCCTCAGTGCACATTGAGGGGCCTTGTGTGTTCATCTCTATAGCCAAAGAACCAGCACTGTCTGCATCTGGACACGTGGCAGGCAGAATGCTGTTTACCTTCCCATCAAAGGGGTACCCATTTATCTACAGTACTTGCAATTTCTTGCTTTTGAGTCTTAGAAGCTGGTAAAACGTAAAGTGAGAAATTTGTCTTGTACCTTCCTGTGTTTAGCACAACATACATATCCATGACAACAACTTAGATTAGATGAGAAGCAAGAGAGGAATATCTCAGGAGGTCAACATGCTTAGAATCTGACCATGCGAAGCCACCAGTCACGGATCCTGTCATGCATCTCATTTGTTTCTTCTTTCTGAA
Organism: Furcifer pardalis; assembly: GCA_030440675.1. Classification (NCBI taxonomy): domain Eukaryota; kingdom Metazoa; phylum Chordata; class Lepidosauria; order Squamata; family Chamaeleonidae; genus Furcifer; species Furcifer pardalis. The sequence continues at coordinate 160,959,652 of CP126893.1, read as the reverse complement.
TGCCTGTTGCAGAAACGAACAAAAGCAGAGATGGAGAAGATGAAGGAACAATTCAAGGAGCTCCACTCCTTACTGAATGAAAAAGAGAAGCTTCTGCTGACCCTGCTGGAAGAGGTGGAGAAGGAGACGGCAAAGAAAAGGGACAAGGATCTGGCCAGACTCTCGGAGGAGCTCTCCTCTCTTGAAGGACTCATCCAGGAGATGGAGAAGAAGTGTCAGCAGCTTCCAGCTGAATTCTTGCAGGTGAGACAAGGCCATGTTGGGAGAGAAGGTGGCCCTGCCATATTTCCATGGCCCCACCTACACAAGTTGAAAGGGAATCCATTTTGATGTACAGAGATCCAAATTTAGTACCTGGAGGAGAAAAAAGACCTTTTGTTTACCTCAGTGTGGACTAAAAATGGATGGAAACACTCGCAGCTTTCATTTCCTTCTAGTGCAGTGGTGGTAAACCTATGGCATGTGTGCCAGAGGTGGCACTCGGGGTCCTCTCTGTGGGCATTTGTGCAGTCACCCCAGCACAGAGTTTGTCCTGCCCTTCTACCCAGCAGCCCAATGGGAGCACTTCTTCCCTTCCCCAGCACAGAGTTTACCCGCCCCTCTGCCCAGCAACCCAATGGGAGGTTCCCTTCCTCCCCTGTTGCTGTGTTGGCATTTTACGATAAATAAGTGGGTTTTCGGTTGCAGTTTGGACACTGGGTCTCTAAAAGGTTTGCCAACACTGTTCTAGTGCTTTGATTTCAAACCAGGCAGTATTTAAGGCCTCTTCTCCCTTCCAGTGGCTTCCAGAAAGAGCTGGTTGGCCCCTTTTGGAAACATGGCACTGAAATAGGTGGTCTTCTCCAGGAGGGCTTCCCTCTTTCTTTCTTTTCTTTCTTTCTTTATAATAATTATATTAATGACAACACACACACACAAATTGTAACATAATACAGCACATATCACTAACATACCAATACAGTACAATACAATACATAAAAGAGACAGAAAAAAGAAACAACAACACCCCCCCACACAAAAGAGCAAATAGCAACAACAAAATATTCAATAATAATTTCATTTCCTTATTTTATAGCATTGGGTGTTACTGCGGGAGCCGAGGGGCGGGCTGCACTCGGAGAACATGGGTCAGATGTGTGGTTGCTGTCCCTTGTTCTGGCCCCTCGGCTACACCTTGGCTACACCTCTGGGCCCTGAGCAACAGGTCAAGAGTGACCCCTCCCTTAGGCTGCTGCTGGTGAATGCCAGATCAGTCTGCAACAAGGCCCCTCTGCTTGCAGATACCATCTTGGGGGAGCGGGCTGATCTGGCATGCATCACCGAGACCTGGCTGGCACCTGAGGATGGGGTTCCTCTGTCTGAACTTTGCCCGGCCAGGTTCGGTATTTGGGACCAGCCTAGGGAGAGGGGAAGGGGCGGTGGAGTCACCATAGTAGCCAGGGAAACACTGGGAGTCGCCAGGGCCATGGCTCCACAAATACCGGGTTGTGAGGCTCTGTTCTTGCGTGTGGGCCCTAAGGGTCAGTTGGGAATCTTGTTCATGTACCTGCCTCCCTGCAGGGTAGCAGATTCCCTGCCTGAGCTCCTCGAGGCGGTCTCGATGTTGGCGTTGGAGACCCCCAGGCTGATGGTCCTGGGGGACTTCAATTTGCCATCTTTGGAGACTGACTCGGAGGTGGCTTGGGAGTTCATGGCTTCCATGGCAGATGTGGGCCTGACCCAGGTAATTCAGGGTCCTACCAGGAGCAGTGGCTACACCCCGGATTTAATTTTTCTGTCGGAGCTGTGGCAGAGCGATCTGAAATTACAGAAATTAGACATCACCCCTGTGCCATGGTCAGATCACTATCTGGTGACTCTAGATTTCCTGGGGGCGAGACTTCACCGTAGGGAGGCAGGGCCGATTAAATGGGCCCGCCCCCGGCGACTAATGGATCCAGAAGGATTCCAGGGGGAACTGGGGTGTTGTCCTCTTTACCTACAATGCGGTTCATCTGAAGCCCTTGTCAACTCTTGGAATGAGAGAGCGACGGCAGCTTTGGACGTAATCGCTCCACTATGGCCTCTCCGCGCTTGTAGGGATCGATCTGCCCCTTGGTTTACAGAAGAACTAAGGGAGCTCAAACGGGCAAAGAGACGCTGAGAGCGCCGCTGGGTGAAGACTCGGAGTGAGTCTGATCGAACACTAGCTAGAGCAGCTATTAAAGACTACCTAGTGGCGATGGGGGCAGTGAAATGCCAATATTTCACCACCCTTGTTGCCTCCGCAGATAATCGCCCAGCAGCCTTGTTCTGGGTGACCAGGTCCCTCCTTGGTGTGTGTGTGTGGGGGGGTCAGGCCCTGGTTGGCAGGGATCGGCTGAGGCTTTTGCTGATTATCTGGCGGGGAAAGTCGCTCAGATCCGCTCAAAGTTTAATCCTGGCGTGGAATGTATGGAGCTGGGTTTGACCGGAGCACAGTCTGGCCACGTTATCTGGGATCGGTTTGATCCAGTTGGCCCTGAGGAAGTGGACAGGCTTCTTGGATCTGTTCGCGCCACGGCCTGCGTACTGGATCCATGCCCTGCCTGGCTGATTAAAGCATCTAAGGCTGTGGCAGGTGGCTGGGTCGAGGCGATTATAAATTCATCTTTAAAGGAGGGGTCTTTTCCAGCAACTTTTAAACATGCTTTGGTGCGCTCCCTTCTGAAAAAACCATCCCTCGACCCTATGGTACTCACTAACTACCGGCCAGTATCCAACCTACCCTTTTTGGGCAAGGTGCTGGAAAAGGTAGTGGTGCAGCAACTACAGGAAGTCCTGGATGAAGCGGATTATCTGGACCCTTTTCAGTCAGGATTCAAGCCCGGATATGGAACAGAAACTGCACTAGTCACATTGGTGGATGATCTCTGGAGAGAGCGGGATGGAGGTCATCCGTCTGTCCTGGCTCTTCTCGATCTCTCAGCGGCCTTCGATACCGTCGATCATGGTATCCTCTGGGAAGGCTCCAAGGGTTGGGGATCCAGGGCACTGTGTTGGCCTGGTTCTCCTCATTCCTGAGGGGCAGGACCCAGTCGGTGTGGCTGGAGAATGAGAAGTCCAGCCCTAGGCCCCTCCAACATGGGGTGCCTCAGGGCTCGGTACTTTCTCCTCTCCTATTTAACATCTACATGAAGCCACTGGGTGAGATCATCCGTTCCCATGGGGTGAGGTATCATCAATATGCAGATGAGACCCAGTTGTACACCTCGGCCCGTGGGGACCCAAGCGGTGCAGTGGAAGTCCTTTCCAGGTGCCTGGAGGCTGTTAAGGTCTGGATGGGGGGAAACGGGCTACAGCTGAATGGCAAGACTGAGTGGCTATGGGTAAGGGGCCCTGTGTTATCTCGGGAGTTACCAGCTTTGGTTCTGGATGGGGCAGTCTTGCCCCAAACAGACCCGGTGCGTAATCTGGGGGTCCTCCTGGACTCACGACTACTGTTCGAAGAGCAGGTGGCAACCGTGGCCAGGAGGGCTTTTGCACAACTTCGTGTAATATGCTAGTTACGCCCACTCCTGGACTGGGACGCCTTGCTCATGGTCACACATGCTTTGGTCACCTCCAGACTTGACTACTGTAATGCGCTCTACATGGGGCTGCCCTTGGTGACCATTCGGAGACTGCAGCTGGTCCAAAATGCGGCGGCCCGGGTAGTGATGGGGCGCGGGCACTATGCTCGTGCCTCACCACTGCTCCGGGAGCTGCACTTTTTGCCAGTATATCTCCGGGTACAATTCAAGGTGCTGGTTACTACCTTTAAAGCCCTATATGATAGTGGGCCAGGATACCTAAGAGACCGCGTCACCCTAAGAACGTCTGTCCGTCCCACCAGGGCAGATCGGAGGGGCTCTCTTGCACTAGGAAGAGGGCCTTCTCTGTGTTCGCCCCGGCCCTTTGGAACCTTCTCCCAACTGAGCTGTGCCTACAGACAGAGCTCCTGCCTTTCCGGAGAGGCTTAAAGACCTGGCTGGCGGAGCAAGTATGGGGACCCAGAAACGTGGGATCCCATGTAGGTTGGCTGATTTAAGGGACAGCCACCCCTTCCTGCTCTTGTTTTTATCTGTTGCACTGTTTTGATTTTTTGTAATTTTTTAAGTTTTTAAATATCACTATTATATTAGACTTAACCTGTGATTTTAATCTGTGGTGTAAGCCGCTCAGAGTAAGGTCTACCCGATTGGGGCAGGATAGTAAATATGAGTAAATAAATAAATAATAAATAAATAATAGTATATAACCACTTATATATCTAAGCATATATTCAAATACCTGTACATATATTATTCTTACTATACCAATCAACATCTTGTTTATATTTGCTTATATACAGTGGTGGGATGTCAAAAAATTTACTATCCCACCGTGATGTCATCACAATGTGGGTGGAGCTAACGTCATGACATAGGCGGGGCCAAATTAAAAAAATTAAAAATAAAATAAAATAAAAATAAGCACACACGCGCGCACACACACCCCCTCAGCCCGCCCACCCACAACACAAACCTGTAAATAAATTAAATAAAATAAATAAATAAATAAATAAATAAATAAAAATTACATTAAAATACACCCAAACACCCACCCACCCCAAACATAAATCAACCCACCCACCCACCCCAAACACAACCTCATCACTTACCTGTTAGTATAAGTGCCTGGGCAGCACCATGTTGCAAGATGGATATGGTCATCGTACTGGTTCTCTAGGATAATATGCCTTAATGTAAATGTAAAACAGCTGTACCTCCTTAAGGGTTCTCCAATTGGAACAGCAATTGGAACAGCACAGGTGTAGCTTATTGATGAGGTAACTCCAAGACTTTGCTTAAAAAACCCAAGCCAGACCGTGAGGCCTGCCAGCCACCAGGCTTTTTTAGGAACTGTGGTAGTACGTCAATATAGGTAAAGGTATTAAAATACACACAGACACACCGCATCCAAAGGTGAGTCACTTACCGTGGGGAGCAGGCTATAGGGAGCTTCAGGCTAGCAGCTTCTCTTCCTCCTTACTGCTTGGGAGGACAGCAAGGAGGCTGTGCATACACGCCAAGCACTGTAGGCGTGCATGCACATCAAGTGCATGCACATCAGTGAAACAGTAACCTCCGAAGGTGGTTCCCCCAGCAGCTGCTAATGGTTCTCCAGGACACTGGGGAAAGTTACTACCGGTTCTGGTGAACTGGTGAGAACATGTTACATCCCATCACTGCTTATATATAATAATTTCTCTACCAAATATGTGTTATCTTATTATTATACAGTACAGTAATACCTCGGATAACGCTAAGACTTGGTTCCACAAGTCTTGGTGTTATCCGATTTTTAGTGTTATCCGATGCATGTTAAAATCCTGTGGGATGGATCGGATAACGTTAAAGCTCCATAGAGATACATTGCAACCGCACAGGCTTTAGTGGTTGTTATCTGATCCATCTCATAGGACCTTAACGTTATTCAATCCAATTCTCCTCCCCAGATTACTTAACGTTATGCGATTTTAGGATTATCCGAGGTAAACGTTATCCGAGGTATTACTGTACTACGAAGACAGTACAGTAATACCCCGGATAACGCGAGTACTCTATAGCGTGAAAACCGCATAACGTTACAAGATTTTCGGAAAAATCTTGTATCGAATAACGCGATTTTTAACGTTATCCGATACAGTCGTTCTTAGCAGCAGGGTGGCTGGAAAGCTGAACGGGGTTCTTCGTTCAGCTTCCCAGCCACCCTGCAGCTATGGAGGCAGGGGTGGGAAGGCTGGAAAGCTGACGGGGGGCTCCTCCGTCGGCTTCCCCAGCCACTCGAAACCTGCGGAGGCAAGGGCAGGTGGCTAGGGAAGCCAACAGGGAGTCCCCGTCAGCTTCCCCAGCCACTCTGCAGCTGTAGATCGGGTCCTCTGATCTCTCTGGAGCAGGCAGGGGACACGATCCAAGCTGTTTCTGGGCTTCCCCGACGTCCTCAGCCAGTGCAGCAAGCCAGAATGTCGGGATTCGAATCCCGACATTCTGGCTTGCTGCACTGGCTGAGGACGTCGGGGAAGCCCAGAAACAGCTTGGATCGGGTCTCCTCACCTCCCTGGACTCGGCGGGGGGGGTGGGGGTCAGAGACCCCAAAATTGGTAAAAAAAAATATCCAAGTACAGGTATCTCTCAATCCCAACAATTTAATCCATTTATCAATAAATTGCATTTTGGCCCCCATTATACTTTTTTGTCACATTTGTACAATCTATGCTAGACCTAATTAGGTTAAAATCACCTGCCCAATTATATTTGTTTTCTCTTTTTCTATTAAATAATATTTTTTTAAAAAAACTTATCTTGTTCATTCGCGGCATATATATTTACCAACATTATTTCTTCATCATCTACTTTTTCTTTAACAATTAAATACAGTGGTACCTCGCTTAAAGAGCATAATGTGTTCCACATGATTGCTCTTTAAGCGAGTTTGCTCTTTAAGCGAAACACCATTGTAAATTACCAATGGGGGGGGTACTTTAACCCCAGTTTATTTGTTACACGAGTTTTTGGTTGGTTTTATTTGTTAAGCAAAGTGAACATTCAGAGAAAATTCTGCTCTTTAAGCGGGTTATTCTTTAAGCAAAACGCTCTTTATGCGAGGTTTGACTGTACAGTCAAACCTCGTATAATGAGTGTTTCGCTTAGCGAAAAACTCGCATAACGAGCACGTTTTTTGCTAGCGGTCTGACTCACATAATGAAAATCTTCATTATGCGAGTTGGACTTTCCCTATGGAAAAACTCGCATAACAAGCGTTTCTATGGGGAAAACTCGCATAGCGAAAAAATTCGCTATGCGAGTTTCCCCCCTAGAAATGCTCGTTATGCGAGTTTTTTCCATAGGAATTTCATTTGTTTCACATAGCGAGCAACCTCGCATAGCGAGCAATATCTATTGCGTATAGACTTATCGTGTATTGATTTATTGTGTGTATTGATCTATTACATGCTGATTACTGTATTTATTGCTCTGTTATATTTTATCCTAGTGTATTTTTGTTGTATTGTAACTTTGATATTGGTGGATTCTGTAAGCCGCTCTGAGTCGGTTTTTACCAAGTAGGGCGGCATAGAAATCTAATATAATAATAATAATAACCTTGGATAATGAATTAAATTCATTATGCGAGGTATTACTATATCTACCTTCTGGGTCAGAAATACTTTTTTTCATTATAAACCCTAATCTTTTTGAAATCAAGATCACCACTCCTCTTGCCTTTGAAGTGCCAAAAGACTTTTCATAAATCTGTGTCCAACCTAAAAATAATTTGTTTGTGTCTTCTGATTTTTGGTGCATTTCCTGTAAAAAGACTACATCTGGTCTATCTCTCTTAAGGGCTGATTCTAGTCTCCTTCTCTTCACTTGACAGCCACTGCCCTTCACATTCCATGACAATATCTTAACATATTTTCATCTAAATATTAGCCTTTTTTTGCTAGATCCGCCACAATCTCCCAAGGATGTGCATAAATCTAATCCCATCTACCCTACACTTAGAAATATAAAAACATAGGAGAAAAGACTCTTCTCCCTTCCTCCCCACTCTTCTCTCAAAAAGTTACCTTTGTCATCCAAAGAGGGGAGGGGGGAGACATGCAAGATAGACATATCGTACCTACAAAACCTACGCTCTGACTTCTTAAAAAATTAATACGTCTAAACATTCTCCCTCTCTACCGTGTCTTTTCTCATTATTTCTCAAACCTCCTCCTGTTCCAGCACCATCAAAATCTTTGATGCTCCCCCAACCACACCCTCTTCCTCATCTATTCCTTCATCTCTCTCTATCCCACCAGATTCAATCAGTGCTTTTCTCAGTCCAAAGGCTCCCCTTTTATACTGCTTCAGAGCTGGACCCTTTTGCTACCATGACAATAATGATATGGTATAAGGGAAAAGCCATAATGTTTATTATTTTCTTCAGACAGAAAGAAATGTTTTCTCTGGCCTTCATGCATGAAATACCCCTGAGTCAAAGAACCACAATTGGGTGTACCCTGGTAATGGCAATCCCACCCGTCCTGAATAGGGGGTCACTTTGCCTTCCTCAGAATTGCATGAGAATGGCATTAACTTCTTTCTTTTTTCTCCCCCCTAGGATGTCAGAAGCATCTTGCAAAGGTAAGTGGACCTCACTCATGTGTATTAGTGCTGGATTATTCTTGGAGGGACCTTTCTTTAAGGGAAACTGCTTGATATGCTTGTGAGGAGATCATGGGGGACTCTGCCATCACTGAGGAAGAAACTAGAGTGTGACAGTGAGTATCCCTTTCTCCTACCCAGGGGAAATGCCCTTTCCTCCTCTTCATAGTAGACAGATGAAGGCTCTTCTGTGCCCTCTTTGTTCTGCATTCTGGTATCACTGTACTGTATTATATACAGTAAAACCTTGTACAGTATAACAAAATTAATATGTTCCACAGGGTTTTTCGCACAGCGAGATTTTTGTTATACATATTTCCCATTGGAATGCATTTAATATGATGGGAGAGGGGACTTTCCGGAAATATTTTTCTATACGAGGCACCATTTATCTTCAATTTCCTTTTGCTGTATGTTTTTCTTTTTCTTTCTTTCTTTTTTGGCTATTAGAGCCCTTAGTTCTACGGAGTTTTACTGTATGGTATTTTCCTTTTTTTATTGTTTTAGCAAATAAATAATAATAATTTTATTAAAAAGCAAAAAATCTAACCTCTCAATGGTTCTTGTTAGGTACTGTCACATTATTTTAGACTTTTTGCAAAACAAACAAACAATTATCCTTGCTTCTTCAAGTTAAGTTCATCCTTCTCCAAGATGAGGTTGGGCTGCTTCCAGATTATTAGCCAGATGGAATGCTGTCTCAAGAGTGGGTGCTATTCGCTTCTCTTCATTCTGCTGTAACTGTATTATTTGGTGCTTATAAATATCTCAGTACGTGTTTGCTTTCGATATGTTTATTATACGTTTTGGTAGGACTTTGTCTTATTGTTATGACCTGTCAAGTCTCCTTTCACTTATGATGACCCCATGAATGATATCATCAAAATCTCCTCTTCTCAACATTCCTACTCACTGAGTTGAGCTTACACATTGTGATTTTCCTTTGTTGAGTTTATCCATCTTGCCTATTGTCTTCCTCTTCTCCTGTGGTCTTCAGCCAGCGCTGTCATTGGAATCAACTTGAACATCAGGCATTTTACACTCCATATAAAGCAAAAGCCTTTGTTGTAACACCTTGAGCATCCCTTTGTTTGTATGGGAAATTAAAGCAGTGGTCCTAAAGGTACTGCATTCCACGGTATCTCTTTCCTTCGGAACTGAATAGATATTGAATATTTCTAGTCTGTGGGCCATTGTTCTGTTTTCTATGTTGGTTACTAAAATCTTATTAAAATTTGATCAATTCAGTCTCTGTGGCTTGGTATTCTGTCTGCCCTGGTGATCTACTTCTTCCCTAGTGGTTTCAGAGCAGTTTTCTAAACTGCATGTTTCTCAACTTAAAATTGTTTCTGTGGTGAAGTTCCCACAAAACACCTCCCATCTTGGGCTCTTCTCTGAAGGCCACCTTCTGGGTCCCTCCTTTCTGTGTTTTCCTTTGGCTTCTTCTCCAACTACTGGTTTTACTTGTGATTCCTCCCATGGTAGGCTCTGTTTCTACCAGCTCTTCTTCCCTCCATCTGATCTTGGTGATTTAGCAGAAGGGGGTGGTGGAAACTCCCAACTGGCTTCTTTTCCTCCTCTTCAGCCAGGCTTTCTTGGTCCTTGTTCTCCTTTCTCCTGAGGCTTTTTTTACCCTCAGTCGCTCCTTCTCTGTTCAGTGATGCCAACACACAAACCCCATTTGGCTTGAAAGAAGATGAAGAAGACAGTAAAATACTTCATAGGTTGTCTGGTGTAAGGCATGCTGTATTCATGACCAAGATTCTCTCCTTTCTGAAGAAAAATGACGTCCTCACTAGGATTAGGGTAGAGACTATGACAGTGTAGGCAAACCTATGGCTTGTGTGCCAGATGAATTGGCATCGGGGCTGCACCCGGCCCCTGGGCCTTAGTGACTGACCGGCTCCCTGAACCACATGATCAGCCCATGGCCCAAAAAGTTTGGGCACCCCTGATTTAGAAGATGAAACTGTATGAGGTGTTGCCATTACTGAAAAAGGACCAGAGAACCACAAAGCATCATGGTGTTCTATGACTTGCCTCCATTCAGTGCCTGGAAGTACTTAGAAAGAGCCATCTGGTATTACCTTCCAGAGAAGGATCTTCAGCTCTTTCCCCGACATAATGCCATCAAAGTGAAAACTGGTCTTCTAGGCTAACAGAAGGAACAGAGAGCCACGTGATGCCTTTGCCTCCTCTAGGCTTTCTGCAGGTTTCTTCACCCTCTCAGTCCCTTTGTTTTCCTTCCATGGGAAATTCTGAATTGGTTTGGGTGGGTGTCAAGCTAATTTTGTTTTTCTCTCCAATAGGTGTGAGAAAAAGGAGAAATTCCAGTATCACACACCTTTCCTTTCTGAGCTGAACGTGAAGATTTCAGAAGTCTGTGATAGAAATAACTCTCTAGGTTGGCTGATGAAGCAGTTTAAAGGTAAGGTAGAATCCTTCCATGTGAGTGGGTGTGTTCAGCATTTGTTCACCTTCATGACATCAAAAGCAGTGGTTCAAAATGCATCATTTAGCAACCAAACATGCAGTTACATGACGGTGGACCCTTGGCTGAGTGATAGAAGATGTGAGAAGGATCTTTGAATCATTTTAGATCGCAAACAATATGAGCCAACAGTGAGAGATGGCTACAGAAAAGGCCAATACTGTTATAGACTGTGTTAACAAAATAATAGCCTCCTTGCCATGTGAAGTACAATCTCCTCTCTACTTGGCACTGGTGAGGCCTCATCTTCAGTCCTGTGTCCAGTTTTGCACATTGCATGTTTAAGAAGGATGCAAATAACCTGGATCTGGTGTATACGAGGACAAGAAGGATGACCAGAGGACTGGAAATCAAGTGCTATAGAGGAATTGGGAATGTTTAGCAATGGGGTGGGGGCAGTCAAAATTTTTACTATCACACCGTGGGTGTAGCCTAATTTGTGGGTGGAGCCTAATTTTTGGGCAGAACCAACATAAAAAATTCATTAAAATAAGTACCCATAAAAATACAAATTACATAGACATAGTATATAAAAATACACGTAAAACACATAATACACATTAAAATAAATACACATTAAATAGACAAAAACACGTAAAAATACAAATTAAATACACATAAAACACATAAAAGTACACATTAAAAATAAATACACATTAAATACACATTAAAATACACACCCCACACCCAAAGGTGAGTCACTTACCCTGGGAGCAGCCTATAGGGAGCTTCAGGCTAGCAGCTTCTCTTCCTCCTCCCTGCTTGGGAAGACAGCAAGGAGGCCACGCATGGGCGCCAAGTGCTGTAGGTGCGCATACACACCAAGCTCTTGGCCTGCATGCGCAGTGGGGGAACTGGTGAAAAGGTAAGCCCCTAAGGCGGTGGCCTCCAAAAGCCGCTACTGGTTCTCTGGGACACTGGGAAAAGTTACTACCGGTTCTGGCGAACTGGTGCAAACCTGTAACATCCCATCACTGGGGGATGGTGGGAAGGTGAGATACGATTCCATTCTGCTTGAAAGACTGCCACACAGAGGTGGAAGCAGTTTCTGCCCAAGGACCATTCTCTTCTTTTGGGTCAAAAGAAGTCAAGAGTGTCAGCCATTCAACTTCAAGGACTAACCAAAGTAAATCAGTGAGCAGCAACACTGAACCTGGAATTCATAAATATATAAAAGCACAAACTTTCTGAAGGAGTCTATAGGGTTAAATAAAGGAAAAGTCCTGTCACATCAAATTTGTGGAATTTGTTCAGGTTGTTAAGTATTTTATCCATTTTTTGTTTAATTCTGTGTTATAAAGCCTATACTGTGTTATAAATTGGGTACACAGGCTGTGCTGGTTGCTCTTTAACTCTTTTCTTTCACAGATAATTTGTGCTTTCAACCCCTCCATCAAAAAGGTACGTTTCTGGTGGCTGATTTGTTTGAAGTTTTTTGCATATGCAAGCAATCGAATACAATTGCTTCTCTCATCTAGAATAGATCCCACAGATCAATGGCTCATTCCTTCTGAGCCTGCCATCCAGAGAGAGTTTCCTCCAGGGCTGCCCTGTTTGTTGCTCAACACAATGGCTGCCTCAAGGAATCACACTTTGGGCACAAACTCAGAAAGGAGTGGGGGTGACAATTTATGGTTGCACTTTAAAATTTAATATTTTTGTTTCTGTGGGTCTTTACTTGTGAAGAGCAGCAGGTTGGCTGTGGTAACTCTGAGCACACAAATATTCAGACAGAATATTGGGAAAAGGCAATGGGGACAATAAATTTTGGCAACATGATGATACATTAACAATTATTAATTTAATTTCCCGGGGGTCCATCTGCACTGAGCCTTTGTGCTCCTGGGCACAGAACTGAGCGAGTTGAGGAGGATGGTGGAGGACAGGAGTGCCTGTCGGACAGTGGTCCATGGGGTCAGAATCGACTGTGCAACTGAACAACAACAAAAGATCTGAGTTGTTCCTTCTGCTTTTTAAAATATAACCCCAAACTGTAGCCAACAAACTGGTTTCCTTGGTTCTTGTTCTTTTTTTGATGCTGAGGTTTTCCTTCTTAAGAAAAAGCTAGTGGAAAATTTGTAAATAAGTAAATCTGTTGTGTTGGTTATGAATGACATGTTTTGTGACTTTGAAATCCAATTCCCAGGCTGTATTCCTTGCCTCTGAAAAGAGGTTTGCCAGAGTGGCAAATGCCTTACGTTATGCCTTCTGCTGCTGAAATAAACGGTGTAACAGGATTGGAGAGAGGAGAGAGTGCCAGTGTAGGCAACTGCAGAACCACAGTGAGGGTCTCCTGAACAAAGCCATCCGTCATTCCCTTCTCAAGCCCCACTTCCACCCTATCTGAGTGGGGCGGAGGGTCAAATGCACCCCTTGGTCTCTCTCACTTTCCTGGTTTCACCCAAAGACTTCCGTTTTGTCCCTTCTGAGATCAGATTTCTGTCAACGGAGGGTCCTCTTCGCAAAGGGACTGACTCACAATCTGGGAAGGTGGAGGGGCACTGTGGGTAGAGGGGGGGCAGAGATGGCATTCTTAAAACGCTCCAGGAAATGAACCCCAAATGTTCTGGATGACCATGTTAGACTGGCACCCAAGAACAAATGACTAAATTACAGGCAAAAGATACTGAAGGAACCCCCCTTGTTCCTACGCCCCTCTCACATTTTATACAGAGTGTTTTATCAGATAGTTGTTGAAAGAGATCCCAGGTGGGTGGGATATACATTTAATGACCGGTAATTAATGAAATGACCTTTAAATGGCTGCTTGTACTGAGCTGCTGTGGTGTGTTAATGATACAGTCATGGCCTGTTTCTTCTCTCACCTCCTTCTCCTCTCTTTCTCTTCTGCTCCTTTTCTTTCTTTCTCCTCCATAGCAAATGTCACTCTGGATCCAGAAACAGCACATCCCTCCCTTGTCCTGTCTCAGGATTGCAAAAGTGTGAATTGTGGAAGCAACGAGCAATATTTGCGCAACAACCACCGTCCTTTTGTGCTGGGAAGAGAGGGATTCACAGCAGGGAGAAATTGCTGGGACATCACTGTGGGAAAGGAGGGAGACTGGGCTGTGGGGGTGGCCAGAAAGTCCATTAAGGGAAAAGGCAATATTCCCCTGAGTTCTAAGGAAGGGATCTGGGCCATAAGGAAATACACACGGGAGGGAAAGGAAAGTGAATATTTTACCTCCAACCTTCCTAAGGAGCCTCTTCCTCCCCTGAGTGGGAACCCGAGGAGGATCCGGGTGTCCCTGAACTATGAAGAGGGTCAAGTGGCCTTTCATGATAGAGATTCAGGATCCCATCTCTACACTTTCTCTGGGGCCTCTTTCTCTGGGGAGACCCTCCTCCCTTTCTTTTGTGTGAGTATTGGACCCTCCCTCACAATCTCACCTTAAGGCGGCCTAATCAGCCTTTGATCATTCTTAAAGAGACAGTTGCCCTTTTTCCTGCATGTCAGAATCCTTCCTTTTCTATTTTGCATTTTTGTCGGGAAAATATGTTTAGACTTTAGAGACATCAATACTGTATGGTATTATCGATTAAATTACAAATGATCCCAAATTGTATTAATAATGGATTTAAATGATACTAATCTTAATAAATATAAGAAAGAGATAGTTATAATTATGGTTACAACTAGGTAAAGGTAAAGGTTTTCCTTGCTCGAAAGCCAGTCGTATCCGACTCTAGGGGTCAGTGCTCATCTCTGTTTCTAAGCCGAAGAGCCAGCGCTGTCTGCTTCTGCAGACGTTTCCATGGTCATGTGGAAGGCATGACAAGACACCGGAATGCATGGAACGCTGTTACCTTCCCACCGAAGTGGTCCCTATTTATCTACTTGCAATTTCTTGCTTTCGAACTGCTAGGTTGGCAGGAGCTGGGACAGAGACGGGAGCTCATTCCGTCCTGCAGTACTCGGGAATCTAACTGCTGACCTTCCGCCTCCCAGTCAGCGTCTTAGTGACTTGAGCCACTGCAGTCAACTACAAGAGTAATAATTGCAGGAAGACCACTGCCCAGCTGACCCTGGGCCACTCCCACCTGGTCTAGGGAAGAAAAAGCTGAGGACTCCTACAGGCAGCAGGAAGAGAGACCCTGGCCAAGGCCAGGAGAAGAGCAGCGGGAGGTGGAACTCTGCCCCATGTCCGGGGTCCGGGATTCTGTCCTCCCGGCCACAGTGGAAAGCTGCCCAGGTGCTGGGAGGCGGGATACCGGCCGAGACCCTGGCCAAGGCCAGGAAAAGAGCGCCAGGTGCCAGAACTCTTTGCTCCATCTCCGGCGCCCAGGATTCCACCCCCCGGGCACAACAGAAAGCCACCCAGGTGCTGGGAGGCAGGATGCCAGGCGAGATCCTGGCCAAGGCCAGGAAAAGAGCGGTGGGCACCAGGACTCTTTGTTCGATCTCTGGGGCCCGGGATTCTGTTGCCTTGGATGAAGGAGAGTGGGAACAGTTGTGTGGGTCCTTGCCAGCCAGTCACCGAGGGTAGCGCTCTGTCTGGGAGGTTTTGGGGGGGGGGGCTCCTGGGGCTGTAATTAATGTGGTGATGGGCATGGGGCGTTATAGCGGGTACCAGGGGACAGGCCGCTCTCAGGGAACGTGAGTCAGATGTTTGACTGCTGTCCCGCGTTCCAGTCCCCTGGCGACATCTCCAGTTCCTGGGTACCCTGTCCAGAGTGACACCCCCGCCCCCCTTAGGCTGGTGCTGATGAATGCCAGGTCGGTCTGCAATAAGGCTCCCCTGCTCGCCGATTCCATCCTGGGGGAGCGGGCTGACCTGGCATGCATCACTGAGACCTGGCTGAGACCAGAGGACGGTGTACCTCTGTCAGATCTCTGTCCAGCCGGGTTCAGTATTTGGCACCAGCCTAGGGAGGGGCGGAGGCATCGCCATAGTGGCCAGGGGCTCCTGGGGAGTCGCCAGAGACAGCGCTTTGCAAGTTTCGGGGTGCGAGGCCCTGCTCCTGTGTGTGGGCTCTAAAAGTCAGCAGGGGATCATACTTCTGTACCTGTCTCTCAGATCCGCCTGAAGTTGAATCCCAGCGTGGAAAATGTAGAGCTGGGGTTGACTCAGGTACAGTCTTACTATGTTATCTGGGATCAGTTTGATCCAGTTGTCCCTGAGGAAGTGGACAGGCTCCTTGGAGCTGTCCGTGCTACTGCCTGCACATTAGATTCATGTCCCGCTTGGCTTGTTAAGTCTGCCCAGACGGTGACTGGCGGCTGGGTTGAAGCAATTATTAATTCCTCGCTCCGGGAGGGTTTTTTTCCGGCATCTTTTAAACATGCATTGGTGCGCCCCCTCCTGAAAAAGCCTTCCCTCAACCCAACCATAATGGCCAACTTTCGACCAGTATCCAACTTATCCTTTTTGGGTAAAGTATTGGAGAAGGCAGTGGCATGGCGGTTACAGGAATACCTGGATGAAGCGGATTATGTGGACCCTTTTCAGTCAGGATTCAGGCCCGGATATGGGATGGAAACTGCATTGGTCGCGCTGGTAGATGATCTCTGGAGGGAGCAGGATGGCGGACATCCAACTGTCCTGGCTCTTGACTTCTCAGCGGCATTCGATACCGTCGACTACGGTATTTTTTTGGGAAAGCTCCAAGGATTGGGGATCCAAGGCACAGTGTTGGCTTGGTTTTCCTCATTTCTGAGGGGCCGGACCCAGTCGGTGTGGTTGGAGGGTGAGATGTCCAGTCCTAGGTGGCTCCAATATGGGGTGCCTCAGAGCTCGGTGGTCTCACCTCTTCTATTTAATATCTACATGAAACCGCTGGGTGAAATCATCCGTTCCCATGGGGTGAGGTACCATCAGTATGCAGATGACACCCAACTGTATATCTCGGCCCGTGGGGACCCTAGCGATGCAGTGGAAGTCCTTTCCAGGTGCCTGGAGGCTTTCAAGGTCTGGATGGGGGACAACGGGCTACAACTGAATCCTGGCAAGACTGAGTGGCTGTGGGTTGGGGTTCCTGTGTTATCTCGGGAACTACCACCTTTGGTTCTGAATGGGGCAGTTCTGCCCCAATCAGACCCGGTACGTAATTTGGTGGTCCTCCTGGACTCGCGACTACTGCTCAAAGAGCAGGTGGCAGTCATGGCCAGGAGGGCCTTTGCACAACTTTGTGTGATTCGCCAATTACGGCCGTTCCTAGACCGGGACTCCTTGCTCATGGTCACACATGCCTTGGTCACCTCCAGACTTGATTATTGCAATGCGCTCTACATGGGGCTGCCCTTGGTGACCATTCGGAGGCTTCAGCTGGTCCAGAATGTGGCTGCACGAGTAGTGGTGGGATGCGGGTGTTATGCCCGTGCTTCACTGCTGCTGAGGGAGCTGCACTGGCTCCCAGTTTGCCTCCTCTCTCTCTTTTCTTTTGTTGTTTGGGGTTTTTTCTCTTCCTTTACCAAAGCCCCACAAGACCTGAGCACTTGCTCTGTTGCTTAGACACACTGTCCCCTTTCCCCCAAAATAAAACAACACTCTTTCTTCCTCTCAGGGCCTCAACCCCAAGCATGAAGAAATCATTTGTACTCCTTGTGGGATGTGCCGATTTAATCTAGACTCAAAAAAGGAACCGATTTCCCTCACACAAATAATAATTAAACTTTGCGATCTGCCATTGGTGTGGGTCTGGATGAGCTTGCTTTGACCTAGAATGGCAGAATGGTATTCCAGTGGATGGGGAAACTCTCCCTTAAAATAAAGGTCTTTGCTCAACTTCTGTGTAATTTTTGAACATCTTTTTCCTACAGCAGAACTGAAAGGGTCTTGCTTAACCAAATGTTCCAAATAAAATAAGACTTGCTGCGAACTTGGGGATTACACAATAGTTTTTCTGCCATACAAAGAAAAGCTCTGTGGCACATTGATAGCATAATTGTGGACCGACAATCTGGTTTTCTTCTGAACTTCTTTGGTCCAGCCCAGGAACCAAGATATATTTGTGAGGGAATCTCTGTTGCCTCATCTTTTCTGAACATCTGTAATTTCTCAGTCCAGACAAGGTAAAAGCCACTGTTGCAAAATGTTAAGACATTTGGTAAAGAATGGGCAAGGGCTTTCTTGTAATTAGTGCATGTTATATGCTACAGTAAAAGAAAGATGACTGGTCTCAAAGGGGATTATGTTTAAAATAAACTTGCAGTAATGCTTAAACAAAAACTGTTATATTTACCAGAAGAAATAGTAATGTCTATTTGATCACTGCCCATTATGAGCTGGCAAAGACACTTATTCTGAATGACCCCAGGAGTGAACAGAGTTAGATTTTTAGAAGACACCTAGTCATCCTTGATGAAGGTAGAGAAGCCACCTCACTTGCCTTTAGGTCTAGTCCTTTCGCACCTCCTATGAACACTGAATGTCTAGTTCTTCACTTGAGTGAGAATTGCAAACACATGATATTTCTCCAGGCTCTTTTCCAACTGAGGATGTTTCCTTAACTGCAAAGGAATTTATTAACAAATGTTTTGACAAAAGCTTTCTTATACAGTACTGTTTATAATATAAAGCAATTGTAGAGTTTTGGACTGATGACATTGTAAGCTGAACTGATTGCAATCAACACTAGACAATGAACTCCAATACCATGCTTTTGTTTTTCTGCACAAACACTTCCTTTCATTCAGTCAAGAACCCATCAAGTTCTTTCTCTGTTGCAAACTAAGCCTGAGATCATTAAAGATAGATTCACCCTGATCCCCTTCTTCTCACCCCAGAAAAGCCTAAGAATGCAAATCAAAGGGGACACAAACCAAAAGCAAAGGGCAAAAGTAAAGATGGTGTCCTTGTTCTATCAATGTCCTTGGATCCCTCCATCAATCAATTCTTCAATCTTATTTCTTTTTGCCATTCCAAACTATTTGCTAGATTTTGTTTTTAAATCCTCCAGGAATTATTCTAATTTCACTTTCAGGGTTAATGGGGAAATTCCTAAGCTAAATATTTTTTTATATTTTTCCCCCAAATTTGTATCATAGCTTTGAACAATGGAATTTTTCATATAACCTTTTTAACTGTAAGTTTTTAAAAAATATGCTTCAGCTTCTCTTCCATTTCTTATAATTCTATAGTTTCCCATATTAAGTGTCTGGAATTTATTATAATACTGTACTCGGGGGGGCATTCCTCATTTAATTTGCAATGAAATAATAGCTAACATTCTGAACACCTAGTTTTTCTTTCTTTTTAGATTTATGCCATAATCCTTTATTTATTTGTTGTCTTTTTATCCCATTACAAAAATTTATTTATTACAGTCTGCCACTCTTTTAGTTCTCCATCTGTTATCATTATATGATAGGTGGTGCCATCCAATACAAAGAAATAGCACTGTAACGTCTAGCTGTTATATTTTAATGTGAGCTTTTGTGGATCAAGTCCACTTCATCAGACATGGGGGTGACACTTCATGGCATCAATTTATTTTAGGTAAAATCTTCATTTTGCATCATGCATTTTTCCTGCACCATGAAAGCCCTAATTGACTATACAGTACATGATTTTCTTCTCCTTCACTTCACTTCTTCTTTCAATTTATCAAAGTGTACTTTCTTCTGTGACAATTGTGTCACGTTATTGGGCTTGCGACTACATAGCAGGAAGAATCTGAATGGGTCTGCTGTGATGGAGCTCCTGGGAAAAGTCAGGCTTCCCCAGGTTTATTGGTTTCAGGCAGTCCCAGAGGAGTTGAGAGAGAGAGGAGGAAAACACCCTGGTTTGTCAACCGTCTGAAGAACCCTCTATTTCCCATCCCTGGTGCTTGGGTCTGCTTGTCTCCCTCTTCCTTTCCCATTCCAGAATGTTCTTTTTAAAAGGCTTCCTATCCTAATGCTAGACCAGGGCTCAGCAAACATGGCTCCCCAGATGTTTTTAGACTTCAGTTCTCAAAAGCCCTCAGCAGCAGCAGCAGTGCTGACCAAAGGGATGGGAGAGGGAGGGAGAACATCAGAGACTGATGGACAATTTCATTTCAGATTTTTAGTTGCTTAAGGTGACTCTGCACTGCTTTCTTGGTCCAGATTTGCTGCCTTAAAACTTCCTCCCCTCTTTCTTTTATTCTCATCATTCTGTTGCTCTAGTGCTAGATTAGGAAAGACTCCAGCAATAAGAAGATTCCCCATGAAAGACGGCCACTCCTAAGCGCCTGTTCTGGTTGGACGAGAGTTATCACACCTTAGTGGTTCTCAAAAAGAACAGTTACTTTCCTGTAACTTTGGTTCTTTGAGTTATGTCTGTGAAATCACACGTTTGGATTTGTGCCTGTGCAGAACTCCAAATTGGATTCTACCAGAGCTTTTAAGGAAGAAAAGGAGGATAAATTCATTAGAGGAGGCCCCGCCCACCCCCTTATAACCTTGGCGTCAGTTCTTTCCCACCTCAGTCCATTGCAAGCAAGCACCAGGTTACCTCACAGACATGAGAGAGGGGAGGAGCAGTGATGGGCAGCAGGAGGTTCGCACCAGTTTGCCAAAATTGGTAGTAGCTTTTCCCAGTGTCCTGGAGAACCGGTAGTGGCTTTTGGGGGGAACCACCTCAGGGGCTTACCTTTTCGCAGGTTCCCCCACTGCACATGCATGCCTATAGCGCTTGACGTGCATGCACGCCTACAGCACTTGGTGCGCCTACAGCGCATGGTGTGCATGCGTGCCTATAGCACTTGGCACGCCTACAGCGCATGGCGAGCATTCGTGCCTATACTGCTTGGCACGCCTACAGCGCTTGGCATGTATGTGCGCCTACAGCGCTCTGCCTGCTGAGCCAAACAGCCATTTGCTCCTTGAAGTGTGGCAGCGCAGAGTGTCAGGCGGCCACGCACAGCCACGGAGGAACCAGTGGCTGCTGCTGAGACCCTTGGCAGCCTCCTTGCTGTCCTCCCAAGTGGGGAGGAGGAAGAGCAGCTGCTAGCCTGAAGCTCCCTACACCCTGCTCCCCGGAGTAAATGACTCGCATTGGGGTGGGTGGGTATATTTCCATGTGTATTTAATGAGTATTTACTTTTAATGTGTATTTTTATGTGTTTTATGTGTATTTAATTTGTATTTTTATGTGTTTTTCTCTATTTAATGTGTATTTATTTTTAATGTGTATTTTGTGTGTATTTAATTTATATTTTTATGCGTATTTAATGTGTATTTATTTTAATGTGTATTTTATGTGTTTTTATGTGTATTTTTATGTGTACTTATTTTTATGGGTATTTTTAACTTTGGCCCCGCCTAAGACATTGGCTTCACCCATGACATCATGACGTTGGCTCCGCCCATGACATTGGCTCTGCCCACAGTGTGGTAGTAAAAAAATTGGCTGCCCACCACTGGGGAGGAAGGTGGGTTACATGTGTATTCACAGACAAGAACCAAAGTTACAGGTAAGTAACCTCTTCTTCTTCGAGATGTCTGTGAAATCACACGTTTGGGTGAGTAGCAAGCATCTAACTGGATGGAGGGTCCACGTCTGGCTTCGGTAAAAAAAAAGGCAGTTACAGTAAAGATGACAGGACTGCTCCACCAAATCTGGTGCGCTGTTTGGCCCTCATGTCCATTCTTGACAGCCATGACAATCCACTTTGATATACGTTAGGAAGGGATGGCAGATCCTTTTTTTGAGGACTCCGTAGGCAACAAATAGCCTTGTGATGTTGCAAAGGGGCTTGGTTCTTTCTATGTAAAAGAGTATGGCTCTTCTAAGGTCCAGGGTGTGTAAGGACCTCTCAATTGGTGTTGATGGATTTGGAAAGAACACTGGTAGGCACAACCTTTGGGAGACATGAAAGTCTGACACCACTTTGGGGAGGAATGATATGTCAGGATAAAGCATGACCTTGTCAGTGAAGAATTGCTGCATGCCACGCCAATGTGATTGCCAGTAGAAAGATGGCTTTAAGATATAGCGGCCAACCGTCACGGATTCTCCGGGACAGTCCCGATTTGAGAGGGGGAATCCCGAGTTACCATTTTTAGGAAAATGGTCACGGAATTCCCCCATGACGTCCCGGCTGTCCCGATTTCTCTTCGGCAGCAGGCATTTAAAAAAAAAAAAGGAGCAAAAAATGGCTCCAAAAATTCAGCGATGTGATTGGCTCTCTATGTCAGCTGACATAGAGAGCCAATCACATCGCTGAATAGGGGAAACACCTATTCAGCGATGTGATTGGCTCTCTATGTCAGCTGACATAGAGAGCCAATCACATCGCTGAATAGGGGAAACACCTATTCAGCGATGTGATTGGATCTCTATGTCAGCTGACATAGAGAGCCAATCAAATCGCTGAATTTTTCCCCCTTCCCTACCGGAGTTTTAAAAAAAAGCCTCTTTAGTCTCATCAGCTGTTAGTCGGGAGAGAAAATAAGCAGAGCTTCAAGGTAAGCAGAGTTGGGGGGTGTATTCTCTGTGTCCGAGCAGGCTGCCTGCTTATTTTCGGGGGGTGGCTTATATTTCTATATACTGAGTATATAGAAATATAAACCACCCCCCCGAAAATAAGCCATAAGGCCATTTTTGGCCATTTTGGGGGGGGGGGGGGGAAAGAATATAAGCCATGCCATGGCTTATATTCTTTTTTCCCCCCCAAAATGGCCAAAAATGGCCTGATGGCTTATTTTCGGGGGGTGGCTTATATTTTTAGAGCCCCCCGAAAATCGGCACATGGCTTATTTTCCAATAAACTGTGCATGCGCAGAAACTCAATCTGATGCATGCACAATGCATCAGATTGAGTTTCTGCGCATGCACAGTTTATTGGAGCCATTTTTTGCTCCTTTATTTTTTGGCCCCGCCCATGACGTCGTGACGTTGGCCCCGCCCATGACATCATGACGTTGGCCCCGCCCCACTATCCCGGATTCAGTTTTGTAAGGTGTTGGACGCCTTACTTTAAGAGTCACCAGTTTTATGTTGGCAGTTGCCATAGGTTTGAAGGGTGGGTATCATAGACAATGCAGAACTAGTTGTGGAGACCATTGTGGGACAGGTCTTTTTGGGAGTGGAAATGTGTTTTGAATGCCCTTGTGGAATTTTTTGACGATAGGGTTGCAGAAAAGAGGGAGGGGAATCTGAAGGTTGGTGTGCTACAATAGCTGCCAATAGAACCTTTAAGGATGAATAGGCTTTTCCTACTTCCGCTAAACTCAGCAGATAATGGATAACTGAGGGTATGTCAAAATCACTGGTGGACTGTCCCCACAGTGTCAAAAATTTCTGGAAGGCAGTGTATTTGTATTATGCTTTTTAAATAAAAAGAAAGAAAAACAATGGAGGTTTACAGGTCCCATGGATGTATGATGTATGTAAAATTATATGGTAATTTATATATGTTTGGTTAGGTTTTTTGGGGGTTGTGTTGTATTTTTTCTCTTGTGTATTTTAATAAAAAAACATTTTGTTAGACAAAGACATTTCAAATATTGATATTCGCCCTCCTTGCGAATATTCAAAGTTTCTGCAAGGAATAGGGGGCTGCAGTGGCTCAGTGGTTAAGAAGCTCGCCTTGTTAGCTGGAAGGCTGGCAACTCAGCAGTTCCAAGACCCGGGTACTGCATGACAGATTGGGTGCCTGTCTCTGTCCCAGCTCCTGCCAACCTGGCAGTTCAAAAGCAAGAAATTGCAAGGGATTACTTAGGTGGCGAAAGATCTTGGGGACATGAAAGGAGCTTCATTCATGTATCCCCTGAGCAGAGTTTCTCCAGCAAAAATCCTTTCAACCTAGAATAATTTATGACATGAAATTATTATTGTGGGTCTGCGGTGGCTCAAGTGGTTAAGACACTGAACTCGCTGACTGGAAGGTCAGAGTTCGATTCCCGGGTACTGCATGATGGGAGTGAGCTCCTGTGTCTGTCGCAGCTCCTGCTAACCTAGCAGTTTGACACGAGTGGCTTTCAAGCAAGAGCAACCTTTATTTATGTGAAAATCTTTTGGAGATAAAACACACTCCTTCGGGTGTCCCCTAAGCAGAATTTCTCCACCAAAAATCCTTTCAACCTAGAATAATTTCTGACAAAAACAAAACTTTAGAAGAAAACCATTTTTAAAAGGTCATGGCAGAATTAGAGCTAAAAATAAACAAAAATTGATTGAATTTAACAAAATATAAATGCAAACACATTTACTAATCAGAAATACAATGGGCAACATTTATTACCTAAACATGGAGCATTAAGACAATTGCACAACAGTCATACCAGTCTAGCAAGCCACCCCCACCCCAGCCTATGTCCATTCCCACACAACCTGCAAGATCACTCTCACAACAGAAAGGTTGCTAGAGAAGATATATACAGAAAGACTTAAATTTTTACAAAGTCACAACTTTAGATGCACTTTCTGTTCTGATCCTGCTTTGTTTTGTTTACTACAGTGTTGCTGAGTTTGTGCTTATCTATTTTTAAAAAACACCTTTGTGTATCTGAATATTTCCACAAAGAGAATGCAGGGGGGGAAATCCAAGAATTTTCCAAAACAATAAAGCAACTACTAATATACCTTGTAATTGTATTTAATTTTTCTTGCTCTCCTTTTTTCATTCTTTGAAAAATGGTAAAGGTTTCCCTTGCTCAAAAGCCAGCCGTATCCTACTCTAGGGTGCAGTGCTCATCTCTATTTACAGCCAAATGTCTACAGACATTTCCGTGGACATGTGGCAGGCATTACTAGACACCAGAGTGAATGGAATGCTGTTTACGTTCTCACCAAAGTGGTACCTATTTATCTACTTGCAATTTCTTGCTTTTGAACTGCTAGGTTAGCAGGAGCTAGGACAGGGACGGGAGCTCATTCCATTATGCAGTACTCGGGTCTTGAACTGCTGATCTGCTGACCTTCCAGTTGTGAAGTTCAGCGTCTTAACCACTTGAGCCATCACAGTCCTTTTGAAGAATGACCTTCAATTAAAATAGGAAGAATTGATGCATACAGGGCTGGTTAAGGAAGTTTTCCACAGATACTACTATACAGAACATGTTAATCTTTATTAAAACTACCATTAAGCTCCTGACCATCAAATTTATTAGATTCCAAAAAGTACTAACACGAGCTACTAAAGGAGTTTTCTTATGCCTGGGGCTTTGTGCCATAAATATGCAGCTCTTAATCACTTGGTACAAAAAATCTTGACTTTTAACCATGAAGCTGTGAAGACAACACTAGAAAAATACTACAGTATTGTTTTGCTGAGGCTAAATTTAAAATGCAGGTTCCACTAAGTGGCAGGATTAGTGCTGCCAATGTTTCACCAGTGCCAGGATCGGTACACTGCTAATTACACTGCTAATTACCGGTACCTTGTGAACCAGCCAGAAAGTGTACTAAGCACTATGGGGCAGTATATAAGTGTAATCGTTGTTTATCTAGCAAATTTCTGTGATTATTTTAAAAGGTTGTTAACGATAGATGCTAGAGCACTCAAAGCAGGTACTGTAGTCTACAAATAAATGCTAGGAAATGTAACTGCAAAGATTGCTAACTGCAAGTCATAGAAATTCAGCATTTCACAGATTCATACCACCGAGATTGCCAGAAAATCCCCATCAGGCCCTTTACTAATTACAGAATATTGGTGCTTATAACTGGATGACTGTGGTTGCTTTTTCCTGCGACCTCATTATTTTGCCCACACCTTTTAGACCTGTGATGGTGAACCATGACACTCCAGATGTTCTTGGACTTCAATTCTCAGAGCCCAAGCTCCCTCAGAGGTACATTTTCCAGATTTTTGCACAACTTCGTGTTATTCACCAGTTACACCCACTCCTAGATTGGGACTCCTTGCTCATGATCACACATGCTTTGGTCACCTCCAGACTTGATTACTGTAACACACTCTACATGGGACTTGGTGACCATTCGGAGGCTGCAGCTGGTACAGAATGCAGCTGCTTGGGTAGTGATGGGTTGCGGTCATTACGCTCATGCCTCACCACTGCTTCGGGAGCTGCACTGGTTGCCAGTATGTCTCCAGGTGCAATTCAAGGTGCTGGTCATTACCTTTAAGGCCCTAAATGGTAGTGGGCCAGGATACTTAAGAGACCGTGTCACCCCAAGAACATCTGTCTGTCCCACCAGGGTGGATCGGAGAGGCTCTCTTATCATTCAATCAGCTAGAGAGGTGCATCTCTCTAGCACCAGGAGGAGGGCCTTCTCCGTGTCCACCCCAGCCCTTTGGAACCTTCTGCCAACTGAGTTACGCCTACAGACAGAGCTACTGCCCTTTCGGAAGGGCCTAAAAACCTGGCTGGCAGGGCAGGTGTGGGGCTCAAGTAATACGGGGTCCCATGTTGGCTGGCTGATCTGATGGGACAGCCACCCCTCTCTCTCTTTTAAACTTTTTTAACCTTTTAAAATTTTAAATCTTTTAAATTTTTGAGTTTTTTGTAAATGTATAGTTTAAACTTTTTAAATTAATTTTGAACGTTTGAGTTTCAATTTCTGAATTTGTAAGGGTATAGTGGGATTGTTTAGTTTGTTTTGTACTCATAATGTATAATCTTTTTCTGTAAGTCGCCTAGTCAGGTTCGCCTGATTGGGGCTGGATAATAAATCTAAATAAATA
The DNA here is from genome assembly GCA_030440675.1 of Furcifer pardalis. NCBI lineage: Eukaryota > Metazoa > Chordata > Lepidosauria > Squamata > Chamaeleonidae > Furcifer > Furcifer pardalis. Next base: position 160,933,414 of record CP126893.1, on the reverse strand, counting down.
AATAAATGACTGGATTACTCCGTCATGCCGGAAATGGCCAAACCATTTCTTACACATGGAGAATTTGTAGGTCTTCCTTACACTGTGGGTTCTAAATGTTCCCTAAAATGAATGAAAAAATGTGGTTTAAAGAGTGGAGAGAGGAATCTTGAAATCCAAAACTGCCCAGATGTTTGTAGTTTAGCCAATAAATGTGTAGTTCACTTAACATTGCTAAAATGGAAAGTGTAGGCTTGATATGCCTCTGGTAAGTTATTCAATAATATCTTATAGTGCATGCTGGAATAGAGAGGAAAAGGTGAGCTCCATTTTCTGGGGGGAAAGTACCTCCTAGATCTGCTTAATTTCTTATGCAAAATACAGTTTGTGAAGGCAAAATACAACAGAAGTACAAAGAAACAAAGATTTGGTGAAATTTGAGTTGTTTAAAATTAAAATGGCCTATTAATTTTGTTCTCTGGCACAAACACATCTACTTTTCACTGCATGAAGTCCAAACGGTGACCTAAACATTTCTACAGCACTGCCATTTTCATTGTTTCTTCCCTGTATGGACTCTCTGATGCCTCACAAGTTGTGAGTTACGACCAAATACTTTTCCACATTCCTGGCAACTGTACGGTTTCTCTTTTCTGTGGATTCTCTGATGGTACAGAAGGGTTGAATTCTGAGAAAAATATTTCCCACACTCCCGGCATTTGTAGGGTTTCTCTCCCGTGTGAACTCTCTGGTGAATGACAAGAACGGAACCAGAAACAAAGCATTTGCCACACTCTTGGCATTTATATGGCTTCTCTCCTGTGTGGATTCTCCGGTGGGCTACAAGTTGAGAATTCTGAGCAAAGCGTTTTCCACACTCTTGACAGCTGTATGGTTTTTCCCCTGTGTGGATTCTGTTATGGGTCAGCAGATCTGAACTAAAAGCAAAGCATTTCCCACATTCCTGGCATTTGTATGGTTTTTCTCCAGTGTGGACTCTCTGATGATATAGAAAGGCCGAACGGTGAGAAAAGCATTGCTCACACTCCTGGCATTTGTATGGTTTCCCTCTAGTGTGGATTCTCTGGTGGCTCACAAGCTGTGAATTTGAAGCAAAACATTTTCCACATGCCTCACACTTGTGCAGTTTTTCTCTTGTGTGGAACCTCTGGTGTTTCACAAGAAGTGAAAAGGAAGTGTAACATTTCCCACATTCTGAACATATGTACGGTTTATCTCTTATGTGGACTCTCTGGTGCCTCACAACATTTGAACTGTGAGAAAAACATTTTCCACACTCTTGGCACTTGTAGGGTTTCTCTCCCTTGTGGACTCTCAGGTGCCTCCTCAGGTTTGAATTCTGAGCAAAGCATTTCCCACACTCCTGGCAATTGTATGGCCTCTCTCCTGTGTGGACTCTCTGGTGGCTTGAAAACTGAGAAATATCTGCAAAGCACTTCCCACAGTGTTGACATTTGTATGGTTTCTCTCCTGTGTGGACTCTCCGGTGGCTCACAAGTTGTGGCTTTGAAGCAAAACATTTCTTGCATGTCTGGCATTTGAATGGTTTCACTCCTGTGTGGACTCTCCGATGGCTCACAAGCTGTGAGTTGCTAACAAAGCATTTTTCACAATCCTCACATTTGTATGGTTTCTCTCCTGTGTGTATTCTCTGGTGAATGACAAGCTGTGAATTTTGAGCATAATTTTTCCCACATTCCTGGCACTTATATGGTTTTTCTCCTGTGTGGACTCTTTGATGCTCTAGAATGTGTGAGTTAGAAGCAAAACATTTCCCACATTCCTGGCATTTATATGGTTTCTCTCCTGTGTGTGCTCTCTGGTGGATCTTAAGTCCAGACTTGTAAGCATAGCATTTCCCACATTCCTCACATTTAAATGGCTTCTCTCCTGTGTGGACTCTCTGGTGGATCACAAGGTTTGAAAGTCGAGGAAAGCACTTCCCACATTCCTGGCATTTGTAGGGTTTCTCTCCTGTGTGGATTCTCTGATGCTCCTGGATGTGTGATCTGCAAGCAAAACATTTCCCACAGACTTCACATTCAAAGCGTTTCTTCCCCGTCTGGGGCTTTTTGTGAAAAGTGTTTTGGGTAGTGGATGTGTAGCTTTGCTCTGAGATACAATCTTCCTCTTCCATGTGGATTTCCTGGCTTGTGGGAAGATCAAATTTGTCTGTAATATGCTGCTCATATTCTCTACGTACCGTCATCTCCTTCCAGTTATCTACTGAGGGAAAAGACAGATACAGAAAACATTTGTGTTGAAGGCTAAAAAAAAGGAAATAAAGTAAATAAACAGCAGCAATTCTGAAAGAAAACAGTATGTCCCTGAGGATGGCTAGAAAGTCTAACTAAAAATAGAGCCTTCTCAGTGGTGGCACCAATGTTTTGGAACACACTACCAGTGGAGCTGCACCAGGCCCCATCCCAAAATATCTTTTTTTAAAAAAACAACTTGAAACTTTCCTATTCAAGAAAGCCTTTCAGAACATTACCCCTTTAACAATAAACTAGACAGTCAGTTGACCCTCTGTGCCCACAGACATCAGTTATTTTATTTTAGGATGTACATATTCTGATTTTTAAATTATTGTTGTTATTTGTATGTGCACCACCCAGAGTGAGATGGGCAGTATAAAATTGCAATAGATAGATAGATAGATAGATAGATAGATAGATAGATAGATAAGCATCTGGTTCCCCATATTGTTACAATTTCTCGGCCCAAATCGCCAGATACGCAAGATTTCAAGGGACATTTCAAACAGGCTTTGTCTTACAGAGTCAATTGACCCTCCATCTCAAGATCACCCCTTACTGAACAGACTGTAGTGTTTTGTGTTTTAGAAATATATATATATTAAGATGATGTTATTTTGTACTGATGCTGTTTGTGTGGGCATTTGAAAACATGCAACTTACTTGCATTCCTTTTTTGTTACTGTACCACTTAAAAATGAAAGATTGCATTAAAAAAAGAGGCCGGGTGGTATGGTGGTTAAATTGCTATCCTGCAACCAAAGGGGTGTGAACTTGATCCTGACCAGGGATCAAGGTTGACTCAGCTTTACATCCTTCCGAGGTTGATATATAAGCAAAGCAAAACAATTACAAAGTGTAATTGTTATTGCTATACTGTATTTCAAATTCTAAAATTCTAAGCATTGCTATTCCTCCAAGCTTTAAAAAAACTGATTTATACTACCTTTAGACCCTCTATCATGTTTTTCTCATTCCTGTTTTTATTTCACTTACATATGCAGGAGTGTTCCATTCTTTGTTGCTTGTTTCATCTTGGCATTCATATTTGATGTCTTTAATTATTACCTTATCATTTGCATCTCTTTATCTTTAATGTATCATACACAGCCCATGAAACCTTGGCAATGGGTAGCGAGAGGTCTCTAAAATTTCAATGAATCAATCTTTATTAAGGTCCAAGACCAGCATAGTACAGCAAAAGGAATAGAAGTTAAAATGATGGTACTTAAAATATATTTAGAAACTACAGTATTAGTAATGACACCTAAAGGGACTACAGTGACTTAGTGCTTAAGATGCTGAATTTGATGACTGGAAGGTTGGCAGGTCATCAGTTCAAGGCCTGAGTGCTGCACGACAGAGTGAGCACCTGTCTCTGTCTCAGCTCCTGCCAACCTTGTTGTTGTTCAGTTGGACAGTTGATTCCAACCCTCTACGACCCCATGGACCACTGTCCGCCAGGCACTTCTGTCCTCCACCATCCTCCTCAACTCGCTCAGCTCTGTGCCCATTGTGTCTACAATACCATCTAGCCATCTCATTTTGGGCCGCCCCCTTCTTCTTTTGCCCTCCAACCTTCCCAGCATCAAGGCTTTCTCAAGCGAATCCTCTCTTCTCATTTGATGTCCAAAGTACTTTAGCTTCATCTTCACTATTTGACCTTCTAAGGAGCAGTCAGGGTTAATTTCTTCTAAGATTTACCTATTTGTTCTCCTCGCTGTCCAGCGGACTCTCAAAACTCTCCTCCAACACCACATCTCAAAGGCATCTATTCTTCTGTGCTCAACTTTCCTAATGGTCCAGCTCTCACAACCATACATTGCCAAATTTGGTATATAAGAACATGCCTGTAAGTTTCATTCCTTTTCTGATGAAGTGGACTTGATCCACAAAAGCTAACAGTGAAAATATAGCAGTTAGTCTTTAAAGTGCTTCTGTGTTTTTTATTTTACTTTATTTTGTTTTGTTTTCTTGAGATGCCTGAACCATAGACTAACACGGCTACTATTCCAAAAAAATCCCAAGAATCAGTCGCCTTTTTATTTCATGGCTGCAATCACCATCTGCAGTGAGCTTTGATCTTAAGAAAGTAAAATCTGTTACTGCTTCTACTTCTTCCCCATCTATTTTCCAGGGACTGATAGGGCCTGTTGCAATTATCTTGGTTTTCTTTATATTGAGTCCCAAACCAGCTTTTTCACTCTCTTCTTTCAATCTAATCAGGAGCTTCTTTAGCTCCTCCTCACTTTCTGCCATTAGTGTGGTATCACTGCCAACCTAGCAGTTCGAAAGTAAGAAATTGCAAGTAGATTAATAGGGACCACTTCGATGGGAACGTAAACAGTGTTCTGTGCTCTCCAGTGTCTAGTGATGCCTGCCACGTGATCACTGAAACATCTACAGATGTAGACAGCACTGGCTCTTTGGCTATAAATGGAGATGAGCACGAACCCTAGAGGTGGATATGACTGGCTTTCAAGCAAGAGCAACTTTTACTAATGACACCTAAATGCAACTATTTGACCTAAGGGCAAACTGATGAACGATAGAGTCTGTCCGTGAATTTCTAAGAGGCATCTCCAGAACACACAATCCTAAAGTATTAATAATAGAAGTTTATGTATGTCTTGAGTTTCCAAGCACTTGGATGTAGAATGAGCATCAAGATTCACTATTTACATAGTCACTTGGCCAACTTTCCAGAGAACTTGGGTTATGTTAGCGAAGAGCACGGTGAACATTTTCATCAAGACATTAAAGTAATGGAAGAACGTTACCAAGGCCGATGGAACACCAACATGATGGCAGATTACTGTTGGTCCTTGATGAGAGACATTACACACGTTGAACGTCACAGAGCATCCAAGAAAAGGTCGTTCATGGGAATGTAAGGTCGATATTGTCATTTTACCTTTTTGTACATGTTTTCATATCTTAATGTTTCAATTCTTACATGTTAATATGCTTTCACTCTCAACTTTGTGCTTCAGTTCATAATTATATACTGTATGTTTGTTCAATAAAGTATTGCATATTGGATGTTATTTTATTAGGTCCGTATGTATGTTTAGCTCGGCGAATATAATGAGTAATTTATTGTTTGTAGGTATATTGCAATACTTGAGATCTCAAAAACCTGATGTGCTAGAAAAAATGGATCCCAGATTTGGAATCAACACCTCAAAATTACCTTAGAATTGTTCATGCCAGAAAAATTGTGTTGACCAGTCACTAATTTTATCATTATAATTCTATAACTGACTCACACCAACATGCAGTCAGGAATGACAATTGGGTTGGCCAATAGCATAAAAATGTGATGTGATAGAGCAAATCTGAGATCATATTTGTAATCAGCAGCCTGAAATTAGTATAAAACAACTGCAAAAGCTCATGCCAGGAAAAAAAACTTGTATAGCTGTGTATGATGATAAATTTGCTGTTCATAGGTATATTGCAATATTTGAGATCTCAAAAACCTGATGTGCTAGAAAAAAACGGATGCCAGATTTGGAATCAGCACCTCAAAATTACCTTAGAATCATTAGAGTACCTCATGCCAGAAAAATTGTGTTGACCAGTAATTTATACCATTCAAACCCTACATTCTAGTTTTAGATACTGCACTACCCTTCAGTATTATGAGTTAGGGTCATTTTATTTGCTTTCCATGATCCATGCATTTGTATATAGCAGTGGTGGTGAACCTATGGCACATATGCCAGAGGGGGCACTGAGAGCCCTTTCTGTGGGCATGTGTGCCACTGCTCCAGCACAGTTTGCCCCACTCCTCTCCAATAGCCCAATGAGAGCGCTTTCTCCCTCCCCCAGTACATAATTTGTCCCACCCTTCTGACCAGCAACCCAATGGGAGTGGTTCCTCCCTTCCCCCAGCACAGAGTTTGCCCTGCCCCTCTGCCACATAGCCCAATGGAAGCGCTTCTTCCCTCTCCCAACACAGAGTTCACCCTGCCCCTCTGCCCAGCACCCCAATGGGTGTACTTCCTCCTTCCCCTAGCACAGAGCTGGCACAGGCCCTCTGCCCAGTAGTCTAATGGGTGCATTTCCTCCCTCCCCCCAACAGAAAGGTTGTCTTGTCCCTCTGCCCAGTAGCCCAATAGGAGCATTTCCTCCCTCCCCCCAGCAGAGTTTGCCCCACCCCTCTGCCCAGCAGCCCAAAGGGAGTGCTTCTTCCCTCCACCCAGCACAGAATGGGTTTGGGGATGTAGTTTGGGTGCTCCATCTCTAAAAGGTTCGCCATCACTGGTATATAGACATTTGAAACCATGGCTGCTCTGTGCCCTTTTTCCATCCCTTGGTAGCTTTCTGTACCACAGTATCAGTTTCCGCTCAATCACTGACATGCTTAGTCCCTTCAGCAATTCCTGTGATTGAGTCAGTGATTGTTCTTCTAAGCAAATACCACTAGGGTCTACTGTAGTTGCATCAAGCTAGCTTACCCCTTTGCTTGCCAGTTCTGGTATCTGAGATTTCCACATCATTCCAGTCCTCAGAATTTGGTCCCCAGAGGTCTTCCTGTTCCATATGAGAACTAACCTCAGGTTCTAGACCTGAATGATGGGGAAAAGAAAAGAACTGTAAACTGGTCACATTTGATGGAGATGTGCTATGTTTGTCTTTGTATGAATTATAGAATCACAGAATAACTGAGTTGAAAGGGATCTGTGAAGCCATTGAGTCCAACCCCTTGGTCAATGCAGGAATCCAAATCAGAGCAGGTCCAATTTTCCATTGGATGCCGCCAGCCCTGGAGTACTCACTACCTCCCAAGGTAATCGGTTCCATTGTTGTACTGATTTAACAGGTAAGACGTTTCCCCTGATACTGATCAGGGTCTCATGCACCATTTCACCAGTACCACATTTCCTGGGAGGCATGTGAATTTAGATATATTTCATTTGACTTGTACTTCCTTTTGCAGTTTATTTTGCTTTCGCAATAAAGTGTAATTATGGTACAGTAATTGGATCCAGCCACATTCAACAGGAGAGAAAGGTCAGCGAGAAGATGTCTCCTAAAGTCTGAACATTTATCCCAAACTCACCCAGTGGGAATAAAAATACTTAATGATGAGCACCACTTCTTTATTTGTTTTAAAATATTAGTTAGCTGAATAATTCAAGCAGATCAGAGAGTAAACAAAACAAAAAACATTGTGGCACCTTAAAGACTAACTGATCGCTAGCTTTTGTGGGTCTGATGAAGTGGACTTGATCCATGAAAGCTAATGTTAAAATACAGCAGTTAGTCTTTAAGGTGCCACAATGTTTTTTGTCTTTTCGTTTTGTTTACTCTCTGATAGGTTTGAAACACAAACTATCATGGCTACCATTTCAAAAATTATTTATTTATTATATTTATACCCTCCCAACCTAGGAGATTTTCCTACTCTGGGCGGCTAACAACAAAAAAACTCACACATTAAAAACAGCCACACATTAAAAAAATATAAAAATAAAAAGAGCTGGTGTATGAGGACACAGAGGATCAACTAGCTGGCTTGTTTATTGCTAAAGGGACCATGCCTAGAAGGCCTCCTTTTAATTGTTTTCTAAAGCTATCTACTGATGGGGCCTAGTGCAGGTCCACTGGTAGTGTATACCACAGTGTTGGTACTGCTACTGAGAAGGCTCTGTTTCTTGTTATAGACTTTCTAGCCATCCTTGGAGTCGGCACCTAGAGCGGTGCCAACTGTGGTGAACCGAGAGACGCTCTGATAGATTCAAATAATTCAAATAACACTTGATTTAGGAGGAGAAGACACTTAACTCTTAATGGTGAAGTGAACAACATTCCATGAAATCTGAAATTATAATAAATGCTTTGATCTTTAAAACTCTGTTGTTATCTCTGCTTTGGGACAGGAATCTTTGTTACTTTTGCCACAACAAATAGTGGGCAGAAAGGGGTTCCACTTGTATCTATCTGCCTGGTCATTTACACTCACAAATACACTCCTATGCACAGAAAGTGGGGGAAGTAACGAAATACAGATTGTGATAATTATGTGATACTTTGGGAATATTGTTACTGTGATGATAATCCTGATATTGTACTGGGAAAAACTAGGAACTGTTAGTAATACAGTGCAGGCTGTAACATTTTTCCTCTGTAAAACAATACTACAACAGGAGTAAAGGTAAAGATCGCCCTTGCTCGAAAACCAGGAGTAGTGAAAAGCAAACTCTGAAAAAAGCTTTTCCTGCAACATGTTACATGGCCACACCATCACCAGAAATTTCCTGTATTTTTGTCCCCTCACCTGTATTTTGCTGTGATTTAATTTTCACTTTCTCCAATAAAAGTTGATCAGAAAACCTTTGTTTTTTCTCAGTCCAGGAAATCAAATCAAGTCTGATGAGCTGGAATCCTAAGAGAATTCAAATGGAATCAGAATTTGAAATATGGAATTGGGGGGGGGGCGGGCAGGTAGTAAGATAAAAGCTCATCTAAGACAGGCTCTTTCTGCAGATACAGTACTTTTATAAGAATTGTCTGGGTCAGTCCACACAACTTTATTCTAACTCATGATTTAGAGAATATAGATTTTGACGTGTGATAATGTATCCCTTCCTAGGGCACAACAGAAATTATTTCTTCAGTTTCAGAATGCTAATCTATTTTTAAAAAATCATTTACCGGTAGTCTGTTTTTGTAAAAATTTGCTCTTTTGTTTACTTTTTTAAATGAGGGGGCAGATATTGTTCTAAACCAGGGATGCTCAAACTATGACCTGTGGGCTGGATCTGGCCCATGGTGCCAAATCATCCTGCCCATGCCACCCTCACTGCTTGTGGAAGTAAAATGCATCCACTCATGTGCAAAATGCTACCGTAAATGCACCTGTGGCTGTTGTAAACTCATTTACAACAGATTCAGGTCATTTATGCCAGTGTTGTGGGCATTTTTTTACTTCCGCTTCCAGTGGGAGGAACCATGTGACTGTCCCGTTCAACCTCATGACCAACCTGCGGCTTGAAAAGTTTGGGTACCCCTCTTCTAAACTCTACTTTGAGCTTTATGGTGATGCCTGGCAAACTTTTGCAAGAAATATAATGCTAGGCTAAAGGAACTTTGCTCTGGCAAGGCACAAATGTTTTCATGTTTTAACCTTATTTTTCTGAAAGCCTTAAAATTGACCCCTAATGCTAGAGACCTACAAGCCTATGAAAAGTCAGTAGAGAAGAAAGTTTAAGGAGAAATGTTCCTTCTTTACAAAACCATCACTCTCTCTCTTCTCTTGCAACAGACTCAGCACAAAGAAGTGAACTCTTACATTTTCTATAACGAAAACAGATCCTTCCCTGGTTTTAAGTTTTTTATAGTTCCCTAATGGGATCTACGTAGTTAATGATGTAATTGTTGTTCGCTGCCCAGAGTCGCTTGCAGAGTGGGCGGCAATACTAATGTGACTAATAAATAATAAAATAAATAAGCCATACTATTATGATTTGCTTGCAAATCTTGTTGCTATAAAACTCTCTGATTCTGATCCACCAGAATGTACTGTTTTTCTGTGAAATAAAGGATCACGTCCTCAAATGTCATTGGGCCTCAAAAAAAAGGTTAAACTCAACCACAAGCTCCTTCACATGCGTTATACCTCTCATCCTTACACCAGTTGATTCAGGTAAGGTAAAGATCTCCCTTGCTTGAAGGCCAGTCGTGTCTGACTCTAGGGGCAGTGCTCATCTCCATTTACAGCCGAAGAGCCAGCGTTGTCTACGCCTGCAGATGTTTCTGTGGTCATGGCTCAGGCATGAATCGACAGGGGATGCTGCTACCTTTCCTGCTATTGTAATAATTTCATGTCAGAAATTATTCTGGGTTGAAAGGATTTTTGCAGAAGAAACTCCACTTAAAGAACACCCAAATGAAGCTCCTTTCGTGTCCCTAAGAGCTGGGTCAGAGATGGGAGCTCAATCCATCATGCAGTACCTGGGTCTTGAACTGCCAGCTTGCCAGCTTTCCAGCTAACAAGATGAGCTTCTTAACCACTGAGCCACCACAGTCCTTACCTTTTCCACTGAAGTGGCAGCTATTTATCTACTTGCAATTTTAGCTTTCAAACCGTTAGGTTGACAGACGACGGGAGCTCACTCCGTCACACAGTACTCAGCTCTTGTACTGCCAACCTTCCATTGTCAAGTTCAGTGTCTTAACCACTAAGGCACCAGAGTTCCTAGTCTTTCAGGTAAACCAGTACAGTATTACTACTTTTGTCTAGGTCCAGGAGATCATGAGTGAAGCAGAGACGTGAACTTGGGGACATCAAGGCAGGGGTGATGTTGGACCAGTGCAAGGGCACACATTTTCCTTCGGGATAGTTTCAGGTTTGGTTTCTAGCATCCACTCTTAAGAAAAGAGGGATCAAGTTGTGGACTGCCAGAATGTTCCTTGCTACACCACTTGCAGTTAGAATCGTTTCCAGATTTCCTTTCTATTTTACTCAAGCATTTAAACTTTAAATCTGTATTTTTAGCATTTTTAAATAAATTTTAATAAAGGTTTCCCTTGCTCAAAAGCCAGTTGTATCTGACTCTAGGGTTTAGTGCTCATCTCTGTTTCAAAGCCGAAGAGCCAGCACTGCCGGCTTCTGCAGACGTTTACATGGTCATGTGGCAGGCATGACTAGACACTGCATGGAACGGTGTTTACCTTCCCACCAAAGTGGTCCCTATTTATCTACTTACAATTTCTTGCTTTTCAACTCTTAGGTTGGCAGGAGCTGGGACAAAGACGGGAGCTCATTTTGTCCTGCAGTACTCAGGAGTTGAACAGCTGACCTCCCGCCTTCCAGTCAGTGTCTTAGCCACTTGAGCCACTACTGAATATCTATTTCACTTCATTATAACAATTGTTTGATTCTTGTGTATAGCATCTTGACATTAATGATCTAACTCTTTAAAATAAACAAATACCGTAAGCCTTATTTTGAACAATCCTCTCTTAAGATGCAGTAAGAACACCCTCATCACTTTCCAACATTTTTGGGAGACAAAACAGGGGCACTGTTTGCAGCTTCCATATCTGCAAAATCCTGTTTGCAATTTTCACATTTAGAAAATAATGAAACAGCTCTGTAAAAAGAGGTGGCAGAATAAGCAATTCCCAGATTCTAAATGTCACCTCCTGAATACTATAAAAGTACAGTGGAACCTTGGTTAACGTAATTAATACATTCTCCAGGACGTTTCTTACAGTGAAAATTACTTTAACTGAATTTCCATAGGAATGCATCAAATGCAGTTTCCCATAGGGATGCATTGGAAACCAAAATTCATTAACCAAAATGCGATTTCCCATAGGAATGCATTGAAAACCAATTCATCAATTCCAGGGGGGAAATCCATAAACTGAGCCACTATTTTCTATGGATTTCCTTTGTTAGCGATTTTTATGTTAACCACACGGTTTGTTAACTGAGGTTCCACTGTATTAGAGGAAGGATGGTGGATCCCAAGACCCACACATGCCAGCTTACAACTCCCATCAACCAAGAACTGGTCACATTGAGCTAGGGTTGATGGGATCTGGAGTCTCATAACTTCCGAAAGTGCCCCACTTATAGGTCATAAACTCTGCCAAGCAAATTACACCCAGCCTTTCAGTTTACAACTCCCATCAACCCAGAGCTGGTCACGCAGTGCCGGGCCGGGGCTGATGGGATCTGGAGTCCTGACGCTTCTGGAAAGTCCCCCATGTGTGAGTCATAAACTCGGCCAGGGAAATTACACCCAGTCTTTCAGTTTACACCTCCCATCAGCCCAGAACTGGTCACTCAGGGCCGGGACTGATGGGATCTGGAGTCCCACAGCTTCTGGAAAGTCCCCCACTTGCGGATCATAAACTCTGCCAGACAAATTACACCCAGTCTTTCAGTTTACAACTCCCATTAACCCAGTGCTGGTCATGCAGGGCCAGGGCTGATGGGATCTGGAGTCCCACAGCTTCTGGAGTCATAAACTCTGCCCGGCGAAATACACCCCGGCCCTTACCCCAGTTTTTCAGCTCTTCACAGGATCTTCCTGCAAGCAGAACCTACCAACCAAAGACCACCGGCAGGACAAAAGAAATGCATTATCACCGTGGGAACAGGCGGGGCGGGAATCGCCCTTAAATGCGGATTACTGTCAGCTACTCCTCCTTTCTTACAGCACCCACTTTTCATTGCTTTCCACCCCACCCCATCTTCTTCCTCTCCCCATTGCTGGGTCTTTGCTTTCTACGATGCCTTTCCTTCCACTAACCTTCTCCATGATCTCAAGGTGCCTTCCTTGGAACCCCTAAAAGGTGTCGTAAATCACCAGGATGAATCCCCACCCCATCCCCTCTCGCGGGGGAGACACTGGTGGGTCTTTCTCTTTCTCCAACCTCCCTTGTCTACTTCCCATCACGTGACTGAAGCCATGCCAGGCTCGTAGCCAGAGTAAGAAACCAAGTCCCTCCAGCCTGCAGCCCGAGGACAATGAAACAGAGGCTGAGCCTCTTGATCTTGGATGGAGGCGGAGCAGGGTTTAAAGGGCCCTGTGAGAGAGATTATTGAGATCCTTGTTGCAAGTCCATGCTGAGCTTATCCTTTGTCTCTTGCATTTTGCTGCTTTCTGCAACATAATAAGCAACCTCCCTGCCTCCTTGAGATGGCCAAGACACAGCGATGGGATGTAACAGGTTCTCACCAGAACTGGTAGTAACTTTCCCCAGTGTCCCGGAAAACCGGTAGCACCTTTTGGGGGGAACCACCTTCGGGGCTTACCTTTTCACTGGTTCCCCCATTGCGCATGTGCACCAAGCACTTAGTGTGCATGCACGCCTACAGTGCTTGGCGCATATGCACGGCCTCCTTGCTGTCCTCCCAAGCGGAGAGGAGGAAGAGAAGCTGCTAGCCTGAAGCTCCCCAGGGCAAGTGACTCACCTTTGGATGTGGTGTGTCTGTGTGTATTTTAATGTGCATTTAATACCTTTACCTATATTGACGTACTACCACAGTTCCTAAAAAGGCCTGGCGGCCTGGCTTGGGGTTTTTAAGCAAAGTCTTGGAGTTACCTCATCAATAAGCTACACCTGTGCTGTTCCAATTGGAGAACCCTTAAGGAGGTACAGGTGTTTTACATTTTCATTAAAACATATTATCCTAGAGAACCGGTACGATGACCATATCCCTTTTGCAACCTGGTGCTGCCCAGGCACTTATACTAACAGGTAAATGATGAGTTTGTGTTTGGGGTGGGTGGATGTTTGGGAGGTGGGTGTATTTTAATGTAATTTTTATTTATTACTTATTTATTATTTAAATTTATTTACAGTTTTGTGTTGTGGGTGGGTGGGTTGAGGGGTGTGTGTGTGTGTGCTTATTTTTATTTTATTTTATTGTTTTATTTTTTCTTTGGCCCTGCCCACGACATCATGACATTAGCTCCGCCCACAGTGTGATGACATCACAGTGGGATAGTAAAATTTTTGACATCCCACCACTGCCAAGACATGATAATTATGACAATGAGAATAATCAGTGGTGGGATGTCAAAAATTTTACTACCCCACCATGATGTCATCACAGTGTGGGTGGAGCTAACATCATGATGTCATGATGTTGTGGGTGGGGCCAAAGAGAAAAAAATTAAAAATACAAAATAATAAATAAAATAAAATAAAATAAAAATAAGCACACATACACACACACACCTCAACCCACCCACCCACCCATAACACAAACCCGTAAATAAATTAAATAAATAAATAAATAATACATTAAAATACACCCACCCAGTGGGGGAACCAGTGAAAAGGTAAGCCCCGAAGATGGTTCCCCACAAAATTTGGTACCAGTTCTCTGGGACACTGAGAAAAGCTACTACCGGTTCTGGCGAACTGGTGAGATCCTGTTACATCCCATCGCTGAGAATAATCTGTCTGTCTACCTATCTCAGGGGTTTCCAACCTAAGGCCCGTGGGCTGGATCTAGCCTGTGGTGCCATTTCATGTGGCCCCTCAGCCTCAACCCTCCAAGGGCATTTGAGAAACAAAATGCCCCTTCCCATTTGAAGCTGTTGGGACAAAATGGCCACACACACCCATTGTGCAGGTTGGGCCATCCAGCCCTCGGAGCTGACTGAGAGAGCGTGACCTGGCTCCTGCCTTGAGAATGTTGGGAACCCCTGGTCTACCTGTCTATCATTAATTCTCTATATCACCTGATGTTTAGAAATACTAATGATTTCACAGTCTAGCCTAGCCACTTTAGGCATGTTAAAGATTTTATGAGAAATAATTTGCAGAATTGGTCTGGGAGCTATTTAATGCTCTACTTGAAAAGAGGTGCAGCTTTATCTACATGATCATGAGCTTAGGGGGTAAAGGTCTCCCTTGCTCAAAACCCAGTCATATCCTACTCTAGGGGGTGGTGCTCATCTGTTTATAGCCAAACAGCCACATCTGTGTCTGCAGATGTTTCTGTGGTCATGTGGCAGGCATGACTAGACATCGGAGTACGTGGAAAGCTGTTACCTTTTCCACTGAAGTAGCACCTATTTATCAACTTGCAATTTCTTGTTTACAAACTGTTAGGCTGGCAGAAGTTGGGACAGAGATGGGAGTGCACTCAGTCGTACAACACTTGGTTTGTCAAACTGCTGACCTGCCAACCTTCCAGTTTTCAAGTTTAGTGTCTTAACCACTAAGCCACCACAGGCCCCTAAGTTTAGAGGTAGATCAATGCTTACAGTGAAAAGCTAGCAGGAAAAGAATACTTCTTCTTCTGCCATATCTGAATATTGGCGATCATCATGGCAATTAACCATGAAGACTGTCCTGAGAATATAATGCAGTGGCCTTTCATCTGCATTCTGCATCACAGCGTGACACCTAACACTGATCCAGTTCTGGTCCTGAGCCCTTTTGACACACAAAGTCTTCATCAGCCCCAGGTCAGGATTGATGAAGCTGCTGTTCTCCTTCAGGATGGATTCAAGTGGGATTTAATCCACCTGGGGGCCATTACCCTTACCTGTGGACTTTGGCACCCAAGACCATTAGTCATCAGGGTTGTCAGGTAAGCTAACCACTGACACTCACTGGCAGTATTGTCTACACTGTATTGCCATAGGTAGGAGGATAATCTGGCCAGATAGTTAGAATACTAGAACTGGAATATCTAAGAACTTTAAATGAGGGGCTTTCCCACTAAAGATGGAGGTATCCTACCCATTCAAAACATCCACCATTAAATTTGCTGCCTCTGGTGATCTTTCATTCCCAAATAGATTGGCACCTGCCCAAGGTTAATCTTAAGGACCAGTGCCACATGGGCAATCTCTTGAAAGTTAACCAGGTCCTTGGGTGGCGAGATTGATACATCACTGTAGATGGAGCCAGGGCTGTGGTGACTTGGTGGTTAAGCTAGCCTTGTTAGCTGAAAGGCTGGCAAGTCAGCAGTTCGAATCCCCGGTACTAAATGATGGATTGAGCACCTGTCTGTCCCAGCTCTTGGGGACATGAAAGGAGCCTCATTTGGGCATTACAGAGAGGAATTTCTCCCACAAAAATCCTTTCAACCCAAAATAATTTCTGACACGAAATTATTATTACGATGGATGGATCTACTCCTAGGACAATGGATGTCTGAGGAACCACATATCCTTACTGCATGTAACAAGCTGGTGGTGTGATACACATGTACATGAAGGAGAGCCTGTGACTCTCCATTCCCTCCCCACGTTATGTGGAGTCCAAGTCACTGTGTTATGTGTTATGTCAAGTCACTTCTGACAACCCAAAATTGGATTTTTAAGGTAGGTGAGATGTGTTTAGCACTGTAAACCTTTAGTAAGGGGCTGCAGTGGCTGAGTGGTTAAAAAGCTTGTTTTGTTAGCTGGAAGGCCGGCAAGTCAGCAGTTCAAGACTTGGGTGCTGCATGACAGTTTGAGCGTCCATCTCTGTCGCAGCTCCTGCCAACCTAGCAATTCCAAAGCAAAAATTGCAAGTAGATAAATAGGGACCAGTTCGGTGGGAAAAGATCCTGGGGACATGAAAGGAGCCTCATTTGGGCGTCCCCTGAGCAGCGTTTCTCCAGCAAAAATCCTTTCTACCTAGAATAATTTCTGACATGAAATAATTATTATAACCCTCAGTACATTTCCATCGCCAAGTGGGGACTTGAATTCAGGTCTCGAGTCCTAATCAAACACTCTGCCCACTGCACCACACAGGTTATCAGACTGATGGGCTGAAAAAGTACAATTTGGCAACCTCTGTTGGATTGGGGCCACTTTAACCATCAATTGATTGTTGGAGGAATGCGTAGTTAGAAGGGAAACCAGGAAAGAGGAAGATTTATGTTCACAAGTACAGTATGTGTATCATATACGTTTACTGTATAATGTTAGTCTACAGGTTATTATACTAAAAGATACTGAAAGGTTTTAGTGCCAAGAACTTCCACAGATCAAGTGAAACATAGTTATTACTACAAAAGGGTAATTTTAGTTCATTAAATATTATTTTATAATTAAGACTTCATCAGACTTTTTAAAAAATGAAGTATTGTGACTGTTATATGCTACATGTTGCATCTAACTTATAGAAACCTTAATACAGTGGTACCTCGCTTAAAGAGCATAATGCATTCCACGGGATTGCTCTTTAAGCGAGTTTGCTCTTTAAGCGAAACACCATTGTACTTGTGTTTTTATTAAGATATGATTTTTTAAAATATTATGTTTGTACACATTGTAAACTGTCCTGAGTGGTATTTGCACTAAAAGGGCAGGATATAAATGCAAATAAATAAACAAACAAACAGTTATTTCTAGAATAACTTTATTATAGCCAGACACACCTCAGTGAGTTTTCATGCCCAGGTTGAGATTTGAACCCAGGTCTCCTAAGTTCTAGCTAATCACACTATCCACTGTACCATACTGGCATTCTAACTGAAGATTTTTTTAAAATTGACAGCATGTTAAATCAACTTTAAATCTCATGAGAAATGCTTACAAAGTCTGCTTGTTTAATAAAGGATATTAAATAGTGAGAGAAGAGATTAAGCTATTGAGAACAAAGTAACATAAACCTGTGGAAGAGGCTTGTACTTAATGGTAATTCAAGGTTTCATCTTTCATTTAATAAACACACACATTCTGGGGAAATCTGAGGAGAGGGCCTTGGGGCATTGCATAAAACGGGGTTCCCAACCTTTTCAAGCCAGGGGCTGGGTCATGCTCTCAGTCAGCTTCGAGGGCCAGACAGCCATTTTGCCTTGCCTGCATGATGAGGGCAGTCGTACTGTCCCAACAGCGTCAAATGGGTAGCCATTTCGTTTATCAAATGCCCTTGGAGGGGGAGGGGGCCATATGAAATGGTGCCATGGGCCGGACCCAGCCCACAGGTTTTAGTTTGGGAACCTATGCCATAAAAGAACATTGAAGCTTCAATTTGACCACTACCTTAGGCCAGAGACATAACAAGTCCAAAATTAATCCTTACACCCTGCTGCAGTAGATGTGTGGACAGGAGATATCTGGATGGACATTTTGTTTTTGTTTTGGGGTTTCTGAGTATGAGGAAGTCTTGAGAGATGCCACTGAGAACCAAAAGAAGGCATGTGATTTCTAGAAGTTTTTGATTTTGCCCATCATTAGCTATTTTTGGCCAAAATGTTTTAAAACTGAAAGCATCCTGGTGGTTGTCGAGAGAAATTCTCTTGTTTAGTTCTCTCAGCGTCCGTTGCTACTTCTCTCTTTATCTTAGGTCAGGGGTGGCAAACCTTGGTGCTCCAGCTGTTCTTGGCTTCAATTCCCAGAAGCCCTGATCAGCAAGTGTGCTGACTTAGGCTTTTGATAATTGAAGTCCAAGAACAGCTGGAGCACCAAGGTTTGCCACCCCATCTTAGGTCGAGCAATACCAACAAGGATATATAATCTCAAATAGAGCTTAGAAGTACAAAGAAACAATACACACTGAATACTCCAGGGGAATATTTGCTGACTAAAAAGCAGATTATCAACATGGCCAGGCAATTTCACATTGCTCTCAGGCACTTACATAGCAACCTTAAGTCAAGAACCACATTTTCTAAAGTAATAGGACTGTCACAATTTCTTCCGTGTGGACTCTCTGGTGTCTTACATGTTGTGAGTTCTGTACAGTTTCCCTCACTGCTGGCAACTGTATGGCTTCTGTCTTTTGTGAATTCTCTGATGGTACAGAAGAGTTGAATACTGGTCAAATCTTTTCCCACACTCCCGGCATTTGTATGGTTTCTCTCCTGTGTGGACTTTCTGGTGGATCGCAAGAACGGAACTAGAAATGAAGCACTTCCCACATTCCTGGCATTTGTAAGGCTTCTTGCCCTTGTGGATTCGATGATGGTTTGCCAGTTGTGAATTCTGAGAAAAATGCTTCCCACATTCCTGACATTTGTAAGGTTTTTCTCCTGTGTGGACCTGGAGGTGGGTCAGAAGATCTGAACTGGAAGCAAAGCATTTCCCACATTCCTCACATTTGAATGTTTTCTCTCTAGAGTGAACTTGTTGACGATACAGAAAGGCTGAATTGTGGGCAAAACTCTCTCCACGCTCCTGGCATTTATATGGTTTCTTTCCTGTATGGATTCTTTGGTGACTTGCAAGCTGAGAACTAGAAGCAAAATCTCTTCTGCTAGTTTGGCATTTGTACATTTTTATTTTTAAATGGAATTTCTGGTGTTTCAGAAGCTTCGAATGGGAAGCACAAGTTATCCCACAATCTGAGCATATGCACGGTTCTTGTTTTACGTGAATTTTTTGGTGCCTCACAAGGTTTGAACTGTGAGTGAAGCGTTTTTCACATATTTGACATTGGTATGGTTTCTCTATGTGGCCTCTCTGGTGAACGCTTTGGTGCCTCACAAGGTTTGAACTATGAGCAAAGCGCTTTTCACATACTTGACATTGGTATGGTTTCTCTCCTATGTGGCCTCTCTGGTGCCTCCTCAGGTTTGAATTCTGAGCAAAGCATCTCCCACACTCTTGGCACATGTACGGCTTCTCTCCTGTGTGGACTCTCTGGTGGCTCGAAAATTTAGAAATATCAGCAAAACACTTCCCACATTCCTGGCATTTGTACGGTTTTTCGCCTGTGTGGATTCTCTGGTGGCCCACAAGCTGGGGGCGGGAAGTAAAACACTTCTCACAATCCTGGCATTTGTATGGTTTTTCCCTTGTGTGGACCCTCTGGTGGCTCACTAGTTGCGCATTGCTAACAAAACATTTGCCACAGTCCTTGCAGCTGTACGGTTTTTCTCCTGTATGGATTCTCTGGTGGATCACAAGCTGTGAATTTTGAGCATAGTTTTTCCCACATTCCTGGCATTTGAATGGTTTCTCCCCTGTGTGGACTCTGTTATGTTCCAGAAGGTGTGCATTACGAGCAAAACATTTCCCACATTCCTGGCATTTGAATGGTTTTTCTCCTGTATGGACTCTCTGGTGGCTCACAAGCTGTGGCCGGGAAGTAAAACACTTCTCACATTCCTCACATTTGAATGGTTTCTCCCTTGTGTGGACCCTCTGGTGGCTCACACGCTGTGAATTGCTAACAAAGCATTTCCCACAGTCCTGGCATTTGTATGGTTTCTCTCCTGTGTGGATTCTCTGGTGGATCACAAGCTGTGAATTTTGAGAATAGCATTTCCCACATACCTGGCATCTGAACGGTTTCTCTCCTGTGTGGACTTTGTGATGTTCCTGAAGGTGTGAATTACGAGCAAAACATTTCCCACACTCCCAGCATTTATATGGTTTCTCTCCAGTGTGGATTATTTGATGGACTGTCAGTTCAAACTTGAAAGCATAACATTTCCCACATTGCTCACACTTGTGTGGTTTCTCCTTTGCATGGACTGCTTGATGTCTTACGAGCCCTACCTTTTGAGCAAAATATTTTTCACATTCCTGGCATTTGTATGGTTTCTCTACTGTGTTGTCTCTCTCCTGGCTTGTATCCAGTGAATTGTCATCCAAACATGTATCAGAATCTTCGCTTTCAAGGCCTTCCCTGTCTGTGTGGATTCTGTTATGACGTGTAAATGCCACCTTTTGGGTAAATCTTTCTCCACATACAGTGCATGTATAGCCTTTCTCCTCCACATTTGCTTGTTGCAGACTGGAAATATTAAATTTTTCCATAAGACTCCTTTCATATGTTATGGGCGCCTGTGTTTCCTTTGCGTTATCTGCTGGATAAGAAAAAGCACAGACACAATTTAATATTAAGGCTGAGAGACAAGGCATTCCAGAGAGAAAATAAACAAGCAAGGATCCCAATTCCATAGACACACGGCCCCTGTTTTGATCTTATAACTTAGTTTTTTTTTTAATTCTATCAGAATTTTAATCTCTTTTTATTGTATTTTTAATAATATTTTACCTTAGAGTCATTATTTCAGCGGGGAGTCTGTGCATTGCTAGACATCTATACAATGACACTCTGCATGTGCAAACTGACCTGAGAAATCAAGTCCATCTGCATGCATTTTTTAGCCATTTGAATATCCTGTCACCCACTGGCTAAGCGGACCGTGACATATGCCCTCACTTTCACCTGATGCAAGGAATTCATCAGAGGACACTTTGGTGAGTTTTAGTCCCAGCCTAACATCATTGACAAGAGATGGGCAACACTGCCTAGTTAGACCGTTCAAGCCACAGCACCATGGCATTTTATCTAATTTTTTGGAATACAGTAAAACCTCAAGTTACGAATAAAATCAGTTCCATGTTCTTGTTCGTAAGTTGGATTTGTTCATAACTCGAGGCATCTCCATTCGGATAAAGAAAAAGCCCCACCCACCCCTCCAAAAAATAAAAACGGGTCCACCCGACCCTCCAAAAATCAATCAAACCACTCCAAAAAAAAAAAAAACAGCAGCATTGAAAGCATGCATAAGCAAAAATGCTGTTCCTTACCTTAAAGAACCTTTGAAAATGGACAGAAAACTCAGAAAAATTCAGCAAGAAACAGCAATCGGCAGCCATTTTGGCGCCGAAACTCCAGACAAAGAAATCACTCTAAACACTCTACTACCACCTACAGGGCTCAGAAAGGCTGTATCTGTGCAATGCATTTTGGGGAATCAGATTGTAAACTGAAGCAAACCCATAGGGCAGTGTTTCCCAAATGCTGGTGTTTGGACTTCAATTCCCAGAAGCTTAAGTCAATTCCCCAAAGCACTGATCAGTCAATATATTGGCTTAGTTTCTGGGAACTGAAGTCCAAACACCAGCATTTGGGAAACACTGCCATAGGGGAATGGTGTTTTTTGCTTCACTGGAGGCAACACAGAGGAAAAAGAATTAATTTGTAAACCAAGGCATGTTCCTAACTCGAGGCATGGATTTCAGTGCAGAACCAATTCATAAGTAGAATTATTCGTAAGTAGGGGCATTCGTACATCAGGGTTTTACGGTAGTAGGCACGTTAGTCTGTGTTTTAGGCAGATCAAAAAACAAAAACAAACAAAACAAAAACGTTGCAACACTTTAAAGACTAATTTCTATAATTTTAATGTGAGCTTTCCTGGATCTAGTCCACTTTATCAGACATAGGAGTGAGATGTCAAGGCATGAGGTTATATACACCAGATACAGATGCAGAGTGATTATTCAGCATGACAGATAAGTATGCAAATCAATACACCTTCCTGCAGCTGGCAGTAGCAGCTGATGTCTGGTTGTTATTTGGATTAGCTCTAAATGTCCACTTTTCTTTTGTAAACAGTGGGATACAAAACATCTTACTCCCAGCAACATTTGTTAATGAGTTTAACCTTTGTGTTACTGTGTGAACACATTTTATCTAATCTATTTTATCACATTTTAACCTTTATATCAGGGGTTCTGGCACACAGCACCATTTCATGTGCCCCCAACTCTCCAAGGGCATTTGAGAAATAAAATGTCCACCCTTTTGAAGCTGTTGGGACAAAATGAAAAAAAACAAAAACAACAACGCATCATGCAGGCAGGGCAAAATGGCCATCCAGCCCTAGAAGCTGACTGAGAGAGTGTGACCCAGCCCCCAGCTTGAAAAGGATGGGAATCCATGCTTTATATCAGGGATTCTCAACCTGAGGGCCATGGCCCAGATGTAGCCCATGGGCCAGGTGCGGCCCATGACACCATTTCATGTGGCTCCCTACCAGGAAGTGCAAAATGGCCGTCCAGCTGCCGAAGGGGTCTGAGGGAATGTGACCCAGGCCCCGGCTTTAAAAGGTTGAGAACTTCTGCTTTATATGGTCAAATGATTAATCAGTTAATAAAGGACACAAATATACTAGGATACTAGTATAAATTATAAAACACTTTAACTTACTACTGGTTTTATTTTGCATTCCCATGTTAACAATGTTTTAAATCTTTGCTGCTGATTTTATCTTGACTTTAATGTGTACTCTCTTTGGTTATTATTATATCCCCTATGTTGGTTGCTTCAGTAGTATCCACTTTGCAGAGAACCCATTGTTATTTGAGGGGTATATAAAATTGCTAAATAGAACCGTTTCATATATTTAAATGAGGAACTGGCGTGTGTAGGTTTTTTGCTTCCTCACCTGGGTTGTTCTGTGATGTTTCCTCCATTTTCTCAAAAACAAGGTGTTCAGATAGCCTTGGGTCTTGTTCAAGCCAGGAGGACTCAGGAGTTGAAAACCTGCTCAAGACACATAAAGGAGAGATACATAGATTGTTATATGCTGCTATATGTTTTGTATATGATATCTTTTTATATTATACCACCTTCACAAACTTTCCTATAAAGTTCTCTTTTACAACATAGGCTGTCTCACAGAACAAAGGTTGTGTTCACACAGTAACACGAATGTTAAACTCATTAGCAAATGTTCAATGCCAGGTATTTTGTTTTGTATGTTCCCAATATTTGCAATCAAAAAGGGGACATTTAGAGCTACACTAATCCCCCCCCCTGCAGTTGTGTGATCAACTTTTTTAAAAAGCCCTGTTCCCTTTCTGAAGAGACAAGCAGATAGTCACGCACTGGTTTGGTTGGGGTGAGGATGCGCCCGCCCGATCTCCCCCCAATCAAACTGGCGCTCTGAACATTGCAGCACCAGTTTGGTTAGGGGGAGAATGGGCCACATTCCTTCCCCCCCAACCAAACCAGCGCTACAAGCACCCCCAAGCCAGCGATCACGCTGGGACTGCCGGTTAGGTTGGGTTGGTGCGCGGCCCATTCTCTCCCCAACCCAACCGGCGATTGGCTGCTCAAACCACCAGGTTGGTTGGGGGGAGAACAGGTGCCCCGCCCCCCGCCCCCCAACCACTGCTGTGAGCAGAGCTCTCTGCCCCAAAGGCCGCAGGGCTGAAGACTAGCCCTGAGGCCTTTGGGGCAGAGCTCAATGTTGGGGAATTGGAGGCAAACTTTTGCATCGCACGTTATCTCAACATTGTGTTGTGCAAAAGCTTGCCTCAAATTCCCCTTCATTATCCGCATTGTGCGATGCAAACGCTAACCGGGATATTACTGTACTCCGAATAACAGCCAGAGATCATCTACTACTGCCAGTTGTAAAAAGCCATACTGATTTGTATACTTATATGTCATGCTGACCAATAACTCTGTACCTGATGTGTATAAAATGACGCCAAGAAATCTCACTCCCATGTATGACGAAGTGGACCTGATCTATGAAAGCTTACATTAAAATATAACAAATACAGGAGGAAGGCGGTAACTTTTATTGGATCACTCAAGACATATATACTCAAAGATAATGTTTTAATTCAATATGATTGGACTGCAATTGGTATGCTGAGTGTATAAACCAGATTGAAACCATTGCTCCCCAGTGGAAAGGACATGGGGTTTTGTATTCCCTTTGTCTGGCTACAAAATGAAGCTAAATGCTTCAGAGAGGGCTATGTGGAGAGGAGCAAACACTTGGCTTCCGGTGGGGGATGGAGTGATAAAACCAAGAAACCTTTTGCTGTTGTTCTAAATCAGGGATTCTCAACCTGAGGCCCACGGGTTGGATGTGGCCTGCAGCACCATTTCATGTGGCCCCTCGCTGCCTCCACCACACCCAGAAGTGCCATGTGGTGGAGGAAGGGCAAAATGGCCATCTGGCCCCTGAAGCTGAGGGAGCGTGACCCGGCCCCTGGCTTTAAAAGGTTGAGAACTCCTGTTCTACATGCATTTCTAAGATATGCACCTGACAAGACATGATGTCATGCCTGAGGAAGAGATTTTGGATGTTGAAAGCTAACACATTTTAATTTCTTTAAAAACAAAAGGTATCACCTTCCTTCTGCACTTGCTGCCTTTTTACTAACTTGAATATGGATCACACGGCTAATTTTCTTTATTTGTTTATAAAATATAATAGCCTTTAAAGTGTTACAGTGTTTTTGTTTATTCTCATTACTCTCATATAAGGGAGATAGTTCAAAAAAGAAAGGTTTGAGATAGAACTTGAAATGTAAAGTATAGAATTGTGTGTTAATCTAACTAAATGCATCAATTCGGAGGCTGACACCTAACACAGGGTGTGTTTCCAGGACAAATAACTGCCCTCTTAGGGTGCAAACAGTGAAGGGAAAAGTTACAAAGAGTTCAACAGAGCTTGGAGGCATAAGTACATGCAGAAAGCTAAACAGTAAAGAAAGCTGACTTATTCGAAGTACGGTGCTGGAGGAGAACTTTGCAGATGCCCTGGACTTCCACAAAAACAAACAAGTGGGTCTGAGAGCAAAACATCTTCTTACTGTCTCTGGAGGGGGAAATGGTGAAACCGAGGCTGTCCTGCTTCAGGCACATCACAAGAATGCAAGACTCTCTGGGAAAGACAATCACGCTGAGAAAGACTAAAGGCAGTAGGGAAAAAGGAAGGTCAGATGTGAGATGGATTGACTCCCTAAATCAGTGGTTCCCAACCTATGGCCATTTCATGTGGCCCACTGCTCTCTTTCATATTTATTTAGCATATGGAATTTGTACATATTGAGTCAACATACACCAAAAAGAAATATATATATGCACTGTATAAAACTAAACATTAATTTATAAACAAATGTCCCCTGAACGGAGTCATTCAGGCGTCCCGAGTGGAGTTTCTCCAGCAAAAATCATTTCAACCCAGAATAATTTCTGACACAAAATTATTATTATTCTCGAGGCTGCGGTGGCTCAGTGGTGTAGAAGCTGGCCTTGTTAGTTGGAAAGCATGCAGTTTGAGACCCAGGTACTGTATGACGGACTGAGCACCCGTCTCTGTCCCAGCTCTTGGGGACCTGAAAGGAGCCTCATTCAGGCATCCCCTGAGCGGAGTTTCTCCATCAAAAATCCTTTCAACCCAGAATAATTTCTGACACAAAATTATCAGGGCTGCGGTGGCTCAGTGGTGTAGAAGGTTGCCTTGCTAGCTGGAAGGCCAGCAAGTTGTCAGTTCGAGACCTGGGTACTGTATGATGAACTGTCCCAGCTCTTGGGGACATGAAAAGACATGAAAAGAGCCTCATTTGGGCTTCCCCTGAGTGGAGTTTCTCCAGCAACCCAGAATAATCCGACACTAAATTATTATTATATAAACCATTTATGAATTTGATTGCAGCAGGAATCACCCTTAGAAAATCTTCACTATTGTCCTCATGTGCTCTAAAGGCGACATTGTTCTATAATGCTGCCCTTCAGGAAAGAGCTGATAACCAGCCTGGCAGGGCAGGTGTGGGGAGGTGGAGAGGGAGCAAAGCCCCCACCACCCCCAATGGCTCATTTAGATCAGGATCACTCATGCTTTTAAAAGTTTTTTAACTAGATTTATAATTGGTGCGGGTGGGAGGTAGTCTTCATTGTTTTTAGGAATTTTAAGGGTTTCTAGTTTAAACGTTGGGGATTTTATGTACGCCACCCAGAGTCGCATGTCGATTGGGTCGGCTATACACACTGAATAGCTAAAATAAAATGATAAATAAATATATTGCAGTCTGTCGCGCTGCCCCACATTCTCATTCATAGGGCTGCCCCTTAAGTCGGGGACGACATGACTCTCTCTACCACAAAATGCACACTCACACCAGGCCTTAACATGCAACACGTAGGAACGTCTGCATCATCATCGACTTAAGGCAGCCATGCAAAGCAGAGCTACCTTCAAATCGCCTTTTTTAAATGGCTTCCCTGTAGCCTTCGTTTGCCCAGCCCAACTTCTTATTGTCTCCAGTCCAGATTCTTCTTCTGCCGTATCCGAATCCCGATAGAGGCGATCCTCATGGCGATCAGCCATGATGACTGTCCTGAGAATACTGGCCTTCCATTTGCCTTCCGCATCGCAGCGTGACACTCCTATAGTGTCGCCCGATTGAATCCACTTGGGGACAGTCACTATCCCCCTTCCCTGTGGACTTCTTCGCCACCCCACCAAGGCCGTCTCCAGATTAACCCCCTTCAATGGCTTCTCTGTCTAGATAGAAACCCTACGGTTTCCTCCACCGCCCCACCCACCCACCCCAACCATTTTTTAATTGCTGGATTTGTCTTTCCTGACTCAATCTTGCGCCCACACACACATAAAATTCCACCCTCCTTTTTTTTTACCTCCATTAAAGGTTTCCAAGAGCCGTGAATACCAGCCAGGATGGCGCTTCCAAAATGACCTCGCTATTTCCTTCTTCTTTTTTGTTAATTGGCTAGAAATCTTATTTTTTTTTTTAACCCTCTTCCTATCACGTGACTGAAGCCATTTCCAGGCTCCTGGCAAGTGAACCACTGAACCCATCCAATCTACTGCCTGAACGCATGGATGACTAATAATAATAATTTCTTGGAATAGTAGCCGTGTTAGTGAGTCTGTGTCAAGGGGCATATCAGAAAAGAAAAAACACTGCAGTTAGTCTTTAAAGTGCTGCAGTGTTTTTGTTTGCTGATATCCCTAATAATGATTTCGTGTCAGAAATTATTCTGGGTTGAAAGGATTTTTGCGGAAGAAACCCGGCTCAGGAAACGCCCAAATGAAGTTCATTTTATGTCCCCAAGAGCTAGGACAGAGGCGGGCGCTCATACCGTCATGCAGTGCCCGGGTCTCGAACTGCCGATTTGCTAGTCTTCCAGCTAATAAGGCATGCTTCTGAACCACTGAATGGAAGAGTGGCATGAGACAAGTCATGGGAGCTGCTTAATTTTATTTATTTATTGCATTAATAAATAAATGCCCTATTTATTTATTTACCTACTTATTTCCCTTCACAGCTCCCTCGATGGGGTAAAAGAGGAAGCAAATATGATTATTTATTTATTGCATTTGATTATTTATTTATTGCATTTGATTATTTATTTATTGCATGTATCCCCTGCCCTATCTATTTATTTAATTTATACTGCATCCATTTGGTGCAGGTACCACTCTTTAAGATGTTGGCTAACAGCATTGTGCATTTGATCCTGATGGGACGCAAGGTTGACTCAGCCTTCCATTCTTGTGAGGTTGCTAAAATGAGTATCCAGCATGTTGGGGAGAAAATGTTAATTATCTTGTGAACTGCTCACAGTGCACTAAGCACTACAGAGTGGTTAAGGTCACCCTTGCTCGAAAGCCAGGGTTCAGTGCTCATCTCTGTTTATAGCCGAAGAGCCAGTGCTGTCTGCATTTACAGACATTTCTGTGGACATGTGGAAGGCATGTTTACCTTCCCACCGAGGTGGTCCCTATTTATCTACTTGCAATTTCTTGCTTTTGAGCTGCTAGGTTGGCAGGAGCTGGGACAGAGATAGGAGCTCACTCCATCATGCAGCACTCAGGTCTCAAGCTGCTGACCTGCCAACCTTCCAGTTATCAAGTTCAGAATCTTAACCACTAAGACACCACAATCCCTGGTGATTACATAGGAAGCACCATATCAAAAAGGGAAGCATTTATTATTTATTTCATTTATATCCCACCCACCCGGGACATTCTACCATCCTGGATGACACACAACAAATTAAAAGATTTTGACATTAAAAGAACTGCTCAGTTGCTGTGATGCATTTGGTTGTTCCCAACAGGAGTCCGGTTTTTCTGGGGTTTTTTAAAGGACATTTGTAGACAGACAGCTCGGATACCAAATTCTGACATCCAGGTCTTCAAATTCAATGTCTTAACCACTTGAGCCACTGTAGACCCTATGTAGAAGTCATATGATTTCACATATTGCTACTCAACTCTAATTGGTAGTTGGTATTTAAAATACAGTACAGTGCTCCGTGCACTCTGGTGTTTAGTCATGCATGCAACATGTCCACATAAATGTTTGAAGACACAGACAGTGCTGGCTCTTTGGCTATAGAGATGAGCACTGAACCCTAGAGTTGGATATGACTGGCTTTTGAGCAAGGGTGACCTTTACCTTATTATTTAAACTACGAGACAGAAAAATCTGCCCTATTCATACTTACTGTACATACAGATTGACTGCACTGGGAACTGCCAGATAACAACAACGTACTTTCAAATCAGTTCTACTTATGGCAACCCTTTCCAGGGTTTTCTAGACAGAAGACACACAGAAATGATTCACTATTCACTTTTTCTAGGGGCGTTCTGGAACTGTGCCACTTGCCCTTGGCTACATAAGCTGGCTCTTCTCCCAAGAGCAGAGAGAGGAATCAAACTCCTGACTTATGGCCCTGTAGCCAGATACCTAAATCACTGAGCTATCCAGACAGCTAGATAATTCTCAAAGAATTGCAAAAATACTGATGTTGATAATTAGCTCTAGTTGCATTAGCTTAGTTGCTTAAACACTGAGTTTGATGACAGGAAGGTCAGGAGGTTGGTAGTTCAAGACCCAAGTACTGCACAATGGAGTGAGCTCCTGTTGTCTCTCCCAGCTCCTGCCAATCTAGCAGTTCGAAAGCAAGAAATTGTAAGTAAATAAATAGGTGCCACTTCAGCAGGAAAGGTAACATGCCTGCCATATGACCATGGAAACATATGCAGACAGAGACAGCAACTACCTCTCTGTAAACAGAGATGAGCACAGATCCCTGCAGTCTGACACGACTAGCTTTTGAGTAAGGGAGACCTTTAGCTACATTTTGGGCTACCAAAATATGTTTCAAATCAACCTCATTAGGTTGAGTTTAATTACAAGTTAACCACCAAGGTTCTTCTCTAGTCTACACAGATATAAGGTATCGACAGTGAAATGATGAATTGGACAATTTCTGAACCTTCATTACTGGAAACTCCAATACAATATGTATGTACTGTGTATAAAATGCAAACTACAATAATCCTTTCCTGGGTCTTCTGGATATAAGGTACTCAGAAGTGACTTACCAGTCCTCTCTTCTGCGGAAGCTGTAAGACTAGGTAGCTTTGCAAGGGCTACACAGTTTTGATCTTCTACAACAGGATCCTCAATCTATGGCCCATTGGCCGGATCCAGCCTGCAGTACCATTCCACCCGGCCCACACCCTAATTCTAGCTGCCACTTCTGCCTCAGTCTTTGTTACCTCCACCTGGCATGGTGTGTCCCTAATGGCCCTCTGCAGCAGGGCAAATGTTGTAAGAAGGGTTACAACATTCGCCCTGCTACGGAATGCCGGTAGGGACACGCAAAGCCAGGCGGAGGTAACAAGGATTGAAGCGGCTGTGGAAGCAGTCACCACATGTGGCCACATGCGTCTTTCCCATGGGCCACTCTGGCTGAGAGTGGCTTTTTCAGCAGATGCACATGGCCACCTACATCTTTCCCGGGGGCTGCTCTGGCCAAGAGCAGCTTTTCTGGCAGACGCACGTGACTATCTGCAGCCTTCCCAGGGGCCACTCTGGCCGAGCATGGACAAGGACAGCCAGGACTCCTCCTTCTTCACCTATGTCATGCAGCTCCTCCAACCGGAAAGCAGGGAACAGTGTGTGTGAGAGAGTTAAAGGCTCACTGTGTCCCACTGGCGGCAGCGGTAGTGGTGTCAGGGACTTGGGGTGGTCATACCACTGCTGGGACCACCCCAAGCCCACACCCTCATCCCCGCTGCTGACGGCGGTAGCAGAACCACCAGTCCAGCTTGCAAAAAGTCTGAGGAGGCATGAACTGGCCTCCAGCTTTAAAAGGTTGAGGACCCCTGTTCTACAAGGTCCCATGAATGATCAAATTCCTGTCCCCCAGCTCCAAGTCAGTGAGCTATCCAGCTACTTGTATGTACACGTTTGTTTATTTATTTATTATATATCCCACCTTTCTCCCAATACAAGACATCAAGGCATGGCTTACAAAATTATTAAAAACCAGAGACATCTAGAAGCACATTTTTATAATATGAAAAGGCAGCTAAATGTATTCTCTCAACAAATCCACCATTCAATTAAAGCAACTTGAAACAATTTAAAAGCAGATCAGGAAATAAAGCTTTTAAAAATCCAGCATCTACCATGAAATGTCCCTTTTTCAGAAGCAGTCAGTTAGCAATAGCAATTAGAGCACTCACTGGGTGGTTCACAATATAATTTACATGTTTTGCCCCAAACTTATTGGGTACCAATTTACCGACCTCTGAAGGATGAAAGGCTGAGTCAACCTTGATCCCTTATTATGCTTAGTGGTGCAGTGGTTAAATTGCTGTATTGTAACCAAAAAGTTGTGAGTTTGATTCTGGCCATCAGCTCAAGGTTGACTCAGGTCAGTAAAATTGGGGGGAAATGCTAATTAATTTGTGCATTTTCTATGGGGTGGTATATAAGTGTGACTGATTTTGCTCTGCATAAGAGGGGTGGGGGACAACATAGCCTTCCTCAGAAAAAGTACCATAGCTCAGGAACTGCTACTGAAAAGGTCTCTTCCCATGAGGATCCTGCAAAAGACTAAGACTTGCATTGATCTCAAAACCCTGGGAGGCTCCTTTAGAGCAGGGGTTCCCAACCTTTTCAAGCTGGGGGCCAGGGCACGCTATCAGCTTTGGGGGCTGGACAGCCATTTTGCCCTGCCTGCATGATAGGGGTGGCCATTTTGTCCCAATAGCTTTGAATTGGTGGCCATTTTGTTTCTCAAATGCCCTTGAAGGGCTGGGGAGCCACATGAAATGGCACCACAGGCCGGATCCGCCCCATGGATCTTATCTGATTTAGAGAGATGCAATCATTCAACCAGCCTGTATGCAAGTTGGTATAAGGTCTGCATATCATAACCTTCACTGCAAAAGATGCCTGAAATGGTTTGGCAGTTCTGAGGTGGTGTCATAACAATGAGCTTCTGTTCCAAACTGACTGCTATCCACATTTGGGTTTCAAGCCATGAGACCTACCAAAGCTTCTGAACGCTTTCTTAAACGCATGCACAAGTGATCTAAATGGAGATATAACTTAGTATTGTTACATACCAAGATCAGATATCTCCAGACACAGGCATGGCTGCCACACTGGGCAAACTTACTCTCAGACTATCATCAACAACTGGATGTTCAGGATCAGGGCTGAATCCAGGAACATGGACAAGGAATAAACCTGGTGTATCAGAGGGAGGTAACCTCAGTCAGCTCAAGTTAAATTGCTATTCCTCAGCCTTTTATTTGAACAGGATCACTACTGTTGTCTGAATTCAGCTTCAATTGGTTTGCACTTAGCTAGGCCAGGGGTCAGCAAACTCTGCTCTCTAGATGTTCTTGGACTTGAATTCCCAAAAGCCCTGAACAGGAGGTGTGCTGACTTGGGCTTCTGGTAATTGAAGTCCAAGAACACCTAGAGAGTCAAGTTTGCTCACCCCTGATCTAGACCATTAATGATATAGGTCAGACAGTGATGACGAACCTTTTAGAGACTGAATGCCCAAACTGCAACTCAGAACCCAATTATTTATCGCAAAGTGCTAACATAGCAACACAGAAGGAAACGCTCCCACTGGGCTGCTGGGCAGAGCAAACTCTGTGCTGGGGGGAGGGAGGAAGTGCTTCCATTGGGCTGCTGGACAAAGGGCCTGGGTGAACGCTGTGCTGGGGCAATGACACATGTGACCACAGACAGGGCTGTAAGTTCTCCCTCTGACACGCATGGCATACGTTTGCCACCACTGATATAGGATAGTAGAACGCTTCCCATGATTGGGACTCCCTCAAAAGCATCTGTCTGGCCAAACTTTGGAGACAATAACACTTTTACCATGTTCAACAGGGTTCTGCATGCAGCATCACTAACAGGGCTCCCTTTTTAAAAAGAAGTTCAATGATGTCTCATACCATGTTAGAATTATACCGAGGTCAGGTCTAACAAAATTTGTACTCCCATACTGGTTATGCATTCTCTCAATCACTAATTCCATTCCAGCCACGTTGAGTCTAAAACCTGCTGTTCTCCAATGCATTTTCTGGACTAAAAGTATGTCACATTTGTTTTTATTACACATATCTTATGGGGACTGCAGTGGTTTAGTGGTTAAGACACTGAACTTGATTGGAAAGTTGGAAGGTCAGCAGCTTGAGACCTGAGTGCTGCTTGACAAAGTGAGCTCTCATCTCTGTCCCAGCTCCTGCTAACCTAGCAGTTCAAAGCAAGAAATTGCAAGTAGATAAATAGGTATCACTTCGGTGGGAAGGTAAGCAGCATTCCGTGCACTCTGGTGTTTAGTCATGCCTGCCACATGTCCACAAAAGTCTGCTGGCTCTTTGGCTATAAACAAAGATGAGCAATGAACCCTAGAGCCGGATACGACTGGCTTTTGAGCAAGGGCGACATTTAACTTTACCATTGCACATATCTGCTGGTATAAAACTCTTATTACTGGAAAGTCCCTCAATATTTATTGAGATCACGGTTAAGGTTGGTCTTGAGAAAGGCCTATTTGGTGAATTAATTCCTTAGTTCCTTTCATTTGACCTAGTGTGAAAAAGTTTTGCTAACACAAGTTTACCATTGCCCAAGGTACACCCGATTGTGGTTCAAAAATGTGAAACATACCACAATCTTCAAGGAGACTTTTTCTGTGTACCTTTGATGGTAAACATTCTTGAGATACACAAGAGCAAAACCAAATTAGAAGATGGAGGAAGGAGCTCACTGGACAAAGAATAACATGAGAGGAGGATATAGCTGAGGAAAGCAACCTCCCCTATGCCACTTGGAGGACCCTGAGTAGACTGAGGGTTCAAATCCCTAAGTGTAAGACCAACATGGTCAAGTGGGGGCTGCTGGCAGACAACAACTTGCAGTGTAAATGTGGAGAGATACAGAATATCTGTTATTTATTGGTCTGCTGATTGCTACATGTACCAATGAGAATTTAATATTGGCCAATGACCAAAGCCAAGAAGGTGGCTTCATTTTGGCAGTTTAAAGTCTGACCTGGACACGAAAGAAGACCATGCTAGAAGGCAGGAAGCTTGTCTTCTGCACTTGGAGAACCTATAAGGATTCCCTATCTTGCTGGATTTTCAAATGTTGCCTAACGTTTCCGTAAAACTGCACACAATCCTACATTTTGGTGAGCGATTAGGGAAGATAAGCATATAGGGCCTTTTAAGGCAAAAACTGTATTGTTATATTTAGTCCCAAAATAGAGATACAAGGCAGCAGTGTCAGAAATCCATCTCTTGCTTTAGGAGTGAGAAAGATTCCTGAACCAACACAGAATTGGACGTACCAAGAAGCACCACAAATTAAACATTCTTTTGGAACTATAGTTGCTCAAATAGAGATGGCAAATGGATTTCAATTTTGTTGTGCTCTCTGGGACCACTATAGCTGCCTTGCTTTTTGTAAAGGCTGAATTCTACAGACATTTTCTATAGTAGTATAATTTTCATGGTTTCTCCCCCATATGGACTCTCTGATGCCTCACAAGCTGTGACTTTCGACCAAACAGTTTCCCACACTCCTGACAATTGTATGGTTTCTCTCCTCTGTGGACCCGCCGATGGTAAAGAAAGGTTGAATTCTGAGCAAAACACTTCCCACACTCCTGGCATCTGTACGGTTTCTCTCCAGTGTGGACCCTCTGGTGAATTACAAGGACTGAACTGGAAGCAAAGCATTTACCACAATCTTGGCATTTGTAAGGTTTCTCTCCCGTGTGGATTCTGTGATGGGCCATAAGCTGTGAATTCTGAGAAAAACATTTTCCACACTGCTGGCATTTGTATGGTTTTTCTCCTGTGTGTACTCTGTGGTGCGTCAGAAGCCGTGAACTGGAAGCAAAACATTTTCCACATTCCTCACATTTGTAGGGTTTCTCTCCTGTGTGGACTCGCTGGTGATACTGAAAAGCAGAATTGTGAGCAAAACATTGCCCACACTCCTGGCATTTGTATGGTTTCTCTCCTGTGTGGACTATCTGATGCATCACAAGCTGTGAATTGGAAGTAAAACACTTCCTACATATCTCACATTTGTATGGTTTCTGTCTTAGGTGGAATCTCTGGTGGCTCTCAAGATCTGAATTCTGAGCAAAACATTTCCCACATTGTTGGCACTTGTATAGTTTCTCTCCTATGTGGACCCTTTGGTGGCTCAGAAGGGCAGAACTGGAAGCAAAGCATTTGTCACATTCTTGGCATTTGTATGGCCTTTCTCCTGTGTGTACTCTCAGGTGAATTGAAAAGTGTGAATTGTGAGCAAAACTTTTCCCACACTCCTGGCATTTGTATGGTCTTTCTCCTGTGTGGACTCTCTGGTGGATCACTAATTGTGAACTGGAAGCAAAACATTTCCTACATTCTTGACATTTGTAGGGTTTCTCTCTTGTATGTAGTCTCTGGTGGCTTACAAGGTTTGAATTCTGAGCAAAACACCTTCCACAGTCCTGGCATTTGTATGGCTTTTCTCCTGTATGGACTCTCAGGTGGATCACGAGGTGAGAATTCTGAGCAAAGTATTTTCCACACTCTTGGCATTTGTAGGGTTTCTCTCCTGTGTGAACTCTCTGGTGGCTTGAAAAGTGTGAAGTATGTGCAAAGCATTTTCCACATTCCTGACACTGATATGGTTTCTCTCCTGTGTGCACTGTCTGGTGTCTCAGAAGTCCTATCTTATGGGCATAGCATTTTTCACACTCTTGGCATTTGTACGGTTTCTCTCCTGTGTGTACTCTGTGATGGATCACAAGAACAGAACTAGAAGAAAAGCATTTTCCACACTCCTGGCATTTGTACGGTTTTTCTCCTGTGTGAATTCTCTGATGCTCCTGAAGATGTGATCTACATGCAAAAAATTTCCCACACACTTCACATCCAAACCGTTTCTTTCCCACATGGACTTTCTTGTGCAGTGTGAGTGTCGTCTTTTGGGCAAAATGTTCCCCACATATTGTGCATTTATAGGACTGCTCTTCATTGTAATTATCCTCCTCTCTGTGTGTTTTCTGGTGTCTGGGAAGATTCAAGTCATCCTTGCTATGTACCTTCTTCTCTCTCCAGGTATCTGCCAGAAAGGATGGGAAAAGACACAAATGAATCCCAAGTCTAAGACAGAAGATAATTCCTAAAGATGGGGTTCCCAACCTTTTCAAGCTGGGGGCCAGGTCATGCTCTCTAAGTCAGCTTCAAGGACTGGACTACCATTTTGGCCTGCTTATATGATGAGGGTGGCCATTTTGTTCCAACAGCTTCAAGGAGGTGGCCACTTTGTTTCTCAGATGCACTTGGAGGGAGGGCACATGAAATGGTGCCATGGGCCGGATCTGACCCACAGACCTTAGATTGGAAATCCCTGTTCTAAAGGAACAGAAAAGCAACCAAGAGAAGCCATGAAGAGCCCAAAGAACTAACAAAAGCAAAGAATAAGTTTTGGTTAGAAGTCATAGCTTGTTTTGGTCAGTTTTTAACTTTTTGATAACTCAATGGTTTAGACTTCTGACTGTGGAGCCAGAGATTATGAGTCCAATTTCCCCATAGTGCCTCTCTGAAGACAAGCCAGCCTGTACAGCCATGGGCAAATGGGCACACCGCCCCCCAAGGGAACGGTAAACCATGTGAGAATTCTCAACCTAGAAGTCCCTGGAAAGTGTCCCCATAAGTCAAAATTGACTTGACAGCATGCAATTATTATCTCTTATTGTTTAATGCTTATTTATTTACCTTCTTACTGCCAATCTAATGTGTTCCAGGACTCCAAGGGCTTACAAGAACAAAGGAACAGGAAATAGAACTAAATACAACAAAAATTAAAAAAAAAGACAAAAACTACCTTACTCATTCAATAAGCTCAATAACATTACTTATTTAATCTTTGCTTCAATATGTCCTCTCCTTAGTTACCATTCTATTGTTTGTTATTTTCTAGCTTTAATTTGGGCATAAAAGAATACCAAATAATTATTAGTAAGTACTGTATAGCTAAATTGGTACTATATAATACACCTGTACTAAAGATCCTATGAAGTTGATACTATGTTAATACAAAGCTCTTCTAAGACAGAAATGCCTGTTTTAGTATTTTTTTGTGGAGGGAAGTAAATGTATAGGTCAGTGTTTTTCATTATGGGGCCCAGGCCCCACATGGGGACTTCAATTCCAAGAAGCCTAAGTCAGTACATTGGCTGATCAGTGCTTTGGGGAATTGACTTAGACTTCTGGGAACTGAAGTCCAAGAACCAAAGCTTGGGAAACACTGTTATAGGTGTTGTTTGTTTGTTTTATTCAGGTTTGTTTTTTGTGTTCCATTATCTACTAGGTGCAGAATATTTTGGCTGCAATGCCTGCAGGAAAATAAAGAGTGCTGTAATTTCACAGTAAGTTTCAAACTCCCTGTGTACTTTCTGTGGACAAAACATCACTTCTGGAAATGTGATTCTCTTTGTAAATAAGACACAGAGGGAACACTCCATTTATTTTAACAGGAAAATCCACTTCATTGTCTGCTTTGGCGTCAAACTGTGTAGCATGTTTGTTGTCAGGTAGATTCATGGGGATTCCAATGTGGTTCCAAACCCCCAAAACATCTGCTGCTTTGAAATGGCCTTCCAGACAGCATAGTGCCGAGGTTCTCAACCTATGGCCCACAGGCCTGGCCTGGCCCATGGCACCATTTCATGTGGTCTGTGCTACCAGTGTTGGAAGTGGACACATTTAAAGCAGCCATAAATGTACCCAAGGCTATCGTAAACATATTTACAACAGCCGCATTCACGGTAAACAGCAGTGCTTATGGCGGGGGGAAACCACCAGTCTTGGCCACTCAGCTGCCTGAGGGGGCATGGTCTGGCTCGTGGCTTGAAAAGGTTGAGAATCCCTGATATAGTGGCTGGGTCAGTGACAAGATTTCTCCCAGGCAGGAGGGTTTTTAGGTTTCTTCATGCCGAGCCAACTCACCTGACGAGTTGCCCGATTTGGTATCAGTGCAATCCTCAGAATCAGGTGCCCACAGTTCTTCATGTTGGATATGAAATATGAGTTCAGGCTTTGGAACTGAGCAATCAGCTGGAAAAAGAAAAGAACAGGAAAGATTGGGAGGAATCCATGGAATGATGTGGATCAGATGTAATTCAGAACAGCAGCAGAAGGGAAGAAGAGCTATGTTAGCAAAGATCAAAGGCTTCTTAACTCCGTATTAGAAGTTGATTAGAGTTGTTTGTGGGAAGTGTCTATAAAGGAAATGAGTGTTACTCCATACACCACCTGGTGTTCCCTAGCAACTGATCAATAGAGGCATATATAGACTCCCTTAAGATATTGACCAAAAAGAGGACCTTTTCTTCAATGGCTCCTTCCCTATAGATTGTCCCGTTGCTAGCAATACAGACAGACCCCTCTCCTTTCACATTTAAAAAAGATTTTTAAGTCTTAAATAGTAGATGCGAATGTTGATATTTGTATTGAGCCCATCAGGTTGGAAGATGGGAAGGATAGGATAGTGGAAAGAGAAATACAATTATAGAAACTTGGAATGTAAGATCTATGAATCAAGGCAAGCTGGAAGTGGTTAAAAAATGAAATGGAAAGAATAAGCATTGACATCTTGGGAATCAACGAGTTAAAATGGACAGGGATGGGTGAATTCAGCTCTGGAAACCATCATAAGTATACTACGGACAAGAAAATCTTAGAAGAAATGGAGTGGCTATAATATTTAATAAAAGAGTGAGAAAAGCAGTAATGGGATACAATCTTAAAAATGACAGAATGATTTCAGTCCGAATCCAAAGAAAACCATTCAATATCAGTGTAATTCAAGTCTACACACCAACCACTGGTGTAGATGAAGCCACAGTTGACCAGCTCTATGAGGACCTACAACACCTCATAGAACAGACACCAAGAAATGATGTACACATTATCATACGGTAGGAGATTGGAATACCAAAGTAGGAAATCAAAAAGTAAATGGAATAACAGGCAAGTTTGGTCTTGGAACACAGAATGAAGCAGGGCAAAGATTGATAAGAGTTCTGCCAAGTTAATGTATTGGTCATAGCAAACACTGTCTTCCAGCAACACAAGAGGAGACTTTACACATAGACATCACCAGATGGCCAACATCGAAACCAGACTGATTACATACTCTGCAGCCAAAGATAGAGAACTGCCATATAGTCAGCAAAAACGAGACCTGAAGCAGACTGTGGCTCAGATAATAATCTACTGATTACAAAATTCAGGCTTAGACTAAAGAAAATAGGGAAAACAATTAGGCCAGACAGATATGACCTAGACAACATCCCTAAGGAATAGGGTGGGTGACCACATGTTCCTCTCCTGTTGTACCATCCTATTCCAAATATGCAATTATTATTTTCATTTTTGTTTCCTTACCTATATTATGTTCTGATGTATCTTCCATTTTCTCCAACGTGAACTGATTTGGAATCGATGGATTTTGCTCAAGCCAGGAAATCCTGTCAACTATATATAAGAGATAGAGTTAAAAAGAGAGAAAATAATTAGATGA
Source organism: Furcifer pardalis (assembly GCA_030440675.1). Taxonomy (NCBI): domain Eukaryota; kingdom Metazoa; phylum Chordata; class Lepidosauria; order Squamata; family Chamaeleonidae; genus Furcifer; species Furcifer pardalis. Next base: position 160,894,296 of record CP126893.1, on the reverse strand, counting down.
CATCTAGAATTTGAAGGGTGGAGTTTTGCACTACTGAGACTGAATAAATAATTATAGATGCTTTCTCAGAATACAGGCTCTGCCTAAAGGAACTCTGGATCTTTAGACTTTGATAAGACAGTCTGTTCCATTCTATGGTTTTAGCAGTCTAAAAGTAAAGGTTTCCCTTGCTCGAAAGCCAGTCATATCTGACTCTAGGATTCAGTGCTCATCTGTTTCAAAGCTGAAGAGCCGGCACTGTCTGCTTCTGCAGATGTTGCCGTGGTCATGTGGCAGGCATGACAAGACACCGGAGCGCACAGAGCACTGTTACCTTCACACCGAAGTGGTCCCTATTTATCTACTTGTAATTTCTTGCTTTCGAACTGCACCCTATAGCAGTGATGGTGAACCTTTAGAGACCAAGTGCCCAAACAGAGGGGCAAGGTGAATTCTGTGCTGGGGGGAGGGAGAAAGCACTCCCATCGGGCTGCTAGGCAGAGGGGCATGAAATTAAAACTTCTAAATACTGTATGTTCTTTAGAAATAACTAGGATACCTTACTTCTAGTACCAAACCAGTTGATGCCTGTTTAATGCCTAGTCACTGTTTCTTACATTTAAAAAAATAGATACTGTATCTAGAAAAAAGAAAACCAAAAAAGTGATGTAATGACACACAGATTTAGTTCATATCAAACAAGAAACAAAACAAAAAACAAAAATAAAGAAGACAAAAACATTTAGGCACTTTAAAGATTATCTACTATATTTCAGTGTGAATTTTTGTGGATCAAATCCACTTCCTCAGACACAAAAATTACAGTCCGTTTTCTCAGATCCACCAGTATTTGTGTCTGAAGAAATGAACACAAAAATTCACAATGAAATACATTTGCTAGTCTTTATGGTCCTACCTCTTTTTATCTTTTTAACTACTGTACAGTATATATATGCAGCAGTCCATGGGGTAGCAAAGGGTTGGACTCAACTATACAACTGAACAAAATATATGCTGAAACACACTGCTATTGCTACTTCACAGAAAAGGTTGGAAATGTTGCAAATGCAATTATGTTATACCAAAGAGACTTGTTGCAGGTGACAATTACTAAGTGGATTTGGTCCATGAAAGCTCACAGTTAAATACAGGAGCTAGTCTTTAAGGTGCCACAACAATACAGTAAAACCTCATATAACGCTAAAACCTGGTTCCACAAGTCTTCGTGTTATATGATTTTTCGTGTTATCTGATCCTCTATGGGATCCATAGAGATACATTGTAACCACACAGGCTTTCGCGGTTGTTATCTGAAGCATCCCATAGGATCTTAATGTTATCTGATGCAATTCTTCCCCCCAGATTCCTTGATGTTATGCGATTTTCGTGTTATTCGATACTAATGTTATATGAGGTATTACTGTATGTGGCTTTTTTTTCTGTTCTATTTATTGTCAGACTAACATGGCTACCACTTCAAACATTTTAATTTATTCAAATAGTAGATTGAAATGATAAGAAAGCAGATTTCAGCAAAACATTAGAAAGAATTTCAAGTTGCTCCTTTTCCTCCTGAAACTTTTGGACCAACCACAAGGCAGCAATTGTTTTTGGACATCCAAGCAGGGTTAAAAGCTAGCCTACTTGTGATCTTTTTGTGTTTTCTGATAAAGGCATTTTTTGACTTTTGTGTAAGGGACATAAAAGCAGGACTGCAGTTGAACATTAAGAACGTATAGGCACATGGTTACAGAAGAACTACACATTTTAGTGTTAACAATGAAGAAACTGACAATTGTAAAGGTTTTGTTTACTTTGGTTCAATCGCCAATCAAAATGGAGACAGAGGGGTACACAGAAAGAGCCTCCTTGAAGATTGTGGTACTGTATTTTTGAAACAATCGGGCGTACCCTGGTAAAGACAACCTTTTGTTGCCAGCTAATATTTCTCATACTAGGTCAGGCAAAGGGAACTGCAGAATGAACTCACCAAAAGGTTGCTTCATTTTGGCAGTTTCACGTCTGGCCTAGACACTGAGGAAGAAGCAGCCAAGAAATCAGAGGAATACTTAAGCCTCGGAAGGGCAGAAATAATGGGATTTTTAAAAGATTATCAAGTGTAAAGATGAATCACAAGAGACCAGAATCTCCCACACTGATGCATTGGTATGAAAGCTGGACAGTAAAAAAAGCTGATGGAAATAATTACTTTTTTGAATTGTGGGAAGTTTTGTAGATAACCTGGATTTACAGAAAAACGAGCAAGTGGATCATGAACCATCTCTGGCAGCAAAATGAAGAAATACTTTGAGTTCATCATGAGAAGGTAAGACTCATTGAAAAAAGACATTAATGACTGAAAAAAGTGAATGCAGCAGGAAGAGAGGAAGACCAAATATGAAATGGATTGACTCCATAAAGGAAACTACAGTCTTGCGTTTATAAACACTGAACCATTAAGGAGGAGACATTTTGGAGGTCACTCATTCATAGTCACTGTTAAACTGGAGGTGATTTGATAGTACAGTATATAACAGCAACAAACTGTACTGTAGTGGCTTAGAGGTTAAGATGCTGAACTTGATGGCCGGAAGGTCAGTAGGCCAGCAGTTCAGGATCCAAGTGCTGCACGACAGAGTGAGTGCCCATTGTCAGTCCCAGCTCCTGCCAACTGAGCAGTCTGAAAGCAAGAAATTCTAAGTAGATAAATTGGTACTGCTTCGGCAGGAAAGGTAACATGTTCTGTGAACTTTTGTGTCTAGTCATGCCTGCCACGTGACCATGGAAACATCTGCAGACACAGACAGGACTGGCTCTTTGGCTGTAAACAGAGAGAACACTAATGAAGTAGCCCACTTCTGGTCGAAAACATTCTAACCATTTTAACATTTTAATGGGTTTGAATTTTATTTATATACTATACTGTATTCCTTATATGAACATAACTTCAAATCGTTCACCTGCACCAAGATCTTGTCTTGGGGTCCCTTAGGGTGCAGAAGATGCAAACCAAGAGGGCAAAAGCATCTGAGAGGGAGGGAGGGAGGGAGGCTGCTTATTGGGACGGACATTCAACTCTACCTTTCGCCCCCAGTGACTGTAGGAGCCCTGGTGGAGCAGGGGTTAAACTGTTGTACCACGGCCAGAACGTTGTGAGTTCAATCTTGACTCAGCCTTCCATCCATGAGTAGGGTGGGATGCTAATTAACTTGTGAACTGCCCAGAGAGTGCACTAAGCACTATGGGGCGCTTTTGTTGTTGTTCAGTTGCACAGTCGATTCCTACCCTCTGCGACCCCATGGACCACTGTCCGCCAGGCACCTCTGTCCTCCACCATCCTCCTCAACTCGCTCAGTTCTGTGTTCATTGCATCCACAATACCATCTAGCCATCTCATTTTTGGCCGCCCCCTTTTTCTTTTGCCCTTCACAAGCATCAAGGCTTTCTCAAGTAAATCTTCTCTTCTCATTTGATGTCCAAAGTGCTTTAGCTTCATCCTTACAATTTGACCTTCTAAGGAGCAGTCAGGGTTGATTTCTTCTAAGATTGACCTATTTGTTCTCCTCGCTGTCCAGGGGACTCTCAAAACTCTCCTCCAACACCACATCTCAAAGGCATCTGTTCTTCTGAGCTCAGCTTTCCTAATGGTCCAGCTCTCACAACCATACATTGTCACCAGGAATACCATTGCTTTTACTAGACGAATTTTTGTTTGCAATGTGATGTCTCTACTTTTCACTATGCTCCCCAGGCTTCTCATTGCTTGCCTCCCAAGAATCAGTCGCCTTTTTATTTCATGGCTGCAATCACCATTGTAAGAGTAATTGCTATTGCTATCTTGCAGACTTCAACAGCCCTATAGACAGGCGAGCAATAAAGACAAAAGAATGGTGCAAAAACCCACATTTGCAGGCAGTTGTGGAAAGGCAAAGCACCTTTTCAACCCCCTAAAATAGGGAAGCCCCTCTTTGATCTCAGTTTCTTCCCCCCTACTTACGAGCAAAACATGAATAGGGAGGCTCTACCGCCTTCCCTGCCCCCCCCCACAAAAAAACCCACGTCCAGCCCTCCCATCTTTGTTCCTTGATCCCCCCCCGCACCCCAAATTCCCACCTTCTCCCCGCAAAACCTTTCCTACCTCCCCACCACCTTGATTCCAATCCGGAGGGTATTTCAGTTGCGGGGTCCTCTTTCAGGGTTGCACCGATCCTCTTTTTTGTGTAGGTGTGTGTGTGTGTGTGGTTGTGTCTCCTTGCCAATTTGCTGGCAGGAGCCAACTTGGCGGCCACTTCCCCTCATGTGACTTGAAGGCAAGCCCGGCTGTTGGCAAAGCGACCGCCAACCCAATCCAATGGACGACCCGAGCGCATGGATGGCCGGATGAATGTTCGGCGGCTCGGAGCTCCTCTGGGTTTGGAGCCGAAACTTGCGAATGTGTCCATGCGCGGAGAGTTGTGTTGTAAACAACTCCCCACACCACCACCCTTTGTGAATGGTTGCAGGCATCAGATGTGTCTTCCATGGCATCTGCTTTCGGCTCCCTATTTCCTAGATGTGTGGAGTTAATACAGAATGTTTTTAAACTTTGGTTAAACAAGCATTGTATGTTAACCTTCCAGAGCAGGCTCTGGCCAGAGGGACAGTATATGATCAGAGTATCTCAGAAAAAAAAAAGTAAAATAAAAAACACAGTAGCACTTTAAAGACTAACTGCTATATTTTCACTGTTAGCTTTCGTGGATCAAGTCCACTTCAGACAAGGAATGAAACTTACAGGCATGTTCTTATATACCAAATTCAGGAGGTCGACAGGAGAAGGGTTGGTGTCAAGCAAGATGAGAGGCAAGCAAGCACAAGACACCAACCCTTCTCCCGTCGACCTCCTGAATTTGGTATATAAGAACATGCCTGTAAGTTTCATTCCTTGTCTGATGAAGTGGACTTGATCCACGAAAGCTAACAGTGAAAATATAGCAGTTAGTCTTTAAAGTGCTACTGTGTTTTATATTTTACTTTATTTTGTTTTGTTTTCTGAGATGCCTGAACCACAGACTAACACGGCTACTATTCCAAAACATTCATATATCAGAGTAATAAACAATCAGCAGGAAAATCCCTCTAAAACTGCTCTAGCATTCCCAATTCAGAATGGAAAGCAAGAAAATTTTGGTAGTTCCTGGTATGGAGTTTAATGAGGCATCAAAGCCTTCATAACTTTTAATTAACCTTTTAGTACATAGGTCAAATCTCTGCCCTACGGAGGAATGTTGCTTTTCTCCCTTTCAGCTCTGAGTTTGGTCAGGCTGTGTAGATTGGCCAAAAGTGTCAATAATATTTGTTCTTTTCTTAGGCCAGATGTGAAACTGGCAAAATGAAGCTGCAAGTAGAGAAATAGGGACCACTTGGGTGGGAAAAGATCTTGGGGACATGAAAGGACCCTCAATCTGGCATCCTGAGTGGATTTTCTCCAGCAAAAAAGCCTTTCAACCCAGAATAATTTCTGGCACAAAATTATTATTTAGAAGCTTGATCATTCATATCGTATAGATAGAACCTCTGTCACTTTGTCTATGTATCTGTATCCTATGTGTAAATATACCAGAGGTGAAAGGTTTCTTTGAAGCACAGTGCAGAACGCCTAACTTTTACACAGACTTCCTGTTCAGAACGCTTCTTCCTCAACAAGCACAATTACTAGATTTCAACAACATTTGACAGAACTATATATCTGTTGACAGACTGAAAAGGGCTCCTTATGTGCATTTTCTGCATTTCCTCATTTGCTGTATTCCTGGCAAAATTTATTAGATGAGTATGAGATTTGATATTGCTTTGATTCTGTTCATTTTCCAATCTATCTTTATGGTAACAACATTTTCATTTGAGGATCTCACACATACAGTGGAGGCTTGGTTAACATAAAAATCGCGTAACAAAAGAAAATCCATAGAAAATAGTGGCTCGGTTTACGGAATTTTTTTTGAACAGATTAATTGGAGTGAGGATCCAGGGCGCTGTGTGGTCCTGGTTTGCCTCATTTCTGAGGGGCCGGACACAGTTGGTGTGATTGGAGGATGGGATGTCCAGCCCTAGGCCTCTCCAATATGGGATGCCTCTGGGCTCAGTGTTCTCACCTCTCCTATTTAACATTTACATGAAAGCTACCAACTTTGGTTCTAGATAGGACTATTTTGCCCCAATCAGACCCAGTGCGTAATCTGGGGGTAATCCTGGATTTACAACTCCTGCTTGATGAGCAGGTGGCAGTTGTGGCCAGGAGGGCTTTTGCACAACTTTGTGTTATAAGCCAGTTATCCCCACTCCTAGATCAGGACTCTTTGCTCATGGTCACGCATGTTCTGGTTACCTCCATACTTGACTGTTGCAATGCACTCTACATGGGGCTGCCCTTGGTGACCATTTGAAGGCTGCAACTGGTCCAGAGTGCAGCTGCTTGGGTGGTGATGGGGTGCGGGCGATATGCCTGTGCCTCACCACTGCTTCAGGAGCTGCACTGGTTGCCAGGGTGCCCCCCGGGTGTAATTCAAGGTGCTGGTAATCACATTTAAAGCCCTACATGGTAGTGGGCCCAGATACTTGAGACCACGTCACCTTGAGAACATCTGTCCATGCCACCAGAACAGACCACTCTCTCATTGTGCTATCCGCTAGAGAGGCTCATGTCTCCAGAACTAGGAAGGTCTTCTCTGTGTCTGCTCCGGCCCTATGTAACCTCCTGCCAATTGAGCTGTGTCTCCAGACAGAGTTGCTGCCCTTCAGGAAAGAACTAAAAACCTGGCTGGCAGGGGAGGTACAGGGCACCAGCGATGTGGTGACCCCTGCCTGCTGGCTGATTTAGTAAGAACACACTCGCTCTCCTTTAACCTTTTAAATCTTTTTTTAATCTTTTGGGGTTGGGATAATTTTTGGTAGCAGTTTTAATGGGATTTTTATTGGTTTTAAAATATGATACAGGTACTGGTTTTATTTTCTGTGAGCCACCCAGAGTCTTTGGAGTTGGGCAGCAATATAAATAAGATTAAATAAATAAATAAGTAAAATTGTTTCAGTTAATGTATTTTGGTTTTCAGGATATTCCTGTGGGAAGCTGCATTCAATGCATTCCTATGGGAAATTCAGTTAAAGCAATTTTTGCTGTAAGAAACATCCAGGAGAATGCATTATTGTAATTACATTAACTGAGGTTCCACTATATCATGCCCAGTATTTGATGTCATGATCCGATTGTCTTGCAGTCATTTGTTTGGAAATTGATAGAAGATTCCAGACAACTCAACAAGTTTACTGTATTATTATTCTATAAACTGAACACAGAAAACCTTTCAAATGAATGTGTGAAATAAACCCTACCCTGTCATTCTTTGAAGGATGTAGAATCTATGGGCACTGAAGGGAAAAATCACTCCCAATTTATTTCTCATTACTTTAATTATGGAAAACACAATTGTCTGAGACTCAATGATCTCTCCATATCTAAATACATCAGCCTCTCCTACCTCATGTTTTCATGATCACAGAGCCAGTGGGATGGGCTAGCATATTCCCTTCAACAAGCACATTAAGCCATGACTGAACAGGGTTACAATTATTCAAGTAGACCAGTCAAGTCCAGTTTATTGCTTATTATCCAACCAGGTCTTTTCTATACACAACAAAACAACAAGAATATATAATGACAAGATTTTAACACATCAACCAGACTAAAACTCAGTAAACAAGATTATTTAAAATCAACTGGCAAAATGAGCATGTCCCGTAGTCTGCTAAAATATACAACTTGCTCTTCTCCTTGCTCTTAGCAAACTGACAGGAACTTAATCTATACCAATCTTTCCCTGACAAAATTAAATGATCCTTAGACAGTACAATGCCTAAAACGGATAAGTGGTTAAGTCCTCTGAGCAGTGTTTAAAGAGAGAAGGAAAAAAAGATTCTGATCTTGTTTTTTTGTCTGTTTGCTCCAGGGATGCCCAAACTTTTCAGGCTGCAGGCTGGTCATGTGGTTAAGTGGGCTGGTCATGTAGTTGAGTGGGATAATCATGTGGTTCCTCCCATCGGAAGTGGAAGTAAAATGCACCCACGTATGCACAAAATGCTGCCATAAATGCACCTGCAGCTGTCATAAATGCGTTTATTACAGCCGCAAGTTACTTATGCTTGTTTTACTTCCACTTCTGGGAGAGGCGAGGGCAGGCCAGGGTGGATGATTTGAGGCTACAGGCTGGATCCAGCCCATGGGCCATAGTTTGGGCACCTCTGGTACCTCCCATATAAATTGTAATATCATTTATTTACACAAATCAACTGCAAGAATATTTAGTCTACTTTTAGATGCCACAAACAAGTAAAATACATCATAACAGAATGGCATTCTGCCATATTGGCAAAATTGTCTGAAAATCTTTTGGAGGACTCTTGTTCGTGCAACTACTACACGAATGCTGTCCTCAGCAATGTCAAATTTTCAAACCTGAAACACTTCTCTCTCCCTTCCCCCCTCAAAGGCTCTGTAGGGCTGGGGTGTGGAGTATGAATTTCTAATTTCCAAAAAGTCATCTCTGCAGGGATGACTTAACTCTACAATGGCAACATTGGGGCTAAAAGGGAGAAATCAGAAATGTTTCACTTTGGGGGGAAAATCACAGCTAATGACATCAGCAACCTTATGCAGCGTAACTTATGGAACAGAGTTTTGTTCAGTGTCTTCCAACCTTGGTTTGGATGCTTACAGAAAGGCCCAAACTGGAAACATGTTTCTGCCCTCGTAATTTATGTCAACAAAATGAAAAATAAAGCCTGAAGAAAAAACTAGCCTAAGCCAAATTTTATGCCATCTTAACTTGCAGCAATTTATCAATGATATTTATGCCTATTAAATTATGCCAGTGAGATTTTGGTCAATTATTCTGGAACTGATGCAGTAGAGAAGGTTAAAAACTAATAATGATTGCATCTTTAAGAACAGAACATATTCCAAAATGTAAGACTTTGGCTTCTTTAGATCTTAATGAAAAACCAGAGTTCTATCAAACAGCAAGCATATGATCTAAACTTCTTAAACTTCTCCTTTTTCTCAATCTAGTCATGTCCAGAAATGGACATGACTATTCCATAGAATAAAATTTATAGCCTTCCATTCATATTTGAGCTGTTAGTAATGACAGAGATTCTTTCAAAGGATGTCCTTTTTAAGTATGCAAGACCTGCAGTATAAAAACAGTACTTTAAATTATTTCATTTTTGCATCATTTGCAAGAGAAGTTTGTTTTGCAACCATTTGAAATAGGGGGCCAGGCTTTGCAGCAGGTTTGAATAATAACAGGGGATTTTGTCAGTTGAAAAAAAAACCAGTATTACTATTGTGTTAGGCTGCCAATTACTGTGTGCCTGTGTACCTGGTGTGTGTATAAATTGGTGCCATGAGGCCTCACTCTTATGTCTGATGATGTGGACTTGGTTCACGAAAGCTATGCAGGAGTTAGTCTTTAAGGTGCCACAATGCTTTTTGTCTTTTTTGCTGTTCTGTTTTATTTACTCTCAGATATGCTTGCACAGACTAACATGGCTACCACTTCAAACATTTCATTTGTGATGTTTCTATGAAAGTATTTATCTCCTGTCTTCTATATATCTCTATAACCATTTCCCTACTTCTGCCAAGAAGCACCTGAAACATCAAGGAGTGAAAATAAGGTAGAAACTCCAGTAATACATAACTTCACAGTGTCTAAAGTTGTGTTTTATACATGCAATTCATTTGGATGTACAGTAATACCCCGGATAACGATTGCATCGGATTAACGCTAGAATTGGATAATGATGCAAGTTTTTTGGAAAAAACTTGCATCGGATAACGATTCTGGATAATGATTCTTAGCGTTATCCGAGGCAATGGTCTGCGGGTGTGGGGTGGTTTGGGTAGAACTACCCAATCCACCCCCCACCCACAGTGGTCTCTGCGACTGCAGTAGGGTCGGGGAAAAGCACGCGCCTTTCCCCCGACCCTACTGCAATCGCAGACTCCTTGTGTCTCTTTCCCTCCGTGTATTTAAACTACAGGGAGGGGGAGAGACGTGATTGGTTCTCTAGAGAACCAATCACGTCTCTCTCTTTCCCCTTCCCTGTAGTTTAAATACAGGGAGGAAAAGAGTAAGACACAATCGTGATCGTGTCTTACTCTTTTCCTCCCTGTATTTAAACTACAGGGAGAGACTGCTTGTTTCTCTTTCCCTCCCTGTATTTAAACTACAGGGAGGGGGAAAGAGAGAGATGTGATTGGTTCTCTAGAGACCCAATCACGTCTCTCTTTCCCGCTCCCTGTAGTTTAAATACAGGGAGGGAAAGAGACACAAGCAGTCTCTCTCTTCCTGTAGTTTAAATACAGGGAGGTCTCTCTCTCCCTGTAGTTTAAATACAGTCGCAGAGACCGCTGCGGATGGGGGGTGGCTTTAAAGGCAGGGAGGAAAAGAGACCCGATTGGGTGTCTTTCTTTCCCTGCCTGCCTTTGAAGCGGTTTGTCCCTGAAGTCAAGGCTTTTTTTTTTTTTAGTGTTGTTCGATGCATGGATAACGTCATGACTTGTGGAACCAAGTCATAACGTTATCCGGGGTATTACTGTATTTTTAAAACACCACAAGAATGTGCAAACTCCTGAATTCTGCAGAGTTCTACTTCATGTATGGAGGAAAAACTGGGAGGTGAAATGTATGGAAGTTCAAAGGTTAGAATAGCCATTTTAATCAATGACATGGAGCTGCGGTGGCTCAGTGGTTAAGAAGCTCACCTTGGTAGCTGGAAAACCGGCAAGTCATCAGTTCGAAACTCGGGTACTGCATGATAGTTTGAGCACCCATCTCTGTCCCAGCTCCTGCCCACCTAGCGGTTTGAAACTAAGAAATTGCAAGTGGATAAATATGGACCATGTTGGTGGAAAAAGATCTTGAGGACATGAAAGGAGCCTCATTTGAGTGTCCCCTGGGCACAGTTTCTCCAGCAAAAATCCTTTCAACCCAGAATAAATCCTGACATGAAATTATTATTATCATGACACATGTAGTCCCAAAATAGAGACTGCAGGCGTAAGGAGCTATGCAGGTTTCAGATTAGACCTAGCAGACCTAGGCCTAATGAGATGAAAAGACTGGTTGAAAATACAAGCCTCAGGATAACATATAGATTTAACTCTTGCCTTAGAGGCAGCATAGAACAGAAATAGAAAGAAATAAGACCACCAGCTCAATCTTGTGGAACTTTAGTTTACACAAATATTTGCTATACATTTTGTGTTTTATTCTTTGGGACCACCGTAGCTGTCTTTATCAAGTTTGAACTGTAAGCAACACATTTTCCACAAGGCTACCATTTTCATGGTTTTTCCCTGAATGAACCCTCACATGCCGGCCAAGCTGTGAATTCTGAGCAAAACACTTCCCACACTCATGGCACCTGTACGGTTTCTCTCCAGTGTGGACCCTCTGGTGAGTCACAAGGACTGAACTGGAAGAAAAGCATTTACCACAGTCATGACATCTATAGGGTTTATCTCCTGTGTGGACTCTCTGGTGGGCTACGAGCTGTGAATTCTGAGCAAAACATTTCCCACAATCCTGGCATTTGTAAGGTTTTTCTCCAGTGTGAACTCTGTGGTGGGTCAGTAGATGTGAACTGGAGGCAAAGCATTTCCCACATTCCTGACATTTGTAGGGTTTCTCTCCTGTGTGGACTCTCTGATGGTACCGAAAGGCTGAATTGTGGGCAAAGCTCTCCCCACACTCTTCACATTTGTACGGTTTGTCTCCTGTGTGGACTGCCTGATGTCTTATGAGGTATGAATTCTGAGCAAAACATTTCCCACACTCCTTGCACTTGAATGGTTTGTTTCCTGTGTGGACTGTGTCATGCCTTACCAGCTCTGCCTTTTGAGAAAAACATTTTCCACACTTCTCACATTTGTGGGGTTTCTCTCCTGTGTGGATTTTCCAGTGGCTCTTAAGGTGTGAGTTGAAAGCAAAACACCTTCCACATTCCTGGCATCTGTATGGTTTCTCTCCTGTGTGCAGAGCCTGATGTAACATGCGGTATGAATTCTGAGCAAAACATTTCCCACACTCCTGGCATCTGTACGGCTTTTCTCCTGTGTGGACTATCTGGTGCTTCATCAGGTATGAATTTTTAGCAAAGCCTTTCCCACATTCCTCACATTTGTATGGTTTCTCTCCAGCATGGATTCTCTGATGCAATAAGAGACCTGCCACATTCTCAAAACATTTCCCACACTCCTGGCATTTGTGCAATTTCTCACCTATGTGCAGTCTCTGGTGCATTACAAGCTGTGAACTGGAAGCAAAACATTTTTCACACTCCTGGCATTTGTATGGCTTTTCTCTTGTGTGTAGTCTCAAGTGACTCACAAGGTTTGAATTTTGAGCAAAGCATCTTCCACATTCCTGGCATTTGTAGGGCTTCTCTCCTGTGTGGACTCTCTGGTGAATCACAAGATGTGTATTCTGAGCAAAACATTTCCCACATTCCTGGCATTTGTATGGTTTCTCTCCTGTGTGGATCCTCTGGTGACTAAGAAAATGTGAATTGTTAGCAAAACATTTCCCACACTGTTGGCATTTGTATGGTTTCTCACCTGTGTGGACTGTTTGGTGTCTCATAAGTATGAACCTATGAACAAAGCATTTCCCACATTCCTCGCATTTGTAAGGTTTTTCTCCAGAGTGGAATCTCTGGTGCATGACAAGCTGTGAACTAGAAGCAAAGGATTTCTCACATTCCTGGCATTTGTACGGTTTCTCTCCTGTATGAAGCCTCTGGTGGACCACAAGAACAGAGCTCGAGGAAAAACATTTCCCGCATTCATGGCACTTATAGGGTTTCTCTCCAGTGTGGACTCTCCGGTGAATGACAAGATGTGAATTTTGTGCAAACGACTTCCCACATTCCTGGCATTTGTAGGGTTTTTCTCCTGTGTGGATTCTCTGATGCTCACAAAGGTGTGACTTGCAAGCAAAAACTTTGCCACACACTTCACAGCCGTAGTGTTTCTTTCCCTTGTGGACCTTTTTGTGAAGGCTGAGAGCTCTCTTTTGAGCAAAATGTTTCCCACATGCAGTGCAAATGTAGGGTTGCCTCTTGTGTAGGGATGCCTCTTGGTTTTGCTGGTCTTTGGCAAGGTCCACTTTGGCCACAAAATTCTTTTCAGGTTTTGTGCATATATTTGTTTCTTCGTCATTATCTGCTAGAGAAAAATGACAAGAACAATGAACACTGAACTCCAAATCTGAGACAGACGGAACCTCAGGGAGAAGAAAGGGGTGGCCCTATGAAGATACAGTGGAACTTCGGTTAACAAACGGCTTGGTTAACATAAAAATCACATAATAGTGGCTTGGTTTACAGTTTATTTCGGAATGGATTAATTGGTTTTCAATGCATTTCTATGGGAAACCGCATTTCAGTTAAAGTATTTTGGGTTTTATTGCATTCCTATGGGAAATTGCATTTAATGCATTCCTATAGGAAATTTTCGCTGTAAGAAATGTCCCTGAGACTGCATTGATTATGTTAACTGAGGTTCCACTGTATTGATAACAAAGATATATTTTCCCCCTCACAGCCACCTGACTCCTTTTACTGTGGTCTTAGATACCAGGTAAAGGCATCTTTTATTCTCCCTGCCATTTTAAGAGCTGTTTTTAGTGCTTTTAGAACTTGTGCTGGTTTATTTTGCTTGTTATATTATTTCTATTCTTTGCTGTTGGTTTAGCTTTAACATGTGATCTCTTTTGTTACTATCTTAATGCTTCTATTTTGCAGTGTTACACTACTATACCCAACCCAAGGAATCTTGGTAATTCTAAATGTAAAATAAATAATAATACATAATAGAACAATTTAATATATTTGAATACAAAAGCCTAGAAATAAATAACCCACTGGGAGAATCCTTGCTGTTATTTTATTATTATTTTTTGGCATCTTTTAGACACAGGATGTTACACTATGAACAACAGAATCTTAGGTAGCAAAGTCTAAGAGGGTGGATTATCTGCTACAATTAGCCAAAAGTGGAAAGCACATTACAGCAGGACTTAATACTCAGTAAAAATGGGAAAACTTCAATTGCAAAGGGAGGGATGCCGGATTTTCCATGAGTCACCTGTTTGCTGTGTTACTATGCTTTTTAAACAAGGTTTCTGACCCCATACAATTTTTATTCTACCGGTATAATCACAAAAGCCTGTAAGTGTGATTCGACTTGTAATCAAGACATACATAAAGCCTGTGCTTTATTTTGAAAGGGAGTGTCATTTTGTGTGCTTTATATTGAAAAGGAGTTTCCTTTCAAGCAGTGAGTATGGTGTGAGAACCAGTAGGTACAGGGAGTTTCAATATGGCCCCCAAGAGTCTAGAACAGTATTTCCCAACATGGGGATTCCAAACACTGGTCTAGAATGAACTTCCAATTATTACAGTGGCTGTGACAAGAATTTTTCTTGCCAACTACTATTAGAGTCAGTGGTTATGCTTTGCCAGCTGACTTACCTGTTGAGTTGTCTGATCTGGTGTCAGAGATTTCGGCTTCATCCGACTCAAGATCTGGAGCCAGTAGCTCTTCTCCCTGCTTCATGTGAGGAAGGAGATCAGGCTTTATTGCTGAAAGATAAAAGAGGGCAAAGAGGATCAGGAGGGAAAATTAAAAGAGGTATATTTGATCGGACTGATTGTCTAGAGCAGGGGTTCGCAACCTACAGACTGTGGGCTGGACCCAGCTCCCGACACCATTCCATCCGGCCCACAGTGACAACCCCGGAAGCGGGCAAGTTTACAACAACCATAAATGCACCCGCATGTGCATAAACGTGTCTGCCATGATTTACGGCAGCGTTTGTGGCAGAAAGGAACCATGTGCCTGGCCTGCTCAGCTGTCTGAGGGGGAGGAGCCCATAGCGTGGTAAGGTTGAGAACCCCTGGTCTAGAGCAGCATTTTCCAAACTATGTTCCACACAACACTGGTGGACTTCAATTCCCAGAAGCCTCAGTCAGCACATTGGCTGATCAGTGGTTTTGGAAATTGACTTAGGTTTCTGGGAATTGAAGTCCAAAAACCAAAAATTGGGAAACACTGGTCTAGAGACCAACACTGTATTTAGTAAAGGTCACCCTGACTCGAAAGCTAGTTGTATTGGACTCTAGGGGCCAGTGCTCATCTCCATTTACAGCCAAAGAGCATCTGCAGACATTTCCGTGGTTATGTGGCAGGCATGAGTAGACACCATAGTGTGCAGAACACTATTACCTTTCCCGCCAAGTATTTATCTACTTGCAATTTCCTGCTTTCGAACTGCTAGGTTGGCAGGAGCTGGGAGAGACGATGGAAGCTCATTCCAACACATAGCACTCAGGTCTCAAATTGCTGACTTGTTGACCTTCCGGTCATCAAGCTCAACCACCAAGACGCCACAGCCACTTTACACTGTGTTTACACGAGGACTAATCAAATGTTTCTGGGAAGCCTTATGAAAACACAGGAGTGCATGCTGCCTTTAAGGCTGCAGCTGACAATCTTCCTAACTAGTAGCTGTTAAAGACATTAAATTTGTGGTTTTCTTCATTCACCTGCATTGTGCTGTGAAGGAACTTCTTTTTTCTCCAGGATGAGCTGATCTGGGAACAAAGAGTCCTGATCAAACCAAGATATCAAGTCTGGCTTGCTGAGTGGAAATCCTGCTTAAATTTGGGGAAAAAAAGATCTATTCAGATGGGATTAAGGATTTGAAGTATGAAGCTGCATGTTAATCAAGTTGAATGTATCAACAGATCTGCTTTCTACTAATGCAGGTTCTGCCTGCAGCCTCTCAAATACTCATCAGAAACATCTTACCTACCATATTTGCCAGCATATAAAACACATCGGAGTATAAGACACACCCCGTTATTACCAAAATAGCCCACTATATACAGTACAAGATGCACTTCATTTTCCAATTAAGCAAAAATAAGCCTTGTGACCATGCATAAAATCAAACAATATCAGAGATATCACCTTTGCCCTGCTATTGTTCCATTTTCCAGTGCATTTTAAGGGGGGAGGAAGTGGGTCTTTTATGCTAGCAAACATGATAATTAAAACAATAATTTCCATTTTATGGTTTGGGAACCTATAACATGCTGTGGGTTGTCACGATCCCCGTTCTAAATAGAGTCCAGAAAACTCTAACCAGAGAATGGAAATGCTGAGCATGTCTTATTAGTTGCTATTAAGAAATCTAATCATTATTATTATTATTTTGCATTAATGTTGAGGAATCGGGCTTTTGACTTGTTAGGCTGCAATTAACAAGTGACTATGTATTTATGGTACAAAACCCTAGGCATAAGGAAACTCCTTTAGCAGGTCATTTACTATTGAAAATATATCAGATTCCCACTAATGTGAGATATACAGCTACTCTTCTTGTTTTGCATCATCAAATTGAGATAAACAAGGAAGAATCTTATGGCACCTTTAACCTAAACCAGACTTAGTCGACACAAGCGTTTGTAAACTGTAGCATTTGTCACAAACTGACGGTGCTGTAAAAGTCTTCACTATTCTCAATGTGATAGAATGACATGGGGAAGGTGTCAGAGAGGCAGATAGACCTTCAAACTCAGAGAAGAGAAAGTGACTTCCTAACATGTGGAAAAATGTATGCTGAACTAACAACGCCAACATCTGCAGCAACTACTGACTGTGGTGGCAAAAGTCTGATAGGAACTGAAATCCAGCAACAGCTGTTGGCTAAATGTTTCCCACCTCTTGTTCTAGAACCATAATGGCGAACCTCGGCACTCCAGATGTTGTTGGACTTCAATTCCCAGAAGCCCAAGCCCCCGTGAATCCACACGGATGGTTTTGTTGCAATTCATCTGGCCTGCACTGCCCTCGTCGCTCCCGGAAGTGGAAGTAAAATTCGCCCGTGGCTCCCTTTTTTTTTTTTTGGCCATGACCCACCTAAGTACAGTATCTCTAAAATCCTGATTTCCCCCTCCCCACCAGTGACTTATAATTCTTATTATTCGAAAAGTGAACTCCTTTTCACATTGAGGAAGCCTGAAAGGCCACTCACTGTTAATAACTCATTCTCAAATTGCCCCCCACCCCAAAAATCAAATTGCCCCCCTGTGGGCTATGTGCCCCATGTTAGGAATCACGACTCTAGACAGTGTTTCCCAAACTGTGTTCTGCTGAACACTGGTATTCCATAGAGGACTGCAGCTTCCAGAAGCCTTAGCCCAGGTAGCAAAGTGGTTAAACTGCTGTCCTGCAACCAAAAGGTTGTGAGTTTGATCCTGACCAGGGATCAAGGTTGACTCAGCCTCCCATCCTTCCGAGGTCACCAATATTAGGACCCAGCATGTTGGGGACAAAATGCTAATTAACTTGTGAACCGCCCAGAGAGCGCACTAAGTGCTATGGGGTCTACAAATGTGATTGCTTTGCTTTAGCCTGCACAGCCAATACTGAAGGCATATGTGAATTGTAGTCCAAAAATACACAGGGACCCAAGTTTGGGAACCACTGCTCTAGAGCAGGGGTGCCCAAAGTACGGCCCATGGGCTGAGTCCAGCCCTGATGCAAATTTATCTGACCTACACCACCCTCATCGCTCCCAGAAGCGGAAGTATAATGCATCTGTACTGGCACATTTTACTTACACTTCTGGGAGTGACTAGGGTGGTGCAGGCCGGGTGAATTGGAATTGGGGGCCAGATCCAGTCCATGGGCCATACTTTGGGCACCCCTGAGCCATGAGACCAGCCCACAGCTTGAAAAGTTTGGCACCCCTGCCCTAGAGTGTTATAGAAACATGCATTTATCAGTAAAAACATGCAGTTCTTATGCTTTTATGCCCTTACCTGTGGTGTGCTGTGATGCAGCCTCCATTTTTCTACTACATGAGCTGGTCTGGGAACTATTGATTCTACTCAAGCCAGGAATTAAATCAGGCTAGACCACCACAAATCTTTCTCAAGCATATATATATAAGAGACAGACCAAGAGAGAAAAAGCATTCAGATGGGATTAGCTTTGCAAGTGTAGAGTTTTGAATAGTAATCAGACTGAATAAACAAACACAGACTGCCCTTCAACATAATCTCTGGACGCAGGATCTCTGATAAACCACTGGAGCTCCAAGCTCAGGGGTCAGCAAACTTGGTTCTCCAGATGTTTTTCTGACTTAAATTCCCGGAAGCCCTGGTCAGCAAGAGTGCTGACTTGGGCGTCTGGCAACTGAAGTCCTTAAGTTTGATCAATGACAAAGCCAAGTAAGTGGCTTCAATTTGGCAGTCCAGGGTTTGATCAGGACACAAAAGAAAACTGACTGACTGACTTATTCACTCACTCACTCTTATGTCCTGCCCTTCCGATGCAAGCACCACTCAGGGTGGCTTAAAATATATAAAAAATACACATCATAATGTATTATATAAAACAGGGGTACCCAAACTTTTTGCACCGCAGACCATTCACGTGGTTAAGCAGGCCGGTCAGCTGGTTCCTCCCGACATAAAATGCATCCATTGCTGTCATAAACGCATTTACAACAGCCATGGGTGCATTTACAGCAGTGTTATGTGCATGCACGTTATACGCATGTGCATTTTACTTCTACTTCCTGTAGCAGTGAGGGTGCTGCAGACCAGATTATTTGGCATTGTGGGCCGGGTCCAGCCCATGGACCATAGTTTGGCCACCCCTAATATAAAAGGTCAGAATAAAATCATCTGGTAATAACCAATTAAAAACCCAAGAGACAAAACCAGACGACATCAGAAAATCTTAAAAACATAATAATATGCATAGTAAACACTATGTTAGAATTCAAGATGTGTTTTAAAACTTTAGATCCACTGATCAATCATTCCCCATTGTAGGATTCATTCCCCAAACACAGACCTAATTTTTGCTAGTCTTTTTTTCCCTCTACCAGCAAAAAGGATGTGACAAAGTCAGCGGTCTCTTAATCACGATTACCTACAGTAGTCTTCTACTTATTTGGAATTGTACATTATTTAATGATAAATGAATACCTGCAACGTCCTGGATAACCTTACGTTTACAACAGTCTATTCCCTCCCAGCAGTTCTCAAAGATGAATAAGAAGCTCTGTTCCCAACCTGTCTTCCAAACTTCCTATTTGGAAGGGCAAAGACTTCATTCAAAGCCAGAGGGAAATTGTTTTGAATGAGTTAGGCTAGGGAAACCAATTTTGAAAGCCTTGCCTCTAGGGAGCATCAAGAGCTATTAGCTTGGGGACCGGAAACAATCCCTGCTGCCCCTGGACCACATTTCCCATCCTCTCCAACCCTGCCATCTGAGGATGAAGATACTGTAATAATTTCATGTCAGAAATTATTCTGGGTTGAAAGGGTTTTTGCTGGAAAAACTCTGCCAAGGGGATGACCAAATGAGGCTCCGTTCTTGTCCCCAAGATCTTTTCCCACCGAAGCAGTCCCTAATTATCTACTTGAAAATTCTTGCTTTTGAGCTGCTAGTTCGCAGGAATTGGGACAGAGACGGGCGCTCAAACCATCATGCAGTGCCTGGGTTTGAACTGCCAATTTGCTGGCCTTCCAGCTAACAAGATGAGCTTCTTAACCACTAAACCACCACAGCCCCTAGGATGAAGATAATGGGATCTAAGAGCAAGATCTAGTGGTTCCCCCATCTTTGTGCTAGGTTTATTTCATGAATTATAATTCACTGCAGTGGTTCAGTGATTAATAAACTCACCTTGTTAGCTGGAAGGCCAGCAAGTCAGCAGTTCGAGACTTGGGTACTGCATGATGGATTGAGCACTCATCTCTGTCTCAGCTCTTAGGGACATGAAAGGAGCCTCATTTGGGCATCCCCTGAGCAGTTTCTCCCTCAAAAATCCTTTCAACCCAGAATAATTTCTGACCCTAAATTATTATTATTATTTTGTGAATTAAAAACCCTCTTGTGCACACAAATAAAATACTGTGTTCTTCTTCAGTCCCAAAGTGTTGTTCTGTTGCCTTTAGCTGAACATCACTGTCAAATATTGTAAACTCCCTTCACTTCTTAGCCCAACTTCCATTTTGCTGGGGTTCCCTGTACCACAGAAATTGTGATATTTACTGGTCCTTTTTGTTGTTGTTTAGTCAAACTGTCAATTCCGACCCTTTGCAACCCCACGGACCACTGTCTGCCAGGCACTTCTGTCCTCCACCATTCTCCTCAACTCGCTCAGCTCTGTGCCCACTGTGTCTACAATACCATCTAGCCATCTCATTTTGGGCCGCCCCCTTCTTCTTTTGCCCTCCAACCTTCCCAGCATCAAGGCTTTCTCAAGCGAATCCTCTCTTCTCATTTGATGTCCAAAGTACTTTAGCTTCATCTTCACTATTTAACCTTCTAAGGAGTAGTCAGGGTTAATTTCTTCTAAGATTGACCTATTTGTTCTCCTCGCTGTCCAGTGGACTCTCAAAACTCTCCTCCAACACCACATCTCAAAGGCATCTGTTCTTCTGCACTCAGCTTTTCTTTTGGTCCAGCTCTCATAACCATACATTGCCACCGGGAATACCATTGCTTTGACTATACGACTATACTTTGACTATACTGGTCCTTTAGGTTGCAAAAAAAGAAGATAATCTGTGTACAAAAGCAGCTTTAAAACAATTTATCTGCACTCTACCCAAGCCTGTAAACTTCTGAGCTGACATTTGAGTTGACATTTTGCTGCACAGCAAATTACTGTACTGTATTTGGGATTCATTGTTTTTTTCTCCAAACCCAAAGTTTCCTCATTTTATAATTTATAGATTATAACTCATCACTGCCAGTTGGTGAGGGTCATACTTTTACACAATGTTAGGTGCTTGATGTTACTGATTGGCTTATTTTATATTTTTATTTTATTCCCAGGGTGAGGAAACTTTTTTTTTGCTCCCAATGGGGAGGTATACAAATGCATTAAAATAAATAAAATAAATAAATAAAATTGGAGCAGCAGGACATGGTTACAATGTGCAAAGAATGGACAAGGCAGTAAGGAGGAAAATCTCCATTTCACAGACAGAGTCCCTGGCAAGGCAAGCCTTTCTCGAGTGCCCCTCAAAAGGGGGATTTCTGTAAGCAGTTTCCCTCCTCCGCATCCCAGCCGAGAAATTGCTCCCCACCCTCCTTTCTCTTGGGTTTGGATCTTCTTTCTAAATAAAATAAATATAAAATAAAAATATACAATCATTTACCTCCTGCATAGCCTCCGCAGGTTTGCACGGTTTAGATCCAGTGGTATCCTAAAAAAGAAAAGCAATCTCTTTTGTTCCGATGGTTTTTAATCGAGCAACCCCCCCTTCCCCACCGCTCCCTGTCATGTGACTGACGCCATGCCAAGCTCCTGGCAAGAGAAACAGGAAGTCATCCATGAGCCTGGGTATAAAATGAAAGAAAGGCGTGGGCTCAGCGCACTCTGCCGGGCTATCCGTGGGCTGCCTTAGGCAGTAGTCGGCAAAAGGGAATTACAGCCACCAAGCGGGCGTGTGTCAAACCCACAGGAGGATTTCTCAAGCAAGCAATAAATTTAGGTTCTGATGTTTCATACAGCCCCAGATGTGAGACATTTGACAGTCCCAGGGCACATCATCTTTCCCATCCAGGTGTGGGGCTGAATTAAAAGTGTGGGTGCACAATACAATGTGAACACGTGTAATTCACATATATTCCTTAACAAGGTTAAAGTGGTGGGTGCACTTAATAGTTAAATGTAGTTTTGTAAAGATTTCCCCCCTGCAGTTGTGAGGTTTTGTTTTGTATTTTAATTTAAAAGAACCAAGGCAATTCAGCTTCTGGATGTCTCCAAAGAAGGCAAGAACAAAGGCAAACATCCCCCCCCCCCTTTTAAATTTATACGTTATTTCAACTTACACTGTCACAGCTGCCAAAATCCTGTTCTATGAATTGTGCTGGCATAAGGACAATGATATTACTGGGGGGGGGGGGGAATTGGCAATTAAGGAGTTCCTGCTTTGATCCAAGGACTCACATTACTCACCCACAATTAGTCTTACTGTGTCCAAGTTGAGTGAATATTGGAATTTAAACATATCAGACAGGAAATAAAAAACCCACACACACACTCAAGACCAGGGATTCTCAACCTGCAACCCAATGGTGCCATTTCATGTGGGGGGTCCCACTACACCAGGAAGTGCCATGTGGTGGAGAAAAGGCAAAATGGCCGTCCAGCCCCTGAAGCTGTCTGAGGGAGTGTGACCCGGCCCTGGTTTTAAAAGGTTGAGAACTCCTGCTCTAAGAAATGTTATGCACCTTAAAGACTAACTGCTATATTTTAATGTTAGCTATTGTGGATCAAATCCACTTCAGATATAATAGTGAGACTTCATGGCAATAATTCATATTGATAAACAATACATAGTACTTAATAATGTTCCAGCCCATTGTGATTACATTTTCATTGGAGCAGCAGTTGCATTAATTGATATAATTCTTCTGGTTTCAGACTTGCTTCCACTGTAATATTCCCGTTACTTGGGAAGTCAAGATAACAAATAGGTTTCTTGAATGCCCTTTAAAGTCCAAAATACACGAGAAAATACAGAACCTATGAGGCAGAAACAGCTTCAGTGAAACTTTTGAAGAGCTCAGTTCAGTTTATTGCTCGTTAGCCTATCGGGTTTTTTGTTTACACAAGAAAATTACAAACGAAGCCAAGAATACATAATTGCAAGGTACTTTATAAATCAATCATACTAAAATGAAACAAACATGAACAATTATTTAATTGAACTGGCATGTTTAGTGTACCTTATCATCTGATAGACATATATGAAGCCATTTTCTGCAGAGTCAGCCTGTTCCAATTAAAAATAATGTTTTTACTTAGGCTTCATGTATGTCTATCAGATGATAAGGTACACTAATCAAAGGTATTTTAGTTACAGTAGTATAGCCATTGCAGCCCACCTCAGCAAGTAAAGTACAGTACTGTATATGTCATGAAAAGACTCACAAGAAAAAAATCCCATCATATTAGGGAAAGTAGACGGCAGTATGAAAAGAAGAAGACCAAATGTGAGATGGATTAACTAAAAAAGGAAGCCGTGACCTTTCGTTAACAAGACCTGAGCAGACTCGTTAGCTGAGAGAACATCTGGGATATTTTATTCATGAAAATAAACATAAGTTGGAAATAACTTGACAGCAGGTAACAACATAGCAACAGTGAAAACTTTTAAACAGAATATTCCCTTAGATGACAAAATGCTGTGGAAATTGATATTAATCAAGTACAATCTCTGCAAATCACCAGCTCTTCCATCTCTCCCCAAAACCTGCGCATTTCACTGTTGTTTTTTTTACAATGACATTGACAATGTATTTAGGAGAAATAACAGGGAAGAGCTATTGCTTTCCTGTCCCTCTTGCAAGTTTCAAAGGAGCACCTTTCTTGACCATGTTTGAATTAGGACACTGACCAGATACATCATGGGCCAGACTGTCCTTAGAAGAGACTTCTTCCCCACCCCACCCACAAGTTCTCAGTAGAAGGTTCTCAATAAGATCATTCCCTGGTGATTTTTGTCTCCAGGAAAATACTTTATTAGCAAAGAGATAAAGGAGGTTATGCTGATTGGAGGAGTCTAGGAGATGTACAGTAAGCCAAGAACCAACTTCTCTAAGATCTTCTCCTAACATTTACAAGGCTCTCTATCCTGAAAGGGAACTGGCTGAAGATTCACAAATTGCACACTGTAGTAAGAATATTTCTCACATATTGTACTTTCAAAGGCTTTATTTCTAAGGTCGATTTGGGGGTAGAATATTGAATGTGGTGATTTAGAAAGATATCTTCTAAATGCAGAGACTTAATTCCTTACTGGAAAAAGGAATTCAATAGGCACAAGTTGGGGTTCCACACACATTAAGAACTTCTGCACTAGCTTTATGTTACTCTGCAGGAGAGTATGCTAGTCCAGTGTGGTGCAGATCAAAGCACGCAGGGCAGGTGGATGCAGCCCTAAATGAAACAGCGAGATTGGTCATAGGATGCCAAAAAACAAACCTGATACAAAAAGTGCATTACTTAGCTGGCATCCCTCCACCAAAACTCCATGAAGAAAGTGCTGCTCAGAAAGAGTAGGTCAAAGCAAGTTCCTCGGAAACACACTTGCTAAGAGTAAAATGTAGGCGTTGTAGAAACTGCCCCTGTTTTCTCAGCTTAGTAATGCCAAGTATGAGTGTCTTTCAATGTAAAACAACCTATACCGAAAGCACTCATTTCTAACAGGCAGAAAAAAAATTCATAGGTAAAACTTGCTTGAAAGCCAGTTATATCTGACCCTAGGGGTCATCTCCATTTACAGCCAAATAGCCACCTTGTCTGAGTCTGCAGACTTTTCCATGGTCATGTGGCAGGCATGATTAGACACCGGAGTGGACAGAATGCTATTACCTTCCCTGCCAAAGTGGTACCTATTTACCTACTTGCAATTTCTTGCTTTTGAACTGCTAGGTTGGCAGGACAGGAGGTGGGACAGACAGAAGCTCACTCTGTCATGGAGAACTCGTGTCTTGAACTGTTGAACTGCTGACCTTCCAGTCATCAACTTCAGCATCTTAACCATAAACCCACCACATCTATGTTTTAGTTACCCATATATAAAATCACCCTTTCATCAGAATTCTCCACAAATTGCCACTGGTCATCTTTGGGCATTTTAACAATGAACTTCACAGCATGTTTAGAAAAACCTCTTCTCAACTTTGATGATCTTGATTCCTAAAACTCCACAATAACCTAAACTCTGGTGGTCAGCAGAATTGTTCATCACACCTGGTGTTTAAATGGTGGTGGTGAACAGGGCGAAGAAGCTAAGAAGTTCAAATGCTTTAGGTGGGTAGTGGATTTTTTGTTACTGCAAATAAAATTTGCTTGTAGATTTTTTAAAATGGCTTACTTCTCTGCAGCCAAAACAGCTACCTTTCATTTCCTAAAGTCTGAACAGCATAAAATACGTTTTCCACATCGATGGGATTTTCCTGGCTTTGCCCTATGTGAACTCTCTGATGCCGTACAAGCTGAGAATTCCGACCAAAACATTTCCCACACTCCTGGCAATCATACAATTTCTCTCCTCTGTGTATTCTCTGGTGGTTCAGAAGAGTTGAATTTTGAGCAAAGCATTTCCCGCACTCTTTGCATCTGTATGGTTTTTCTCCCGTGTGCACCCTCTGGTGAATCACAAGGACTGAACTGGAAGCAAAGCATTTCCCACAATCCTGGCATTTGTAAGGTTTCTTTCCCGTGTGGATTTTCTGATGGGCTGCAAGATATGAATTCTGGGCAAAACATTTTCCACACTGCTGGCACTTGTAGGGTTTCTCTCCTGTGTGGACTCTGTGGTGGCTCAAAAGATATGAGCTGGCAGCAAAACATTTTCCGCACTCCTGGCATTTGTAGGGTTTCTCTCCTGTGTGGACTCTCTGATGGTACCGGAGAGTAGACTTGTGAGCAAAACATTCCCCACATTCCTGACATTTATATGGTTTTTCTCCTGTATGGACTGCCTGATGCCTCAAAAGGTATGAATTCTGAGAAAAGGATTTCCCACATTCCTGACATTTGTATGGCTTATCACCCGTATGAACTGTCTGATGCCTTATCAGCTCTCTCTTTCGGAAGAAACATTTTGCACACCTCTCACATCTGTATGGTTTCTCTCCTGTGTGGATCCTACGGTGGCTTGCAAGGTGTGAATTGGAAGCAAAACCTTTTCCACATTCCTGGCATTTGTATGGTTTTTCTCCTGTGTGGAGTGCCTGATGCATCACAAGGTAGGAATTCTGAGCAAAACATTTCCCACACTCTTGACATTTGTATGCTTTTTCTTCTATGTGAACTCTCTGGTGCTTCATCAGGTATGAATTCTTAGCAAAGGATTTCCCACAATCCTGGCAGTTGAATGGTTTCTCTCCAGTGTGGACTCTCTGGTGCATTACAAACTGGGAACTGGAAGCAAAAGATTTTCGGCACACTGGACACTTGTAGGGCTTCTCTCTTGTGTGTAATCTCTGGTGGCTCACAAGGTTTGAATTCTGAGCAAAACACCTTCCACATTCCTTGCATGTGTATGGTTTCTCTCCTGTGTGGACTCTTTGGTGGATCACAAGCTGTGAATTCTGAGCAAAAGACTTTCCACAATCTTGGCACTTGTAGGGTTTCTCTCCTGTATGCACTCTCTGATGCTCCACAAGATGTGAATTGGAAGCAAAACACTTCCCACAGTCTTGGCATTTGTATGGCTTCTGTCCAGTATGAAGCCTCTCGTGCCTCATGAGTACGAACCTATGCGCAAAACATTTCCCACACTCCTGGCATTTGTAGGGTTTTTCTCCTGTGTGGACAGCCTGGTGGATCACAAGAACTGAACTGGAAGCAAAGCATTTGCCACACTCCTGACATTTATAGGGTTTTTCCCCGGTGTGGACTCTCTGGTGGATCACAAGGACTGAACTGGAAGAAAAGCATTTTCCACACTCCTGGCACTTGTAGGGTTTTTCTCCTGTGTGGACTCTCCGGTGTATCACAAGATGTGAATTCTGAGCAAAGGACTTTCCACACTCCTGGCATTTGTAGGGTTTCTCTCCTGTGTGGACTCTCTGATGCTCCACAAGATGGGATTTGCAAGCAAAACTCTTTCCACATACTTCACAACCATAATGTTTCTTCCCTTTGCGGACCTTCTTCGGAACACCAGCCTTTTGGGCAACACGCTCCTCAGAGACAGAATGAATAGAAGCAGATTGCTCTTTGTTAAAATATCCCCATTCTTGCTGGTGGGTGTTCTGTTGGTCTACAACACTCTCTTCATGCTGCATAGATGCCTTTGCTTGCTTCTGGTTCCCTGCTGGGGAGAAGGACAAACACAGAAAACAGTGAGTCTCAAAGCTGAATCTGAAGGAATTGGAGGACATAGGAAAGAAAATAAACTACTTATGAAATTCATGAAAACAAAGTTTAGTATATAAAAAATGAAGCAGTGTATACCTTTTGTCTTCCATAATCCACTGACCCACACATTGTGGCCTTGGAGGTTCCAAATAAAAACCTAATCATGAATCCTGACATATTATGGACTGGCTGTAGTGTTTCTAGAACTGAGCAAATGTTTATCTTGCTGCTGAGTTTATTTTGTTTTCACATGTTGTAGTGTTTCTATTGTTTTGGCATTAATATGTTCTTTTACCAGTATTTAGTATCTTCTATTGCTTTCTCTCTGCTAGGCTGGTAGGAGCTGGGACAGAGATGGGCGCTCTTTTTGTCATGCAGTACTCGGGTCTCGAACTGCCAACTTGCTGACCTTTCAGCTAACAAGGCAAGCTTCTTAAACACTGAGCCACCCCAGTCCCAAAATTATAAATATCAAGAAAGCAAAGATAACACCCACACATAATTTTTTTTGGCAGAAACAAAAACAAAAAACCTATTGGCGACACAAAAAACCTAATGCTCAGCTGTTGGCAATACAGTGAAACCACGCGTAATAAAGGGCTCTTATAGCAAAAACTCGCATAACAAAAGGAAACCGTAAACAAAACAGCACCTCGCATAGTGAAATTTTTCGTTATGCGAAAATAGTGTTTTCTAGAGGAAATTTTCACATAACAAAAATTCCTCTGGGGAAACTCGCATACCAAAAATATTCGTATAGCAAATAACCTCATCGAACGGATTATTTTCATCATGTGGGGTTCCAATCTATATCATTAAAAGCCTCTTTAAAAAATAAATATTTTAGTTTGTGTATGTCTGTGCGTGTATTATTAGGCTGACTCACCTGACAAGTCATTTGATCTGGCATCTGAGATTTCTGATCCATCCTGAGGATCTGGCTCCCATTCTTCTTCTTCTTCTCCTTGCTGTATTTGAGTAATAAACACAGGCTCTGGGCCTGGAACACAGACTGAGGAAAAGAAGAGAATGATAAGGATCAGAAGCCATTCAGAAATAGAATGAACAACAATGTAGTTTATAAGAATGTAAATACATAAGAGGAGCCATAATGAATACAACTGAAGGTCTATCTCAGGGGTGGCCAAACTTTCAGGCCATGGGCCAGTCAAGTGGTTCCTCCCACCGGAAGCAGAAGTAAAACATGCCCATTAATGGACAAAATGCTGCCGTAAATGCACCCGCAGCGTGGGCCAGATGATTTGGCATCACGGGCCAGATCCAGCCCACAGGCCACAGTTTGGCCATCCTGGTCTATTTTGTCTAACCTTCTGTTCACACAGTGGCAAATCTAATTCATTTATTAATTTCTTACAGTTCTTTTTTTAAAAAGGAAAGAGATCTGAGATCGCTTGCAAGCGACTGTACAATATTTTAAAAACCAAATAATAAACCAGCTATAAATGAAGCTTATGATGAAGTGGACTAACATTAAAACACAGCTAACATTAAAACACAGCAGTTAGTATTTAAAGTGCTGTAATATTATTGTTTTGTCTTGTTTATTATGTGATAAGCTATAAATAAATTATAATATTAGAAAAATTGATATCACAATTACAACTACTGAATAAGAATCACTCAAACAATTTAAAAGTACATTTTAAAGGACAAAAATCCCACCTCCATTAAAACCCTGCCCTTGCCAGCCAACTATTTACTAAAAGTCTCCCAAGAAAGAAAAGTCTTTCTCAGCTAGTGGAAAGATAGAAGGGAAGAGAATTTCACAGCCTAGAGCTGTGATGGTGAACCTTGGCACTCCAGGTGTTCTGAGACTTCAATTCCCAGAAGCCCAAGTCACCACTCCTGCTGATCAGGGCTTCTGGGAATTGAAGTTCAAGAACAGCTGGAGCACCAAGGTTCATCATCACTGGCCTAGGGTAGTGTTTCCCAAATGCTGGTTTGTGGACTTCAATTCCCAGAAGCCTAAGTCATTTCCCCAAAGCACTGGTCAGCCAATGTACTGGCTTAGGCTTCTGGGAATTGGAGTCCACTTGTGGGCTGTGTTGGGAACCACTGGCCTAGGGGTTGTCACTCAAAAGGCCCCTCGCGCCTTTGCTCACAAAACATGCCTATGAGAACTGAGAGAGGAATGACTCTTGAGGATCTTAAAAACTAGGCAAAGTAATATATTAAGTCACCATCCTTCAGGAAGCCTAGGCCCTAATTCAATTTATTTTTACAGTACAGTAATACCTCAGATAACATTAGTATCGAATAACACTAAAATCGCATAACGTTAAGCAATCTGGGGGGAAGATTTGCATTGGATAACATTAAGATCCTATGGGATGCATCAGATAACAACCGCTAAAGCCTGTGTGGTTACAATGCATCTCTATGGATCCCATAGGATTTTAACATGCATCGGATAACACTAAAAATCGTATAACACCAAGTCTTGTGGAACCAGGTTTTAGTGTTATCTGAGGTTTTACTGTACTTTGAACTATGCCTTGAAACAGATTGGAAGCCAAAGATTGGGAGCCTTGGTGCCTGCTGTACTGCTGAACTGAAGCCAGAACATTGTGAATTCAATCCTGTCCAGGACTCTAGGTCAACTCAGCCTTCCATCCTTCTGAGGTTGGAAAAATAAGTACCCAGTGTGTTGGGGGCAAAATGCTAATTAACTTGTGAACTTCTAGCAGCCTTAGTCATCCGTACCAGAAACAGTAAGCAGGGGTTCCCAACCTAAGGCCCACAGGCCAGATTCAGCTCACAGCGCCATTTCATGTGGGGCCCCCACCCCTCCAATGGCATTCAAGAAACAAAACTGCTGCCCCTGTTGGGACAAAATGGCCACCCCCATCGTGCAGGCAGGGCAAAATGGCCATCCGGCCCTCAAAGCTGGCTGAGAGAGCGTGACCCGGCCACCGACTTGAAAAGGTTGAGAACCCCCGTAGTAAGGCATGTGTCGCTGTGGACTGATTAAGCTTCTCAACAAACACAGTTGGCACAACTGTAGAAATGTTCTCCTGGTCATAGCTGAGACTTGTGAATCCAGGCTCAGCCATGAATCCAGGACACCTAAGCTGCAAATCTTGAATTTTCAGTGGGGAATGTAACTCGTATCCAGTACAGGTTAAAACCCTAGTCTAATCTGTCTTTCAACTAATTTAGTAGACCTCAATCTTGCCTGAATTAAAGTTCGGTTTGTTCACTGTCATCCAGTCCATTATTGGAACCAAACCACCGCTTTAGAACCAAAATGGCTTGTTTAGAACTCTTTGTTGTTTCACTTATTCCCTGTCCTTCCAATACAAAGTAGCACTCAAATTGGTTTATAATCTTCATAGAAGAATAAGTAAAACCAATGTCAAAGATAGCAGCGATTTTATACAATCATTTTATAAAACTTCTCTTGCAAAATATATGGACAAAACAGTAGGTTTTGCCTCTTATTTTGGCTGCTATGAAGGCTAGAAACAGCAGGTGTATTTGCAAGGTTCAATAATCACTTTAACTTAGGGGTGGCCAAACTTTTTGTGCCAGGGGCAGGTCACATGTTTGAGCGGACCGGTCACATGGTTCCTCACACCATAAAATGAGTCCGTGGTTGTCGTAAGCGTATTAGTACAGCTGTGGGTGCATTTACGGCAATGTTTTGCACATGCATGACCAAGTTTTACTTCCACTTTTGGTAGCAGTGTTGGCACCATAGGCTGTATCCGGCCTGCGGGCCATAGTTTGGCCACCCCTGCATTAACTGTTATGGTTCCATCCAAAAGAATCATTTGGTGAGATACTTTAAAATTTTCCCTATAGGATTCTAGTTCACTCTCCTAAACTATAAATCCCAAATGACCCTGAGTGCCTATCTACGCTGCAAAATTAAGCTTTCTCAGAATACTCTGGTCGTCTTTGCTAAGTATCTTTGCAAGTTAGAGATCCTAGAATCTGGCTGTATGTTGCTGAACACTGCTCTAGAGTTTAATGCAAATACAGTACAGTCTATCTTTTTTAAACAACTCGTTTTTTGTCTCTAACCTGAGTTGTCATGTTGTGATGTCACTTCCATTTTCTCCAAGAGGAGCTTATCAGGAAACCAGGATTCTTTCTCAAGTCAAGGACATCAAATCAAGATTAGCAGCTGAAAAACATATTATGAGTTTGCCAGAGAAAGACAAACATTGGGTAGGCAGGATGTGTGCATGTAAGAGAAAGGGAGGGAAACTATTCAGGTGGAATTTATAATTTAAAGTACAAACTCTGGGGCCTAGAAGTTCTCAAATGAATGGCAGAAAAGCTGACAAATTAAAATATGATTAAAGCAGAAAATAGGTCTCCCTTGTTTGAAAGTCAGCCGCATCCGATGCTAGGTTTCAGTGCTCATCTCCATTTACAGCCAAAGAGCCAACACTGTTTCTGTCTGCAGACTTTTCCGTGGTCATGTGGCAGGCATGAACAAACTCTAAAGCACAGAAGACTGTTACCTTTTCCACCTTTTGTCTTTTTAGTCCCCTACCTGTGTTGTGCAGCTCTGCATCCGCCATAATTTTTACAGATGAATTGATCAGAGGAACTGTGGGTCTTTCTCAAACCAGAGTATGAAATCAGTCTTGAAAAATAGAAAATGTGCTAAAATTTTCAAAGGAAAGAAAATAGTTGAGATTCAGGATTGGTGCTTATCCTAATCTAACAGAACAAATCAATATAGATGCAGAACCTTTAACAACCACCATGAGTTTCTGCCTCACTTCAAATAATCATTTCCATTGTTGTTTGCTGGATTCTGAATGTGTTGGCTGAAATCCAGTTTGCGTAACTATACATTCTGCAATGATGACATCATGCGTAGCAAAATTGCTGTTTATTTTTATTTAACTTAGAATCTCCAATTAAAATATTGATATCATCTCCGTTGCGTGGTTTAAAGTTATGCCGACTGGATTTCAACTGCTGTGGGTTAACACACTCCTTTCTTGGAGCACAAGGACAATCCCTGCCTCCATTTCCAGGCAATTTTAAGAAGACCAAAACGTTAGTAACAAATGCTTAACATGTTTTTTAACTCTTTAAGAGAGCTCAAAAACCTAAAGCCTTTGTGTTGATTTTAACACATTAAATTCTAACAGGTTATATTACTCAATGGTGTTCACTTTAGAAGCAATGGCAATGACATAAAAAAAGGCTTATAATATTTTTGATGACACCAGCGGTCACAGATGGCATATTTTGATTCCATTTTCAGTGTCTTTTTAAAAATTTAAGATGTCTCCCCCAAACCAGCACTTCCTCATACCAGCACTTTCTTAGAAAGCCATTTATGCAGGTTCGTGGGGGGTCAAAAAAAAAGAGGGGGGATTCTCTTGTATTTCAAATGAAGTAGGGACACATATTAGCACATATTGTACTTTGTTGTTAATTATGATGATAATATTGTGACAATTAGTTTCTGGATGAAGGCGTGATTCATATAATATTGAAATTTGTAAAATGTGCACAATCATGTTTGATCACTTCTTTGTATTTTGCAACAGGTTTCATTCCTCTCTCATCTTTCTTGGAGGCTTCTCAATGCCTCGATACCTGCTCGCTCGCTCGCTCTCTATCTTTTATGTCCAGGTTGGACTTTACACTGCCAGAATGAAGAACCCTTCTTGGCTTTGTCACTGGCCAAACTTAAATCCTCATCAGCTACAAAGAGCCTCCTCAAAGATTGTGGTACATTTTTGAACCACAATCAGGGGTACCCTGGGCAACAGCAACCTATTAAAGATGAAGCTGAAGTACTTTGGACATCAAATGAGAAGAGAGGATTCACTTGAGAAGGCCCTGATGCTGGGAAAGGTAGAGGGCAAAAGAAGAAGGGGGCGGCCAAAAATGAGATGACTAGATGGTATTGTGGATGCAGTGGGCACAGAGCTGGGCGAGCTGAGGAGGATGGTGGAGAACAGAGGTGCCTGGAGGACAATGGTCCATAGGGTCACAAAGGGTCGGAATCAACTGTGTGACTGAACAACAATCTTTGAACTTTTTCCGGTTACTTTTGGTAGGATTCTGCAAATAATCATTGCAGGACTCGGTAAATGTGACGTTTTTTGCTGCTGTTTTTGTTTTACCTTTTTGTAAAACTTTTTTGTATTGTGATATTGATATTTTTTACTGTTACTGTGTTATTGATATATTTATTTATTCGGATACTGATACTGTGATGATTGTTATTGTGGTGTTGTGGAATTTATTATTGTTATGTTGCTATTTTTTATATAATTTGTAAGCCGCATAGAGTCAGGTTCGCTTGAGTAGAGCGGGGTATAAATTTGAAAATTAAATTAAATTAAATTAAATCTTTCTCACACTAGATCAAATGAAAAGAACTTGATACCTACTGGAGTGCCTCTCCTTGAGGAATCATGCACAGGTAACGCCCCTTGCCCACCCCAAGGGAAGCTCACAAGACCAGCACAAGTTTGTGGTCCATTTCTGTTGTGGCCTGATACTATGGAACAGTTTATCATTTGTCAGGATTCCAATGCTTCAAGCTTTCCGTGGGCTGTTGAAAACTGAGCTGTTTAAGGAAGACCTAGACTGACTTGTTCTCTGCTGAAATTTGGTTTTTATCACTATCTATGGGTCAGTTTTTATCCAGTACAGTATTGTCTTTTAATTTAAAATATATTTTTGATTCAGTATTTTCTTTCATTTGCATGCTTGCTTGCTTATGCTTCTTTATTGTTGTGAACCGTCCAGAGTGGCCAGTTGTTTGGGTGGGTGGTATAGAAATTGAAGTGAAAAAAATCTTTATTGATCTGCTCTCAAATTCCAGATGTAGAAATTAATATAAATGGAAAGGAGCTATGGCAGGAAAAGCTGTTATAAGCATCCTGAATCCCCCCATACCAAACTCTAGGGTACCATATACTATTAGAAGTGGGAGCAAAAAATTGGTGGTCCTCTAGATCAGTGATGGCTAACCTTGGCACTCCAGGTGTTCTTGGACTTAAATTCCCAGAAGCCCAAGTCAACACTCCTGATGATCAGGGCTTCTGGGAACTGAAGTTCAAGAACATCTGGCGTGCCCAAGGTTGGCCATCGTTGCTCAAGATCATAGGTCTGCAAACTTGACTCTCCATATGTTCTTGGACTTCAATTCCCAGAAGCCCTGATCAGCACAGGGTCGTAGTCAGTGATGGGATGTAACAGGTTCGCACCAGTTCGCCAGAACGGATAGTAATTTTCCCCAGTGTCCCGGATAACCGGTAGCAGTTTTTTGGGCAAACCATCTTCGGGGTTTACCTTTTCACTGGTTCCCCCACTGTGTATGCACGCCAAGCACTTGGTGTGCACGCATGCCTACAGTGCTTGGCGCGTATAAACGGCCTCCTTGCTGTCCTCCGAAGCAGGGAGGAGGAAGAGAAGCTGCTAGCCTGAAGCTCCCTATAGCCTGCTCCCCAAGGTAAGTGACTCACCTTTGGATGTGGTGTGTCTGTGTGTATTTTAATGTGTATTTAATACCTTTACCTATATTGACGTACTACCACAGTTCCTAAAAATGCCTGGCGGCCTGGCTTGGGGTTTTTAAGCAAAGTCTTGGAGTTACCTCATCAATAAGCTACACCTGTGCTGTTCCAATTGTTGTTTCAATTGGAGAACCCTTAAGGAGGTACAGTAATACCTCAGATAACATTAGTATGGAATAACACTAAAATCGCATAACATTAAGCAATCTGGGGGGAAGAATTGCATCGGATAACATTAAGATCCTATGGGATGCATCGGATAACAACCGCTAAAGCCTGTGTGGTTACAATGTATCTCTATGGATCCCATAGGATTTTAACATGCATCGGATAACACTAAAAATCGGATAACACCAAGACTTGTGGAACCAAGTTTTAACGTTATTCGAGGTTTTACTGTACAGCTGTTTTACATTTACATTAAGGCATATTATCCTAGAGAACCGGTATGATGACCATATCCATCTTGCAATATGGTGCTGCCCAGGCACGTATACTAACAGGTAAGTGATGGGTTTGTGTTTGGGGTGGGTGAGTGTATTTTAATGTATTTTTATTTAATTTATTTAGTTTGTGGGTGGGTGGGTGAGTGGGTGGGTTGAGGTGTGTGTGTATGTTTATGTTTATTTTATTTTATTACTTTTTTAAAAAAATTTCTTTTGGCCCTGCCCATGATGTCATGATGTTAGCTCCGCCCACACTGTGATGATGTCATGGTGGGGTAAAAAATTTTTACATCCCACCACTGGTCGTAGTCAGGGGGCAGCCGGGGGGGGGGGGGAGGGATCAGCTTGCCCAGTGGACTCAAAATTTTTTTACTACCACATAGTGGGCGTGGTATAGTGGGTGTGGCCAGGGGGAAAGCACTGTGGGCGGGGCCAGCCAGAATTTCTGCTACCAGTTTGAACTAGTGTGAACCTGCTGATGCCCACCATTGAGCCTCCCCTCTCCCGTAAAGTTCTAATGGTGTGTGTGTGTGTGAGACATGTTCTTGGACTTCAGTTCCCAGAAGTCCTGATCAACAGGTGTGCTGACTTAGGCTCCTGGTAACTGAAGTCCAAGAACAACCTGAAGGCCCAAGGTTGAGAAACCCTGCTCTAGATGTTTGACTATACAGAGTACAGTACTGTATCTCCTATGATCCCTAAAAGGGGCAGCTACAAGTCAGCAACATCCAGCAGAGAAAAGGGACACTGGTTCCACTTTGCTCTATCAAATTAGGTGAACTTCAAATATACACAAAACTCATCACAGCGCTCTTCCATCTCACTCTGAACAGATGCTTAAAACAAAGCAAAAACAAAGCAATCACACTTATATACTGCCCCACAGTGCTTAGTGCACTCTCTGGAGGGTCCATAAAATAATTAGCATTTTGGCCCCACCTTTTAAAAAAATTAAGACAAACTAGGGAGGGGAGGGGGGAATGCCAAGCAAGTGGGCATCCATTCCTTTTGAAACCAAACCCTAATTTCAGGCTTGCCATTCTGGGTCCAGACTTTTCCCCTCAAGGGAGCCGAGTATAGAATCAAAAAGATCTGTGATAGGCCCCCGAATTCCTTACAGCATATTTTCTCCACTTTTAAAAAAAAAAAATATCTTGGCATCAATAGGTCTTGCAGGTTTTGCAGGAAAAGCCTGCAGGACCTGTTGAACCAGAAGCAAATGGCAAGCTGGCAATTAGCCGCAGGAAGTCCAAATGGATCAAATCCTGCCCCCCGAAAGATGGATGCCTGTACCTTCAGACCTTTTCCCAGTAGACCAAAGCAAGCACCCCCTTCCCTCCTTCTCCAGGGGTTTTTAATGCCCACCAGCAGCTGCCCTATTATTGTTCCTCCCTCTCCTTGCCAGACTTTTCTTTTGCAGCCCAGGCGTGCAAGTGAAAGTTCGCCCCCGCCCGTCCTTCGCTTTCTCCCTATTATTCCTACCTGCTCCAGCCCATCCAGGATCCCCGGATCCCCCTTGGGGCGCCTTCTTCGCATGCCCACCACCTTGGCGGTTGCATCGCCTTTCTCCTTCTCCATTCGCAGGCGT
The DNA here is from genome assembly GCA_030440675.1 of Furcifer pardalis. NCBI lineage: Eukaryota > Metazoa > Chordata > Lepidosauria > Squamata > Chamaeleonidae > Furcifer > Furcifer pardalis. The sequence continues at coordinate 160,857,743 of CP126893.1, read as the reverse complement.
GACACTTCCCGCCATGTGACTGAAGCCACGCCAAGGGCCTGGCAAGGGAAGCCGCCAGCCTGTCCAATCTACCAGCCGAGTTCATCGATGAGTGATAAGGTGTTGTGCATTTCATTCGCGTGGAAAGTAGCCCTCGGGTGTATATCCACCTTTTCTCTTTCTGCCCCCGCAAGTGGTTAAGACACTAACTGGGAGGGGGAAGGTCAGCAGTTCAAAACCCGAGTAATGCATGATGGAGTGAGCTCCCGTCTCTGTCCACCTAGCTCCTGCCAACATAGCAGTTTGAAAGCAAGACATTGCAAGCAGATAAATAGGGACCACTTTGGTAAACAGCGTTCCGTACGCTCCAGTGTCTAGTCATGCCTGCCACATGACCATGGAAATGGCTGCAGAAACAGACAGGGCTGGCTCTTTGGCTTTGAAACAGAGATGAGCACTGAACCCTAGAGCTGGATACGACTGACTTTTGAGCAAAGGAAACCTTTACCTTTACTAAATAGGTACCACTTTGGTGGGAAGGTAAACAGCATTCCGTGAACTTTGGTGTCTAGGCATGACAGCGCTGGCTCTTTGGCTATAAACAGAGATGAGCACTGAACCCTAGTGTCGAATATGAGTGGCTTTCGAGCAAGGGTGATATTTACTTTTACTAAATGTTTCTTAGAGTAAAAACACCCCAAATCCTGCATTTGCACATTTCTGTGCTCCAAAATAAAATTAATAATAATTACTGTAATCATATCAAAATCAAAATTAGCATGTTCCTTACCCAGTGTTAGAAAATCAGTTAGCCCCTTTCACAGAGAAACTGGTAGTTTGCTGCCTGTCAGTGACCATACTGGAAGGCAGCCAAAGAGCAAAGGGTTTAATGTGGGCAAAAAGGGAATCACCTGGAAAGGGTAGCACAAAAGAACTGCATTCTTTCTTTATTCATGTCTGATGCACCACCAGCATATAAATAACACACAAAACTAAAATTGACACATCTAAAAAACAAATAGAATTAAAAAGGTCTATATGACATCTGCCCAATAGCGGGCCACTTCAGCAGCATTTCCTCTTGCCAGCATAAGGTCCTCCTCAGTGCACATTGTATCATATGGGAGATAGATAGTTTGTACTTTTCCACATTCACACAGGCTCTCATCTACAGGGAAACCCCACTTTCTCAGATTAGCCCTTGATCTTCCTACCCTGGCATGCAGTCTATTTCGGTGATGACGAACCTTTTAGAGACCGAGGGCCCAAACTGCAACCCAAAACCTACTTATTTATTATAAAGTGCCAACATAGCAACATGGGAGGAAGGAATCAGTCCCATTGGGTGCTGGGCAGAGAGGCAAGGCAAACTCTGTGCTGGGAGGAGGGAGGAAGCGCTCCCATTGGGCTAATGGGCATAGGGGTGGGGCGAACTCTGTGCTGAGGTGACTGCCATAGCTTCACCATCACTGGTCTATTTAAAGCTTTCCACACAGGCCATGGTTGTTCTTGGCCAGGCAGTAGAGAGTTATGAGGTTCTGCCCAGTTATCTGGGCAGAACTGCATTTAACAAAATATAACAGTTCAGGAGTCATCACTGGTCAGGTTCAATGGAGGGACTAGGTAAAGGTCTCCCTTGCTTGAAAGCCGGTCGTGTCTTGCTCTAGGGTTTGGTGCTCATTCCGTTTATAGCCAAAGAGCCAGCACTGTCTGCTTCTGTGGGCGTTTCTGTGGTCATGTGGCAGGCATGACTAGATGCACGAAATGCTGTTACCCTTCCCATTGAAGAGGTACCTGTCTATCTACTTGCAATTTTTTGCTTTCGAACTGCTAGGTTGGCAAGATCTGTGGCACATGATGGGAACTCACTCCGTCACACAGAACTTGGAGCTTGAACTGCAGACTGCTGACCTTCAGGTCATCAAGCTCACCATCTTAACCACTAAGCCACCGCAGCTCTAAAGAACTGTATTTAACAAAATGTAACCATTCAGATGTCTTCATTGGTCAAGTTCAACAGAGGGACTACATCACTTCAAAAGCAGCTTCAGCTTTTCCTCCCAGGGAGAAGCTGGGATCTATCCCAGAATTAACTTTGATTCCAACGTTGCTAACAAGGATCATCTGTTCCACTTTTGCACCTCTACTGCTGCTTCACTAATCTGCACACACACACACGTGCACGCATGCACACACAGAGTATATCTCACTTTACTTTCTCCCAGCAAAGCAAGTTTCCTTCCAAAGTCAAAGAAATCGAGATTGTGTGACAGGCTGTGACAAAACATAGTCACAACCCCACAGACCCATGACAGTAACAATGCACCGAAGCTGCAATATTTCCACCTTAAGGAAAGGTACCTATTTATCTATCTCATGATCCACAATGATTCATTGAGTGTCTGTATAAATGTAAGATACAGCAATACCCCGGATAACGATTGCACCGGATAATGCTAAAACCGCATAACGACGACAAATTTGGGGGCAAGATTTGCACCAGAGAACGTTCTTTTTAGCATTATCCGATGCATCGTAATAAAGAAGTAAAGGAGGCAATGCTACTGCAGTCTTCCCTCCCTATATTTACCAGTCTTCCCTCCCTGTATTTAAACTCTCTCTATTTCCCCCTTCCCTGTAGTTTAAATACAGGGAGGGAAGACTGGTAAATATAGGAAGACTGCAGTAGCATGGGGGGAAAGGTGCTTTCCCCGATCCTACTGCAGTCACAGCGGAGGGGGGGTGGCTTTAAAGGCAGGGAGGTCTCTTTCTTTCCCTGCCTGCCTTTAAAGCGATTTGTCCCTGAAGTCAGGGCTTTTTTTTTAAGCGTTGTTCGATGCATGCATCGGACGACGTTAAAAATCGGATGTCATGACTTGTGGAACCAAGTCATAACGTTATCTGGGGTATTACTGTATCTGAAACACACAGAAGTTCTGAAGTAGGAAAGACTTAAATAAGACTGTAACAAAATTCTTTAAGCAGCTCAGTTCAGTTTATTGCTTGTGAGTCTACCAAGTTTTTTGTGTACCCAGGAGCAATACAGAAAAACCAAGAACACAGAATTGCAAGAAATAAAAAATTGAGTGAGCTAAATCTAAATGGGTGTCTGGCCAGGTTATCCTGGTGATAGAGTAGACCATACTACCAGCAACTCAATGCTGAGTATCAGGCAGCAGTTAACTAACCTGACAAACCTGAGAACTAGCGGCCTTGGGTGGCAAAATCCACAGGGCAATGGTCCCCAAGTGGATTAAGTCCCAGTTGAATCCATCGTGATGGAGGGCAGCAGCTTCATCATTACTGGCCTGGGGCCAATGAGGACTTTGTGTGCCAAAAGGGCTTAGGACCAGAAAGCGACTCGTGGAACTGGATCAATGGTGTCATACTGCAATGCGAAAGCCAGATGAAAGGCCACTGCACTATATTATTCTCAGGATACTCTTCATGGCTGATTGCCATGATGATCGCCAATATTTGGAATCAGATACGGCAGAACAAGAAAGAGAAGAAATGTAAATACAAGCTATTGGCCAGTATCTTCCTGAAAACCTCCAAGGATGCAATGAAAATGACTTCACCAACAGATGGCTGACATTTATAATCCCTTTTCTTTAAAAAAAAATTATTATCCACACCACAACTAAAAATATATCTGCCCCAACCCACAAACAGCTTTCTGCTTTGCCTGGCTTGGCTTCTCTGCTCTTCTTTCACTCTTCTTTCCCAATAGCCTTCCTCAGCTAGAGTGCATCCGAAGCTCCTTTCTGGTTTCTCTGTTTGGATTGTTCTCCTGAAGTCTGATTATTCTTCTACCTGGTTTCCAAACTCCTGTTAACAGCTCCTTGGTTGTATCAACTCATTTCATTACCTTTACTAGGACTAACCCCCCTCTACAACACGTATCTTCCAGGTTTCCAAGCAGTGGCAGCCTGAGAGCAGAAATGTTTGTCACCAAAACATCTTTCAAACTCATAGTTGATTCATTCTCTTGAATGAATCCTCTGATACTTCTTAACATGTGGAAAGGAGCCCTGGTGGCGCAGTGGTTAAATGGCTGTCCTGCAATCAAAAGGATGTGAGTTTGATCTTGACCAGGACACAAGGTTGACTCAGCCTGCCATCCTTCCGATGCTGGTAAAATGAGTACCCAGCATGTTGGAAACAAAATTCTAATTAACTTGTGAACTGTCCAGAGAGTGCACTAAGTGATATGGGGTGGGATGTAAGTGTGATTGCTTTGGAAAGGTGAGCAAACTTCTTCACATCTGGAAAAATCTATACAGCTTCTTTCTGTTGCGAACTTCCAGATGATGCCTAAAATTCCATTAAAATTCCAAAATACTCTGCAAACTTCTTAGTATAACAGAGCTTTTCAGATTTTTGTTTTAAAAGGAGGGGTTTGAGGGGTAAAAAAAAAATCATGGAACTGTAAAGATTTAGCCAGCTGTGTAACTTCAGTCAGTTTGGAAATAGAGCTTGTGGTCTTAACAACTCATTGATAAATATATGTACCACTGCATACTGGGATCAAATGGAAATGGTAGGTTCCCTGTTCCCTAAAAACACAGGGCTGTGTGTGAATCAGAAATCCGTCTCTCACCTTTGGAGAGAGATACAGATTGCCGAGACAAAATTAAGTGGTGATAATATCTTGCACATTTGGACCAAATAGCGGTTGGTCAAAATAAAGGTGGCCTCTAGATTTTGTATTTTTTATATTTGTTTTTCTTTATGAGACATTCATGACTGTGTTTAGTACTGGGATTTTCATGGCTTGTATCTTCTGTGAATTCTCTTGTTGCCTCCCAAATACAGTACTGTATTCCATTCTGAGAAAGACATTCAGGAACCGGTTAACCTTTGTGTTGCTTCTTTCCTGACAACAGGCAAAACATTTGTGAACAATACATTTTGCCCTTTTTAATATTTGAAATGATCTTTCCTTTATGTCAACTCCTTGATTAATCACAAGTGGTGCAATGCAAACCAAATGCCTTCCTACCTTTCTCAATATAGTACCTCTCCTGTATGAGTACTCAGCTGCATTGTGAGTGTTGAGTTTAAAGAAAATTCTTCTCCATTCTCTTGGTACTTGTGGGGTACACAGAAAGAGACTCCTCAAAGATTGTGATATTTTTGGACCACAGTCAGGCATACCCTGGAAATGGTAACCTTGTGTTACTGGCTACTCTTTCTCACACTGTCAGGCAAAAGGAACTGCAGAATGAACTCAACAAAAGGCACCTTCATTTTTCCAGTTTCATGTCTGGCCTAGAAATGGAATAATAAAATTATTATCTTGTGTGAGTTCTTTTATGTGTGGACTCTCTGGTGGCTATCAAGCTCAGAATTGTAAACAAAACATTTTCCGCATTCCTGGCATTTGTATGGTTTCTCTCCTGTGTGAACCCTTTGATGCTTCAGAAGTGATGAATCCCGAGCAAAAAATTTCCCACATTCTTGGCATTTGAATGGTTTCTCTCCTGTGTGAACTCTCTGATGGGTAAGAAGGGCCGAGCTGGAAGCAAAGCATTTTGTGCATTCCTGGCATTTGTAAGGTTTCTCCCCTGTGTGGACTTTCTGGTGGGCTACTAGCTGGGAATTCTGAGCAAAATAATTCCCACACTCCTGGCATTTGTATGGTTTTTCTCCAGTGTGGATTCTATGGTGGGTCAGAACCTGTGAACTTGAAACAAAGCATTTACCACAATACAGGCATTTGTATGGCTTTTCTCCTGTGTGGACTCTCTGGTGATACAGAAAAGATGTATTGTGGGCAAAAGATTCCCCACACTTTGGACATTTGTAGGGTTTCTTTCCTGTATGGACTCTTTTGTGCTTCACAAACTGTGAACTAGAAGCATAGCATTTCCCACACTCTTTACATTTGTATGGTTTTTCTCCGGTGTGGACTCTGTGGTGGGTTGCAAGATCTGCCTTCCGGGCAAAACACTTCCCACACTCCTGGCATTTGTAGGGTTTCTCTTCTGTGTGAACTACCTGATGCATCACCAGCTGAGAACTGGAAGCAAAACATCTACCACATTCCTGGCATTTGTATGGTTTCTCTCTTGTATGCAATCTCTGGTGGCTCACCAGGTTTGAATTCTGAGCAAAAGTTTTCCCACACTCCTGGCATTTGTACGGTTTCTCTCCTGTGTGGACTCTCTGGTGGATCACAAGCACTGAGCTGGCAGCAAAACATTTCCCACATGCCTGGCATTTATAAGGTTTTTCTCCTGTGTGGAGTCTAACGTGCGTGGCAAGGTGTGAAATCTGAGCAAAACATTTCCCACACTCCTGGCATTTGTACGGCTTCTCTCCTGTGTGGACTCTCTGGTGGCTGAGAAAGTGTGAATTGTTAGCAAAGCATTTCCCACACTCCTGGCATTCATAGGGTTTCTCTCCTGTGTGGATCCTCTGGTAACTCACAGAACGTGAACTGCCAGCCAAACTTTTCATGGACTGTTCACATCCAAAGCGGTTCTTTCCAGCGTGAATCCTCTTGTGCCCCGCAAGTGCCATCTTTTGCACAAAATGTTTCCCACACACAGTGCATGTATAGGGTTTCTTGTTATCATAACCTTCTACATGTGTATGTGTATCCTGCTGTCTGGAAGCCACTGATTTGTCCATAGTATTAAGTCCAGGGTTCATGTGTTCCGTCATTTCCCTCAAGTTATCTCCTAGAAAACATAGGAGAAAAAATGGAATCTCAGGGTAATAGGATGATCTTCAGGGAATGGGGGGGAAAAGAGAGATCATAGAAAATTTGAAGATGTTAAGTAAAATAGAAGCTCAAAAACAATTAGCAATCTCATGGTTATTAAGTAAAGGTAATGCTGGGAAGGGTGGAGGGCAAAAGAAGAAGGGGTGGCCAAAAATGAGATGGCTAGATGGTATTGTAGACACAATGGGCACAGAACTGAGCGAGTTGAGGAGGATGGTGGAGGACAGAAGTGCCTGGTGGACAGTGGTCCATGGGGTCGCAAAGGGTCAGAATCGACTGTGCGACTGAACAACAACAAAAAAGGTTCCCTTTGCTCAAAAGCCAGTTGTATCTGACTCTATGGTTCAGTGCTCATCTGTTTATAGCCAAACAGCCAGCAATGTCGGTGTCTGCAGACATTTCCATGGACATGTGGCAGGCATGCCTCAACACCAGAGTGCACGGAACATTGTTTACCTGCCCACCAAAATGGTTCCTATTAATCTACTTGCAATTTCTTGCAGTACTTGGGTATCGAACTGCTGACCTGCCACCTTCCAGTCAGCATCTTAACCACTTGAGCCACTGCAGTCCCACCTAAGTATCTCTAAAATCCTTATTCCTCCCTCCCTGACTTATAATTCTTATTATTCAAAAAGTGAACTCCTATTCACATGGAGGAAGTCTAAAGGGCCATTAACTGTTAATAATTCATTCTCAAATCCCCCCCCCCCCCCCAGTGGAGTGTATGCCACAGTTCTATATCCTCTTTCTAGGACTGGTGCTGAGGCATCTTCTAAGCATCTGTCCAAATTACGGATTTTATAACATGACTACATGTTATACACATGTGCTTTATAGCTTAAAGCAAACAATGTAATGGTTACAAGTGGTGTCTTTTTTAAAATTCACCTGCATTTTCTTGTGATGTAACTTCCATTTTCTTCAAGATGAGCTGAATCAGGGAATCATGGATCTCTCTGAAGCTAGGAGATCAAAGTGGATTTGATAGCTGGAGTTCTGACTCACCGGTAATATGTAAAAGGAAGGAAGGGAGGGAGGGAGGAAGGAAGAGGAATTTACAATTTACAGAGTTGCCCACAAATCAAACTGAATAAACATACTGTACTCTGTTCAAAGCCTCTATAATAACTAATCAGGAACTTTGGTCCTTTCAAACTTTCTTCACTCAACAGCTTGGACAATCAGAACATGCTGTAGTCTATTGTATTCCCTGGACATTTCCAGATGATTCAAACATTTGTGGGAACTGATTGGCTTAGCACGATGGGTTATCTGTTACCATCCTGGAAAATCTTATCCTTTGCTGTCAATGTTTGATCAGGAGAACTACAGTAAAACCCCATTTTATGGGAAAAGTCCGTTCTGTAACTTTTTCTGCAAAATGGTTTTTCCATAAAATGAAGCATGATTTCCCATAGGAATGCACTGAAAAATAAAAATACTGTTCTGATCAGATCAATAATAATAATAATAATAATAATAATAATAATAATAATAATAATAATAATAATAATAATAATAATAATAATAATAATAATAATAATAATAATAATAATAATAATAATAATAATAATAATAAAGGATTTCTGGCCATATGTGTGGTAATGTAGCAGACTAGCAGTTAGCTATTGCGCAGGAGAAGGTTTGGGTGCAAACACACACACATACAGTTTCAGTGAATAGTGCAGTTTACTTCTGGGTGAGGGAAAGATAATAGACACAGAACTATATGCACAGGTACCAGTCTGTCTTCAAGCCCCACAGTTGGGTTAGAGCTTCGAATCCCGAAGGCTCAAGTCCAATGAGCATGCACAGAGTCCTGCCAGCAAAACACTGACTGCATTTTGCCAAAGTCAGTGTGATCTTCTCAGCAGTGTAGAATACCTGATAATTCTTGGTAGAAGCAGAGCTTCAAGCAACACATCTTCTCCCTGCACAAGTCAGTTGTCAGTTCAGTCACAATTCCTCCTCTGAATACCCTCCTCAAAGTAACCCATCTCAGGTGGCCCATAGTTATACTGTGCTAGTGTTGAACCACCCCCCAAAGTGGTCACAGCTGTGCTCAACACTGAGTCACATACGCAAGCAGTCACAGCTGTGTAATCAGTCTATGCCTCAACAGCTAACACCTGTGTCTGGAGCTCTAAAAGTGTCTTAAAGGTATATTCACACAGTGGGGAGGAATCTTGCTACAATACCCATAAAAATGCCCTAACAATAATAATAATAATAAAATAATCCCAAAAAATAGCAAACATGACCCTCTCCCACACTCCAATCATCTCACCAGATGGTGAGTGGCAGGGGTGGAAAAGAGGGGGTGTAATTAGACCATTTCCCTTTTTTATCCTGCACCTCCACACCTAAAGCCCATGGGCTGGATACAGGTCATGGAGCCATTTCATGTGCCCCACCCCATCCCTCCAAGGGCATTCAAGAAACAAAATGGCCACCCCTTTGAAGTTGTTGGGACAAAATGACTTCCCCCATCATGAAGGCAAGCCAAAATGGCTGTCCAGTCCTTGAAGCTGGTTGAAAGAGCATGACCCAGGCTCCGGCTTGAAAAGGTTGGAAACCCCTGGTTCCCAATTGTTTTAGATAAGAACTAATGTCCCCCCAGGGGTGATAGATCTATACTGTATTTGTATGTTTTATGCAGATGAATTTTATTTCTTCATTGTATTTTTTAATATTTAAAAAAAATTAAAAAGAGACTAGAAACCAGCTTACCTGAAAACCCACATTCTTCTGCATGTATTTAAATTAATTCTGAGATCATTTTCTGGGCTTCCTTGTCCAAGTGTCTGCACCAAGTGAGACAGGAAAAACAATTAACCTTCCATGGACAAAGTCAATTTTATCAGCTACATAAAAACTTGTTATGTAATACTGTACTCTGAAGAACATTTTGTCCACATCATGAAGTCAACTCAGTTCACGATAATTTAATCCACACTAAATGGGTTAACCTCTATGGCAGGGGTTCCTAACCTTTTTATGTCGCTGGCCTTACCACACCCCCTGGGCAGCTGAGAAGGTTGGACCACTACCCCGGAAGCAGAAGTAAATGCACCCACATCTGTGTTTATGGCAGCCACAGCCGCATTTACAGCTGACGTAACCACATTTACGACAGCCACGGGCGCATTTACGGCTGACATAAATGCATCCACTTTCAGGTGCAGTAGTGGTGGGTCACATGAATTGGTGCTGTGGGACAGATCCGGTTCACGGGCCGTAGGTTGGGAACCCCTGCTCTGTGGCATTTGCAGCAACAGACTAACAGCTGGCACTGTGCATGTAAAATAAATTCAATTTTATCAATTCAAATAGAGCTTGCAAGCAAGAAATCAAAGGAACTGCAAGGCTCAGCAGAGTCCTTATAAAAGAACTAGAAAAGATTCTCAAATGTAAGGACAGATCTCTGGAGAGGAAGGCCAATTATCATCTCAGCTACAGTATTCTCCTTTATTATAGCACAGATGTGAATCCTGGACAGTGAAATAAACTAACAGGGAAAAAAATAATTCATTTGAAATGTAGCATTGGAGGTGAGCTTTACAAGTATCACAGGCTGCAACAAAGACAAATTAAGTGGGTACTAGATCAAAACAAACTTGTGTCTAAAGAAAAAGTAACTAAATTGATGCTATCATATTTTAAATCTATCATGAGAAAACAAGATCCAATGGAAAAGACAGTGATGTCGGCAAAGGTTGAAGGTGGCAGGAAAAGAAAACTAAATACATGATAGAGGGACTTAATAAAGTAAACCACTCCTGGACTTGAGTTTGCAAGACCTAAGAATAGGTGTTAATGATAAAACCTCCAGGAGGTCACTAAATTCATATGGTCACCATAGAGGGCAACAAGGATGCTCAGAGGAATGGAAATCAAGCCATATGAGAAAATACTGAAGGAATGGGGCATGTTTAGCCTTGTGAAAAAGAATCTGAGAGGGAATAGGATAGCAATCTTCAAATACACCTGAAAGATGATCATAAAGAAGGGAAGGATTTGTTCTTTATCATGCCAGACTGCAGGATGCATAATAACAGGCTGAAACTACAGGAATCCAGATACTATATATGAATATCAGGAAAAATGTCTTAACAGTTAGAGCAATACAACAGTGGAACCAACTGCCTTGAGAATTGTTGAGTGCTGCAACACTGGAAGCATTCAAGAGAGTTGGACAACCTTCTGTCACATCTGCTTTGATTCGGATTCTGCTTTGAGCAGGGGGTGAGGCTCAATTGCTTAAAAGGCCCCTTCCAATTCAGTGGTTCTATGAGTCAGAAGTGACTTGACAGCACATAAAAGATAAAGGTAAAGTTTTCCCTTGCTCGAAAGCCAGTCGTATCCGACTCTAGGGGTCAGTGCTCATCTCTGTTTCTAAGCCGAAGAGCCAGCGCTGTCTGCTTCTGCAGACGTTTCCATGGTCATGTTGCAGGCATGACTAGACACCGGAGCACATGGAACGCTGTTTACCTTCCCACCAAAGTGGTCCCTATTTATCTACTTGCAATTTCTTGTTTTCGAACTGCTAGGTTGGCAGGAGCTGGGACAGAGACGGGAGCTCATTCCGTCCTGCAGTACTCGGGAATCAACCTGCTGACCTTCCACCTCCCAGTCAGCGTCTTAGTGACTTGAGCCACTGCAGACAGCACATATACAGTAGATATAAAATACTAAATTTTATTAATCATGATGATAATCCATGTATGGATTTATTTTTATTTATTGTTCATACTTGATATCCCGCCCCAATCGGGTAAACCCGACTCTGGGCGGCTTACATCCTGAATCATAATATCAACATGATAATCAACATGAATCATAAAACAATTACTGTACTATGTACACTGACAGACTGATTAGTCTTTTGATGCATGAAATCCAGACATGCATGGATTATTTAATTATTTTATTTTATTTTGACTTGTTTAGCTGCCCCCTCGCCAAAGCGACTCTGGGCAGCTTACAACACAAGAAACACCACACACACACACATAACATACTCAACAACCTGTACATATGAATAAAACATCATAAAAACTCTAAAATCTCATAATAATCCATGCATGCCTGGATTCCACGCATCAAAAGACTAAGTACTATACATAATAATTGTGTATCATCAAGTCAATTCTGACTTAGGTTGACCCTTTCCAGGGTTTACCACCAAACCCCAGGCAGGGGTACCCCAGAATCAGGTATAAGCAGTTTAACCACTGTGCCACTGGAATAAAGGACCTCTTCCTCTCCACGTTATTGAAATGGTACAGTACTGTACTATCAACCAGATCTTGCAAGCTTTGATTTCAAAAGGGAAATCCATGCAAATCCCATTGAACCGACGCTAACCAATAAAGAAGGAAGAAATGAGCAGGATCATCCACGGAGACCCATTCTGGAAAGCCCAACTAGGCCTAGGGCAGCTCACAGGTTTGGCTTCCCTCTATTTCCCCTCCTCTTTCTTCTGATCCCAGCACAGCGCAGAATAGGTCCCCTGCCCCAAGGTCGGTGGGGCAGCCCCTTTCCCAACTGCCGCCTGCCCCAAGCATTCCCTGCATCCTCCCTCCTCTTTTATACCTGCCCCAAGGCCGGCTCCAGCGCCCTGTTTGCATTTCGGAAGTGCCCCTGTCAAGGTTGCACTGCTTTTGTTATTTAATTGCTTTTAATGCAGCTTATCCCCCCTTCCTGTGCACATGACTGAAGCCATTTGTGGTGGTGGGGGAGTTCCTGGCAGGGAAATCGCAAGCCCATGCAATCTACGACCCGATTACATGGATTTGCAGCCTAGTTAATTTATGTTGTTTCTTTGAAGTGGTCGTTGGCGTGTTAGTCTGTGCAAACATATCAGAGAATAAACAAAACAGAAAGACAAAAAGAAACCCCATTGTGACACCTTAAGGACTAACTCATGTGTTTCATTTTTGAAATGGTAGCCTGTCAGCCTGTATTTCAAGGATCATTGTTGTCGGATGCTACTTGCATCGCATCAGAGCATACATTTTCATGGAAGTCATTTTCTCAGTTGATGGATGTGTCCCTGGTGACTCAGTAAACCAATCCTGGCATTGCAGCCACACACATTACACTGAATAGATGGTGGAGGGCATAGTTGAGTTTGATGAAGCTTCCATGTTTGTTGCTTAGCCTTTTCATGTCTGTGACGTTCCCCTTTGCAGTGATCTAAGTCAGGGGTTCCCAACCTTTCCAAGCTGTGGGCTGGTCACGTGGTTTTGTGGGCTGATCATATGGTTCCTCCCACCTGGAAGTGGAAGTATAACATACCCACACATGCACAGAACGCTGCCATAAATGCCCCTACTACATTTATAATAACATTCTGCACATGTGCAGGTGTTACATGCTAACACATGCACGTTTTACTTCTGCTTCTAGGAGCAATGTAGGGCAGATGAATTGGCGTCGGGGGCTGGAGGATCCGTCCCGTGGGCTGTAGGTGTGGAACCCCCATCTAAATGATCAGTAGCAGCAGAGATGGTTTGGTGCCAAAGTGGGCAATCTACGGCCACTGCCTCCCAGGTTTGTGGGTTTACACCTGGCACCTTCATGGTTTGTTTCAGCTGGTCCTTGTAATGCTTCAAAGGAGCTCCACAAGTTTATGAATTTGATGAGGAAACCTGGAACCATCCATATGGCAGACATGCCTTATCCATCTGAGACAATGGCCTATGATGGAAGCTTCAGTGCTATTTACATGTGCCTTCTCGAGAAATGCGATGTTGGTGATATAGTCATCCAATTTGATGTTCAAGATGGACCTTAGTTTCAAGGTTATCAGAGAGTAAACAAAACAAAAAGACAAAAAACCTTGTGACACCATAAAGACTAACTCATGTATTTTAATTTTTGAAATGGTAGCTGTGTTAGTCTCCATTTCAAGGATATCAAAGAGTAAGCAAAAAAGAGAGAGAGAGAGAGAGAATGTGGCACCATAAAGACTAATTACTGTGTTTTAATGTTAGCTTTCGTGGCTCAAGTCTACTTTGTCAGACATAAAAGTGAGACTTCATGGCATCAATTTATTTATCAATAGTGAGACATCATGGCATCAATTAATAAATAAATTGATAGAAGTGGACGTGGTCCATAAAAGCTAACATTAAAACACATCAGATAGTCTTTAAGGTGCCACATTTTTTATCTTTTTGTTTTGTCTCTGATGTTATTTCTGTTGTGTCATTCTGTATAAATTAAACCAGACCCACAGCAACAAAAACTTCCAGGAAATTTGAACAAGGTCTGTCTACCAGTTGTAAAAATACTGCTGCCGGTACTTCTTTTTCTGTAGTAGCTGAATCTGAATATAGGCGATCCTCATGGCAATCGGCCATGAAGACTGGCCTGATAATACAGTATAATACAGTGGCCTTTCATCTGCCTTCTGCATTGCAGCATGATACCCATATCACTGATCCAGTCCCATGAGTTACTTTCTGGTCCTGAGCCCTTTTGGCACACAAAGTCCTCCTCAGCCCCAGGCCAGGATTGATGAAGCTGCTGCCCTCCATCAAGATGGATTCAAGTGGGATTTAATTACCCTTTCCTGTGGATTTTGGCACCCAAGGCCATTAGTCCTCACAATGGTCAGGTTAGTTAACCGCTGCCTGACACTTGGTGTTGAGTCACTGATCAGGGATTCTGGGAATTGAAGATCATGAACACCTAGAGTGCCAAGATTAGCCACCACTGGCACTCTACTACCATAGCAGGATAATTCGTTTTTGTGTCAGACTACTCTGAGTTGAAAGGATTTTTGCAGGGGGTACCCAAATGAGGCTCTTTTCATGCCCTCCATGGTGCAGCGCTCGGGAACTGGTCTTTCTGGTCTCCAAGCCTAGTGCCTTAACCACTACGCCAACTAGGGGAGCTTGGCCAGACTGTGACTGCTGGTACTATTACAGATATTTTTGTCTCCCCCCCCCCCTCCAAGTAGTCTCATCATCAAGCTTTATCATACTGTGCTCAGTTCCCTGTTAAACAGTCAAAGTTCATGCACCCCATTGTGTAAACAGAAAATGTGAAGTGCTCAGATGAATATCAATTCAATTGAACTGAATATCCACCACCAGAAGCCAAACACTCCACAGATGTGTGGGGAAAGGACAACCAAGGGGCAGAACTTTCCCACTTTCTTGTGGGTTTTTCAGTAACATTTGGAGGCCAGTTTTGTGGGGAGTGAGCAAAATGAAACAGGTCACAACAGGATCCATGAAGGCTTTTCTTGTAAGGAGTTGTTTTTACAGGTTTCCAATGAATATAGTCAAATATCTTTATTGCCAAAGATAATTTTCACTGCCCTTCGTTAACAGGGACATGAAGGGGCCTCAAGTAATAGTTATGCTCTCTGCTTTTTCAAATTGTAGGTGAAAAGTAATTTTTATAAGTCCTGGTTAGCTACAAGTAGCTGTGGCAAATTATGTTCATCTTACTCAAATCACCGAAAGGATTCAGGCTACACTTTTTTTGAACAAAGGGCAAATTAACAGCTAACCATCTAACAACTTCAAAGAAATGTCTGGAAATAATAAGGTTGTCAGTTGTCAGATCAGCAGTTTTTAATTTGAGTGAAAGTACTATAAAGGTTAAAAACCTGCAATATTGACCTACATAACCATTAGTGAGAGGAAATCTTGGGGATGAGAAATATTTAGTTCAAAAAATTGTGTGTTCAATGATAGGACGCTCGCACCCTCACTCCGGGCCTCGCCATTTCGGCCTCGCCATCTCGGCCCGGAGCAGAAGAATGCTGACAGCTGTGGCTGCCCAGAGGACGTTCCCGCCCCCTCCAGGCTTCACCATCAAAGACCATCGGTGGCAGGTATCGAGAGGACACTCCTGCTGGCGAGAGGACGCTCGCACCCTCACTCCAGGCCTCGCCATTTCGGCCTCGCCATCTTGGCCCAGAGCAGAAGAATGCCGACAACTGTGCTTTTATGATGACCTGATATTGTGTAATTTGTAATTATGATTGGGGACTCTGGGGATTTTGAACTGTAACTGTGATTGGGGATTGGGGATTTCTGATATGTTTTTGATTTTGTATTATTTGAAGTGTTGCTGAAATGTTTTATTAATTGATTATAGTGTTGAATGTTATATTTGTGAGTTTTGTGAGCCGCCCTGAGTCGGTTGCACCGAGTAGGGCGGCATATAAATTGAATAAATAATAATAATAATAATAATAATAATAATAATAATAATAATAATAATAATAATAATAATAATAATAGTTTCTCTAGTGTCCTGCTAAAAAATTGCAATTGAACTTGACCTAAGGCAGTGGTGACAAACCTATGGCACACATGACAGAGGGGGCATTCAGAGCCCTCTCTGTGGGCCTGTGCACCATAGCTCCAGGACAGAATTCATTCTGCCCTTCTGTCCAGCAGCCTGAGAGCACTTCCTCCCTCCCCCCAGCACAGTTTGCCCGCCCCTTTGCCTAGCAGCCCAATGGGAATACTTCCTCTCTCCTCCAGCACAGAGTTCACCCCGCCCCTCTGCCCAATGAGAGCACTTCCTCCCTCCCGTCTGGGATAAGGTGGGCAGCTGGTATCTGGCATGAGGGTGCGGTGTGGCTGGCAGTTTGGGCACTCAATCTCTAAAATGTTCACCATCACTGGCCTAAGGCAGGAATCAGCAAACTTGGCTCTCCAGGTGTTCTTGGACTACAATTACCAGAAGCCCAAGTCAGTACACCTGCTGATCTGGGCTTCTGGGAATTGAAGTCCAAGAACATCTGGAGAGCCAAGTTTGCTGACCCCTGGCCTAAGGTGTTATCAATAGTGTATACAGGTGGTCTTTTATTGGCAATTTGGCAGTTAATAGAACCTTCTCTTCCAGGCGTGAAGAGTTGAGATCGCATGCTAGCACAGTGCTACACCCAATGTGACTGTTTTTAGATATAATAGAGCTTACTATTCCTAAATAACAACTGTATTATGCCATTTGTTGTTTACCTGGGGAAAGGGCTTTGACTGAAAAAGACAATGATAAAGTGACAAAAGAGCATATTTGAAATAACTAATAATATACAGTAAAGCAAAACTGTAATGGTGATCATACACAGATTATTCTCTGTAACTCCTGCTGTTTACTTCAACCGTAATGATAGAATTAAGGAATTAATAACATTTGTTCAGTGAATTAAGCTAGTTTTGAACATTAACAGCAACAAATTCATCCACTAATTTCTAACTCTTACTCATTAATAGTTAATTTTCAATTTTAGCATGCCAAGTTCTGTCTTCTTCTGTATGAAGTTTGAGATGCATTACAAGGAGTGAAACCTGAGTGAAACAGTCCCCACACAATAGACATTTAAATGGCTCCTCTCCTGCGACAGCTCCCTGGTGGCTTGAACAGTGCAAACCTTGAGCGAAACATTTCCTACATTCCTGGAATTTGTGTGGTTTCTCCCCTGTGTGGACTCTCTGGTGGCTTAGAAGGGCTGAATCTCTAGCAAAGCATTTTCCACACTCTTGGCATTTATATGGTTTCTCCCCTGTGTGAATTCTCTGGTGGCTCAGAAGGGATGCCTTTCGAGCAAAGCATTTCTCACACTCCTGGCACTGGTGCGGTTTCTCCCCTCTGTGAACTCTCTGGTGGTTCAGAAAGGCTGAATTTGAAGCAAAGCATTTCCCACACTCTTGGCATTTGTAAGGTTTTTCTCCAGTATGGACTCTCTGGTGACTCAGAAAAGCAGAACTAGAGCCAAAGCATTTCCCACACTCCTGACAGACGTAAGGTTTCTCTCCGGTGTGAACTCTCCGATGGGCAACAAGCTGTGAGTTCTGAGCAAAAAAATTCCCACATTCCTGGCATTTGTAGGGTTTCTCCCCTGTATGGACTCTGTGGTGGGTCAGAAGAGCAGAACTGGAAGCAAAGCGTTTCCCACATTCTTGGCATTTATACGGCTTCTCTCCTGTGTGGGCTTTCTGGTGGTACAAAAAGGTTGAGCTGTGAGCAAAACAGTCCCCACACTCGGGGCATCTGAATGGTTTCTCTCCTGTGTGGACTCTCCGGTGCGTCACAAACTGTGAACTGGAAGCAAAGCATTCCCCACACTCCTGGCATTTGTAAGGTTTTTCTCCAGTGTGGATTCTCTGGTGATATAAAAAGGCTGAATTGTGAGCAAACCCTTCACCACAATCTTGGCATCTGTATGGTTTCTCTCCCGTGTGGATTATCTGGTGCATTACCAGTTGTGAACTGGAAGCAAAACATTTTCCACATTCCTGGCATTTGAATGGTTTCTCTCTGGTATGGAATCTCTGGTGGCTCACAAGACTTGCATTCTGAGCAAAACATTTCTCACACTCCTGACATTTGTAAGGTTTCTCTCCTGTGTGGATTCTCAAATGTGTTGCAAGGTGCGAACTGTGAGCAAAACACTTCCCACACTCGTGGCATTTATACGGTTTCTCACCTGTGTGGACTCTTCGGTGCAGCACAAGCTGAGAATTAGAAGTAAAACATTTCCCACAGTGCTGGCATTTGTATGGTTTTTCACCTGTGTGGATTCTCTCATGTGTCCGCAGTTGCGAACTAGAAGCAAAGCTCTTCTCACATTCTTGGCATTTGTATGGTTTCTCTCCTGTATGGAGTCTCCGGTGGCTTGCCAGATGTGAACTGTGAGCAAAACACTTTCCACACTCTTGGCATTTGTATGGTTTCTCTCCAGTATGGACTCTCTGGTGCATCACTAGTTGTGAACTGGAAGCAAAACATTTCCCACATTCTTGACATTTGTATGGTTTTTCTTTCTTGTGTAATCTCTGGTGGCTCACAAGATTTGAATTTTGGGCAAAACATTTCCCGCACTCTTGGCACTTGTACGGTTTCTCTCCTGTGTGGACTCTTTGGTGGATCACAAGAACCGAACTCGCAGCAAAACATTTTCCACATTCCTGGCATTTGTACGGTTTCTCTCCTGTGTGGAGTCTCACATGGGTTGCGAGGTGAGAAATCTGAGCAAAACATTTCCCACACTCCTGGCATTTGTAGGGTTTTTCTCCTGTGTGAACTCTCTGGTGGCTTACAAAGTGAGAATTATGGTCAAAACACTTCCCGCATTCCTGACATTTGTACGGTTTCTCTCCTGTGTGCTCTCTCTGGGGATTCACTGGCTGTGAATTGACAGGAACATGTTTCACAGACTCATCACATCCAAAGCGGTTCTTTCCAGTATGAACCCTCTTGTGACCCGCTAGTGCCATCTTCTGGGCAAAATGTTTCCCACACAGAGTACATGTGTATGGTTTCTCTTCCATAAAAGGTTCCCCTTGTGGTTGTGTCCGCTGATGTTTTTGAAGATCTAATTCCCCCACAAGATTAATTCCAGGGTTTTGCCTTTTGCTCTGACTATCTGCAGGGAAGAAGGAGA
The DNA here is from genome assembly GCA_030440675.1 of Furcifer pardalis. Lineage (NCBI taxonomy): Eukaryota > Metazoa > Chordata > Lepidosauria > Squamata > Chamaeleonidae > Furcifer > Furcifer pardalis. Next base: position 160,838,610 of record CP126893.1, on the reverse strand, counting down.
AACACAGACAAGCACAGACAAGATTGAATCCCAAGAGAAGGCGTCTCCAGGAATATGAGAAGGCATCTCCAATGGAAAGCTGTGACCAAATGGAAACACAAGAAACGCACTATTATTACTTTTTGTATTGTTAGATGACTCCCCCTGGATTCTTAATGACATGAGCTGAGGAAGGGCGCCGTTGCTCAGCTAAGACTGCAACCCACAGTTCATTATAGCTTACTGTTTTGTGAACCTGGATATTGTCTATCAGAAAACAAATAATACAACACAAAATAAAAAGACAATTTTTTTTGTGGCATCTTAAAAACCAGAGGTCCCCAAACTATGACTTGTGGGGTGGATCCGGCCCATGGATTCAATTCATCTGGCTCACATCTTTGCCGCCGCCACCATCCTTTCCCCCTCTGCATGGCTTGGCATGTTCCTGCTGGTGCTCTGTAGCAGGACAGATGTTGTAATGCTTACAACATCTGGCCTGCTATGGAGCGCCATTAGGGACACACCATGCCAAGTACAGGGGACAGGGATTGAGGTGGAGACGGTGGAAGCAATGACCGCTCTGATCGAGTGCAGCTTTCCTGGGGGCCACTCTGGCTGAGTGCGGTATTTCTGGCGGCTGCTCTAACAGAGCGTGGTATTCCCAGAGGTTTCTCTGGCTGAGCACATCTTTTCCAGGGGTTGCTCTGTCTGAGAAATGGTGGTGGCAGTGTGGTGGTCTTGGGGTGGTTGCTGGTGGCGGCAGCGGTGATTGCTGGGAGTGACGGGGGGGGGGAGTATGGTGGGCTCGGAGTGGCCGCTGGCGGTGGTGATGTGGGGGGATTGCAGTGGGCTCGCGATGGGCTTCGCCAATGGCAGCAGTGTGGTGGGAGTGTGGTAGCCTCGGGGGAGTCACCGCCTCTGGCAGCAGTGGGGAAACCACCAGTCTGGCCCCTCGACAGTCTGAAGGAGTGCAAACTGGCTCCTGGCTTTAAATGTTTGGGGACCCCTGAAGACTAACTGCTGTATTTTAATGTTAGTTTTTGTGGATCTGTCTGACTACTAAGCGCTTCTAAGACAAAGGATTTTGTCTTTGCGTGCATGCCACTCTCTTCAACCCATTGCGGATTGTACTGTGATTAATATCTCTTAAGGCACTTGATGCTGGGAAGGGTGGAGGGCAAAAGAAGAAGGGGGCGGCCAAAAATGTGATGGCTAGATGGTATTGTAGATGCAATGGGCATCAAAACTTGTGAACCGGCCAAAGAGTACACTAAGCGCTATGGGGTGGGATATAAGTGTAATTGCCATTGTTATGCATTTTTGTCTACACCCCGAAACCTCTTTTACCCACGGTAGAATTGGTCACTGCAGCCGCAGAAGAAGAAAAGATGTGGTGAGCATTCCCTCATCTTCTTTTTTACAGGTAGGTCTAGAAGTATTAATGACTGCAGTGGCTTAGCGGTTACAACACCAAACTTAACAACTGGAAGGTTGTCAAGTCAGCAGTTCAAGACCCAAGTGCTGCATGATGGAGTGAGCTTCCATCTCGGTCCCAGCTCCTGCCAACCTAGCAGTTTGAAAGCAAGAAATTCCAAGTAGATAAAATGGTACCACTTTTGGCAGGGAAGGCAAACAGCATTTTGCGCACTCCGTTATCTAGTCATACCTGCCACATGACCACAGAAATGTCTGCAGATACACACAGCAATGCCTCTTTGGCTATAAATGGAGATGAGCACCACACCTTTTAGTCAGATATGACTGGCTTTCAAGCAAGGGAGACCTTTATCTTTACCTAGAAGTGTTAAATCTGGCTGTAATAAGATACACTGAGAGACTTCCAAATGTGAAAGGTTGATTGCTCTAGAGTCTAAAATGAACTTCCAAACATTATAGTGGCCTGATGGACAGACAGGGATTTTTCTCAGCAGCTGCTTGTAGGGTTGTGGGTTGCATGGTGCTGATCCAGCTCACCTGGTGAGTTGCCTGTTCTGAAGTCTGAGACGCCTGCATCATCTAAGTCCAGATCTGGCACCAACTGCTGTTTCTCCTGCTCCATATGAGTGATTAGCTCAGGCTTTGTACCTTAATAATACGTTAGGGGAGGAAAGAGAAGAGCAAGAATCAGCAATAAAGATACATACAGCAATTGTCTGCAATCCCTAAGAACACCAGAAGAGTCACGCTGGGCAAACCAGAAACCTGTTTAATCCAACATGATGTCCACATCCTAATCACTCCAGCTGCCTTTTGGCAAGCCTGGTAGCCAGACATGAAGAGCAACTGCAACCACTCGCTTCATTCCCCAACCGATCCATGGAGACAGAATACTAGAGTTGGGACATTTTCATTCACAGTGGTTGTGTAAGAACATGAAGAAAGTATGGGAAATGGTGCATTATTATTATTATTATTATTATTATTATTATTATTATTATTATTATTATTATTATTATTATTATTATTATTATTATTGGAAATCAATCAAATCTTGTCCTCCTTCTTCTTCCATATCTAGGCCAGATGTGAAATTGTCAAAACCAAGGTACCTTTTTTAGTGAGTTCATTCTGCAGTTCCATTCGCCTGACCTAGAAATAGCATTAGTAATGGATTTTGGAAATATGTACAGACCGGAATAAGAAAGTGATGATAGTTATATTTGCAACAGCTTTGAGACTGAATATTGTTAAACTATGGAAAGCAGATTGGGAATGTGAATTGGATGATTGATACAAAAAGATATGGAATATAGCTACAAATGATAAATTAACATGTGAGTTAAAGGTAAAAGGGAGAATAGTTTAAAAAAGCCTGATCTTAGATAAATGGAGAGAATATTTAGATTATGTATTAGTGAAAGGGAAAAGAGTAAAGGTAGAGCAAGATGTATTATCTTTTTGAAACGAGAAGACAAATATATAAAAATATGTGATGATATTGAGAATAGTTAAATGAGAAGGTTTATGTCCCATGGGAGGTGGGTGCACGTAGTAGTTTCCGGTATATGTAATTTTGTTAAGATTTTTTGTTTTGTTTTTCTGTAGCTGTTGTGACAGCATGGCTGCTAGCCAAAGGATTTCTGAGGAGAACTGCTCTTTTGAAGAGAAAATTCCTTTAAAGGGCGATCTCAAAATGACACATCTCTGGCGGTTAACAGTTGTATGGTGCAAAAAAATTCAGACATAGATTTCCACTGATAAAAGATGCACGAGTCCTCTTTTTAATCTCACTTTAATGGCACATCAGGAAGCCATGATCGGGACAAACGACAAAGAATCTTGTGGAACTTTTGTAGAACACTGTAGTCCTCAAAAGCCTATACCAAATAAAGCTAATCTTTAGGATGGCTAAGGTGTCTATTGTCATTTTTGCTGCATCAAATAACACAGCTAATCTCCAAAACAAAAGGTTAAGCAGAACAGATGGCTATTTTGGCTTACAAGAATGTGTCATGCTTTAGAAGTTCTTGGACTGCAGTTTCCATCACCCACCCCATTGACTATGAACGCTTGGCCTGAAAGAGACAGTCTTGCTCTACAGATTGGTGCAAATACAGAATTCTTAGAATGTATGTTTTTCTTTCCTCACCTCTTTTGTCTTGTGATGTAACTTCCATTTTCTCCGAGACAAAACAATCTGAAGAATGTACAGAATCAAACCAGATAATAAATTTCAAGCTTGCAGTGGCTCAAGTGGTTAAGATGCTGAGCTTGACAACTGGAAGGCTGACAGGCCAGCAGTTCAAGACCCAGGTGCTGCATGATGGAGTGAGTTCCCGTCTCTGCTCCAGCTCCTACCAACCTAGCAGTATGAAAGCAAGAAATTGGAAGTAGATAAACAGGTACCACTTTGGTAGAAAGGTAACAGCATTCTGTGTACTCCAAGGTCTGCCATATGATCACATATGACCTGCCATATGACCACAGAAATGTCTGCAAATGCTGACAGTGCTGGCTATTTGGCAGCAAATGGAGATGAGCACCATCCCCTAGACTAGAGTCAGATGTGACTTGCTTTCGAGCAAAGGAGACCTTCTGTGGACTGTCACTAGAATCTGTATTGTGAGAAAGATCAGGAGATAAGAAGCTAAGCCTCTCTCTCTAAAAAAAATTAAGGACACTGTACCTTCAGCTTAACTGGAAGGTTGGAGTTCGATTCCCAGGTGCTGCATGATGGAGTGAGCTCCCGTCTCTGTCCCAGCTCCTGCCAATCTAGCAGTTTGAAAGCAAGATAAATAGGGACCACTTGGTGGGAAGATAAGCAGCATTCTGTGCACTCAAATGTTGAGGTGTGACTGCCACATGTGTGTCCATGGGGACCTTTGCAAATGCAGTTTAGCTCTTTGGCTATAAACAAGAGATGAGCACTGAACCCTAGAGTTGGACACGAGTGGCTTCTGAGCAAGGGCAAGCTTTATCTTTACCTTCGGCTTCTCCCGCTTTTTCTTCCCTTTTGCACCAGCGGTTCAAATCCCCTCCCCCAATTAATGTTTATCATTTACAGTATTTTGTCTTGTTCTGTTTGATATCATGGTTTTGTGGGTTGTCTATGTCATTGTAAGAAGCCCAATTGTTTGCACGAGTGGAGCTGGGGTATAGCATAGATAGCCATAGCATATACAGGTATATATCAATTTAATTACAGTACAGTACTACCTAAATAGCCCCATTGTCTTCTCTCTTTCGCCCCGCCTTCCCACCTTTGTCTTATTCTTGCTGCTCCATCATTCCCAGCTCAAACTGGGCACCAGTATCTCTTTCTTACCTGCTCCCTTCCCTCCTTCACACGTTCCCCCGGGAGCTTTTCATCCAACTGAACCCAGATTTCCGCAAGGGTCTTCTTCGCGTACGGTGTCTGCCCCGCTTTTGTCCTTGTGCCATTGAACCCAGCACGTGACCGAGGCCTCGCCAGGCTCCTGGCAAGATGAGCACAAGCCGAAGGCAATCAAGCGCCCGAGAACATGGATGAGCAGCAAGGAGTTGAGCGTGATTGGTCGCTGACTGAAGCAGAAGGAATCTGTTCCAATCCACATCAGAGAATAAACAAAACAAAATTGTTGCACCTTAAAGCAGGGGTGCCTAAAACTATGGCCTGAGGGCGGATCCAGCCCCTAATGCCAATTCATCCGGCCCGTGATGCCCTCATTGCTCCCGTAGGTAAGCGGAAGTAAAACAAGTCCGTACAGGCGTGTTTCACTTCCATTTTTGGGAGCAACGAGGGCATTGTGGGCCGGATGAATTGGCATCAGGGGCCAGATCCGGCCCCTCAGGCTATAATTGGCTCCCTGACCCACTTGATTGGCTCGTGACCCAAAAAGTTTGGGCACCCCTGCCTTAAAAATGATCTACTGTATTTTAAGGAACTGCAGTGGCATACACCAAGAAGCCTTTTTGCTGTTGTTCAACATGCACGTCTAAGATGTGTACCTGGCAAAACAACATGCCACGCCTGATGAAGAGATTTTGGATCTCGAAAGCTCACATGACATTTTAATTTTTGAGTGATGCTGATGGTGCCTCTAATACGAATAAAGAAATAAGTGGTTAAGATGTCAGCAGTTTGAGACCTGAGTGCTGCCCAATGGAGTGAGTTCCCATCATGTCCCAGCTCCTGCCAACCTAGCATTTTGAAAGCAAGAAATTGCATGTAGATAAACAGGTAATACTCTGGCAGGAAAGATAACAGCATTCCATGCACTCTAGTCATGCTTGCCACATTACCATGAAAATGTTTACAGACGCAGACAGCACTCACTCTTTGGCTGTAAACTGAGATGAGCACCAATCCCTAGTCGGACACAACTGGCTTTTGAGGGACACCTTTACCTTGCTGTATTTTAATGTTAGCTTTTGTGAATCAAGTCCACTTCTCAGACATAAGAGTGAGATCTCATGGCATTAATTTATACATATAGGTACACTGATACACAATGTTTAGTTAGTATAACAGATAAAGTTGCAGATCAGTGTGGCTTTTTACACCTAGCGATGACTGAAGATCCCTGATTGATATTCAGATTTTTTTTCTCCTGCGAAGTTTTGTTCATTTCTAGGGTCTTTCAGGAACAGAAATCCTGTCCAAACCCTTTGTAGCTTTTCTTTCTCCTCCTTGTTGCCCCTTTCAAGCCGCCCCAATTGTTCACTTTCTAACTGTTGAAATACTCCACAATATTTTTTCTGCATATATATCTTCTGCTGGAATTTTACAAACCCGTCAAAAGGTCACAAAACAAAATTTACAAACACAAGACTGTAAAATGGACAATTCCATGAACTTATGAACAATAGTCTGCACAGAGTTAGCCAAAAACTCTCCATAAGAGTAAGGTTAGCCAATACTGATGCCGACAGTCAAAAAAGCATCAAAGCCAGCAAAAACATTCATTATGGCCACCAGTATTTCTTTCTTCAGACATCAATATTTTACATTTGGAAGAAATAACTTGTAGAAGCCGATACACACAAGTCTAAAGTCATTAGAGGCCAGGCACCCTCATGGCACAATGATAGTAAAATGACTACCTAGCATGTTGGAAGCAAAATGCTAATTACCTTGTAAACCGCCCAGAGAGTGCACTAAGCACTATGGAGCAGTACAGTATTTAAGTGCAATTGCTCTTTGCCATAGGAAAGTGACATGGTCAGCAAATAATAAATTGGAATTATTTCTGCCCCTTAAATGAGCAAGTGAAACACTGTACCAATGAGGGAGACCACAAGACAGGAACGGACAATATAGTGTCAGGAAAATATTATGAAGTTAGGTGTTTCCAAGCAAAACAGTTGTCAAATACTAATTGCCCACAGCAAAAATCTATGGGCTAAAAGATTTTTGAATCCATAAAAATTTTTAGCTTATGAAAAAATACCTCATATGTGACTTTAATTTTTTCAGTTCCCAGAAGACTTATATTGTCAGTGGCTCATACTGTCAGTTTTCTTCTTCCTTGCAGAGGATGATCATAGCCGTTATTAAGCAATCAAAGAATATTTTGGCTTCTTTCTGTAGATACAAATCTGGCAGCTGAAACCAGGATCTTTCAGTCAAGATAACTCAGTGATGGCAAATCTTATAGAGACCGAGTGCCCAAACTGCAACCCAAAACCCACTTATTTATTGCAAAGTGCCAACAGGGGAGGAAGGAAATGCTCCCATTGGACTTCTGGGCAGTGGTAGGCAAACTCTGTGCTGGGGGGAGGGAATAAGTGCTTCCATTGGGCTGCTGGGCAAAGGGGCAGGGTGAATTCTGTGCTGGGGGAGGGAAGAAGTGCTCCCACTGGGCTGCTGAGCAAAGGGTCGGGGCAAACTCTATGCTGGGGTGACTGCAAGGGTCCCACAGAGAGGGCTACAAGTGCCACCTCTGGTACACATGCCAGAGGTTTGCCACCACTGAATAGCTAGCTAATCATGAAATAAGAGGAGATTTTAGCCATGTCAAGGATGTTTGGTAGGTCACAAAATAGGATTAATAAAATTTACTAATATGCTTGGCATTTTGAATGAATTCCCATCTAAAGATGTTTTGTTCAGTCATATTTGCCTTGTAGACAATTGCCCACAGTGCCAGTATCTGTATCATTTGCTTTCTGTGTGGTTCTTTTCATGCCTCCAAAGCTGTGAAATCTCAGCAAAACATTTGCCGCATTCATTGCATTTATGTGGTTTCCTGCACATGTGGACTCTCTGGTGGGACAAGAGGTGTGAACTGGAAGCAAAGCTTTTCCAACACACTTGGCATTTGTATGGTTTCTCTCCTGTGTGGGCTTTCTGGTGACTTACAAGGTTCGAAACATAAGCAAAACATTTCCCACATTCCCTGCATTTATGTGGCTTTTCTCCTGTATGGACTACCTGATGTATCACAAGGTTTGAATGATGGGCAAAACGTTTCCCACACTCCTGACATTTGTAAGGCTTCTCCCCTGTGTGGACTCTCTGATGCCCTTGAAGGTGGGAAATTTGAGTGAAACATTTCCCACACACTTGGCATTCATGAGGTTTCTCTCCTGTGTGGACTCTCTGATGGATCAGAAGTTCTGAACTGCGAGCAAAACATTTCCCACACTCCTGGCATTTGTATGGTTTCTCCCCTGTGTGGATTCGCTGGTGCTTCTGAAGGTATGAAGTCAGAGCAAAGCATTTCCCACAGTCTTGGCACTGGTATGGTTTCTCTTGTGTATGAACTCTTTGGTGGAGAATAAAGTTTGAATTTGCAGCAAAACATTTCCCACATTGCTGGCACTCATGGGCCTTTTCTCCAGTGTGGATTCTGTGGTGGATCAGAAGATCTGAATTGCGAGCAAAACATTTACTGCACTGCTCACATTTGTACGGCTTCTCCCCCGTGTGGACAACCCTGTGGCTGACGAGATTGGAAACTCGAGCAAAAGAAATCCCACACTCCTGGCATATGTATGGTTTTTCTCCTGTGTGGACTCTCCAGTGTTTATGCAGGTATGAACTCTGAGCAAAACATTTCCCACACTGCTTGCACTGGTAAGGTTTCTCTCCAGTATGAACTCTCCAATGCCCATGAAGATGTGAAATCTGAGCAAAACCTTTACCACACTCCTCACATTTGTGTGGTCTCTCCCCTGCATGGACTCTTTGATGGGTCAGAAGGAGTGAACTAGATGCAAAGCATTTCAAACACTCTTGGCATTCATACGGTTTGACTCCTGTATGGATTCTCTGGTGGATTACTAGGTTGGAAATGCGTGCAAAACCTTTCCCACATTCTTGGCATTTATAAGGTTTGTCTCCTGTGTGGACTGCCTGATGGATCACGAGGTGTGAATTCTGAGCAAAGCACTTCCCACACTCTTGGCACCTATATGGTTTCTCTCCTGTGTGAATTTTCTGATGTGTCATAAGGTGGGAATTCTGAACAAAGCATTTCCCACACTCCTGGCATTTGTATGGTTTCTCTCCAGTGTGGATTCTCTTGTGATTCAAAAGGTGTGAATTGAAAGCAAAGCATTTCCCACACTCCTGACATATGAATGAGTTCTCTCCTTTGTGATCTCTTTGGTGTATCATAAGATGAGACTTGTAAGGGAAATATTTTCCACACTCCAGGCATTTGTATGGTTTCTCTCCCATATGGTTTCTCTTGAGTCCTCCAAGCATTGTCTTTGGTGGCAATTGTTTCACAAGAATATTGCAACCATATCTGTCCTCTCTATTAGAATTTTCCTCTTCTCTGTGGATTTCCTGGTTTCCTATGAAGTCCAATTCGTGAATAACATAATTCCCAGAGTCTGCCCATATCTTCATTTTGATCCAATTCTCTGCAATGACGAAAGACAAGTATAGACAAGATTTAATCCCAAATATGTAAGAAAAAAACCTAGATAAACAAAATAAGATGTTCATTAAAAAAGGTAGGGAACAAAATTATGGTCTCTAAGAGCCTATATACTGCATTAAGAGTTTTCTAGAGCCATATGAAGGCCTTTTTATATCTCTGGGCACTTTAATAATTGTTCTTAGAGCTTTTAGGCTAGGGATTCTCAATGTTTTCAGATCGTGGGCCTGACTACGTCCCCTGGACAGCTGATCAGGCCAGTCATTTTTATTTTATTTTATTTCATTTGTACCCTGCCCTCCTCTGAAGACTCAGGGCAGCTTTACAACTAAAAACAATTAAAACACATACAGTACATACAATCAAGTTAAAAATTAGCATAAAATTAAATTAGAATTAAAAATTAAAGTTCAAGTTAAAAATACCGAGGAGAAAGGTGGAATATTTAAAAGAGCCAGACAACCGAGTTGGCCATCTGGCCCACTCCCCACACATGCCCCACCAGCCACGTCTTCACTCCTTTCCTAAAGGGGAGCAACTCCATCTGGAGACATAACTCCATTGGCAGGTGGTTCCATAGGGCCAGAGTGGACACAGAAAAAGCCCTCCTTCTTGTGCTACAGAGATGAGCCTCTCTAGCTGAAGGTACGACCAGAGAGCCTCTCTGGTAAGCTCTAGTTCTCAGGGTGACGCGGTCTCTTAAGTACCCTGGCCCACTATCATGTAGGGCTTTAAAGGTAATAACTAGCACCTTGAATTGCACCTGGAGGCACACTGGGAGCCAGTGCAGCTCCTGGAGAAGTGGTGAGGCATGAGCATAACATCCGCACCCCATCATAACTCGAGCACCCATGTTCTGGACCAGCTGAAGCCCCTGAATGGTCCCCATGGGCAGCCCCTTGTAGAGCGCATTACAATAATTGAGTCTGGAGGTGACCAAGGCATGTGTGATCATGAGCAAGGAGTCCCGATCCAGGAGCGGGCGTAACTGGCACACAACACGAAGTTGTGCAAAAGCCCTCCTAGCTACGACTGCCACCTGCTCTTCAAGCAGTAGTCGTGAGTCCAGGAGGACACCCAGATTATGCACCGGGTCTGGTTGGGGCAAAACTGTCCCATCCAAAATCAAAGATGGTAGCTCCCGGGTTAGCGCGGGATCCCTGACCCACAACCACTCAGCCTTGCCAGGATTCAGTTGTAGCCCATTATCTCCCATCCAGACCCTAACAGCCTCCAGGCACCTGGAAAGGACTTCCACTGCATCGCATGTGGTTCCTCCCATCGGAAGCAGAAATAAAATGTATGGGCGTGTTTTACTTCCGCTTCCAGGAGTGACGAGGGCTTCGTGGGCCGGATGAATTGGCCTCAGGGGACACAATCAGCCCCCTGGGCCATAGTGACCAGCTCCCTGAACCACGTGACCAGCCCGTGGCCTGAAAAGTTTGGGCACTCCTGATTTACAGGGAGATTCACGTTCCTAGAAGAGTGTGGTTCTTTTTTTTAAAAAAGATGTAACACTAGGACATGGCTTAAAGAAAAATTAGATATGATTTCATTACTATAGTAAGCACAACTTTGGAGATGCAGCAGCAACTAAAGCAGGGGTTCCCAACCTTTTCAAGCTGGGGGCTGGGTCACGCTCTCAGTCAGCTTTGAGGGGTGGCTGGGCATTTTGCCCTGCTTGCACAATGGGGGTGGCCATTTTGTCCCAACAGCTTCAAAGGGGTGGCCATTTTGTTTCTCAAATGCCCTTGGAGGGGTGGGAAGCCACATGAAATGGTGCCATGGGCTGGATCTGGCCTGCAGGCCTTAGGTTGGGAACCCCTGAGCTATAGTGCTCAGTGGCTCCAGATGGCCCTACTACGGACACTGACTGCACCCAAAGTTGGCCAACTTCACTCTCGTTCGGATGAGATATGTCTGGCTGCCTTACCCCAACAATCATCTGGTCTCATATTCAGGACCTTCACTTTCTCCAACGACTGACCATCTGGCAACCATGGCTCTTCTCCTTGCTCCAAACAAGAAACAAGCTCAGGTGTTTGAACTGGAAATCATGTTGAGGAAAGATGAGGAGCAATGGTTAGGAGTAATTGACAGAGATGTGTGTCACTCTTGGGAGATTTTTGAAAGATTAAAAATAAGTAAGGTGGCATACATGACATAAAGCTTTGTCACCAACTATGTGGTTTGTAATTTAAGTTTCTTGTTCAGAAAGAAAGACCCTGCAGATATTTCCACAGAGGTTATGAGACTGCAAATTGTTCACCAGTTTATCATCAAGCCACCTTCCAACCCTTCTTACATGCTTCTCCAGCCCTAAAAGACCCATCCTTGACAGTTGGGCATCCAACCTCTGATGAGAAAGTGGTGATATGAAGTGTCTGATGTAGTCTGGCCCAACTGACAAGCAGCTCTTTCCACCCAAGCTTCATCCTGACCTCTCCTTCCTAGCACTCTGAACATTTTAGTATTCTGTACAAGGTCAGAAATGGGACAAACCCTCACTAGGTGAGAGCCTTGTTGAGGCGCAGGGGCTTGAACAGTCTAACTAAATGGTGGTGACCAAAGCTGGAAAAGAAGACTCATACAGAGTGATAGTCTGGCCAGAGGGAAGAGGACCAGCTGTGTCGGGAGCCAGCGGAGGGAAGAGGACCAACTGTATGGGTCTTCTTCCCTCTGGCTGAGGAGGGGAGCAGCAACTGTGTGGCCCAGCCGGCCATGACAATACCAGCGCCACCACCGGATACTCCCTCAGCTGGCCTGGCTGGGGAGGAAGGGAGCAGCAGTTGTGAACCCAGTCAGCTTTGGAAACAGCACCACTGGACGCTCCCTCGGCCAGTTCAGGCTGGAGGGAAATGGACTTAAGTGAGTGGGGCTGAGTTTGCAAGATTTTTGTGTACTGTTTTGAAGTATTTCTGAAATGTTTTTATGATGACTTGATATTTTGTAATTGGGATTGGGGATTTCTTGAAATGTTTTGATATGTTTTTTGTGATGTGATATTTTGTGATGTGGTATTTGTAATGGTGATACTGTATATTGTTTCTCTGTTAGCCGCCCAGAGTCGCTATGCGAGTGGGTCTACATATAAGCCAAACAATACAATACAATAGTGTTATTACTCTTGACCTAGCCACACATATTTTTGTTAATGTAACCTAGAATTGTCTTGGCTTTTTATTTTACTGTTTTATCACACTGCTGGTTCTTGGTTTTCTTCTTACTGGCCACAGGATTGGAAAAGATCTGTATACGTTCCACTCCCCAAAAAGGGTAATGCCAATTGCGCTCATCCCTCATGCTAGCAAGGTGATGTTCAAGATAATACAGGATAGACTGCAACAGTTTGTGGAGAGAGAATTACCAGAAGTGCAGGCGGGTTTCAGAAGAGGCAGGGGGACTAGAGATCACATCGCCAACATAAGATGGATCATGGAAAAAACAAAGGAATATCAGAAACAAGTCTACTTCTGTTTCATTGATTACACTAAGGCTTTTGACTGTGTCGACCACAACAAAATGTGGCAAGTAATTAAAGAGATGGGAATACCGGAACACCTTATAGGCCTCATGAGAAATCTGTACATGAATCAAGAGGCAACAGTTAGGACAGAATACGGGAGGACAGAGTGGTTTGGAATAGGAAAAGGAGTAAGACAAGGCTGCATTTTGTCACCCTGCTTATTCAACTTATACACAGAACACATAATGCGCAATGCAGGGATGGAGGAATCACAATTTGGGATGAAAATTGCTGGAAGAAACATCAACAATTTGAGATATGCAGATGATGCCACTCTAATGGCAGAAAGTGAGGAGGACCTAAAGAAGCTCCTGATTAGGTTGAAAGAAGAAAGTGAAAAAGCTGGCTTAAGACTCAATATCAAGAAACCAAGATAATGGCAACAGGCCCTATCAGTCCCTGGAGAATAGATGGGGAAGAAGTAGAAGCAGTGACAGATTTTACTTTCTTAGGATCTAAGCTCACTGCAGATGGTGATTGCAGCCATGAAATAAAAAGGCGACTGATTCTTGCGAGGCAAGCGATGAGAAACCTGGGGAACATAGTGAAAAGTAGAGACATCACATTGAAAACAAAAATTTGCATAGTCAAAGCAATGGTATTCCCTGTGGCAATGTATGGTTGTGAGAGCTGGACCACTAGGAAAGCTGAGCGCAAAAAAAATAGACGCCTTTGAGATGTGGTGTTGGAGGAGAGTTTTGAGAGTCCCCTGGACAGCGAGGAGAACAAATAGGTCAATCTTAGAAGAAATCACCCCTGACTGCTCCTTAGAAGGTCAAATAATAAAGATGAAGCTAAAGTACTTTAGACATCAAATGAGAAGAGAGGATTCACTTGAGAAAGCCTTGATGCTTGGAAGGGTCGAGGGCAAAAGAAGAAGGGGACGGCCCAAGATGAGATGGCTAGACAGCATTGTGGAGACAATGGGCACAGAGCTGAGTTGAGGAGGATGGTGGAGGACAGGAGTTCCTGGCGGACAGTGGTCCATGGGGTCGTAGAGGGTCAGAATCTACTGTGCGACTGAACAACAAAAATGATCCCTAGATCCTTTTCACACATACTACTGTCATGGTAGCTGTGACCCATCCTGTATTTGAGTTTCCCTTCTTAAGTACAGAACATTGATTGGTTAGTTGGTAGGTATTTGTGTTTCCCTTCTGGCTGGACAGAGTTCAATTCCCAGGTCTTGCATGATGGAGTGATCTCCTGTCTCTGTACCAGCTCCTGCCAACTTAGCAGTTCAAAAGCAAGAAATTGCAAGTAGCTAAATAGGGACCACTCCGGTGGGAAGGTAAACAGCATTCTGTGCACTACAGTGTTGAGGCACGCTTGCCACATGTTGACAGAAACATCTGCAGACACAGTCAAAACATGAGCAGGTCACTAATTCATCAAGTTGCAATAAGCTGAAAGCAATTTCATGGCATATAATAAAAGCTTTCACTTATTGCAACTTGATGAATTAGCGACCTGCTGATGTTTTGACTGCAGTTGCTCAAGTGGTTAAGACGCTGAACTCACTGACTGGAAGGTCAGAGTTCAATTCCCAGGTCCTGCATGACAGAGTGAGCTCCTGTCTCTGTCCAAGCTCCTGCCAACTTAGCAGTTCAAAAGCAAGAAATTGCAAGTAGATAAATAGGGACCACTTTGGTGGGAAGGTAAACAGCATTCTGTGCACCCCAGTGTTGAGGCATGCCTGCCACATGTTGACAGAAATGTCTGCAGACGCAGACAGCGCTGGCTCTTTGGCTATAAACAGAAATGAGCAATAAACCCTAGTGTTGGATACGATTAGCTTTCGAGCAAAGGTGACTTTTATCATTTTTTGAAAATGAAAGATTGTGGCTTCTTTAATTGAGTCAATCCATCTCTTATTTGATTTTCCTCTTTTCCTGCTGCCTTTAACTTCCTCCAGTTTTGTCTTTCCCAATACCTTTGTCTTCTTATAATGTGCCCAAAGAATGGCAGGCCTTTTTAAATCATTTTTTTCCCTTCTAGAGATCCACAGGCTGGAATGTCATATAGTTGACAGGCTTGGGAGGGTGCAATGAGAAATTTCTAATACTCTGTGAAATACAGTGAACCAAGTTCCTTACCAAGAAAGGAGACATTCTTATAGTTTTCCACCATGACCTCCCTGTAAAAAGATCTTTGATTTGAATCCAGCAGGTCCCATTCCGCCTTTGTGAAATATACAGCCACATCTTCAAAAGTCACCGGTTCCTGCAACTAGGAAATAGCTCACAATTAAAAAAAGAAGTCAAAAATAGAAGAGCAACACAGCGTGGACCGTAAAGAACTCACTGACTTCAGAAAACAGACAGGATGGTGTGTATTTAAATACTTCCCCATCTCACATCATTCTTTCCCTCCATATAGAAAAGAACATCAAGATAACAGAAGCCTGCAGGTGATTGCTGATAAGCTAGTTTTATTTTTTTGAAGGAGGATATTATTTTACATGGAGTAGCATTTCCACATACCTCTTCCCTTACTACAATCATCAAGATCTTTGCACTTTCTATCAGACCAGATTCACTCACCAAGATGACTTCATTCTTTCCTTTCCTAGTCAACAAACAGCTTCTCCGTTCAGATCTTTATATGTTAAAAAAGTTTATTGAAAATAAAGTGCTAGTTCCTGCTAAATCAGGAGTTCCCAACCTAAAGCCGGCAAGTCCCCCCACCCCTCCAAGAGCATTTGAGAAACCAAATGGCCACCTCTTTGAAGCTGTTTGGACAAAATAGCCACCCCTATCATACAGGCAAGGCAAAATGGCTGTCCGCCCCTTGAAGCTGACTGAGTGTGACCCGGCTCCCAGTTTGAAAAGGTTAGGAACCCCTGTGCTAAATCATACAGTGTTAATCTTCAACAATTAATAAAAGGTTTAAAGCTCACACGCAACAAAGCCAGACATTGGAAATTAATACTAAATGTTGAGCAATGTCACCAATTGTGTTTATTTAGAATGCCCTCTACATGTACGAACATTTTCCCCAAGTCTTTCAGGATTAAATTTTGACACAGAAAATGGACGGCTAAATACCACCAGAGATGTTTCATCTTGTCGCAGTACTATAGTGTCTTAAAACGTGTCTTTATAGTATTGCTCAAAGAATCTTCCTATAAGAATCTTCCTCAAAGAATTTTCCCACACCTCTTTAGAGAAGGTATGAAGAGCCCTAGCGGTGCAGTGTTTAAACTGTTGTACTACAGCCAAAACATTGTGAGTTCAATCCTGACTGGAATCAAGCTTGACTCAGCCTTCCAACCTTCAGAGTTCGGTAAAATGTTTACCCAATGTGTTGGGGGCAAAATGCTAATTAACTTGTGAATGGTCTAGAGAGTGCACTAAGCACTATGGGGTGGTTTATAAGTGTGGTTGCTTTGCTTTTTTTACTTTATTCTCTTGTCAATGTGGGTTTCCTATAGATCAGGGGTGCCCAAACTTTTCAGGCAACAGGCCAGTCACATGGTTCAGCAGGCTGGTCATGTGGTTCCTCCCACCAGAAGCGGAAGTAAAACACACCCATGCATGCGCAGAATGCTTCCATAAATGTGTTCACAGCTGTCGTAAACATGTTTACGACAGCCATGGGTGTATTTATGGCAAAGTTTTGTGCATGTGTGGGTGCGTTTTACTTCCACAAGCAGCGAGGATGGCACGGGCCGGATGAATTGGTGTCCAGCCCACAGGCCATAGTCTCGGCACCCCTGCTGTAGATAGCTGGCTGAGTAGCTCAGTGGTAAACCCTTGAAAAGGTCAACATAAGTCAGAATTGACTTGATGGTACACAATTACTATGTGCAGTATTGGGGGCAAAATGATAATTAACATGTGAACCCCCCAGAGAGTGCACTAAGCGCTGTAGGGCAGGGGACATAAGTATCATGGCTACTGCTATTTAATCAGAGAGCAGAAGTAAACGTTAAGGTGCATTCAGGACATTTATTTTGGAGCTTGTCCTACCCTCTACTCCATCTCCAAGGAAGAAGGAGATTGATGTAGATTCTGTGCTCCTGATAAGTCTGCAGACTAAATTAGTCTCTCTGGGATTTCTTAGCAACTGAAGAAGTTTCGAATGGAGGTACAGTATTTTGTGTGTATGGAAATTAGTATGGCCTTAATTGTTCTAACAATAACACCAAATAACACCAGTGGAGGCTGCTAGAAGTGCCAAAACAAGAAACTTTGCATCTCCTTCGACACCTGATGTGCTAAAAGAGGAAGCAAAGAAGAAGATTGCTCTAATGTAGGGGTTCCCAACCTAAGGTCCGTGTGCCGGATCCGGCCTACAGTGCCATTTCATGTGGACCCCCACCCCTCCACAGGATTTCCAGAAACAAAATAACCAGCCTTTTGAAGCTGCTGGGACAAAATGGCTGTCCCCATCATGCACACAGGGCAAAATGGTCATCCAGCCCTTGAAGCTGACAGAAAATGTGACCCGGCCCCAGTTTGAAAAGGTTGGGAACCCCTGTTCTAATGAGTACGCCTTTAACTGCTGTTTTGTTTGTCGCTTTCCTTCCCTGTTACAAAGCCATGAGAAGCCATATCATCTCCTACCTTAGTTAGTTTTGCTGCTGCCATTTTCTCTCCTTTTCCCCACATGTTTTCAGACCACGACTGAGATTCCAGTGTGCATCCTGTGAAGAGAGAATTGCAGAAGAAAGAGAAGATGGTTTCAGAAAGCTAGTACTTCATAGTGACAGACACTGGTTTGGAGTAGTGGCTGTGGTGGCTCAGTGCTTAAGAAGCTTGCCTTGTTAGCTGGAAGGCCAACAAGTCACCAGTTCGAGCCCCGAGTCACCAGTTTGAGCACCCACCTCTGTCCCAGCTCTTGCCAACCTAGCAGTACAAAAGCAAGAAATTGCAAGTAAATAAACAGGGACCGTTTCGGTGGGAAAAGATCTTGGGGACATGAAAGGTGCCTCATTTGGGCATCCCCTGAGCAGAGTTTCTCCAGCAAAAATCCTTTCAACCCAGAATAATTTCTGACACGAAATTATTATGATGATCTGGAGTAAAAGTATTATTGAGAGAGAAATAGAGAGGACAATGTCAGGGTGGGTGGTGTGGTGTGGTGTGGTGTGGTGTGGTGTGGTGTGAGGAGACTACCTAAACTTCCCATTTATTTCTATAATGCTCTTTATCCTACTTATTTCCTTCTCATCCAAGACCACAGCCTTAGAAATTGACAGCAATTCTTCCTGAACAATGATACTTGTAAACAAAACTCATATTTACCTTCCAAGAACCAATCCAAAACCAAAGGAAGCTAATTAGGATTGCAGGAGAGAAAGGTTATGTGGCAACAAGCAGTCCCCTTTCAAGCATTTAAGGAATTCATGTTCCTAGTAATGAGCTATCAACATTTCCCATTTATTTATTTAATCTAATTACATCAGGGCCATAGCCAGGATTCTAGAGGGGGGGGGTTGGGGTTTCAGGAGGGGCAAAAAAAATTCAGGAGGGGCAACAATGTCACACTCACATATATAACGTGCGTGGATGGATGGAGTAGGAGCCGTGCAGAACAAAGCTCTGTCACAACTGTGCTTCCTGGTTGTCGCCTCCTGCTTGCCAGCCATCCAGCCAGCGGCTGAACATTTTCCTCTGCTTTGCTTCATCCTCCAGAAGCGGATGAGCCCAGCGCAATGAGGTATTCAGTGCAACTTTGATACTGTACAAGAAATTACGTTTGGAATTAAATGCCCTGGCAGGACTTAAAAGCCGCGGCGGCGGCAGGGCTCTCGCACTGCCGCCGCCAACGAGAACACCTGTGGCTGGAGGGAGGCTGCCTCCGCGTTCGCCCCGGGACTTGTCCACCTGTTCCCAGAGGCTCTGCCAGCGGCCTCGAAGGGCGCAACACCTGCGGGTCCCGGGCAGCGATAAAAGACCTCGCCGCTGCCGCCACCACGCCAGACTCTCCCTCGGCCAGCGGCCTTGAAGGGCGCAACACCTGCGGGTCCCGGGCGATGATAAAAGACCTCGCCGCTGCCGCCACCACACCAGACTCTCCCTCGGCCAGCGGCCTCAAAGGGCGCAACACCTGCGGGTCCCGGGCAGCGATAAAAGACCTCGCCACTGCCGCCACCACGCCAGACTCTCCCTCGGCCAGTGGCCTCGAAGGGCGCAACACCTGCGGGTCCCGGGCAGCGATAAAAGACCTCGCCGCTGCCGCCACCACGCCAGACTCTCCCTCGGCCAGCGGCCTCGAAGGGCGCAACACCTGCGGGTTCCGGGCAGCGATAAAAGACCTCGCCGCTGCCGCCACCACGCCAGACTCTCCCTTGGCCAGCGGCCTCGAAGGGCGCAACACCTGCGGGTCCCGGGCAGCGATAAAAGACCTCGCCGCTGCCGCCACCACGCCAGACTCTCCCTCGGCCAGCGGCCTCGAAGGGCGCAACACCTGCGGGTCCCGGGCAGTGATAAAAGACCTCGCCGCTGCCGCCACCATGCCAGACTCTCCCTCGGCCAGCGGCCTCGAAGGGCGCAACACCTGCGGGTCCCGGGCAGCGATAAAAGACCTCGCCGCTGCCACCACCACGCCAGACTCTCCCTCGGCCAGCGGCCTCGAAGGGCGCAACACCTGCGGGTCCCGGGCGGTGATAAAAGACCTCGCCGCTGCCGCCACCATGCCAGACTCTCCCTCGGCCAGCGGCCTCAAAGGGCGCAACACCTGCGGGTCCCGGGCGGCGATAAAAGACCTCGCCGCTGCCACCATCACGCCAGACTCTCCCTCGGCCAGCGGCCTTGAAGGGCGCAACACCTGCGGGTCCCGGGCGGTGATAAAAGACCTCGCCGCTGCCGCCACCACGCCAGACTCTCCCTCGGCCAGCGGCCTTGAAGGGCGCAACACCTGCGGGTCCCGGGCGGTGATAAAAGACCTCGCCGCTGCCGTCACCATGCCAGACTCTCCCTCGGCCAGCGGCCTCGAAGGGAGCAACACCTGCGGGTCCCGGGCGGTGATAAAAGACCTTTGGGCGGCGTTAAAGACCTTCGCCGCCACCGCCTTCGCCGGTCTCTCTCTCGGCCAGCCGGCCGCAAGGGAGCAACAGCTGCGGGACTCGGGCGGTAGGCAGCCATGGATGTCTCCACCCTCTCCCGTGAACTTGTAAGACCTTCCCTAATAATTCTGAAGGGAACTGACATTGACTTGAAAGGAGCTGATTAAATATCCTGATTTTTAGTGTTACAGTAAAAGGAGCACAGGATTTTTAAACTGAAAACAACGTTTTATAGCAGCAAGGCTTGTGGGATGCAATTTCCTGCTTTTACCAAAACCCTAAAATCCAACAAGCAGGGCGTGGCATGAAAAAGACAGACACTAAAAATTTACAAAATCGAAGCCCCAAACCGAATGGAGTTCAAATTTCACCAGTACAGTATCATTAGGTTCAGAGAGATCTTTTTGCTGGTGTAATATCTGAGCCACTAGAAGTAAAAATACTTCCCACTAGTAAAGATAAAGGTTCCCTTGCTCGAAAGCCAGTCATATGAAAGCCAGTCATATCTGACTCTAGGGTTCAATGCTCATCTGTTTCACAGCCGAAGAGCCAGTTTCCGTGGTCATGTGGCAGGCATGACTAGACACCAGAGCACACGGAACGCTGTTTACCGTCCCACCAAAGTGGTCCCTATTTATCTATTTACAAGTTCTCAAGAATCGAACTGCTGACCTCCCGCCTTCACATCAGCGCCTTAGCCACTTGAGCCACTGCAGACCTACTTCCCACTAGATCACCAATAGTTCCCAGTGCACGTCATGACTTAATCATGAGGAAAGCATAATGATACTTACCACCAGTGATGCCTAAGGTAGCACTGAGTACTTGAGACACTGGGGGCAACTCATTTCTATGCCACCATCTCAATACCAGTGGAACCGGTTATCTTACAGCAGGGGTGGCCTAACTTTTCAGGCCATGATTGGAAGCGGAAGGAAGACATGCCCACACATGCACAAAATGCTGTAATAAATGCATTTACAACAGCCACGTATGCATTTACAGCAGTGTTTTGCACGTGAGTGGGCATGTTTTACTTCCACTTCTGGGAACGATGCAAGCTGGATGATTTGGCATTGCAGGCCAGATCTGGGTCACAGGCTGTAATTTGGTCACCCCTGTCTTACAGGATTCTTTCTCAACCTGCTGTTTTTTGGTTAGTTTAGATTACAACTTCCCTGATTCCCAAACACTAGTCATCTCGCAAAGGCTGAAGAGGACTGTAGTCCAGGAAATCTACTGTATCAAAATTTCCCAGCCTTCTCCTAGAGTTCAGTGGAACTTTATATAATTCTTTTTATTTTTGCCCCTTTACCTGTCCTATGCTGTAATGTAGCCTCCATTTCCTCTAAGACAAGCTGATTTGAAACCTATGAGGTTTGCTCAAGCCAGGAGATCAAATCAGGTTTGGCAAGTAAAAATCTTGAGAGCGAAAGAGAGAAAAGGAGGGCTAAGTTAGTAGATAAAATACAGAGCTATGTGCTAATAAAATAGAGCACAGCAATAATATTGCCAGTGGAGATTAAAACTGCTCCTTTTGTTGTTCAGTCGCATAGTCGATTCCGACCCTCTGCGACCCCATGGACCTACTTTATTAATATTTTGTTAACAACTTAGGACTGCAGTGGCTCAAGTGGCTAAGGCGTTGACTTGAAGGTGGGAGGTCAGCAGTTCGATTCCCGAGTACTGCAAGACGGAATGAGTTCCCGTCTTTGTCCCAGCTCCTGCCAACCAAGCAGTTCGAAAGCAAGAACTTGCAAATAGATAAATAGGGACCACTTTGGTGGGACGGTAAACAGCGTTCTGTGCGCTCCGGTGTCTAGTCATGCCTGCCACATGACCATAGAAACATCTGCAGAAGTAGACAGCGCTGGTTCTTTGGCTTTGAAAAAGATGAGCACTGAACCCTAGAGTCGGATACAACTGGCTTTCGAGCAAGGGTAACCTTTACTTTTACTGAGACCTACCTGTGTCAGCAAACCTTTTAAGGCCTATAAGATTATTAGAATTATGCAATGTTGACCTTGGTCTTTTAAAAATTGATTATCACCCAATTTTTATGCTGCTGATTGTGTTTCAACTTGAATAGTGTTATGGTTTTAAGATTATTATTTTTGCTATCTGCCTTTTTGTTCCTTGTGTTTTTATTGGCTATTATGGGATGACTTTTAATATTATATATACTGTATATGATATATATCTATCATGATAGTGATTAATATACACATGCCTGCCGTATGTCCACAGAAACTTCTAAGCACAGACAGTGCTGGCTCTTTGGCTATAAACAGAGTTGAGCACCGGACCCTAGAGCTGGATACGACTGGCTTTTGAGCAAGGGTGACCTTTACCTTTGCAAATTAACAGTCTCCTAAATAGCCATAAAAATCTGTAGTTTTTCTTCCAGACTTTCAGCTATCCTGATTTTCAATGAATAATAATAAATGCAAACCAAGATGAACTTCCTCTGAGCCCTGCTCAGATTAACATTTTGTTCCTCTGTCCACCTACAAAAAATGCTGTCTGTGACAATGACTAATTCTTCCAGGGGTGCAATGGACTGCCAGTAAGCAACCTGTCATGTCAGCCAAAGGTAAAGGTCACCCTTGCTCAAAAGCCAGTCGTATCCAGCTCTAGGGTTCGGTGCTCATCTCTGTTTATAGCCAAAGAGCTAGCGCTGTCTGTCTCTGCAGATGTATGGCAGGCATGACTAGACACAGGAGTGAATGGAACGCTGTTTACCTTCCCACCAAATGGTACCTATTTATCTACTTGCAATTTCTTGATTTCGAACTGCTAGGTTGGCGGGCGTTCATTCCGTCCTGCAGTACTGTCCTTCTAAATACAGTACTGTAAAGGCAAATGATGTCGAATGAGAAATCTGAAAAATACGACAAAAGGAGGGTTCGTGCCCCGGGAGCGGTGATGCCCCATTTCCAAATTTGTAAACACCCGGACACGGTTTATCAGGAGAAGACAAGCCTCAACCCCTCTGGAAAAATAGACGCGTGTCTCTAACCTCAGCCTGTCCCGTTCCCACGAGCATCAACACTCCGCTCCGTTGGTTCCCTGGCTAGAAAATGTTTTTTTATTTCCAACCTTCCCCTCTCCTCTTTTTGTGGCTCGATCTTCTTTCTCCAACTCGATCCTGCATCAGTGATCGTCCCCACCCGGTCTGCCTTTCTTTAACCCTTTCCTTTCCTTGCAACTACCTTGGCAATTTACAAGGGTCCTCTTTCAAGGTTGCACGGGTTTTCTCTCTACCCCCCACCCCAATGTTTTTTGGAAAGCTTCTTTTCCGCTTCCCATCATGTGACTTGAAGCAAAGGGGCTGCACACACAAGCTCGTCTTGTTAGCTAGAAGGCTGGCAAGACGACAGTTCGAGACCCGGGTACTGTGTGACGGTTTGAGCACCCGTCTCTGTCCCAGCTCTTGAGGACATGAGAGGAGCCTCATTTGGGCGGCCCCTGAACGGAGTTTCTTCCGCAAAAATCCTTTCAACCCTGAAAACTTTCTGACACGAAATTATTATTATTATTATTATTATTATTATTATTATTATTATTATTATTATTATTATTATTATTAAAGCAAAAGCTGGCTCCAGACAATGAGAAACAAAAAAACAAACCCTTCCTAATTTACCCTCAGAAGACGTGGATGTATAACAAGTGTCTGTGGTTGACTGGTTGCTGTTGAAATCCAAGCTCTGACTTTTTTAAAAAAATAATAGTAACTGTGTTAGTCTGTGAACATCTGCCACTGCCAACTGTGGGAAGCTGTGTTGATTTGCATGATCTGTCATCCTGATTTAATAACTCTTGACTCTGTGTCTGGTACAGTATATAGAAGCCCATGCCTTACTAGTTCACTCCTATGTCTGATGAAGTGGACTTGATCCACAAAAGCTCACACTAAAAATATAGCAGTTAGTCTTTAAAGCAGGAGTTCTCAACCTTTTTCAAGCTGAGGGCCAGGTCACACTCCCTCAGACAGCTTTCGGGGCCAGACGGCCATTTTGCCCTTCCTTCACCACATGGCACTTCCTGGTGTGGTAGAGGCAGGGGGGCATGTGAAATGGTGCCACGGGCCGCAGGTTGAGAATCCCTGCTTTAAAGGGCTGCAGTGTTTTTGTTTTTGCATTCTGATATGCAAGATCTGACAAGAAGCGCCTCTACAAAACTTCTGTAAAGCCCTGAGCATCTACACTACAGAGTATGTTGCTCAAGTATGGAGTGCATCCACAAAACAAGTTGACATTACAGTCAAACCTCGCATAAAGAGCGTTTCGCTTAAAGAGTAACTCGGTTAAAGAGCAGAATTTTATCTGAATGTTCGCTTCACTTAACAAATAAAACCAACCAAAAACTCGCCTAACAAATAAATCGGGGTTTGCAGCAGCAGCACCCCCCCCATTGGTCATTTACAATGGTGTTTCGCTTAAAGAGCAAACTCGCTTAAAGAGCAATCCTATGGAACGCATTATGCTCTTTAAGTGAGGCACCACTGCACTGTTGACATCGCCTCAAACCTACACCAGTTTGGAAAATATACCCTCTTGTTTATATCACTCCACTTAAGATCGAGAGAGAAGTAGCAGCAGACACTGAGAGAACTAAGCAAGAGAATGACCTTTGACATCCTCTGACTGGATATGAGTCTCAAGTCCACTGGCTCAGCTCCCGGAAGAGCTCTATGGCAAGAACAAACACTCTTAAGGTTACACAAGAGCAAAAACAAATTAGAAGACGGAGGAAGGAGCTCCCTAGACATGGAACAACATTAAGGAAGGATATTACTGACAAACTCAACCTCCCCTATGTCACTTGGAGGCCAGGGAAGAAGAAGACAGGGCAGGTTGAGGACTTTGCCACCCCTCCCCCTGAGCCCCCATTAACATATTGTAATGTATTGTTTGTAAACCGCCCTGAGTCGCTACGGCAAGTGGGCAGCAATATAAATTTGAACTAATAAATAAATAACTAAATAATAAATGGACGTCGGAGTCCCTAGATGTAAGACCTACATGCGCAAGTGGGGGCTGCTGGCAGACAACACACTGTGAATGCGGATACAGAATCTGGCTCATTTACTAGTCTGCCGATTACTACCACAAACATGTACCAATGAAGATTTAATTTTGGCCAACGGCAAAGCCAAGAAAGTGGCTTCATTCTGGCAGTCCAAAGTTTGATCTGGACAGGAAAGAAGAAGCGGCTGTTCAGAAAGAGTCTTCTCAACTATTGTAGTCACATACAGTATTACATTTTTGAACCACAATTGGGCATTTCCCTGGCAACGGTAACATTGTTTTTCCATCTAATATTTCTTACCCTAGGTGAAGCCAAAAGAGCTAAGGGATGAATTCACCAAAAAGGTCTTTGCGAAGACCAACCTTAATAATGATCTCAATAAGTATCATTAGTTTGGCCAAAGACAAAGCTAAGAAGGTGGCTTTATTTTGGCAGTTTAAAGTTTGACCTGGACATGAAAGAAGCTATTCAGATAAGTACAATTTTGTCTTGAACATGGGGCAGCATTGGATTCCTTCCACAAGGTGCTTACTGCTATTGCTAATTTCTAATTATAATTTATAATTTTTTTGTGCCTGACAGCAGATCTCGACCACTAGAGCAATGATGGCAAATCTTTTAGAGACCAAGTCCCCAAACTGCAACCCAAAACCCAATTATTTATTGCAAAGTGCCAACACAGCAACAGGGGAAGAAAATCCTCTCACTGAGCTGCTGGGCAGAGGGGTGGAGAGAACTCTGTGCTGGGGGGAGGAAGTGCTTCCATTGGGCTGCTGGGCAAAGGGGTGGGGCAAACTCTGTGCTGGGGTGACTGTACGGGTGGCCACAGAGAGGGCTCCAAGTGTCACCTATAGCAAACATGCCATAGGTTCGCCACCACTGCCCTAAGGCAATGGTGAAAAACCTATGGCATGTGTGCCAGAAGGGGCACTCACAACCCTCTCTGTGGGCACATGTGGCCTCTTTGTGTGTGTGTGTGAGTGACGCAGGAGGCAGCACATGGGCAGGCACTGCACGTGCACATGCAGGTACTACACATGTGCACACACCCATGTGATGTTACTGGCACACTGTGTGTGCAACAATGCACCATCACCGCCTTATCTGCCTCCTTGAGCACTAGGTCTCTGAAAGGTTCACCATCACTGCCCTAGGCATTTACAGCAAAATATTGGCAGGGTGGACAGAGATTCTCAGTAAGACCATAACAATATTGCATATGAAATGTTACAGCCCAAAAGCGAGCTTCTCCTGTTGAAACAGTAATGCAGCAGTGACTTTGAGTACAGTAAGTGAGACATTTTAGGGAGTGCTATAAGTTAGTTCTGACATGATTGCACAGAACACAAAAGTTATATAAATACCAACTACCATATAATTCAAATAGCAATACAATTTCTTCTTCCGATAGGGACAATCCGGCAAATTTAGCAGAACTTGACGTTACAAAATAAAACTGTTGCATCCAATTTAAATACATTTTTATTTAGGAATCTAATGTGACTAATACAGATGATAAGATGCCCAGTCAACTGAGTTCTTAGATCAGAGTACAACAGAAGCCTCCACCCACTCCCAAAATGGGAGAAGCTACATCTTCTGTTTTCTGGGATACATCTGGGCACCTCCATCACAAGAAAGGCGTGACATCAATTTCCTGTATACTAATTCAATTTCTGAATTATCATCAGAAGCTTATGTTCAAATAAGTATGTTATAATGCCAGAGGTAAGGCTGAAGTATAGTCAAAGGCTTCTCCAAAATCCATAAAAGCATCAAAAAAGAAAAGTATTGCAAAGCTATGTATTTCTGACCACATCCTTGTAAGGTATGCAGTTGTCAACTACATGTTATACCAAAAATGTGCTTCCTTTAATTGGATGATTTCAAAAAGGATATACAGTACTTTACTAATAGTATCCAGGAGATTTAAAGGTTGTTAATACAATCAAACCTCGCTTAGCGAATGACTCGCTTAGCAAAACACTCCCATGAGCGGGTTTTTCAAAAAGTGATCCGACTCGTATAACGAAAATTTTCTGCTATGCGAGTTGGACTTTTCCTATGGAAAAACTCACATAACGAGCTTTTCTATGGGAAAAACTCGGACACCGAAAATTTTTCACTATGCGAGTTTTTCCATAGGAATTTTCGTAATGCAGGTTTTTCCATAGGAATTTTCGCTATGCGAAAAAACGTGCGTAGTGAACAACTCGCGTAGCGAGCAGCCTCGCAGAACGAATTAAATTCGTTATGCAAGGTTTGACTGTACTTCAAATCAGATCTCATGTTATTATTTTATATAGGCTCTCTTCTTCTTGTGCTGTAAGATTCCTTATATTGACAAACATCATGGCGATCAGCCTTGAAGATTGTCCTGAGAACATAATGTAGTGGTCTTCCATTTGCCTTCTGCATCACAGCACAACACCTATACCACTGTTCTGGTTCCATGAGTCACTTTCTGGTCCTGAGCCCTTTTGGCACACAAAGTCCTCCTCAGCCCCAGGCCAGTATTGATGAAGCTGCTGCCCTCCATCAAGATGGATTCAAGTGGGATTTAATCCGCTTGAGGACCATTACTCTTCCCTGTGGACTTTGCCGCCCACGGTTAGTCCTCACGGTTGTCAGGTTAGTCCTCACAGTTGTCAGGTTCGTTAACCATCACCTGAAGACTGGTGGTGAGTCGCTAACAGTATGGTCTTCTCTATTACCATAGCAGAGTAACTTGGTGAGATGATTATAGTCTGTCTAATAAAACATTTCTCACATTCCTGGTATTTCAATGAATTTCTTCCATGTAGATTCTCTAGTCTAGTGGGTCAGCATCAGCCTTTGAAACAAAGCATTATCTATATTACTGGCATTTATACAGCTTATTTCTTGCATGGTGTTCTCTGGTGTCTCACAAGGACTGAACCTGAAGCAAAGCATTTTCCACACTCCTGGCACTTGTATGGTTTTTCTCCTGTGTGTACTCTCTGGTGTATAACTAGATGTGAACTCTGAGCAAAGCATTTCCCACACTCTGGGCATTTGTATGGTCTCTCTCCTGTGTGGATTCTCTGGTGCCCCTGAAGGTGTGAAATTTGAGCAAAACATTTCCCACATTCCCTACATTCATGTGGTTTCTCTCCTGTGTGGGTTCTATGGTGGGTAAAGAGGTGTGAACTGTAAGCGAAGCATTTCCCACATTTCAGACATTTATATGGTTTTTCCCCTGTGTGAACTCTGTGATGTATAAGAAGGGCTGAACTGGAAGCAAAACACTTTGTGCACTCCAGACATTGGTATGGTTTCTTTGCAGCATGGAGATTCTGATGGCTCAGGAGTCTTGAAATCTGAGCAAAACATTTCCCACACTCCTGACATTTCAATGGTTTCTCTCCTCTGTGCACTCTCTGGTGAATCACAAAGTTTGAAATCTGAACAAAGCATTTTTCACATTCATGACACTGATATTGTTTCTCTCCTGTGTGGAGCATCTGGTGGATCCCAATATTTAAATCTGTAGCAAACTGTTTTCTGTAATCTTGAAATTCATTTTGTTTCTCTCCTGTGTGAAAACTCTGGTGGACCATGAGATCTGCATTACGAGCAAAACTTCTCCCACATTCCTGGCATTTATAAGGTTTCTCTCCTGTGTGGACCCTCCTGTGGCTCACCAGATTAGAAATTTGAGCGAAACAGTACCCACACTCCTGGCATTTGTATGGTTTTTCTCCTGTGTGCACTCTGTGGTGTTTCTGAAGATATGAATTCTGAGCAAAACACCTCCCACATTCCTGACATCTATATGGCTTCTCTCCTGTGTGGACTTTTTGGTGCTTCATAAGACCTAAATTCTGAGCAAAACATTTTCCACACTCCTGGCAGGTATATGGTTTTTCTCCTGTGTGGACTCTCTCGTGGGTCACAAGTTTTGAACTGCAAGGGAAACATTTCCCACACTGCTGGCATTTGTGTGGGTTGTTTTCTGAGTGGACTCTTTGGTGAGCTACAAGCTGAGAATTGCAAGAGAAACATTTTTCACAATCTTGGCATTTGTATGTTTTCTCTCCTATGTGGACTCTCTGGTGGGACACTAGTTTTGAATTGCAAGGAAAACATTTCTCGCACTTTGGGCATTTGTATGGTTTATCTCCTATGTGGACTGCCTGATGTTTCGCAAGGTGTGAATTTTTAGCAAAGCATTTCCCACACGTTTGGCATTTGTATGGTCTCTCTCCTGTGTGGATTCTCTGGTGCCCCCGAAGGTGTGAAACTTGAGCAAAGCATTTCCCACATTCCCTACATTCATGTGGTTTCTCTCCTGTGTGGGTTCTATGGTGGGTAAAGAGGTGTGAACTGTAAGCGAAGCATTTCCCACATTTCAGACATTTATATGGTTTCTCCCCTGTGTGAACTCTGTGATGTATAAGAAGGGCCGAATGGGAAGCAAAGCATTTGGAGCACTCCAGACATTGGTATGGTTTCTTTCCAGTGTGGACTTTCTGATGTGTCACAAGGTGTGACCTCTGAGCAAATAATTTGCCGCACTCTAAGCATTTGTATGGTTTTTCACCTACGTGGACTGCCTTGTGCTCCAGTAGCTGTGAATTCTGAGCAAAGCATTTCCCACACTCTAGGCATTTGTATGGTTTCTCTCCTATGTTGACTCTGTGGTGGTTTGTCTGCTGTCTTACAAGGTCCAACTGGTGGCCAAAAATCTCCTCAAACTTGCCACATACTTTTGTTTCCTTCTGGTTGCCTGTTGAGGAGGAAAAACACAGAGATGATCAGGTTACAAGACTTAAAGGAGGAACCGCAAGGATTATTAAACAAACCATGAGCTCCCTAAAGCAGGGGTCCCCAACCTAAGGCCCATGGGCTGGATCTGGCCCATGGCACCATTTTATGTGGCCCCCACCCCTCCAAGGGCATTCAAGAAACAAAATGGCCACCCCATTGAAGCTGTTAGGACAGAATGGCCACCCCATCATGCAGACAGGGCAAAATGGCCATCCAGTCCTCAAAGCTGATTGAGAGAGCATGATCTGGCCCACAGCTTGAAAAGTTTGGGAACCCCTGCCCTAAAGGAAGGAGTATGAGAAAGAGATTATAATGTGTACTCCTCACCCATCTCCTAGTACTAAGTGAATGGCATTTTGATTTTCCCACATTTTTAGATATTCCCACACTTTTCTTTCCTGGAATTCTTAATGTTTTCAGGCCTCACCATCTTTTTTATTGTCTTATTGGTTGGAAACCACTTCGGAATACTTTCTCTAGAAAAGCTTGAAAAGGGGTCTCCGATAAGTCAGAATTGACTTAACAGTCCACAATTATTATTATTACGTACCCCAGAGAATATTGCTTTTTGTTCAGTATGAACATACAATGAATGAAATCAAAAGAGGATATAATTACAGTAAAACCCCATACAATGAAAGGTTCTTAGAATGAAAAAAAAAATTGTACTGCAAAAGGAAATCAAGGAAAAATTGTGTCTTGTAGTACGATTTTCTTTTGTATTGTGAAAGGTTCCCAGTGCTTACCTTTGCGGCGCTGGCAGCAGTGGAATCATGCACTTTTATCCAGCTGCATGTGCAGCCTCCATGGCAGTGGTGGGGTGGCGGTGCATTTTTGCTATTTATTCAGCCCGAAAACATGCCGATCTCAGCACTTCCGGTTTTGCTGAGCCACATCTGTTTTTGGTCCTCCAAGGCTCCCCTTGGCTGGGGGAGCCTTAGGAGAGCATTTTCGTGCCATATTTTAAAAACATTTTAGGCACGTGTTTGACATCACAGAACTCCATTTTTTGTTATTTTCAGCGCCCAAAACAAGTCTAAATATTTTAAAAATGGTAACATGGCAAAGCAAAAATGCTCCCCTCCCCTACCACTGCCATGCAGCTGAAAAAGTGTGTGATTCTGCTGCTGCCCCCGCCGTGTTTCAGCACTCCACATTTTGGTGGCAAGGTAGGTAGATGTTTTTCACATTTTAATGTCTGATGTAGGGGTTTGGGGATTTTTTCCTATTTTTTAGGCCGGGAACGGAAGTTTGGGTTTTTAATTCATTCATTTTGTACTATGAAATTTTCGTAGAACAAAAGGTCCCATGGAACACATTAATTTTGTTCTATGGAGTACCACTGTAGTTATGATAACTAAATGGTACCACTTAATGACCAGCTCCTGTCAACCTAGCAGTTCAAAAGCAAGAAACTGCAAGTAGATAAACAGGTACCACTTTGGTGGGAAAGATAATAGCATTCCGTGTGCTCCAGTGTCAAGTCAATGCCTATCACATGGCCACAGAAACATCTGCATCCAAGAGTCAGATACAACAGACTTTCAAGCAAGGGAGACGTTTACCTTCATGGCCAAGTAGCAGGAATTCAGTAAGGTTTCTTCCTCCATAAAGATGGAGCTGGCTTACTGTCTGAATCCACACAACTTCTAAGACATGGATAGGCAAAACAGAGCCTACATGTTACATTCATACTTTGCTCATATGGCTCCCATGTCTTCTAGCTATACTGGTGGCAACCAGGGGGGGACCTACCACCTTTCAAACTAAATGCATGTTCTGGATATGTCATGTTTAAAAACAGTTACTCTCTCGGAAGCATCATTCCATTTGTAGATTAAATACACAGAGAGCACATGGTCAGAGATAGCTAACCTTGGCATTCCAGGTATCTTTGGACTTCAACTGCCAGAAGCCCAATCAAACACTTCTGCTGATCAGGGCTTCTGGGAATTGAAGTTCCAGAACACCTGGAGTGCCAAGGTTTGCCTTCAGTCTATTTTAAAGAGCACACCGATTTCTTTTCATTCCAAAGCAGCAAATTCAGCAATGTAATGGCAGGCATGGTACAGTGACCATGGAGTTCAGACGTGGCAAATGGAGGCCTTGATCAATCAGAATTGACCAGCTCGAGTTTGAAATTAACTTCTAAATGTTACTAAGGCTATGTTAGTCAACTGGGGTTTTTTCCAGGCAACTTCCGGAAAGGCTTTTGAGATGGTGGTGGTGGTTCTTAGCTCACTTACCTAATGATTTGTCTGATTTTGCACCGGAGATTTCTACTTCATCCAATTCTGAAGAAACTGCCATCCACAACTCCTCGCCCTGTTCCAGACGGGAAATAATCTCTGGCTTTGGAACTGGATATTAAATTGAAGAAATGAGAGATGGGAAAAAATCCTTAAATTCTTGTATTTTAATTTACAATGGGGTGCCCAAACTTTTCGGACTGTGGGTCATCCTGTGGTTCAGGGGGCCGGTCACTATGGCCCATGGGCTGGATCCAGGCCCCAACACCAATTCATCTGGCCCACAAAGCACTCATCGCTCCCAGAAGCAAAATGTGCAGGTATGGATCCGGCTCAAGGGCCATAGTTTGGGCACCCCTGTTTTAGAAGATCAACTAAAAGATAAATGAATTTTTAAAAGCATATAAAAAGTTTTTTTAATTACCAATAACAAAATTAATAAGACTCTGCCACTTTTACAAGTCACTTAGTTGCATTTCACAATTCATCTATAGCTGATTGGACATATTCTTAGCTAAGATATATTTTGCAGGTTAGCTGTGAGAAGTGAATCTCCTAGTTTGTGGTATATTAGACTCTTCTGTGTACATCTGTGGAATTGTGGGGACTAACTCCACTTCTTAAAAATTGACCCATATTTTCTTGAACGAATCTGCTTCTTTCCATCATTAGCATTTGTCTCATATTGGTTCGTTAGTCAATCTATGTTCTGCGGACCACTGGTGGACTTCAATTTCCAGAATCCTAAGTCAGTACATTGGCTGATCAGTGCTTTGGGGGAATTCACTTAGGCTTCTGAGAATTGAAGTCCAAAAAACCAAAGTGGGAAAGGCTGGCTTATACTCTCCTCCAAGTTTCACTGAGCCATTTAATTCAGGAACAATCTCTTTTCAACTGCTGTGTTAATTCAAGTCTAGCTCTATGGAGTGCAGCTAGGATGCCAAGCAAAATGACTATTTAGGGCAAGGATTCCCAACGTAAGGCCCGTGGGCTGAATCCGGCCCACAGTGCCATTTCATGTGCCCCCACTCCAAGGGTATTTGAGAAACAAAATGGCCACTCCTTTGAAGCAACTGGGAGAAAATGGCTGCCCCCATTATGCTGGCAGGGCAAAATTGCCCTTGAAGCTGACTGACAGATTGTGACACGGCCCCCAGCTTGAAAAGGTTGGGAACCCCTAGTTTAGGGCCAAACCTTTGAACAGAACAACATAAAAACCATCCTCAAGCAATTGGTAAAGTGCTCACAGTCTGAAGTCCACCATTGTTCCGCAGAGCATAGTTTGGGAAATGCTGGTTAACCCATCCAGTTTGATCTGCTGCAAAATCAAAAATGTGTCAGGAGAAACCCTCAGGATCGCTCTGTATTCAAAAGCTCCTTGCTTGTAAGCTTCCAGAGACTGTGAGGTTTTGCTCTATTATAGGAATCCTAAGGAAGCAAAATATCTCATGACAGCCTAGAGCAGAGGTCTCAACCTTTTTAAGCTGGGGGCCGGGCCATGCTCCCTCAGATAGCTTCAGGCACCGGACGACTATTTGCCCTTCCTCCAACACATGGGACTTCTGGCTGTAGTGGAGGAGGTGAAGAGCCATATGAAATGGTGCCGTGGACTGTATCCGGCCTATGGGCTGCAGGTTGAGGATCCCTGGCCTAAAGCATTGTTTTTCAGCAAAACATGAAGAAGAATTGAAAGGAATTAAAACAATTCCTCTGTTGACCAAGAAAAGATGATCGAATACAGAGACTGTGTCACATCATCAATAGACTTAGGCTGATGAGCCAGCAGAAAATCTCAGTAGGAAAGACAATGGATTCAGACAGAAGCAAGTTCCTTACCAAGCGAAGACAGATGGTCATAGTTTTCCCTCATGACACTTCTGTACAAATATCTTTGGTTTGAGTCCAGGAAATCCCACTGTTCCTTTGTGAAATACACGGCTATATCATCAAATATTACTGATTCCTGCAACCATAAAAAAGCCCGTGTTCAGAAGGACTCGTCTTATGTGAAACAAAAGCATGAAGCCCAAACAGATCTCTACCGTATCAGAATATAAATGGGTAAAATGTTTTTTAACACTTTCTCAATTCCATGTGAGTAATTTCCTGCATATGACAGAGAAGCCTGCGATGAGCAGTGCAAAGCCACTTCAGAATTTTGTTCCAAAAATTGGAGTAAAAATTAAAATACTGTTTTTGGGATGTTCAGTAAAATTCAAGGTGTATTTGTTACAAAGTGGTGTGGGGCAATGAAAAATTCAAGTTTGTGATGCAAAACAGCACAAAACTATGGCATGAGCTTTAAAGGGACCCTATATTTGGGGATTTCCTGTGGTTCAATAGCAGAGAAAAGGTAAACATCAGCTTGTACAAAAGGTATTCTTCCTGGAGTTCCTCCAGACTTCCTGCCTTGATTCTTTGAGGGGAGAAATTGTTGATGGAAACTCTCTTTTCTCTCTTAAATTGGAGACCAAACGAGCATTTTGTGGACCTTGGAGAAACATGCAGAAGATCCAGGTGGAAGTAGTTGGTGTATCCAGAAATTCATATGGTCTTTAAAAGGTAAAGGTCTCCCTTCTTTGAAAGCCACACGTGGAACTCCAAGAGGTGGTGCTCATTTCTGTTTACAACCAAAACTGTCTGAGTCTGCAGACGTTTCCCTAATCATGTGGCAGGTGTCACTAGAAGCCAGAGTGAACGGAAAGCTGTTACCTTTCCCGCTGAAGTAGTATCTATTTATCTACTTACAATTTCTTGCTTTCAAACTGCTAGGTTGGCAGAAGCTGGGACAGATGACGGGAGCTAACTCCGTCATGTAGCATTCAGGTCTCAAACTGCTGACCTGGTGACCATCCTGCTGTCAAGCTCAGCCACCACACACCCCTTCATATGGTCTTTATGGCTCCTCTAGTCATCCTCTTCTTCTCCCATCATAAACCCACCAGGTACCACACAGAATCTCCCACCTGGGATATGTTTGCTTCTAGTAATTTATCTTCTTTTCTTCTAATCCATTTGGATGGAGACAAAAACCTCATGGTACTCTCTATGAAATAAGAATACAAAGAATAAACATTACAGAAAGATACTTCTTGTCTATAACTGATGTTCCCTGCAGGGCCATAGCCAAGTTTTTAAATGTGGGTGGGCGAATATTTTTAAAGGATGGGCAACAAAGCCTCTTTTCAATGCACTCCTATGGAAAAACAC
The DNA here is from genome assembly GCA_030440675.1 of Furcifer pardalis. Lineage (NCBI taxonomy): Eukaryota > Metazoa > Chordata > Lepidosauria > Squamata > Chamaeleonidae > Furcifer > Furcifer pardalis. The sequence continues at coordinate 160,803,498 of CP126893.1, read as the reverse complement.
ACTTTGCCAGGATGGGCAAATTGCTAACAGGATTGGCCAGGTGGGTTGGCTACAGCCTCGCCTGCTTTCTATTGAAACCAGGAATAAAGAAAGCTGTTGCAATTTTATCTTTATAGGAGCCTTCCTGGAAATCTGGAGTTCTCAACCTAAGGCCTGTGAGCCGGATCTGGCCCACAGTGACATTTCATGTGACCCCCCACCCCTCCAGGGGCATTTGAGAAACAAAATGGCCACCCCCATCATGCAGGCAGGGCAAAATGACCGTCTGGCCCTTGAAGCTGACTAAGAGAGCGTGACCCAGCCCCTGGCTTGAAAAGTTTGGGAACTCCTGCTGGAAATAGACTGCTCGTCAGAAAATAGGTTTCATTTGCCACACTGATCAACTCAACCCCAATGAATTTGTTTAATAAGCTATCAAAGCTATTGGATATAGCTACATTTTTAGGAGCATTTGGCTTATTCCGTATGATCTGACCTTCACTTACCCTGGAAATCCAAAAAATATTAGAGGGATGGAAATATGATAAAGAGGGAGATAATAGCCTTCATGACAATTGTAAACACACCATCATAATAAGAACAATAACAGCCTGTTTGCCCACAATAGTATTGATGGCACCTTCTGGATGTGAGAACAGAGCATCTTTTTGTTTCTATTTAGAAGGGAAGAAGCACTGTTTCTAGAAAGCATTATGAGATTGCTAAACAGACTTCAGCCTCGTGGGATTCTGTTGCTTACACTAAAAGCCAGAGATACATCAAGCAGTATCTAGTGAATAAGACAATTTTTTTAAAAAAATTCTCAGTCCAGGTTTCAAGTACCACAAATGAACAGAGCAAACAGTCCTCTTTCCATAAATCTAATCCTCATTGCCACCTGCAGAGTAATAAAAACCACTACCTTAGACTACTTTCCCCCAAACCTGCTGTTATCTGGATATTTTGGATTACAAATCCAAGAATCCCTTACCAGAGGTCACACTTATTATGGCTAAGGACAACTGCAATCCTATTGAATCTGGAGGGCCAAATGTTCCCCATCCCAGCTCTAGAGGTCAATATAAAATGTAAGGATAATAAATTTCCATTTTTGCTCCATACCTGTATGATGCTGTGATGGAACCTCCATTTTCTCCACAAGAAGCTGATCCGGAAGAAATGGCTCTTGTTCAAGCCAGGAGATCAAGCAAGGCTTAATGAGAGGAAATCCTGCCCAGGAATACCGAAAAATGTATGAGGGATTTAGGATTCGAAAGATGCTGCTGTATGTGCTAATACATATTCCTTTAGAATTTCAAGAACAACATTCGAGTCCACGCCTGACATTAGAGAACTGTAACGAAGAGACAAACTGTAACGAGGAGACAGACACAAGCCACAATTGTTTTATAAAGAGATGTTTCAAGACCATCTCATTTTTAACATCTCCTGAAAAATGTCACCCAAACAAATTTAATCCAGAGGAAGAAGGAAATATTGCTGCTGTTTCTGTTAAAGCAGAAACAAACCATACCTAAGGAGGCCACGTTTTCATAATTCTCTTGAATGACATCCTGGTATAAAGCTCTCTGGTTCTGATCCAGCAGAGCCCATTGTTCTTCTGTGAAATATACAGCCACATCCTCAAAAGTCACAGGGCCCTAGAAAAGAGGAAGAGAATAAATCTTTTCCCACAGTTTATATCAGGGGTTCTCAACCTACAGCCCCATGGGCCTGATGCAGTCCATGGCGCCATTTCATGTGACACACACACACACACACACACAGCCGCCACCACACCCAGAAGTGCCATGTGTGGTTCGTATTTAATGTACAAGCTGCCCTCATCATGCAGCCAGGGCAAAATGGCCATTCATCCCCTGAAGCTGTCTGAGCCGGCCCTCAGCTTGAAAAGGCTGAGAATCCTTGGTTTATATCAAAGACATTATATCAACCAGCACAAAATAAACACCTCCTACAATGCATATTCATTCCCACTTTATGTTACCAGGGCCAAACACAGACACTTAACAACAAAACATAAACAAAAGTTGGTCACCACAGAAATTACATGTCTGAGGAAGGCTGCTGGAGTGGCTAGAAGGGATAAAATCAGGAATGAGATTATAAGGGAAAGAATCGGAATAGAACTCATCTTAAACTACATACAAAGACAACAAGTAAAGTGATTTGCCCATTGGGAAAGAATACTTTGGAATTCTATACCATACAAGGCTTATGTGGAAAGAGGAGATGGACAAAGAGAACAAGGTAGACCCCGAGAAAAGTGGAGAGATAACATCAAATAAATGTGGTGGCTCAGTGGTTAAGAAGCTTGCCTTGTTAGGTGGAAGGTCAGCAAGTCGGCACTTCAAGACCCTAGTACTGCATGATGGAATGAGCACCCATCTTTGTCCCAGTTCCTCCCAACCTAGCAGTTTGAAAGCAAGAAATTGCAAGTAGATAAACAGGGACCACTTCAGTGGGAATAGATCTTAGGGATATGAAAGGAGCCTCATTTGGGCATCCCCTGAGTGGAGTTCCTCCAGCAAAAATCATTTCAATCCAGATAGCACCTTTGTGTGCTTCTGACACAATAACAAAAAAAAAAAAAAAAAATCAAAGAAATATTACAAGAACACCAAATAATTCTGGCAGAGGCCACTAGAAGTGCCAGAGCAAGAACCTTGTATCTCCCTCGACACCCAAATGGGTGTCCTCTTGTTCAGGAGCTATATCTGAAGCACCCAAGCATATAAACTCTGAGTGGTTATGCCTAGAGAGGCAAAAAAAAAAAAAAAACACAAAAAAACAAGGAGGAGGAGGAGAAGCTATAACCCCATCGACAGCTTTCTCCACCATAGCTCCCACTCTCTGGAATGAATTGACATTGGAGATTAGAACTGCTCCTACTTTGCTAGTATTTTGTAAATCACTTATGGCCTACCTGTGACAGCAAGCCTTTTAAGGTCTAGAAGATCATTAGACTTGTTCAACGTTGCAAGCACCAGAAGGGTGAAATATAAATGCTATAAGTAATTAAGCAGGAGTTTCACTCTTTCAGACACGAGACACGTAGGAAGAGACAGGCCTCTACATATTAAAACAGGGATTCTCAACCTGCACCCTGTAGGCCGGATGCGGCCCCTGACACCACACCCGGAAGTGCCATGTGGTGGAGGAAGGGGAAAATGTCCATCCAGCCCCCAAAACTGTCTGAAGGAGTGTGACCCAACCCCTGGCTATAAAAGGTTGAGAACTCCTGCCTTAAAAGCCACAACTGATACTTTTAATTAACACGCATGCCCAAAAGATCCCTTAGGTGTGGTCAGAAAGTCTCATTTTCCCTATAGCTTGCTCATCAGTGAGAAGGGGCTGTGGTGGCTCAGTGGTTAAGAAGCTTGCCTTGTTAGCTGGAAGGCCAGCAAGTCAGAAGTTTGAAACCCAGGTACTGTTAGCTTTCATTCACATGTTAACTTATCATTCATTGCAATATTCCATATCTCTTTAAACCTATCATCCAGCTCAAATTCCCAATCTACTTTCTATTTATCCGTTTTATCCGTTACGCTGTTTTAATCTTTTCTTATGAATTCTTTCTTATGAATTCTTGAGGTTTTAAACATTATTATTTTTATTGGATTTGGTCTGTGTTTTTAGCTACGCTGTAAGCCGCCCAGAGTCGGGTTTACCCGATTGGGGCGGGATAGCAAACGTGAATAAAATAAATAAATAAATAAATTTATAAAACAATCTCATGGCTGCTATAAATACTGTACTGTATAACAATCATATCTTTCTCATTCCAGTCTATCTGCACATTTTCAAAATCTATTAATAATGCTATTTTAGGACACATCTCCAACTTCATAGACAATATTTGGTTGCCTTGTTGGCGTGCCTTGTTAGCTGGAAAACTGGCAAGTTAGTTGGCAGTTCGAGACCAGGGTACTGCATAACGGATCGAGCGTCCTTCTCTATCCCAGCTCTTGGAGACATGAAAGGAGCCTCATTTGGGCTTTTCCTGAGCCGAGTTTCTCCAGCAAAAATCAATCCAGAATAATTTCTGACACGAAATTATTATTATCAGTGAGAATTCTATTTATGGAATCACTGGCTCTTCGTCAAACAAAATTAAAAATAGTATTGAGGCGCAGAAGTGATTTGCTCATACTGTATATGTCCTCTCTTACTCTTATCCCCATTTTTCACCTCTGCTAACTGGACGTCAATACAAATTAGAATAAATAAAATAAATCTGCAATTGTTTACTAGAGGCGCAGGCAAAAGTAAATGGAGAACCACCCACGGGTCAAGGGGAGACTATCTTTACCCCAAGTTTTCACAAACTGCCAATACATTTCGAAGACAAGTATAGCAAACAAAGCTTTTGTTCGACCCACTGTGAAAAACCGATCTGTTCCTGTCTGATTCTTCGCCGTCGCCGCCTCCGTCATGAGTTTTCATTGACAGGATACTGCATTCAATTGCTTTCCTGTCCAGAAATCACCGAACTTAAAATCCTCTTTTTCTGCTCAATGGGTCGTCTCTCCCCTCGATCCTGCACCAGCAATTTCCAATGGCCTTAATCTTTTTTCACTTCCTTCAACATTTCCAACGGCCGATCTTCAAGTGCGATTACGAAATTATGGAAGGACCTTTTTAAAAGGTGCACGGATTGCTTCTTCCCCCAATTTTTTTTTAATTTGCTGGAAGCTGTTTCTCCTCCTCCACTTCCCATCATGAAACGGAAGCCAAGCTAAACTCCTGGCAAGGCGAAACCAAACCCATCCAATCGACTGCCTGAGCCCATAGATCCAGGCAGGGGAAGGAGTCGAGGAGCTGTTGTAAGCCGGGATCTGCCCATGGAAAAGAAAAGCGTTTCTCCATTTTCTCCTTCTTTTGCTATTTTCCCTTTTCTGATTCCTATATCAACAAGCCCATTTTTCCCCACCCCCAGATTGGACACCTTTTGTTCGGTTGCTGGCATTGCTAATTTATAGCTCCATCTCATCCCTGTGCTTGACAGAGTTCAGTATAAAAGGACTGCTCCCTCCTTGAGAAGTTTGCAAGTCAAATTTGATTAGGTAAAGGTAAAGATCGCCCTTGCTCGAAAGCCAGATGTATCCGACTCTGTTTATAGCCAAAGAGCCAGCATTTTCTGCGTTTTGCAAACATTTATATGGTCATGTGGCAGGCATGACTAGAGATGGAATTCTATTTACAGTATATACTAGAGTATAAGTCTAGTTTTTAGCCCCCAAAATGAGGTCCAAAAAGGGGGACTTGACTTATACTTGGGTCAATGACCCTGAGAATCCAAAACTGCGGTGGTGCAAAGTCAAACAGTAAAAAAAAGCACTAACACTACCGTAAACACTCAAAAACATACCCACACAAATGTCTAAATTTATTTATTTTACTGTATTTTCATATATGTTAATTATTGAAACTCACTAGTAGCTGCTGCATTTTCCACCCCAACTTATACTCGAATCAATCTATTTTCCTAGTTTTAGAGTTCCAAATTAGGTACCTCAACTTAAGAAGAATACTGTATATAGGGTATACCTTCCATCAAACTGACAGGTTTATTGCCTCTTAGAGGTTCAGTTAGTGCCCTTCCTGCCCCTTTTAGGGGTTTAGTAGTTATCCAGCTTCTGGGTTATTTTTTGTGTGTGTGCACATTGTACCCTGAAACATTTTGGGGTGCAGTCTGGGTCCCCATTTTAGTGGTTCAGATATTATCTCTTCTCTCTATGGTTTCTTTAGCTCTTCCTAAGATGTTTATCAGATGGCCTAACTTGTTCTGTGAATCTGGTTCAGGCAGACCTCTCTATGGAGCCTGAGGTTTCAATATTCTATCAAGCTATAGAATATATTTATTCAAGAATTAGTACAGTTGTACCTCGCTTAAAGAGCATAATGCGTTCCACTGGATTGCTCTTTAAGCGAATTTGCTCTTTAAGTGAAACACCATTGTAAATGACCAATTGTGTGTGTGTGGGGGGGGGATTGCGAACCTCGATTTATTTGTTAAGCGAGTTTTTGGTTGGTTTTATTTGTTAAGCGAAGCGAACATTCAGAGAAAATTCTGCTCTTTAAGCGAGTCGCTCTTTATGCGAGGTTTGACTGTACTTATTTTTCTTAGCCATCAAATTTCCATTATGATTTAAGTGCATGCTCCTGCTTAAAATATATATACAGTATACTGTATGTTTTCCCTACAGTGCTTTCGCCTTTGAATGTAATTCATTATATTATTTTTAAAAAGAATAACTCTCTGAAGAATGTTTAATATTTGATTAGCTGACATAGCAGGCTGGGGAAGGGGAGTGAGCTTATAAAAACTTTCTCCAGCTCAACCCAAGGTTTTTATCAGATGGCCTGAACAGGTTTTGTGAAGTTCTTCTGCCACATCAATAAAACACCATAAGCTCCTTTGGTTTGTGAGAATGGGGAGGGGGAGGGGAAGGTCAGTTAAAACAGAGTCATCACACAAATAGGATTGGAAGCATTTTTAATAATTTTTAAAATAAGGTAAACACATGAAGACCACTCAACAGTTTCTCATTAAACCAATTTTGGGAAATGCCTGCTTCTCACATTCTGTGCAAACATTCAAATAAAATTGGTAGGGCCTATTTTTTTACGAACTTCTGCCCATATTCAACCCATTCTTTATTGTCATAAGATTTGATAATTCGGCTCAAGGCCGCCTGGGGATCTGTCACCATTAAAATTGAATTCTGAATTCTGCTGCTGCTTACCAAGTGCTCTGTCCTTAAACTAAGGCATTTTAACACTGTAGTGAAAATACATACCATGTGTAGAATTTTCTCCATTTGAATTTTTTTGGCTACTATTGTTAGGATAGAATTTGTAAAAAAAAAAACCTTAAAAAAAGGCAGTCATGAGTTTGTTGACTTCCCATGTCCAGCGTGCATCCTTCACAATGAGAAAACAATATTTGTTTGAAGCAGTAGTTTATACTAGAGAACATTTCGATCCTGACAACTGAATTCATTACAGATTTCACCTTCTTGGGCTGCACCAGATCCTCTGGTTTTATATCTAACTGTAAATATTCATTTAATTGAACATGTGGTTTTTCACCAGCTTTTGCACTCTCTTCTTTCACCCAAAGCAGCAGCTTCTTTAGGTCTTCCTCACTTTCTGCCATTAATGTAGTGTCATCTGCATATCTCAAGTTGTTGGTGTTTCTCTCAGCAATTTTGATCCCAAATTGTGATTCCTCCATCCCTGCATTGTGCATTATGTGCTCTGTGTATAAGTTGAATAAGCAGGGTGATAAAATGCAGCCTTGTCTTACTCCTTTTCTTACTCCCACAGCTACTGAGTTCAATCAGATGCTGCACACCCACAAGAGGCACACAGGTGCTCCTCTCTAAAACCAGGTGCCTAGACGACCCGAGAAGCAGATTTTGAGGTGCCCATGACTAATTCTTTTTTATTGTCTGTCTGTCCGTCAAATTAATAATTAAAAATATAAAACAAACCCTTTGGCTACATGTGCATAGCAATGGGTATTTTCTGATGGGTATTTTCTAAATTGGAGGTGCCCCTCCAAAACAGGAGTACTTCAGGGTCTTGAAAGCTCTACAGTCATCTCGGGGGTGGCCAGGCAAACTTATAGAGGTGCTACATGCCTACCCCCACAAACAAATAACCAGGGTTAGGGTACACAAGTGCACCCCAAAACCCTAGAAAGAAGGGATAATATCTGAACCACTAAAATGGGAACACAGACTGCATCCCAAAATGTTTCAGGGTACACTGTGTACCTAAAAAAACACCAGAAGCTGTGATAACTACTGAACCCCTAAAAGGGGCAGGAGGGGCACTAACTGAACCCTTAGAAGAGGCAATAAACTTGTCAGTTTGAGGGAAGGTATACCCTATTTTCTTCTGCCAGGAGCTGAGAGAGCCCTATAATTAAGACACAGTGATGCAACTGCCCAGTGTTATAGAGGTAAAGCTAAAAATTTAGGGTCTCCATCATAACAACCCTAATATTTGTGCATCTAGGAGAGACTCTCCTGGAAACTCCCAAAAAAGACAGGCACATGAATTGGTTGATATCAACCAAAAAGAACCAGATCTTTTGTAAAGTTAATGGCTCTTAATTGTCCCTTAAGGAACAAACAAAATTCAAACACTTTGCATTACTACATTAACTTACTTTTTAAAATCATGATATTTGGTGGTTGGTTTTGTGTGTGCGTGGTGTCAGGTTGATGTTATATTTATGCTTGCAATGATAAAGACAAAACCACTAACATACCAACCAGGGCAAAATTCAGATGAAAAACCAGGTAAAATGTAACCAACCGGATATGAAATAATTTGCTTGCTTTCTTTTTCTAATACCTGTATACTGTAACCATACTCTTATGGAGGTGAAGGTAAGGATACAGGAAAATGTAAATGTAAGAATATAGGACAATAATCATATAATAATATGTATTAAGTACTACGGGTAGAGTGAAGATGTAAATATTATTGTTACTTTATATGTCTGTATGTGCTTTTTGGTTTGTAATTTTTATAAAACTTAATTTAAAAAATTATTTCATTTTAGATCAGAGCAGGAGGTATTATCCTTTTTTGCAGGTAAAGGGGCAATGCTGTAAATGTAAGAATATAGAAAATAATTATATAATAATATTTTTGAAGTCCCATGGGTGGAAAGAAGATGTGGATATTATTGTTACTGTATATGTCTGTATATGCTTTTGTTTGTAATTTTAAAAAATAATAAAATAATAAAAAGAAATGCTCTCATTTTAAATTTTTTTTGGAATAGTAGCCGTGTTAGTCTGTATTTTAAGCATGTCAGAGAATAAACAAAATAAAAACGCTGTAGCAGTTTGAAGACTGTTATATTTTAATGTTAGCTTTCGTGGATCAAGTCCACTTCATCAGATGACTGACATTTGAACCGTTTTACAGAAAAGGAAACGCCCTCCTCTCTGCCAGAAAAGTGAAAGCACTGTATGAGTACAGTAATGTAAATTTTTAAAAATGGCTGCAGGGGTCGTCGATCCTGTCCGGGATCTTTGCGAGGAAGCCACTTGCTCCGTCTGCCTGGGGTATTTCCAGGATCCGGTCACCACTGAATGCGGGCACAACTTCTGCCGAGCCTGCCTGACCCAGTGGTGGTCCGGACCGCGGGGCAACGACGTGCCTTCCTGCCCTCAATGCAGAGTGACTCTGGATCACAGGCTCGTCATTCCCAATCGGCCCCTGGCCAACTTCGTGGCCATCACCCAGAGGTTCAGTCTGCAGGGGTCCAAGGGGGCGGCGGAGGAAGAAGAGGAGAAGGAAGGAGGAAGAGGAAATGGGGGAGGCTGCGAAGAACATGGGGAGCCCCTCAAACTTTTCTGCCAGGACGACAAGATCCCCATCTGCGTGGTTTGCGACCGATCCAAAGAGCACCGAGACCACCAGGTGGTTCCTCTGGAGGAGGCAGCCCGGGACTACCAGGTGGGGAAATCCCGGTCGGGGCATTGCCCACATTATCATTAAGAAGCTTTTGAGTTAAATGGTCCAGAAAAGGGACTCCCTACCTTGCCCAAAACAGCATCTCTTTCAAAATCAAATATGAAACTTCTTGTCAAAACCGAATGCGATACTCAAACTAATGTAAACTGGATTAACAACTCAGAACTGCAGAGCGATAAATTGAACAAGCAGTGGGGAGATCTATCTATCTATCTAAGCTGCAGTGGCTCTGGTTAAGAAGCTTGCCTTGTTAGCTGAAAGGCTGGTAAGTCAGCAGTTCAAGACACGGGCACTGCATGATGGCTTGAGCTCCCATCCCTGTCATAGCTCTTGGGGACATGAAAGGAGCCTCATTCAGGCATCCCCTGAACTGAGTTTCTTCCACAAAAATCCTTTCAACCCAGAATAATTTCTGACATGAAATTATTATTTATTTAGATAAATAAATAAATAAACAATTTCATGTCTGAAATTATTCCGACATTATACTGAAATTATTCTGACAATATAAGAATAAAAAAAAAGAAACGGAAATATGGACATAATAATAAAGATACTGTACTGACAAATAAATGGAATAGGTAAATATCAGAATATTGACAAAGAAACATAAGAGTACTGTATTAGCAAACAAATAAATGCGGGATACATTCATAATTATAAATGTAAATAAATAAAATAATTTTAAGACTATTAACTATAATTACAGAGAAAATAGATAAAAAAATCTTCTGCAATTCATATACAACACAGTAGCTTTAAATTTAAGATCTTCTATCTGGTCAGCATTTGATTTCCTCCCTCTTCCTAAAACTTACTCTATTTCTAATATTGAAACAAAATAAGCAAGGAATACATCAGTAATGGTAAGACTATCAACAACTGAAATAACAGAAAGAATAGATTTAAAATAATGCAACTCATATGCAACACAGTACAGTACTGTACAGTATCTATAAATCTAAGAGCTATTTGGTCAGTGTCTGACTCCCCCCCCCCTTCCTAAAATTGAATTCCTTTTCTATTTTGAATTTCCCCCCTTCACCATGCAAAAGGCATCTCCATGTGGTCAGTTTTAACTTGGAACATCAAGAAAGGCGAAGAGGGTTACTGTGGCTGTTCCTTTTCTGTAGCTTGTGTATAAACAATCTGCAAATAGTCAACGAATAATCAGCAAAACAAAACATGTAGGGCTGGTATGAACAGAAGTGATTTGGAAGTGACACATTACAAAGACTCCATATTGCTTCTCGTAGTGGTGTTGGCTTTGCTCATTTTGTTCCAGAATGTTTTAAACCTATACACGAGACCATGCATTTCTGGAAAGGTAATACAAACAATAAGAGAAATTTGAATATAAAGCAAAAAGTAGTGCTCCCCAGGGGATGTTGGGTGCACTGTTAAGTTATAATAAAGAGGTTAAGTTTTTTTACAGAATAAAGTGTTAATTTTATGTATTGAAAGCATAGGTTTAAGGTAAAAGAGTTTTGAAAATAGGGTAGTAATTTGAATTATTGGGGATATGTATGTTGAACCAAATAGTGTACTAGAAAGGACTTACAAACCTACTGCTAATTATCAATGTGAAGATATTGATTTTTCTTTCCCTCCTTTTATTATTCTGCGTTATTTTATACTTTATTGAAAATCTTAATAAAAAACAATAAAAAACCAGAATGTTCTAGCGCTCCTGTTCACCCCAAGGATAAAAAATAGCAACATTCTCCCATAAAGGCCTTCCACACTGCGTCCCCTGTTTTCTGCTGTGAGTTTCTATCCATTATTATCTTATTTTGCTCCATCCCTATAGTACTTTTTGCCTGCCCCCATTCATTCCCTTCCTACCCTGGCACAGTAAGTTGTAATTAACTACAGTTTTGAAAACAATCAGTGCAATGCTTTGTGTGTGTGTTGTTGTTTTTATTGTAAGATTTTTTTGACAGCATTGGGAGGTGGGAGGTCTGAAGCTTCACAATAACAGAAATACTACTAGATGAATAGGAGATGAGGGTTCAGTACAAGTTGCTCCCCTCCCAATATCTATGGGGGATAGGTTCTGAGACCTACCACAGATACCTTAAACCATAAACACCAGCAAACCCTATGTCTGTGCATTCCTCTTTCAGGGTCAGATCCATAACTGGTTGAAGGACTTGAAGAGTGAGAGAGATAAAATTCTGGCATCTAAATATGTCACAGAAAATCAATGTCAAGACCTGCTTGTAAGTGTGCTAGAACCATTGACTTAATCTAGTTAGAGTCTTTGAATCAATAGGACTTTGGAAGATCAACACTAATGTAAATTCTATTTATTTGGTGGAACTATTCTAGTTACAAGCAATATTGGAACAAAGCTGTAATCTGAAAAAACCCTAATATAAGTGATGAAGAGTGAGATAGTTCTCATTTATCAGTGTGAATGACCTGATCTTTTCCATAATGCATCTTTGAAAGGATGGATTTTTCCCATCCTTTCCTGACTGTTTTCTCTCTGGAATAATTTTGCCTGGAATCCTGTTGCTTAGAAGAGTAAGTAGCAACTAAAGTAGACCCACTGAACCAACGCTCTTAAAGCAAAATTGACTCACCAACCCCCCCTGAACCAACAGTCATGCTCTAGTTGTGACTTACTAGCTACAGATTTTCAACCAACCTGCTTTGGTTCACAATTTATACATTTAATTAATAATAGGACTTGCTTGTGACTGGGACAGGGGGATGTATGTCAGCAAGATTTTGGGTTGCGGTTGCCCACCCTCAATTGGCAAGCTACCCCTCTTATTAGTGGGTTCTACTGTTCAAGGGAGGGACTGTGGTGGCTTAGAGGTTAAGATGCTGAACTTGATGACTGAAAGGTTGGCAGGTCAGCAGTTTGAGACCCCAGTGCTGCATGACAGAATGAGCTCCCGTCTATCTCATCTCCTGCCCATCTAATACAGTAGTTTAAAAGCAAGAAATCGCAAGTATATAAATAGGTACATCTTTTGTGAGAAAGATAACAGTGTTCCGTGTGCTCCGGCGTCTATTCAAGCCTGTCACATGTCCACAGAAACATCTGCAGATGCAGACAGCGCTGGCTCTTTGGCTGTAAATGGAGATTAGTATCAAACCCTAGAGTCGGATATGATTGGTTTTTGTGCAAGGATGACCTTTACCTTTTACTGTTCAAGGCTATGGAATTTGAACAGACTCCTTCCATGGCTCTCTGTTCACAGACAAAGACAGAAGCAGAGAAAGAAAAGGCTGTGGCTAAGTTGAGACAGCTGCACCAGGTTCTGGAAGAACAAGAGAAGCTTCTGGTGGCCCAGGCTGAAGAAGTAGAAAAATTCATTGTAAGGAGGAGAGATGAGCACTTCGCCAAAGTCTCCAAGAAAGTTTCCTCTCTTGGAAATCTCATCCAGAATATGGAAGAGAAATGCCAACAAACATCAGATAAACTCTTGCTGGTAAGATGGCAGCAGAACCAAATTTGGACCAGTATTATTTACTGGGGAGTGTGAAACAGGAGATGGAGTTATGCTAGTGAATACAAGAGACTACACAGTTGGGCTATGTAGGCATTCCTCCTGGTTGTCTAACAATTTGTTTTGTAGTTGTGGAAGGGATTGCTTAAGTTGCAACAATTAACATTGTGGGGGGAAAGACAGAATAAGATTTTTGCTTCTGCATAAAAACAATAATTACTGGTCTCTTGCTTCCTGCACAGTATTTCTAAAAATATTGTGAGTTATTTATTTATTTGCTGTTGGATTTATATAACCGCCCTTTTCGCCTAAGCGACCCAGGGTGGCTCACAACATCAGTTAAAACCTAGACCCAACGCTAATTAAAACTAAATACTATAAAACTATCTAAAAACGTCAATAAAACCTCCCCAATCCCCTTAAAAAGAAGGACACCAAGGCAGGGCTAAATAAGCCAGCAGGGCTGGACCCCAGTTGTACCCCAGACCTGCTGGCATAGCCACGTTTTTAAAGCCTTCCTGAAGGGAAGCAATTCTGCCTGGAGGTGCAATTCAAGTAGCAGGAGGTTCCATAGGGCCGGAGCAGATACCGATAAGGCTCTCTTCCTGGTCCCAGGGAGATGTCCATCTATGTGTTTTCATTATAATGGGGCTTTTTAGCTGGAAGGCTGGCAGTTCAAGACCTGGACACTGCATGATGGATTGAGCTCCCATCTCTGTCCCAGCTCTTGGGGACATGAAAGAAACCTCATATGGTTACACTTTGCCCATTGGCTTACTTCCACAAGAAAGTAATGCGACTACCATTTCCCCCTCATTTTGAGAAATTCCTAGCATAAACTATCTGTCATGTCTGCTTTGATTCAGATTCCTGCACTGAGCAGGGGTTTGGAATGGATGGCCTATGATGCTCCTCCCAACTCAGTTATTCTATGATTCTGTGATTCTATGAGCAGGTGGTGCTATGCATCTCCTTTATATAAGGAGGCCTTGTGTAGCTTGTATAGTTTGTACTGAGCACTATCTTCCTTTCTTGCCTTTTCCATTCTAGGATGTCAGGAAGACCTTGCAGACGTAAGTGATACTGTCCCTTCCCCTTGATGCTGACAGAAATGGCCTTAATCGCTAGGGGAAAGAGTTCATGCAGGGGTGCTCAAACTTTTCAGGACATGGGCCGGTCACACGGTCACTATGGCCTAGGGGCCAGATCTGGCCCCTGACACCAATTCATCCGGCCTGCGAAGCCCTCATTGCTCCTGGAAGCAGAAGTAAAATGTGCCCATACAGGCAGGATACAATATTCTGAAAGAGAAAGAAATCATACCTCATGCTAAGTACAATGCCATTGTACTTGCTGCTTAAAAGCACAAATGCAACTTGGCAAATGATATATCTACAGGGATGATAGGAAGCGCTCCTGGAAGCGGAAGTAAAATGCGCCCATACAGGCGCTTTTTACTTCCGCTTCCAGGAGTGACAAGGGCTTTGCGGGTCAGATGAATGGGTGTTGACTGGATCCGGGCCCCGGGACATAGTTTGGGCACCCCTGGTTAGTGTAATGCTTAATCCTAACATTTGAAATTCACCACCAGGACCATTTCCCCCCTCAAAATTGCCATACTTATAACAAGGAATGTGCTTTTTTGTGTATTTCAGCTGCAGCTCCCCCAAATTCTGTAAGAATTCTCCAGGCAGAATTCTGGATCTTGCAATTCACAGACCTAAATCCTGTAGTTTCAAAGGGCTTTCAGATTATTTATTTCTCATGCTGCTGCATTTCACTTGCCATGTTCCCACCAAATTAGCAGATTAACCTTCTGGGTGCAGAGGATAATGGAAGTCATAGCCTCGCTGCCCATTAGATCCTGTGGGTGCTTCTTAAATAACTATCTTCTTGTTGTTGTGAAATATTCGATATTGGCGATCGTCATGGCGATCAGCTATGAAGACTGTCCTGCAAATATAATGGTGTGGCCTTTCATCTGCCTTCCAAATTGCAATGTGATCCCTGTACCATTGATCCAGTTTCACACCTCACTTTCTGGTCCTGAGCCCTTTGGCATGCAAAGTCCTCCTCAGCCCCAGGCCAGGACTGATGAAGCTGCTGCTCTCCATCAAGATGGATTCAAGTGGGATTTAATCCATTTGGGGGCCATCTCCACTGTAGACTTTCCCAAGGCTGTTAGTCCTTAGGGTTGTCAGGTTAGTTAACTGCTGCCTGATGCTCGGCGTTGAGTCATGGGAGTGTGGTCTACTGTAGTACCATAGCAGGATAACCTGGCTGGCCAGAAAACAGGAAACGCCGTGGCCACTTGCTTGTTTGGAACTCAAGCAGTGTGGAGGTAAATAATTTGAAAGCTCTGAGGTGGCGGAGGGGGAATCTAGAGGTATGTAGATATGTTTTTTTGGACTGCAACTCCCAAAACTCTGACTGGGGTAGTCACATTTGATTCCTGCAATTACAAGAGGCGCTCAAAGTGGTTACCATCAGTGTCCAGACACTTCTGATCATGGAGAACTACTGCTTGAGCACCGGTGACCAAAATGTTCACTTGTGATGTTGCACATGCTGTTTCAGCTTCTTTCCAAAATACTGCCAGTGTAGTCGGTCAGTAAACCACATCCTTTAAGCCCCCCCCCCCCCCAGGTAGAAGTCAAGGGGTGTTAAGTCAGGAGAACGTGGGGGGAACTCAATCACACCTCTTCATCTTATCCATTATCTTGGCAAATTGCTTCCCGCCATTTTCTTTGATGGTCCTGCATGTTGCAGGGTGCATTCATTTGAGTAAATGTCATACTACACATTGCGAAGGCTATTGTTGCTGAATATGCTGGACAGCACTGAGTGCCAGGACTGTTGATCCAGACACATTTCAGAATTGATCCCTGAGGAACACAGGTTTTCATCCCCTTTCCCCTATCTTCCCTACCCTCTCTCCACCTACATCAATCTCCTAGTCCAGGATTTTGCAATTTTTTTAGGCCGGGGCTAGGTCAGGCTCCCTCAGACAGCTTTGGGGGCCGGATGGCCATTTTGCCCTTCCTCCACCACATGGCACGTCCAGGTGTGGTGGAGGCTCACATAAAATGTTGCCATGGGCCACATCCGGCCCACAGGCTGCAGGTTGAGAATCCCTGTGCTAGTCTCTCTTACCCCCCTCATTGTTTTACCTATCTGTGAGGGGTGGAAAATTATTAGGATAATAATTAAATGTCACATAGTTGCACAGTGCTCAGAGCAGCATGGACTGACACTTCTAGGGTCGGCAAGAGTAGATCCTAAACTGGAATGAAGCAGAACAAAAATACATTCCCCAATAGTGTTTTCAACCATCACCACAACCACTCTGAAAGCAAGGAGTTTGTTTATTTGTTTATTTGACTTGTATCCTGCCCAATGGGCACAAACACCAATCTAGGTGGCTCACAGATGTTGCATGAATTAAATATAGAAAAAAACTTCAAAATTTTGGACCAAATGAATAGTGGATTAAAATATGTATGTATTTGCATCAGGATTGAAATGAGGGAGAAGTTTGAGCATCCTGGGGGTTTGCTTGCTGAGCCAAAGCAGATCATCTCGGAAGTCTCTGACGTGAATACCTTCCTTGCAAATATCATCAAGCAATTTAAAGGTAAGACAGGCAGGCCGCCAGAATTTCTAGCTGAGCATAAATAGCAATAACAATAGCTATTGCACTTAGTTATCACCCCACAATACTTAGTGCACTCTCTGGGTGGTTCACGAGTTAATTAGCATTTTGGCCCCAGCATGCTGGGTACTCATTTTACCAACCTTGGAAGGCTGAGTCAACCTTGAGCCCTGGTCAGGATTGTACTCACAACCTTCTGGCCCATTGGACCATCAAGGCTCTATATAAATGTGCTTTTTTTCCTGCACTGTTTCCATCTCTTTGCAACAGTGTGCCAAGAACTGTAAGATATATTCAGTATTATTATCTTGAAGTTAAGTCTCTCTGTGGTTTATTTCTTCTATATTATAGCATGTAATCCTCGAAAGACATTATCTTTGAACTTTAGTTATCATAAGGGTTTTTTTTAAAACCTCTATGCTCTTTTTCATGATTTACTGCTGCTGCTCTCTCTAGGATGCTTACTCTAGTACAATGGTGGTGAACCTGTGGCACACAGACCCCTCTTTCTCATCATCCATACCGTCACCCCAACACAGAGTTCGCTCTACCCAGCAGCTCAATGGGAGCACTTCCTCCCTCCCCCAGCACAGTCTTTGCCCCACCCCTCTGCCCAGCAGCCCAATGGGAGCGCTTCCTCTCTCCCCCAGCACAGAGTTCATCCTGCCCCTCTGTTTGGGTACTTGGTCTCTAAAAGGTTTGCCATTACTGCTCTAGGATATTTCCAAAGACAAGGCATTATTACAAGCTATTTCGTCTCCTCCCTCTCTTAACAGATTTTTTCATGGTAAGAAAAACTATAGGAAAAGACATTGGAAGTAGTGAAGAGTTATCAGTTGAAGACCCCATCATCTGGACTCCTTTGAAAGTTCAAACAATGGGGGAAGGTTGGTACACACTAAAAGCCCTGACTTAGGTTAGTCCTGCGTGAAATTTTGATGGGAGGTGCTGTGGATCCCCCATGGAGGAAGAGGAAGTGTGGTAGCTTAGTGGTTAAGATGCAAAACTTGATGACTGGAAGGTTGGCAGGTCAGCAGTTCAAGGCCTGAGTCCTGTATGAGAGAGTGAGCTCCCGTCTCTGTCTCAGCACTTTCCAGTGTCTAATCATGCCTGCCACATGACCACAGAAACCTGCAGATGCAGATAGCGCTGACTTTTGGGCTATAAATGGAGATGCGCACCAAACCCTAGAGTCGGATACAACTAGATTTCGAATTAGGAGGGACGCCTGATGGTTTAAGGCAGGTTCCCACTTCCAATTTCTTATCAGTGTATATCTCTGGTAATACCCAACAACTCTTCAAAACCCAAACCCAGGTCAATTTCCATGCCCTGTTTATAAGCAAATGATGACAATTATGGGGAGGGAGAGGCCTCTTCCACAAATGCACAAAACTGTTTCTTATCAGGTTCCACTAACCCAGGCATTCACAACCTGTGGCCCATGGAGCCATTTCATGTGGCCCTCTGCCCTCATTACTGCCATCACTGCAAGGGGCAGAAGACCAAAAACAAGCACAAAATGTGGCAAAAATGCATTTTTTTCGCATGAGAACTTGGTGAAAATGTGCCAAAAACCCACAAGAATATGCACAAGAACTTGCGTGGAACCACATGACCAGCCCGCTCAGCTGTCTGAGGGGGAGTGATCTGGCCTGTGACCCAAAAATGTTGAAAAAGCCTGCTTTAACCTGTTGTTTGAGATAAGTTAAGAAATATATGCTTAATTAAAAGGAGATTTTTGTGACAACAGATCTAGACAGAATGGTCTGGTGATTTAAATAAAAACACTTTTTTCTTTGCTTCTAGATGCCGACGTACCTGGAAACCAGCTGCAGAGAGGTAAGTTTTCAAAACAAGATCATCTTCTAGTGCTAAATGGGAACTGCTCAAGTTTTTGACAGGCTATATTTCTTCAGGAATGGAAGAACAGAACATGGTAGATGCTCTCCGCTTCTCATGAATGGAGGCTATTTCTTTTTGGGATTTATATTTAACCAATGTGTGTTAGAAGGGACTGCAGTGGCTCAAGTGGTTAAGATGCTGACTGGGAAGCAGAAGGTCAGCAGTTCAAAACCTGCATGACGAAATGAGTGCCTCTTTCTGTCCAAGCTCCTGCCAGTCTAGCCGTTCAAAAGCAAGAAAATGCAAGTAGATAAATAGGTACCACTTTGGTGGGAAGGTAAACAGCATTTAGTGCACTAGGCATGCTTGCCACATGTCCACAGAAATGTCTGCAAACACAGACAGTGCTGGCTCTTTAGCTATAAACAGAGATGAGCACTGAACCCCAGAATTGGGTATGACTGGCTTTCGAGTAAGGGTGACCTTTACCATTACTAGGTATGTTTTAAAGGAAACATACATTCCCTCCTTCCAGTGTTGTTTGGTTTATCAACACATTTTGTAAGTGGCTGATATTAATGAAGTACTGTAATTGCTCCTGTCAATACTTCCCCCCCTTGAGAACAAGAGTGCCCCTTCTCTGAGTTACTGTATATGCTGGAATTTCTGCAGAAACACTTCATACAGCAAAACTCCTACTTACATAAAAAGTCTGTTCTGTAGGCTCAAACAAATTAGAGCAGGTTCAGAGAAGGACTGGATTAGAGGACTGGAAACCAAGTGCCATGAGAAAAGATGGAAGGAATTGGAAATGTTTAGCTTTGAGAAAAGGAGACTGAGAGGGGAATATGGTAGCACTCTTCAAAGACCTAAAATAGGGGTGCTCAAACTTTTCGGGCAGCAAGTCAGGTATGTGGTTCCTCCCACCAGAAGCGGAAGTAAAACGGGTCCATGCTGCTGTCAATACACCTGCTGCAGTCGTAAATGCATTTAGGCCAGGGGTGCCCAAACTTTTCAGGATGCAGGCTCAGCAGGCCGTTCACATGGTTCCTCCCACCAGAAGTGGAAGTAAAACGCACCCGTGCATGTGGAGAACACTGCCTTAGGCAGCGTTCTGTGAATGCACATTTTACTTCCGCTTACAGGAGCAGAGAGAGTGGCGTGGGTCGGATGAATTGGTGTCAGGGGCCAGATCTGGCCTATGGGCCATAATTTGGGGGGGCCTGTTCCATATTGTCTCCATTGCCATTGAAATAAGAGCAGAACAACACATGTGTCTACACATGTGCCTTGGCTTGTCCATTTGGCTTCTTGGGAGGAAAGTGATTACACAAAAATCTGAAAGATAAAGAGAGAGATTGTGACTATTTCAGAAGGGAATGTGGCATTTTTGGTGTGCTTTCTTTATTCGAGTCAGATGCACCACCGGCATATAATAACATACAAAGCTAGAATTAACACCTCTAAAAACCAAATAGAATTAAAAAGGGCTAGATGATATCCGCCCAATATCGGGCCACCTCAACAGCATTTCCTCTTGCCAACATAAGGTCCTCCTCAGTGCACGTTGAGGGGCATTGTGCGCATTGGATCATATGGGAGATAGTTTGTACTTCTCTGGATTCACACAGGCTGTCACCTACATTGGTGTGCTGAAGGCAGGGCATTAACTTGCGATGTGAATTATCCCCCCTCATCCTTTCTTCTTCTTCTTCCTAAAGCAAATATAACTTTAGATCCAGACACTGCTTTCCCCCGGCTCATCCTCTCTGCGGACTGTAAGAGTGTGATATGGGGGAGGAAATATCAAGACCTCTCCGATAATCCAGAGAGATTCCACCTCTGTCCTTTTGTGCTGGGCAGTGAAGGGTTTTCTGCCGGCAGACATTTCTGGGAAATCATTGTGGGAAGCGAGGAACAGTGGGCCATCGGAGTGGCCAGAAAGTCTGTCAAGAGAAAAAGCCCTCTTAACATAAGCCCCGAGGAAGGGATATGGGCTGTGGGGAAGTCGGAAGGCAAGTACAAGGCCTATAACGCTCCTCATTATACGCCTTTGTCCCTGAAGGGAGACCTCAAGAGGATCCGAGTGTGTCTTGACTACGATGAGGGCTGTGTGTCCTTTGACGATGGTCATACTGGAGCCCATCTTTGCAAGTTCTCTGGAGCCTCATTTTCAGGAGAGAGTGTCTATCCTTTCTTTCGAGTGTTCTTAGACGCCTACCTCAGAATCTCTCCTTAAGGCAGCCATCTGTTTGCTTGCTTGCTTGTTCGTTCAATCAAAGATAAAAATGCTGAAATCCACGTGTTCAGAAAGATTTTGCTTTTCTGTTAAATATCAGTGATGGTGAACCTTTTATGGATCGAACAAAGGGGCAGGGCCAACTCTGTGCTGGGGGGGGGGGAGGATGAAGCACTCCCATTGGGCTGCTGTGCAGAGGGGCAGGTGAACTCTTTGCTTAGACGATGACATGTGTACCAACAGGAATAAGTGCTCCCATTGGGCAGCTGTGCAGAGGGGCGGGTGAAATCTGTCCTTGGGGGAAGGAAGAAGCACTCTCATTGGGCTGCTGTGTAGAGGGGCAGGGTGAACTCTGTGCTTAGACGATGACATGTGTACCAACAGGCTTCTTTGTGCCCTCTGTGGCACATGTGCCATAGGTTTGCCACCACAGTTATATATGTTCTCTCTCTAGCAGTTAGAATCTGCTTTGCTTTGCATGATTCCTAGATGACATCATCCTGCTGCCCAGCTTGGTGTGTGCCGTGGCAGCGATATCAGCATCAGTGGCAAATCACTGCTAATTGATGATGATGGCATCACCATTGCGCATGCAGGATTTCAGCCTTGATATATGCTCCAGAAACAATCCAGTGATACATATTTTCCTTTTAACCTTTATTAACAAGTGAGGGAGCACTCCTTATAGAAACGGTGCTTTGGGCCCGAGAGAACACATTAGTTCTTAGTGGTCAAAAAACACTTTTTTCTTTGGCAAAAAATCCTCAGGGAGTATTTCCCAGTGGGACAATTGGGAAAGCCCCCTACCCTAGGTGGCAGCCACCTCTTAAGGTGAGAAGCTACCCAGGTAGGCTGCTGAAACACACTGTATATGGAATAGCTCTGGAAATGTGTTCAGAGCAAAATGCAACAACAGCTAGATCAGGGTTTTCATCCTATGGCCAGATCCAGCCCACAATGCCAAATAATCCAGCCCTCGCTCCATCCACCCCAATCAGCCATGAACTAATTTACGGCCGTCATAAATGTGTTTACGGCAGCTGCGGACTAGCAGCCGTAAATGGCAAGGGGACAACAGTCTGCCCCCTCAACTGTTTAAGGGAGCATGACCCAGACCCCAACTTGAAACGGGTGAGAACCTCTGAGCTGGACTGTTTGACTGCTATGCATTTTGGAGATTGTAGAGTAATACCAGTTTTGAACTAATTCCAACTGGCTTTCAATATCAATTCAAGAGACTGGTTTTGATTTGTAAAGCCCTAGATAGCCATGGGCAAGATAACTTTTTGCCCAGAGTTTGAGGTCATTAGCAGAGGTCTCCTTACTCACCCCTACAATCAAAAAAGCCAAGTTGGTCTATACAGAGCACTGGTGGTGCAGTGGTTAGAACTGCTGCACTGCAGTCAAAAGTGCTGACATTGTGAGTTCGAGCCTGACAGGATCCAAGGTTGATTCAGCCTTCCATCCATCTGAGTGCCGTAAAATGAATACCCAGCATGTTGGGGGCAAAATGGTAATTACTTTGTGAACCGCCCAGAGAGAGCACTAAGCGCTATGAGGTGGGATATAAGTGTAATTGCTATCGCTGTATGCAAGACAAGGGGAATCATGTTGACTCAACATCTGTTTAGTTTCCAAGAAGGCACTAAAATTGTACTGTTCCAAGAGGCCTAGAGCCATAGTTTTTTAAAAATTAACTTTTGGAAATGTTTCACTATCTGATGTTTAGATATTTCTGATTTCTTTTTCATATTTTCAATTTATCCTGAATGTTTCTAACCTTTTTGATTATTTTAGTATTGTGAATAACCCCGTGTGCCTTGATAAACAGAAAAGTGATGTGCAAATGTCTTAAATAAAAACCAATAAATATGTTTCTAGTCCCACTTTTTAAAAATCCATTCCAAGAGCAAGTTAACTTCCTCCTTCCTTCCCCAGTTTCCCCCTTCACTTCAAAGCTTGATTCTTAACAGGCACTAAAATTAGAAATGTTAAGCAAATTGAGGTAAATTTTACTGGTGATGCCCTCATTTCAGAGGAATATTCCCAATATTTACAGTGCTATTTAGCTATCCTTTACACCAGGGGAGCCCAATTTTTTTGGGCCATGGGCTGGTCATGTGGTTGAGCATGCCGGTCACATGTTTCCTCCAACAGGAAGCGTAAAATGTGCATGTGCATAACGTACCCACGCACGTGCATAATGCTGCCATAAATTACCCGTGGCTGTCGTAAATGTGTTTATGACAACTGCAGGTCATTTACAGCAGAGTTATGCGCATGCACATTTTACTTCAGCTTCTGGGAGTGCCACAGGCCAGATGATTTGGCGCCATGGGCTGTAGTTTGGGCACCCCTACTTTTCATGCTTCAGCCTTCCTGTGGTTCACAAGATAAGTTCAAAAGCAATCAAGAGTAAAAGAACGGGCTTCCCCAAAACATTGCCCTCTTATTAGCCCTAGTTCACTGAAAAGTGCCCTAGCAATAAATTCTCCTACACCAGTGGTGGCTAATGTTGGCACTTCAGCTATTCTTGGACTTCAATTCCCAGAAGCCCTGATCATAGGATGTGCTGACTTGGGCTTCTGGGAATTGAAGTCCAGGAACAGCTGGAGTGCCAAGGTTAGCCACTACTGCCCTACACCAGTGTTTCCCAAACTTTGGTTCTTGGACTTCAATTCCCAAAAGCCTCAGTACATTGGCTGATCAGTGCTTCTGAGAATTGGAAGTCCAAAACCAAAGGCTGGCAAACATTACATGCAGTAGAAAGAGAATCCAAAAAATAACCTTGTTTTAATGTTTCTTTTTTCATTCCACCTGTAAGACCACCACCAGCTCCTAAGGTTCAAATAATAGAAAGCAAGCAATTATTTTTTGCTATTCAAAGAGGCATTTAATTTATTTTAGATACAGTACTGTATATACTTGAGTATAAGCCGACCCAAATACAAGCCAAGGTACCTAATTTTGACCTGAAACCCCAGGAAAATAGATTGACCCGAGTATAAGCCAAGGGTGGAAGATGCAGCAGCTGCTAGTGAGTTTCAACAATCAAAATACATGAAAATATGGTAAAATTAATTAAATTGTTGGGGCATCTCAATCTGGCGTGGTCTTGGGACATCGTGGTCATTGACCTGAGCATAAGCCGAGCCCCCATTTTGGGGGCTAAAAAACTCAGCTTATACTCAAGTATATACAGTACATTTATAGCCTCCTTGAGAACATAACCTGTTAATCAACAATCAGAAAATAATTCATTAATGTCTGTAAGTGGAACAGAGTTTAGGCAGCTCATCCTAGACCAGGGTTTCTCAACCTTGGGTCCCCATGTTTTTGGACTTCAATCCCCAGAAGTCCAGATCAGCAGGTGTAGTGTCTTGGGCTTCTAGGAACTGAAGTCCAAAAACAGCTGGGGACTCAAGGTTGAGAAACACTGTCCTGGACATTATTATTGCAAAGAGAAGATACACCGTCTTTGTGATAATCTGTACCCATTAAGGTAAAGATCTTCCAACCTTGGTTTTTCCTGTTTCAACATAGAGGTGAACTCCATGAAACCCCGAGGTCCCTTTTTCAGTGGTATAAATCTATGTTTCTACTAGTTTTTCCTCCGTATGAAGCACCTGGTGCCTCAAAAGTCTTGAAAACTGGATGAAACATTTCTCACACTCCTGGCATTTGTACGGCTTCCCTCTTGTGTGGATCGCCCGATGGGTCTCAAACCGTGAATTCTGAACAAAACATTTCCCACATTCTGGGCATGCATATGGTTTCCCTCTCGTATGGACTCTCTTATGCATTGCAAGCTGATACTTCTGAGTGAAAGATATTTCACAATCCTGGCATTTATATAGTTTCTCCTTTGTATGGATCCTTTCATGTCTCAATAGATGTGTTTTACAAGAAAAACATTTTTCACATTCCTTGCATTTGTAAGGTTTCTCTCCTGTGTGCTTTCTCTGATGGATCACAAGGGCTGAACTGGCCGCAAAATGCTTCCCACATTCTTGACATGTGTATGGTTTTTCCCCTGTGTGGACTCTATGGTGCTTCAAAAGCTTTGCCTTTTGAGAGAAACATTTGCCACAGTCTTGGCATTCGTATGGTTTCTCTCCTGTGTGAACAGCGAGATGCGTCATAAGATTTGAGTTCCGAGCAAAATATTTCCCACACTCTCCACATTTGTACGGTTTCTCTCTCGTGTGGACAGCCATATGCCGCAGAAACTGCGAATTCCAAGCAAAACATTTCTCACAGTCCTGGCATCTGTAGGGCTTCTCCCCTGTGTGATTTTTCCGATGGATCACAACATCTGACCTGGAAGCAAAACATACCCCACATTCTGGGCATTTGTAGCGGTTTTCTCCTGTGTGGACTCTGAGGTGGCTCACAAGGTCTGATTTGTAAGCAAAACTTTTTCTGCACTCCTGACATTTGTACGGTGCCTCTCCTCTGTGAACTTTTTGGTGCTTGACAAGGTTACCTCTCCAAGCAAAACAATTACCACACTCCTCACATTTGAATGGTTTCTCTCCTGTGTGGACTCTCTGGTGGCTCAGAAGGACTGAACTGGAAGCAAAGCATTTCCCACACTCCTGGCATTTGAACGGCTTCTCTCCTGTGTGCATTCTCTCATGCATCACAAGGTTTGAGATCTGAGCAAAACATTTTCCACACTCTTGGCATTCATAGGGCTTCTCTCTTGTGTGGACTCTCTGGTGTTTCACAAGATCCGCCTTATAAACAAAAGACTTCCCACATTCTTGGCATCTGTACGGTTTCTCCCCTGTGTGAACTCCCTGGTGTTTTACAAGAATAGAACTGGAGCCAAAACATTTCCCACATTCTTGGCATTTATAGGTTTTCTCTCTGGTGTGCTCTTTCTTTTCACTCACAAGGTATGAACTGTGAGCAAAATATTTGTCACACTCCTGGGATCGGTATGGTTTCTCGCCTCCATGGATTGCCTGATGAGTCACAAGGTTTGAATTCTGAGAAAAACATTTTCCGCACTCCTCACATTTATACGGTTTCTCTCCCGTGTGGATCCTTTGGTGCTTCGCAAAGTCTGCTTTATAAACAAAACACTTTCCACATTGGTTGCATTCGTAGGGCTTCTTGCCTGTGTGAACTGCCCGATGCATCACCAGGTTTGAATTCTGAGAGAAACATTTCCCACAATCCTCACATTTGTATGGTTTCTCTCCTGTGTGGACCGCCTGGTGCATCACCAGGTTTGAATTCTGGGGGAAACATTTCCCACAGTGCTCACATTTGTATGGTTTCTCCCCCGTGTGGACTGCCTGATGCTTCACAAGGTTTGAGTTCTGAGAAAAACATTTTCCGCACAGCTCACATTTGTATGGTTTCTCTCCCGTGTGGATTCTCTGGTGCTTCACAAGGTCGGATTTATAAGCAAAAGATTTTCCACACAGCTCACATACGTAAGGTTTCTCTCCGGTGTGTACTGCTTGATGCATCACAAGATTTGAGTTCTGAGAAAAAGATTTCCCACACTCCTCACATCTGTACAGTTTCTCTCCTGTGTGGACTACTTGGTGCATCATAAGATGGGAATTCTGAGGAAAACACTTTCCACAGCTCTCACATCTGTACGGTTTCTCCCCCGCATGGACAGCCTGGTGCCTCAGAAACTTTGAAAGGTGCCGGAAACATTTCCCACACTCATGACATCTGTGTCTTTGAGGTTTTGCTTCAGCCTCCTGGTGGCCTGCAAGTGGCTTGCACTGCCCAGACTCCTTATGTTTTAAGTGTTTATTTCCAGTGTGGGCCTTCTTGTGACATGCAAATGCCATCTTGGTGCTCCTGTAGAGTTTCTCTTTG
This sequence comes from Furcifer pardalis, assembly GCA_030440675.1. Lineage (NCBI taxonomy): Eukaryota > Metazoa > Chordata > Lepidosauria > Squamata > Chamaeleonidae > Furcifer > Furcifer pardalis. The sequence goes on along the minus strand of CP126893.1, from coordinate 160,776,947 downwards.
TTACAGAGTTCCTCTTCTGCATGAGATTTCTGGTGTCTGGAAAGATCCAAATTGTGGGTAAAACATTCCCCACACTTGGTGCACATTTTTCTTTTCCAGTAATCTATTGTGAAAAAAAGGAATAAAGAACAGCAAGGATTAAGTTGTGATGCTTGGGCAGAAAGACTCTTAGCATGAAATGGACTTTTAATCATGAAGATCTTGAACGAAAGCATAGAAAAAAGTGACCTTATTTTCCTTATAGTGAGGCTGTGGTGGCTCAGTGGTTAAGAAACTTTCCATTTTTTAAACAGTAATCTCAAAGCTGTTACAAATATAAGCGTCATCTCATTCTTATTCCATTCTATCTGCACATTTCAAAAATCTATTCGTAATGCTATTTTAGGACACATTTCCAATTTTATAGACAATATTTGGTTGGTTTCCAAAAATACTATTTCCCATATTTTCTTCATATTATCTATCCTTTACATTTAAAGGATCAGCGGAAGGAAAACAGAATCTGCCTGAAATTCTGCTGCTCAAAAATCTCAATGCTGGGGCTTGGGATAAGGACAAATGACATGACTTGGTATAAAGAGCCCTGGCAGCCGGAATGTTGCAAGTTCGATCCTGGCCAAGGCTCAAGGTTGATTCATCTTTCCATCCTTCCAAGGTCGGTAAAATAAAAACCCAGCGTGTTGGGGCAAAATGGAAATTACTCTATGAACTGCCCAGATAGTGCACTGCTATGGGACAATATATAAGTGTAGTCGCTTTTTGCTTTGCAGCATCCTATAAACCAGTGACAAGATTGACCCTCCTGTGCAGGGGATCCCAACCTAAGGCCCATGGGCTAGATCCGGCCCACGTGGCCATTTCATGTGGTGCCCCACCCCCTTCAAGGGCACTCGAGAAAAATGGCCACTGCTTTGAAGCTGCTGGGACAATATGGCCACCTCTGTCATGCAGGCAGGACAAAATGGCCGTCCAGCCCTCAAAGCTGACTGAGAGAGCATGACCCAGCCCCTGGCTTGAAAAGGTTGAGAAACCTTCCTCCAACGATACAAACTGCCTCCTCACCTGACTCTTCATCAGACACACTGATATTTTTCCTGGTTTCTTGTTTCCACAGTCCCTCTTCCTTCTCTGACATTATGACAGTGCCAGGAAATCCTGAATTAAAGAAAAGAAGCAAAAGCAAGTATTCAGATGAAGGAAGAAGCTTACTGAACAAAGAATAACATTTAAGGAGGATATAACTGAGGAATTCAACCTCCCCTGTGTCACTTGGAGGACCCTCAATAGGCTAAGGTTTGGAGTCCCTAAATGTAAGACCAACATGCTCAAGTGGGGGCTGCTGGCAGACAACAACACACATTGTCAATGTGGAGAGAGACAGAGTCCAGCTCATTGCCAGGTCTCCTGATTGCTGCCAGAAACATGTTTTAATTTTGGCCAATGACAAAGCCAAGAAAGTGGTTTCATGTTGGCAGTCCAAAGTTTGATCTGGACACATAAGAAGAAGAATGGACAATACAACGGATATCTTCACTTGACTGGTCCCAGGTAACACCTGCATCTTCCTCACCCCCCTGGAAGTACAGCCACTTTTCCCCCTCATGCTTCACAACAGTGTTCAGCAATCCTGAATGAAGGGGAAAAGGAAATGGTCAATAGAGAAAGTCAATCAGGATGTAAGGCTTCATCAATTAATTGACTGTACCCTGGTGGTGCAGTGCTTAAAGTAAACTGTTGTCCTGCAACCAAAAGGTTGTGAGTTCAATCCTGACCAGAGAGTGTGACCCAGCCCCTAGCTTGAAAAAGTTGGGAACTCCTGAACCACAGAATTATAGAACTGAAGATTTGGCAGACATCCCCAAAATAAACTGACTCCATCTCCTATCAGTTTAGTTGGCCAGCAGCCCCCACTTGAGCACGTTGGTCTTACATCCTCCTCACCTGACAGATTACCAGCAATGTTTGCATTTTCCTCAAACTCATGATTAAACACTTCCTCCTCCTTCTCTGGCTTGACAACAAGGTTGGACAATCCTGAAATGAGAGAAAGAGGTCAGAAAAGATGTTCAGAAGAAATACAATATTTGGTCAACTTGATGCCTATTGCTACCAACCTTAGACTATTTTTCTTGACTGGCAGAAAAAAAGCATCCTTGATATAAATTGTTGGGCTGACGTGAAAAAAGAATAATGTGTGAAATCCTGTTGCTTAATGTAATAGCAAAGCAATCACACTTATGTACGGCCTCATAGCGCTTAGTGCACTCTCTGGGCTCTTCACAGAGTAATTATCATTTCCCCATGAATATGCTGGGTACTCACTTTACCAAACTTGGAAGGATGGAGGGGTGAGTCAACCTTGATCTCTAGTCAGGATCAAACCCACAGTGTTCTGGCTGCAGTACAGCAATTTAACCACTGTGCCACCTGGGCTCTTTATACAAAGTCAAATTATTTGTCCTTATTCCAAGCCCTAGCATCAACTTTTCTGAGCAGCACAGTTTCAGGTAGATACTGTTTCCCTTCAACTGATCCTTTAAATACAAAGGATAGGTAATATGAAGAAAATATGGAAATGGTCTTTTTGGAAATCAACCAAATATTGTCTATTAATCTGGAGATGTGTTCTAAAATAGCATTGTTAACAGATTTTGGAAATATGCAGATAGAACGTAATAACAAAGAGATGACTGTTACATTTGTAACAGCTTTGCAATTGATTATTGTTAAAAGATGAAAAGCAGATTGGGAATTTGAATTGGATGATTGGTATAAAGAGATATGGAATATTGCAATAAACGATACATTAACATGTGAATAAAAACTTTTTAAAAAGGGATTAAATAGAAACCCTGACTTTAGAGAAATATGGGGAGATTTTTTTTAGATTATGTATTAATTTGAAGGAAAATGACCTTGCAGAACAGCAGTTTAACCACTGTGACACCAGGGCTCCATACATAACATTTGAGTAGCCCCACTGGATCTGTGAGGATGTGGTGAGTCAACTACTCCAGACGTTCTACTGATTCAAGTGGGCCTTCTGTGGTTACAACATACTGTACTATGCCAAATAACAGGGTTTCAGACACTGAATTATTTTTATACAGTGAAAATATAAAGCTTGTCTAGCCAGGTTATACTGCTTTGGTAATATGAATAGACCCTACTGCCAGCAACTCAAAACTGATCATCAGGCAGAAGTTAACTAACCTGACAACCCTGAGGACTAACAGCCTCCGGTGGCGAAGTCTACAGGGAATGTCATTCCTGCATTTAAAGGATCAGGTAATGGGGAAAATCCTCTGCTTGAAATTCTGAAAAGGGCCTATTGCTTATAAAGGTCAGCACTGCAACTTGACTTGATATATTGCATATCAAAGAGTGAACAAAACAAAACAGAGGGGGGGGGGAGGACAAAAATGCTGTGGCACCTTAAAGACTAACTCCTGTATTTAAATGTGAGCTTTTGTGGACCAAGTCCACTACATCAGACATAAAAGTGAGGCCTAATGGTTTGAATTTATACACATTAGGTACACAAGCACATAATTATTGGCCAGCCTAATAAAATAGTAACATTGTAGCTTTTTACAACTGACAATAATGGAAAATTGTTATTCAAACCAGCTACAAAGCCTGGCCTTATTGCAAATGGTTGCAAAACAAACTTCTTTTCCAAGCTAATGCATCACATCCAAAGGGTAGATGCAACCAACATTGTGGCATTACACATTTGCCAATGAGTTACCATCTATTGACAATGGTTTGAGTGACCCAGGCAAAACTGCAGCATAGTACAACCTGTTAGTTGTGATGCATCAAATGCCCCAGAAGCCTCTGACTGATATTCAAACCCCTGAGATGTGTGTCCAGCATATGGATGTACTTGATTTCTGTTGTCTCTCTATGGATTCTAGTCTTGTAATTCCTCTGTTCTAGAATAGCAATCTTCAAGTCCGTGACCCATGGCCCAGGTATATTGAAGTGGTTTGAAATAGGTTTCTGTGTATTGCCACTCTTGATGTCTGATTTATGGTATATTGCAACATCCTGTCACTAGGCGTGATGGCCAACTTCCCATTCTATGAACAGCTTCATCACCTGAATGGTCCCAGGCAACACTTGTAGTTTCCACAGATTCCTGTTTGTACAACCACTCTTTTGCCTCTGGTTTTATGACAATATCAGGAAATCCTGTTCCTGAGTCAAAGGAAAGAGGCAAGAAAACAGAGTCAGTATTTTTAATTAGTCGCAAGACCCATGCAACAGCATTCCTAAAGAATACCTGAACTGTAGGCCTGGAATGTAGCTGAATCGACTATTAACTACATTACACGAACGGATCCCTCACCTGAATGGAAATCAGCAATGCTGGCGCTTTCCTTTAACAATTCCTCTTCCTCTTCTGACTTTACAACCCAGTCAGGAAATCCTGAAAGGAGGGAATGGTACAGAAGGAAGCGGTTAATACAGTGCAATTCTTCAACCACCCCACTGGTTCTAGGAATCATAGAATCCCAGAACTACTCCGTTTGGAAGCTTCTCAAAGGGTCATCTAGCCTAGTCCCCTCCCACTACAGTGTTACGAGCTGGTTCTTCACCTGACTGGTTCCAGACAATACATGCACCTTCCTCAGTTCCCTGGTTGTGCAACTCTTCCTCCTCCTCTGGCTTTATGACAATGTCCAGAAATTCTGAATGTGGGGAAAGAAGAAGAGAAGGTCAGAAAAGATACTATGTTTCATCCATTAACTGGCTTGAAGTATCATACAATCATAGAACCATATAACTACAAAGGTGGGAAATACCGCTAAGATCAACTAACCTAGGAGGGACTGTGGTGGCTCAGTGGTTAAGAAGCTCGCCTTGCTAGCTGGAAGGTCAGCAAATGGGCAATTCAAGACCTGAGTAGTGCATGACAGAAGGAGCACCCGTCTCTGTCCCAGCTCCTGCCAACCTAGCAGTTGGAAAGCAAGAAATTGCAAGTATATAAATAGGAACCACTTTGGTGGGAAAAGATCTTGAAGACATGAAAGGAGCTTCATTTGAGCGTTCCCTAAGTGGAGTTCCTCCAGCAAAAATCTTTTCAACCCAGAAAAAAACCTTTGTGTGCTTCTGATGCGATTAAAAAAAAAAAAACCTAACCTAGTCCCCTCTCAATGTAGTCATGTAAACAGCTCCCTCACCTGACAGGTTACTAGCACCGTTTACATTGTTTTCATATCCCTTGTTATACAGTTCCTTCTCTGGCTTTACAAAAAAGTTAGGAAATCCTGAAATGAGAGAAAGAGGTAAGAAGAGATGGTAAACAACAACAACCAACCAACCAACCAACCACAATCTTTCATCAACTAGTTAACTATAACTACTTAATTGTGCAGCTGTTGCCCTTGTGGTGCAGTGGTTAAGCTGCTCAACTGCAATCAAAAGATTGTGAGTTTGATCCTGACTCAGGACTCAAGGTTGACTCAGCCTTCCATCCTTCTGAAGTCAACAAAATGAGTGTCATGCATGCTGGGGGCAAAATGCTAATTAACTAGTGAACCACCCAGAGAGTACACTAAATCCTATGGGGTTCGCTTTGCTTTTTCAAGTGAAAAATTCTTATCCGTAGGCCAGTAGTCACCATAGATCTAGCAGTGGATTTCAACATCTCTTCTGCAGGATCCCAAAGTGCAGTTTGTTGTGAGCACGAGAAGTTAAAAAGCTCAACATTCAACAGACCACATATACTGCTGAATGGTGCGCACACAATGAATGCTGAATTAAAGTGTTACAATGAATGCTGCTACCTTAAACTAGGTTTCTCCAAACTTGGACATCTCCGGAGGTTTTTGTCCATCATTCCTAACCACCAGCAAAGTCAAAATCATTGTCAAAAAGCCCAGCAAGAGACCAGCTCATACATCACCTAAGCTGGTTCCTGGGAAGGTCTCAGATTCAAACTTATGCAGGCGATACAGTTCATCCTCTCGCTCGACTTTGACTGCCACATCAAAAAATCCTGACCAGGAAAAAGAAGTGGTGGTGGGGGAGTTAATGGCGTGAAGTGAAAAAGATGGATCTTGTTGCCAAAATAAATTACTGCAGCAAATGTGAAAAAAAAAGGCCTTCCAGATGTTCCAGCAACACTTGTCTCTGGCTATAATGGAAATCCAGGGGCTGCGGTGGCTCAGTGGTTAAGAAGCTTGCCTTGTTAGCTGGAAGGTCGGCAAGTTGGCAGTTCGAGACCTGGGTACTGCATGACAGAATGGGCGCCCATCTTTGTCCCAGTTCCTGCCAACCTAACAGTTTGAAAGCAAGAAGTTACAAGTAGATCAATTAGGACCACTTTGGTGGGAAAAGATCTTGGGGACATGAACAGAGCCTCATTCAGGCGTCCCCTGAGTGGAGTTCCTCCAGCAAAAATCCTTTCAACCCAGAGTAATTTCTGACACAAAATCATTATTATTATGGGGAAAGCCAAGGGAAAACAGTAGCCCAATAGCATCTGAAGGGCCCAATATTCCCCACGTCTGATTTAAAATGTAGTATTTTTGTTCCTTTACCTGTGGTACTGTAGGATGGACACTCCATTGCATCCAGAAACCATGGATCTTCCTGAACCCAGAAAAACCAGATGAATGCTCAAGAATACGAGTGAGAGATAGAAAGAGAACTACGCAAGTGGATTTTATGTGATTTATGCAATGGATTTGTGGATAAACCAAACTAAATGAACAAAGGGGCTAGTTTGAAACACAGACTTTCTAGCAGGATGAGTTAAAGGGGGATTGAAAAAAGAGGTTGATTGGCTGGTGGTGGTCTTTACACAAAGGAGCCACTCAGCTCTGCAGCATAGATTTTAGAGAGTCTGACATCAAGCATGTCCGCAACTTGTCTTAATCAATGCATTTAAGCCCATGCAGATAAATGCAATTAAACCCATGCAGATAAATGCAATTAAGCCCATGCATAAAAATGAACCTGTGTTGCAAATCGCTCTCTCTCTTGCTCCCACCCCCTCCTGACTCTCCCTTTCCCAACCGGTTCCTCCACCCACAAACTCTCATTTGCACCACCACCACCACCACCACCACCCGCTTTAACCTTCCTGAGGTCCAGAACCCCGGCTTCGACTCGGAGGGGATCCCTTTACATCGTGGCACCTCTTTTCTCTTTGCCCAGCTTTGCCTTTCCGATTGCCCAACTTGGGACTGAAGCCAAGCCAGGCTCCTGGCAAGACGCACCTAGGCCCAACTAATCGAGCGGTCGAATGCATGGATGAGCGTTTTGTTAGCATTGCTAGGGGAGCGGAGGGTGGGGATTCTTACTGTTCACAGGATCTGGGTAAAGCCTCTGCCTTTTTCTACTCTGGGCAGCCTTTGTTCCCTCCTGGTGCTTCTTGCGCATAGGGCTGATTCTTCTATTCCCCATGTCTGCCTTGACAAAAGACAGGAGGACAGCTCCCTGCCCCGAAGAGCTTACATCAAAAACAAGATTAGAGGGGGGGTTTCCCGGATTGTTTCGGGATTGATTCTAGGGATTGGTGCTCATCTCCATTTACAGCACTTTTTCAGACATTTCCATGGTCATGTGGCAGGCATGACTAGACACCAGTATGCGTAGAATACTCTTACCTTTCCTGCCAAAGTGGTAGCTATTTATCTACTTGCAATTTCTTGCTTTCAAACTGCTAGGTTTGCAATGGGGCAGATGATGGCACTCACTCCTGTCGTTCAGCACTCAGATTTCGGTCTGCTGATCTGCTGACCTTCCAGTCATCAAGTTCAGTGTCATACAAAAGGTGTCATACAAAGTGGTTAGTGGTTAGGATGCTGAGCTTGAGTGCAGTGCGACAGAGTGAGCACCCATCAGCCATCCCAGCGCCTGCCAACCTAGTACAAGTCAAACCTCATATAACACTAAAACCTGGTTCCACAAGTCTTGATGTTATACGATTTTTAGTGTTATCTGATGCATGTTAAAATCCTATGGGAGCCATAGAGATACATTGTAACCACACAGGCTTTCGCGGTTGTTATCTGATGCATCCCATAGGATCTTAATGTTATCCGATGGAATTCTTCCCCCCAGATTGCTTAATGTTATGCGATTTTAGTGTTATTCGATACTAATGTTATATGAGGTATTACTTGTACAGTAGTTTGAAAACAAGAAAGTGCAAGTCTATAAATAGACTAGTTTCTAGTCATGCCCGCCACATACAAATGCCGACAGCGCTGGCTCTTCGGCTGTAAACGGAAGTGACCACCAGCCCCTAGATTTGGACACGATAGGATTCTTACCAAAGGAAGAATGTCCTTTCCTAGAGCAAAAAAAGGAGTCCTTGCCCCTACCCTGGGCAGTCATTGCTCCTTCCTGGGTCCTGGTGCCGCTTGCAGGTATGGCTGACAGATAGATGTGTTTCCTAGTCTGCCTGCCTAACAAGAAGCTAGGCCCCTGCCCAAAGGTGTTTCTATATCAAGCAAGCAATAATAATAATAACAGCAATAATTTCATGTCAGAAATTCTGGGTTGAAAGGATTTTTGCAAAAGAAACTGGTCAGGGAATGCTCAAATGAGGCTCCTTTCATATCCCCCCAAGAGCTGGAACAGAGAGGGGCACTCAATCCGTCATGCAGTACCTGGGTCTCAAATTGCCAACTTGCCAGCCTTCCAGCTAACAAGGTGAGCTTCTTAACCACTGAGCCACCACAGTCCCATCAAGCAAGTACAGTATAGGGGTTGTTTCGAAATAAAGCTTTTATTTGTGCAATTGTTATTAGATGTATTTAGGACAAAATAGCTACCATTAGGGCAGAATATAGATAGAGGGGTTTCTTATGAGTAAATGTGTCATAAAGGTAAGCCTCCTTTGCTCAAAAGGTATTCGGGATTGATTCTAGGGATTGGTGCTCATCTCCATTTACAGCACTTTTTCAGACATTTCCATGGTCATGTGGCAGGCATGACTAGACACCAGTATGCGTAGAATACTCTTACCTTTCCTGCCAAAGTGGTAGCTATTTATCTACTTGCAATTTCTTGCTTTCAAACTGCTAGGCTTGCAGGTGGGGCAGATGATGGCACTCACTCCTGTCGTTCAGCACTCAGATCTCGGTCTGCTGATCTGCTGACCTTCCAGTCATCAAGTTCAGTGTCATACAAAAGGTGTCATACAAGGGTGAATCTTATCTGCTCAATCTGTGCCTGGGCCATATCATAAAGGAAGGGTGAAAATTTGTGAAATAGATTCATGTATTTCATTACATTTGGTGTTTCGGATGGTTTTGTAGTTTTTTTTTGTCCAAGAAAGCACTTCTCAAATTCAGATAACAGGAAAGATTTCAGAGCGGATGGTTTCAATGTACATTATCTACCTTGAAACATGGCACTGAGATAGGATTATCCTCCTCAATGAATTTCTTGTGAAACATCAGAGAAAGGATTCGCTGTGCTCTGGATGTGTATCTCTCCTGCATGGATCCTGAGCAAAACACTTCCCTCACTCATGGTATTGAGTGTTTTCTTCTCTAGATGAACACTTATACCACAAAACCACAGATTCCACACACATTGCAAAATAAATCCACCATAACACTGAACATGTGTATTATATGACATTACTGTGGAATACCTGTACAGGAAAATAACTTTTTTCCTAACCAATTTTGAAATGACCAAGGGTGGATTACAATCTTGTCTTCCCCCTTTAAAAAAGCCATTTCATTTCATAGAAATGAGTGCACAAATGGCTAATAACAAGTTTATCTTATCATACAGATGGTTTTGGGGTGGGTGGGGTAGATTCCTAGCAGTAAGAACTGTTCAACACCAGATTTAATTATCTCTGAGGGAGATGGTGGACTCTCCTTCACTGAGAACTTTTAAACAGAAGTTGAGTGATAATCTCTCAGAAATTGTTTACCTGTCAATTTCCTCTTTTTATTTCTAGGTAACTTTCTAGTTCAGAGGTTCCCAACCTTTTCAAGCCGGGGTCAGGTCATGTTCTCTCAGTCAGCTTTGAGGGCCGGATGGCCAATTTGCACTGCCTGCACAATGGGGGTGGCCATTTTGCCCCAACAGCTTCATTGTTTCTCAAATGCCCTTGGAGGGGGGCACATGAAATGGTGCCACGGACTGGATCTGGCCCACAGGCCTTAGACTGGGAACCCTTGTTCTAGCTATTCAATTCTGTGATTCTAATTCTCTTGCAAAACATCTGCAAAGAAAGGTAATGTAAAAATTTACAGTAATTGCCTCTGGCAGGATTCTTTCCAATGTCTAAAAGGGGAGATAAAATATGGCAAGGCACACAACATACACACACAATTTTGCAGAACGAAGACACCTTGATCCACAAATCCAAGTGTCTCGTTTATTTCCAGAATTCACATAACTTATATATAGAACTTCAGATGCATACTTAATAATTACATTGTAGAGATCAGACAATTCCAAACAGTACATATTGACAGTATATGTGAACATACTAATAGTACATTTTCAAATTCCCAATCTTAAGTCATGCTTGTGCTTTTGGTTTGACTCTGGCAATTAGTTTAATCAACTGTTGTGTCCCTTTTATTATCACTTGCCCTGCTCTACAAGCTAGGATAGCTGCTTCCTGCTTAAGGAAGCCAAGCAGATGAACCTTGAAATTGTTCCTAATGTCCAAGTTGCCTAGCCGCTGATGCTAAGAATTAGGGTATCGTGTGAAAATCAGCAACCTTGCTAATATGGTTATAGAAAGACTATTGTAATGCAGATTTATATTTCTAATACAATTTTATGACAAAAGTAACTCTAGATTTGCCAGGTCCTTTGTAGAACTTGACCAAGGAACTAGACTTGAAACACCACAGAACTGGTGAATATAACATTGGCTATGTCAAATATGACCCAGTGCTGAAGATAGTGCTGGCATAGTAACTAATCAGCACCACATATTCACTAAGGCCTCAGGAAAAAAACAGAACTTATTTCAGGAAGTATTATATCAATTCACTAAGCATGTTAACACTTATTTAAAATACTAGTATTTTTCTAAAAAGGATCCAAGGCAACTTACAGTATTAAAAGAAGCAGAAATTATCACTTGGTCACATGTAGATCTAATTCACTACTAACAACGGAGGTCATTCCTTGGTGAGCTTTCAAAATATACATTTTCTCATTGGCATGTCCAGTTGACCTGGAACCGACTTGATTTCTTCTCAACCAATGGCTAGAATGCTGTTAGTAGTTATATTTGTGTGGGTGGTTCCACTGGTATGGATTAGAACTGCAAACTGCTGCAAGTTAAGTTTGTGCAGGCATTTGCTATTGCACACAAGTCATGTGATCCAGCACACAATAGCAAAAGGTTGGCTTTTTGCGTGGCCATTAGGCTTCAGAGCTGGAAGTTACACTGGTGGATCTGCACTAGCAGTTTTTAAGCTGAATTCTGGTGTCTGGAATATAAGAAATTATGTAAATGTAGAAAACGTATGGAATCGTAGTAATGTTGTTTTCCGCCCCCATTTTATATGTCTACCTTATTTGTTTTCCCAGTATGTGATGTTAGCATAAACTAGACCTTTTAAAAAACACACACACATTCATTTGCACCATAATCTGTTTCTGTCATCTTATTAAATACATAGGTTGGGTTACATACATGGCACACTTTCGGTATTTTACATGGAATGGCGAATTTATATTTTTTGTCTTGTTGTCACTGCTAAGACCTCTTAATTTGAGCGCTACTTCTTCCTACACATATGCAAGCAAAAAGAATTCTACACAGTGCCTCTGTGGCTTCACTCCTGTGTGAACCCTCTGGTGGGTAATTTTTCAGAGAAGTAGACATTAATCCATGCAAGCCTATCCAGACATTTAAAAAAAAGGAGAGGGAATCAAAAACAAAACATGGGGTAGTACCTTAAAAAGCAAAACAATCACACTTATATCCCGCCCCATAGCGCGTAGTGCCCTCTCTGGGTGGTTCACAAATAGCATTTTGCCCCCAACATGCCCCCATCTACCTAGGAAGGATGAAAGGCCGAGTCAAACTTGATCACTGGGTCACGATCGAACTCGCCTTTTGGTTGCAGTGCAGCAGTTTAACCACTGCACCACCAGGGCTCCTTAAAAACTATCATATTTCATTGTGAGTTTTCATGGATACACCCATTTCTTCAGGCTTACTAGAATGAAGCAAAACAATATGCTCCATTCTAGTGATGGCGAACCATTTAGAGACCGAGTGCCCAAACAGTAACCCAAAATCCACTTATCGCAAAGTGTCACCACAGCAACAGGGAAGGAAAGAAACGCTCCCATTGGGCTGCTGGGCAGAGTGAACTCTGTGTTGTGGGGAGGAAGTGCTCCTGTTGGTCTACTGGGCAGAGGGGCAGGGTGAATTCCGTGCTGGGGGAGAAAGGAAACGCTCCCGTTGGGCTGCTGGGCATAGGGGCTGGATGAACTCTGTGTTGTGGGGAGGAAGAAAGTGCTCCCATTGGGCTGCCGGGCAGAAAGGATCACGGCGAATTCTGTGCTGGGCTGACTGCATGGAGGCCCACAGAGATGGCTTCGAGTGCTACCTCTAGCATGGGTGCAGTAGTGGGATGTCAAAAATTTTTACTACCCCGCCGTGATGTCATCACAGTGTGGGTGGAGCTAACATGTCGTGAGCAAATAAAAAATAAAAATAAGCGTGCACACTCACACCTCAAAACACCCACCCACACATAACACAAACCCGTAAATAAATAAAATAAATCCACCCACCCACCCACAAACCCGTCACCTACCTGTTAGTATAAGTGCCTGGGCAGCACCACATTGCAAGATGGATATGGTCATCGTACTGGTTCTCTTGAATAATATGCCTTAATGTAAATGTAAAACAGCTGTACCTCCTTAAGGGTTCTCCAATTGGAACAGCAATTGGAATAGCACAGGTGTAGCTTATTGATGAGGTAACTCCAAGACTTTGCTTAAAAACCCCAAGCTAGGCCTGCCGGCCGCCAGGCCTTTTTGGGAGCTGTAGTAGTACATCAATATAGGTAAAGGTATTAAAGACACATTAAAATACACAGAGACACACCACATCCAAAGGTGAGTCACTTACCCTGGGGAGCAGGCTATAGGGAGCTTCAGGCTAGCAGCTTCTCTTCCTCCTCCCTGCTTGGGAAGACAGCAAGGAGGCCGTGCATATGCACCAAGCACTGTAGATGTGCATGCACACCAAGTGCTTGGCGCACATGCGGAGTGGGGGAACCAGTGAAAAGGTAACCCCCAAAGGTGGTTCCCCCCAAAAGCTGCTACTGGTTCTCCGGGACACTGGTGGAAGTTACTACCGGTTCTGGCGATCTGGTGCAAACCTCTTACATCCCATCACTGCATGTGTGCCATAGGTTTGCCACCACTGCTCTATTCTGAGGTTGGAAGGAATGGAATAATGAAGTAACAACGGCAATATTGTCACAAATAATTAATAGAAACATTGGTTTCAGTGGACAGTCAGTCCCATTATACAGTGTAATTCCACACTGAGGTTTAGCAGTCAGTTTTTAAGGGTACATCATTTGTCAGACCCAGTGTATTGGCAGGCCTTCTATGACAATGTTTCTCCTCTCCATTAATTTGTAGGTGTCTGAAAAGATACAATTCAAACCAGGCTTTCATTTCTCTCCAGTTGTCTGAAAAATAATTGTGGCCTGGCTCTCTGGTTGATAAGAAACTGTGGGTTGTAAAGAAGATGTGTTGTGTTCTGCTGGTGTTTTAAAGTTTTTTTGGTCTTGTGAGCCATCACAAGGAATGACTTTCAAACAAAATTATGTGAATTTCTAATACTGGCATTGGTAGGGTTTCTATTCTGTATGAACCTTCTGGTGTCTGACAACTTCTGATTTCTGAGCAAAATGTTTTCCACATTCCTGACACTCGTAGGGTTTCTCGCCTGTGTGGACTCGCTGGTGCTTCACATAGACTACTTTCTGAGCAAAACATTTCCCACATTCCTCACATTTGTAGGGTTTCTCTCCCGTGTGAATTCTCTGGTGGATCACAAAGTTCGCATTTTGAGCAAAACATTTCCCACACGCCTGACATTTGTATGGCTTCTCTCCTGTGTGGATGTTGTGGTGTGTCACAAGGCGTGACCTCCAGGCAAAACATTTCCCACACTCCTGGCACTTAAATGGTTTTTCTCCTGTGTGGGCTTTGTGATGCGTCACAAGGCTTGATCTCCAGGCAAAACACTTCCCACACTCCTGACATTTGTATGGTTTTTCCCCTGTGTGAACTTTCTGGTGCCAACCTAGTTCTGATTTTTGAATAAAACCTTTCCCACATTCCTGACATTTGTAGGGTTTCTCTCCTGTGTGGATTCGTTGGTGGAGCATAAAGTTTGCCTTTTGAGCAAAACATTTCCCACACTCCTGGCACTTGAATGGTTTCTCTCCTGTATGGACCTTGTGATGCGTCAAAAGGCGAGACCTCCAAGCAAAACATTTCCCACACTCTTGGCATCTGAACGGTTTCTCTCCTGTGTGGACCTTCTGGTGCCAGCTTAGTTCTGATTTCCGAACAAAATGTTTCCCACATTCTTGACACTGGTACGGTTTCTCCCCTGTGTGGATTTTCTGATGGTAAACAAAGTTTGAAATCTGAGCAAAACATCTTTCGCACTGTTTGCAATGGTATGGTTTTTCTCCGGTATGCAGTACTTCATGTGTCACTAGCTGTGATTTCTGCGCAAAGCATTTCCCACACTGCTCACATCTGAAAGGCTTCTCTCCTGTGTGGACTCTTTGATGGTTCACAAGGACAGTCTTTTGAGCAAAACATTTCCCACACTCCTGGCACTTGAATGGTTTCTCTCCTGTGTGGACTGCCTGATGTCTTGCTAACTGTGACTTCTGAACAAAACATTTGCCACATTCCTTACATTTGTACGGTTTTTCTCCTGTGTGAATCGCCTGATGTGTCAGAAGTTGTGACTTCTGAGCAAAACATTTTTCACACTGCTTGCACTTGTATGGCTTCTCTCCTGTGTGGAGTATCTGGTGTGTCACTAGCTGTGATTTCTGAGCAAAACATTTTCCACACTGGTCACACCTGAAAGGTTTCTCTCCTGTGTGGACTCTTTGGTGGTTCACAAGGACTGTCCTTTGAGCAAAACCTTTCCCACACTCCTGGCATTTGAATGGTTTTTCTCTCGTGTGGACCGCCTGATGTCTCACTAACTGTGACTTCTGGACAAAACACTTCCCACACTGCTTGCATTTGTATGGTTTCTCTCCTGTGTGGACTGTTTTATGATACTCAAGTTGTGAATGTGAAAGAAAACATTTCTCACAATCCTGGCATTTGTAGGGTCTCTTACCTGTGTGGGTTCTCTCATGCTTCCGAAGATTGCAAATCTCAGCAAAACATTTCTCACAATCCTGGCATCTGTATGGTTTTTCACCTGTGTGAACCCTCTGGTGTCTTGTTAAACGCGAATGGAAATCAAAACCTTTCCCACATTCTTGACATTTGTATGGTTTCTCTCTTTTTGGAGGACTCTGTTGATTCGCAGGATGTGGATCCTTAAAAATATCATCCCCAGAATCTTCACATTTAAAATGTTCCTTTGCATGGTCACTATTGCCACCTGTAAACACCATTTTTGGGGCAAAACATTTCCCAGACCCAGTATATTGGAAGGCTTTCTCTCTAGGACTGTGTTTCTCCTCTCCATTGGTTTCGTGGTGTTTGGCCAGATCTAATTCAGGGCTGTCTTTCATTTCCCTCCAGCCATCTGAGAATAAGGAGGAGAAGCACAAAATTAATTGAATCCTGATCCTGGGAGAGAAGGAACCTCAGAGAGTTAAAAGAATACACTTAATAAAATATAAGTACACTATACATATCTATCAATCTATCTATCTATTTTATGGAATGAACTCCTGTCTCTGTCCCAGCTCTGCCAGCCTGGCAGTTTGAAAGTGAAAAATTGCAAGTAGGTAAATAGGTACCACTTCAGTGCGAAATGTAACAGCATTCTGTGCACTCCAGTGTCTAGTCATGCTTGCCACACGACCATGGAAATGTCTGCAGATGCAGACAGTGCTGGCTCCTTGGCTGTAAGTGGAGATGAGCACTGAACCCTAGAGTCAGATACAACTAGCTTTTGAACAAGGACAATCTTTACCTATAACAGTGATGGCAAACCTTGGTACTCCAGGTGTTCTTGGACTTCGATTACCAGAAGCCCAAGTCAGCACTCCTGCTGATCAGGGCTTCTGGGAACTGAACTCCAAGAACACCTGGAGAGCCAAGGTTCGCCATCACTGACCTATATATTTCACACTTTTAGTTTCAGTTTCACAGTGCATGAGACTTAATTTAATTAATTTACCATAATTAAATTTAATAGATTTATATACCACCCTATACAAAGGACTGTGGGCGGTGTACACACTTAAAACCAATATAAAACAATTAGAAAAACCTTAAAAACATAACAATATTACTCCCCCCTCCCCCGCGGTGCCATTTACTATTTAAAAACAAATATTAAATCTACAAAACCTTAACATTAAACAATTAACAAACAAAACTGTCCAAACAATCTTGGACAAACAATTTAACTTGGCATAAACCAGCATCCCAATCCTGGCTTTTCAGCATAGTGGTACCCGATATAACAAAATTAATTCGTTCTACAGGGCTTTTCATTATATGATTTATTCATTATACGATGCATCGTATAATGAAAATCCCTATGGGGAAAATCATACAATGAAAAACTCCATAGGAATACATCGAAAACCACAGAGACCTCTGGTAAAAAAAGCAATAAAACATGTTTTAACTTTTTCAAACTTTATAATGTGATTATAAAGGATGAATACTGTGCAAAAACATTTCAAACATCAAACATACAGTACTGTACAGTAAATTAAAGCATTATACAGTAAATCAAGTAAAAATACTGTACCCAAAGAGACATGTTTTAAATTTTCAAATCTTTAAAAGTGACAAAAACTGTGTAGGGACATGTCATGGGCAAAAACATTTCAAACATCATACTGTACAGTAAATCAAGTAAAAATACTATACCCAAAGAGACATGTTTTAAATTTTCAAAATGTCATACAGTAAAATGTGTTCATAAAAGTGATGGCAGAATTCAACTTTTCTACAACTGTGCAAAACATTCACATTACAGTAAACACTTATGTTAACTGGAGGAGGAGGAGAGCTATTCTACAACACTGGAACAACCCGGTTTTTCCTCAAACCTTGGATTTTTGAGGAACCTTTCCATGGTCTGATGCTTCTGACGTTTCTTTAGTGCACTTTGGAAAGGTGCCATTAACCTGGTCTCGACCATGTTCAAAACTTCCTTTGCCACAGTCTTATCAGGGTGGTATGGTGCATACCTCTTCAAAGTTTGATATGCGTGGCATAGTTCTTTCAGCTGACTGCTTGACAGCTGTGAAACACTTGTTCCTCCCTCCTCAGATGAGGAGTCCACCGCCTCCTGGTCTTGCTGCATCTCCAACAAGTCCTCAGTGGTCATCTCAATGTTGTTATGTCCTTCCACCAGTTCACACACATCACCCTCAGTTACTTCCAGCCCCATGGACCTGGCCAAGGTAACGATTTCCTGGACCACTGCAGAGTCTTGTTCTGGTGGAGGAGCAGGTCTAGCTGTAGCAGACTGATCACTGTCGGGCCATAAGTTTCGCCAAGCAGCGATTAGGTCATGCTGGCTCACCCCGTCCCAGGCAATTTTGATCAGCTGCAGGCAGCCAACAATGTCAAAGTGATCCCTCCAGAATTCACGGAGGGTCAGCCTGGAGTGGTTTGTTATCTCCACGCATCTCCGAAACAGCTCACGGGTGTAGAGTTTCTTAAAACTTGAGATGACCTGTTGGTCCATGGGCTGGATGAGTGGTGTGGTGTTTGGTGGAAAGAACAGAACCTGAATGAACCTGAATTCTGGCTTCAGTTCTTTTTCAAGGCCTGGAGGATGCGCTGGAGCACTGTCCATGAGCAACACAGCCTTCAAAGGCAGGTTGCTCTCCTCCAGGTAATGCTTCACAGTAGGTCCAAACACAAGATTCACCCAGTCCACAAATATGGGCCGTGTGACCCAAGCATTGCGTGTGGCACGCCAAAAAACACCCATCTGGTCCTTGTTGTCCTTGTGTTTTTTAAAGGCCCTTAAGTTTAGTGAGCTGAAGACCAGCAAGGGCTTGATCTTTAAGTCCCCACTTGCATTTGCACAGAAAAGAAGGGTCAAGCGATCCTTCATTGGTTTGTGGTCAGGCAATGAGGTGCCCTCCTCTGTGATGAATGTCCTCTTCGGCATCCTCTTCCAAAACAGGCTGGTTTCATCACAGTTGAAGACCTGCTGAGGCAGGAAGCCCTCCGAGGTCACGAGCTCAAAGAACTCCGTGGCAAAACCTTCAGCAGCAGGAACGCTGGAGCTAGCGACCACCCCATGCCTGACCACACTATGAATCTCTGATCTTTTTTTGAAGCGGCCAAACCATCCCCTGGTTGCCCCAAAGGATTCTTCTTCAGCTGACGTTCTGGGTTGATTCTTGATGAGATCGGCATGCAGCAGCCTTGCCTTTTCACAGATGATGGCCTCTGTGATGGTGTCACCAACACGCTCCTTAGCCTGTATCCACAGCAGTAACAGTTTTTCCACCTCCTCTATAACTGGTGGTCGATGTTTCGTGATCCTGGTCACTCCCTTGGCTGTCTCTCTTCCCTTGATCTTGTCCTTGTTCTTCAGGATGGTGCCTATTGTAGACACACTCCTGCCGTACAGTTTGGCGATGTCAGTGATGCGCATCCCATTCTCGTGCTTCTTGATTATTTCCTGCTTCACCTCCACCAAAATCTTCTCTCTCTTTCCGCTCACAGCTGGTTTCTTTGATGCCATGTTACAGTACACCACAAATACTAGGTGAGCAGGGGGGAAAAAACCAAACTTTAGTTACACACCTTCCATGAGCACCAAGAGTATCCACACAAACTGATGGGAAACCCCCCCCCCCCAAAAAAAAAAAAATCTATCCACATGTGCTGACATAGAAACCAAACCACAATGCTGGATGGGGATTTAAACGTGCAAAACCAGATAATGAAAACACCCCCTTAGACATGCATGCACAGTGTTCCCATGGGGAGCAATGCTCAGAAGATTTTTTTAAAAAACCCACATTTGCATAGCAAGATCAAAATGGATCACCAAACCTTCCGCCACCCTCCACCCCACATAAGACATTTAGACCCAGAATCACATCTTGCCTACCTTTCCAGTGCTTGACAAATGCTCCAAAATTGTAGAAAACCTCCAAAGAATGTTCAAAAAATGCAGGAAAAATCCAAGGAATTTCAAAAAATTTTTTTTCTCAAAATGGTTCAGAAAATAACTCCACTTCTGCACTCTATGCCTCGTGCAACCCACAGACTCAAGCATGCATGGGTTTCATGCTTTAAAACCTCCCAGACGCAATGCATCCTGGGAAAACACATTGCATCATACAACAAAAATCTTCATTGTACGATGCACCTCCCCCCCCCAAAAAATATTATTTGTTGTACAATTTTTTCATTGTAAGATGCATTCGTTGTACGGGGTTTAAACTGTGTATGGCTTGCTGACTCACCTGCCTGGTCACTCGTCATGCTTTCACTTTCCGCGGAGCCATGATCCAGAATGTCCTCTTCCTTCACTGATATCTCAGAAAATTCTAAATGAAAGCAAAGTGAAAAGGTGAAGCTCACTGACAGCGTTACAATCTCACAAATGGCTGAAAGAGTTCCAGAATCAGGGAAGTGGAAAAATAGGGGCTGTGGTGGTTCAGTGGTTAAACTCACCTTGTTAGCTGGAAGGCCGGCAAGCTGGCAGTTCGAGACCCGGGTAATAGATGACAGATTGAGAGCCCGTCTCTGTCCCAGCTCTTGGGGACATGAAAGGAGCCTCATTTGGGCATTCCCTGAGCTGAGTTTCTTCTGCAAAAACCCTTTCAACCCAGAATAATTTCTGACATGAAATTATTTATTAGGGAAGTGGAAGAATCCAAAATTCTAATCTAACCCCATCCCTTTGTGATGCAAAGTGATCCCTCACCTGATTGCTCATCAACAGCACTTCCAGTTCCTTTACATCTCTGGTGATATAACCCGTCTTCCTCCTCTGGCTTTACAACAAGGTTAGGAATTCCTAAAATGAAGTAAAGCAAAGCAAATCAATCCTATATACCGCCCCGTAGCACTAAATGCACTCTCTGGGCAGTTCATTTTGCCCCCAACATGCTTGGTATTCATTTTACTGACCTCAGAAGGATGGAAGGCTGAGTCCACCTTGAACCCTGGTCAGGATCAAACTCACAACATTTTGGTTGCAATGCAGCAGTTTAGCTACTGCATCACCAGGCTTCTTAAGAGGTGACAACGCATATTCATCAAGACGTTTCATCACCCGAGTGGTAACAGGAATTGTAAAACAACCGCCTCACAGAAGGTCTAAAGCAGGGGTTCCCAACCTTTTCAAGTCGGGGCCCCGAGTCATGCACTCTAAGTCAGCTTCGAGGGCCAGACAGCCATTTTGCTCTGTCTGCATGATAAGGGTGGCCATTTTGACCCAACAACTTCAAATGGGTGGCCATTTTGTTTCTCAAATACCCTTGGAGGGGTGAGGCACATGAAATGGTGCTGTGGGCCAGATCCAGCCCACATGCCTTAGGTTGGGAACCTCTGCTCAAGAGATTGTTCTTGCCCTAAAGCTTTTCCTGGATCTGAGCTGGCAGACTTGAGGTTCATATCCATTCAGAGCTGGGAGAGGTAGAAAGATCAACTAACCCTGTCTCCATTCAGGATAGCCATATTATCATCAGCCTCACCTGACTGGTTGCCAGCAACAATTTTCCTTTCCTCAGATCCCTGGTTGTAAACCCCCTCTTTCTCCTCTGGCTTTATGGCGATGTCCAGAAACCCTAAATGAAATGAAAGAGGCAAAAGAGAAGATGGTTGGCAGGATCGAAATGATTTGTTACGCTTTCCTTGCTAATGGTGTTTTTGGTTGGCTGTTAAATAAACACACACAGGTGAAAAATGTTTCTTCTTGTAGATGACGTGATTTCATTCTGGAGTTTCGGAAGGGAGAGATGCTACTCTACGGCAGGGGTTCCCAACCTTTTCAAGCTGGGGGCCGGGGTCACGTTCTCTCAGCCAGCTTTGAGGGCCAGATAGCCAATTTGCCCTGCCTGCACAATGGAGTGGCCATTTTGTCCCAGCAGCTTCAAATGGGTGGCCATTTTGTTTCTCAAATGCCCTTGGAGGGTTTGGGATGTCCACATGAAATGATGCCATGGGCCGAATCCAGCCCACGGGCCTTAGGTTGGCAACCACTGCTCTATGAACTGGCTCTTTACCTGATGGGATCCCAGAAATGCTTGTCCTGCCTCCAGACCCCTGGTTATACAGCCTGTCTTTCTCCTCTTGCTTTATGACAGCTCCAGGAAATCCTAGATTAAAGAAGAAAGGCAACAAGATACAATCAGCATGACCCCAATGTTGCATTGAGAAATGGATGGAATCATAAAATCAGGGGCTCACAGAATTGTAGCAACAGAAGAGCCCCAAAACGTGTTCTTACCCAACCACCTCCCTATGCAGTTACATAAACGATGCCCACAACTGGCACCAGGCAATATTGGCACCTTCTTCATAAACCCTGTAGAGTAACTACCTTGGGGTGCCTAAACCTTTCAAGCCGTTTGCTAGTCACGTGGCTGAGCATGCTGGTCACATGGTTCCTCCCACCAGTAGCAAAATATGCATGTGCAAAATGTGCCCATGCAAGCGTGTAACACCAATGTAAATCATCTGTGGCTGTCATAAACACATTTACAACAGCATTGGGTGCATTTATGGCAGTGTTATGAGCATGCACATTTTACTTCCGCTTCCGGGAGCAGTGTGGGCATTGCAGGTCGGATCTGGCCCACAGGTATAGTTTGGGCACCCCTGCTCTACCGTAATGATAATGTTGGCAAGAGGTGGCTAATGCAGCTGAAATGCTTTGTGGAGCAAGAACCCTTTCGACCGATGGGAATGTTACTACAGACCTTTGGATATACAGTAATACCTCAGATAACGCTAAGACTTGGTTCCACAAGTCTTGGTGTTATCCGATTTTTAGTGTTATCCGATGCATGTTAAAATCCTATGGCAGTGGTTCCCAATTAGTGGTACGCGTACCCCCCAGGGGTACGTGAGATTGCATCAAGGGGTATGCGCAGCAATCTCTTAACTAAAATATTAAATCCTTAAAAAACAATAATGCAATAACAATTGCCAAAAAATTATTCAATTTAATTAAACGATCAGAAGGTAAGTCAATCGTATGCATCAAGCGCTTTCTCCCGCAGCGGTTTTTCCCGCGCCTCCCGCGCCTCGCGTCACCCGATCGTGGCTGCCCCCATTCCCGCCTATTTGCTTGTCATTGTCAACGTGCACATTTGTCACATTAATGAAACATTTGTTCTCTGTCATTAGAACGTCTTTTGATGATAATAAATATAAAATACACCTGATTTCATTTTTTATTTAACGTTCCTGCAATAAGGGGTACGCGATATTTAACGTTCCTTCAATAAGGGGTACGTAAATTTGAGGTCTTTCTTGAAGTGGTACGTAGAAAAAACTAATTGGGAACCACTGTCCTATGGGATGGATCGGATAACGTTAAAGTTCCATAGAAATACATTGTAACCGCACAGGCTTTAGCGGTTGTTATCTGATCCATCCCATAGGACCTTAACGTTATTTGATCCAATTCTCCTCCCCAGATTACTTAACGTTATGCGATTTTAGCGTTATCCGAGGTAAATGTTATCCGAGGTATTAATGTACTTCACTTATTTTACTGAAACCTTTGGATTGGAGAAGTAGTTTTGTTGTTGTTCAGTCGCACAGTCGATTCCGACCCTTTGCAACCCCATGGACCGCTGTCCGCCAGGCACTCCTGTCCTCCACCATGCCCCTCAACTCGCCCAGCTCTGTGCCCATTGCTTCTACAATACCATCTAGCCATCTCATCTTGGGCCGTCCCCTTCTTCTTTTGCCCTCGACCCTTCTAAGCATCAAGGCTTTCTCAAGTGAATCCTCTCTTCTCATTTGATGTCCAAAGTACTTTAGCTTCATCTTTATTATTTGACCTTCTAAGGAGCAGTCAGGGGTGATTTCTTCTAAGATTGACCTATTTGTTCTCCTCGCTGTCCATGGGACTCTCAAAACTCTCCTCCAACACCACATCTCAAAGGCGTCTATTCTTCTGCACTCAGCTTTCCTAATGGTCCAGCTCTCACAACCATACATTGCCACAGGGAATACCATTGCTTTGACTATGCAAATTTTTGTTTTCAATGTGATGTCTCTACTTTTCACTATGTTCCCCAGGTTTCTCATCGCTTGCCTCCCAAGAATCAGTCGCCTTTTTATTTCATGGCTGCAATCACCATCTGCAGTGAGCTTAGATCCTAAGAAAGTAAAATCTGTCACTGCTTCTACTTCTTTCCCATCTATTTTCCAGGGACTGACAGGGCCTGTTGCCATTATCTTGGTTTTCTTTATATTGAGTCTCAAGCCAGCTTTTTCACTTTCTTCTTTCAACCTAATCAGGAGCTTCTTTAGGTCCTCCTCACTTTCTGCCATTAGGGTGGTATCATCTGCATATCTCAAATTGTTGGTGTTTCTTCCAGCAATTTTCATCCCAAATTGTGATTCCTCCATCCCTGCATTGCACATTATGTGTTCTGTGTATAAGATGAATAAGCAGGGTGACAAAATGCAGCCTTGTCTTACTCCTTTTCCTATTCCAAACCATTCCGTCATTCCATTTTCTGTCCTAACTGTTGCCTCTTGATTCATGTACAGATTTCTCATGAGGCCTATAAGGTGTTCCGGTATTCAAAAGGCAAACATTTTACATTTAGGAATCCTGAGCCCAGAAACTGCTTTTGAATAGAGTTCAGAATGCTAATCTGAATTTCCACCAACTTGTCAAGGTATTTAGCATGTTTCCTTTTGAGTCAGGCGAAAGGAACTGCAAAATGAACTCAGCAAAATGTGCCTTCATTTGACAGTTTCATGTCTGGCCTAGACACGGAAGAAGAAGAAGAAATACTTACATGCATATATGCACGCACTTATAAAAGAGGAGGAGAAATCAGCAGTGATTTTATAGGGACAGGAAGTGAAGAAATTCAGACTGTGGTAATTGATTTATAGCACAGGCCTCCCTTGTTGCTTGCAAGCCAGTTGTGTCTGACTTTAGGGGGTGGTGTTCATCTTTGTTTACAGCCAGACACAGTGCTGCCTGCGTCTGCAGATGTTTCCATGATCACGTGACAGGCCTGATTAGAGGCCGGAGCACATGGAACGCTGTTACCTTTCCTGACTAAGCAGTGCCTATTTATCTACTTGCAATTTCTTGCTTTCGAACTGCTAAGGTTTGCAGGAGCTGGGGCAGATGGCAGATGCTCACTATATCACACAGTTCTCAAACTGCTGGCCTGCTAACCTTCCAGTCTTCAAGCTCAACATCTTAACCACTAAGCCACCACAGCCCTTAGCAACATACAGCATAGATACAGGTAAAATTATGAGAATGATCATTTACAAAGTTGTGTTGGCAAACCTGGCACTAGGAACACTGCTAACAATAAAGTACAGGCTGCTTAAAGGTACACCTCTACAACGCAATCCTGCAGCAGGAACCCTGGGAGAATGCAAGCGCCAGTCTACGGACACTACACAACAATGACTGACAAGTTTCTTGGGCAGGAATTTGGTCAAAGCTAAAGGCCCTTGATAGGCAATACTCCACCTGAGCCGGTCCTCCTCAAGAAGGTCTCCATTTCGCTGTCATCGAAGCCACATGGCATTTCCTCTTCTTCCATCTTGATTGTCACATGAGAAAACCCTGATCAAGAGAAAACAGTGCAAAAATGAGGTCCAGGACTTTCCAAGTGTTGAAAACTTAAAGAAATCCTTTCAATTGCCAAATAATAGGGTTAACAAACTTGATACTTTACCATCGCCAACATGTTAGCTTAGAAGAATTGTTATTGTTTTTATCCATTCTTTATTCTGTTGGGTTCATCATTTATGTTTAATTTTATATTGTTACTTGTAAAAAAAACTTTTAATTTGCTGTACACTGCCCAGTGTGATATCTCAGATGCGCAAGGTATAAATCAGAGGTTCCCAACCTAAGACCAGTGGCCCGGATCCAGCCCTTAGTGCCATTTCATGTGGGGCCCCCGCCCTTCCAAGGGCATTCAAGAAACAAAATGGCCACCCCTTTGAAGCTGTTGAGACTAAATGGCCATCCCCATCAGGCAGGGCAAAATGGCCATCCGACCCTCAAAGTTGACTTAGAGGATGTGACCCACCCCCGGCTTGAAAAGGTTGGGAACCCCTGATATAAATTAAACAAACAAACAAACAGCCAAATTTCTAGCACAAACATGGGAAAGGAGTGGCACTCTAGACATTGTCAGGCTGCATCTTCTCTCAGCCCTTACAGCCGCTGATGACAAGTGAGGAGGACCCCAGTCTGACAACATATGGAGCTTCAGTCCTTCTTTACTTTTGCTCTAGAGTTGAGCGCAAATTAGTAATTCATACAATTTCTTTTTTCATTTCTCCTTACCTATGTCGTGCTGTGATATACCCTCCATTTTCTGCAAGATGAGTGGCTGCAGACACAAAATGTTCTAGTCAAACCAGGATGTCAACTTAGGTTTTATAAGCAGAAGTCCTATTCAAGAAAATGATCCTCTGGTAACAATCTCGATTGTGGTGTTATCCCTTCGGAGCTGGTGCAAGTGGCAGGAGTTATGTCACACAAGGCCTTTGAGAAATGCGGATGAAAAGTGTGAGACCTAAAACAAGCAAGAAAAAAGCAAGATGGAGGATAAAATGATTTTAGCTTGTTCTCCTCTTGGACAAGAAATGTCTGTGAGGGGAAACCCAAACCCAAGCAGACACCAAGCCAGTGTGGAAGCTTTCGGCATTTGTCAATTCCACTGAAGAACAATTTCAATTTTAGAGCTGCCTAGCCTCAGAACTAAGAGACTGCGGCGGCTTAGTGGTTACGACACTGAACTTGATGGTTGGAAAGTTGGCAGGTCAGCAGTTTGAGACCTGAATGCTGCACGACTGAGTGAGTTCCTGTCTCTGTCCCAGCTCCTCCAAACCTAGCAGTTCGAAAGCAAGAAATTACAAGCAGATAAATAGGAACCACTTTGGTGGGAAGGTAAAGTGTTCCTTCCACTCCAGTGTCTAGTCATGCCTACTACATGTCCATGGAAATGACTGCAAACGCAGACAGCACTAGTTCTTTGGCTATAAACAGAGATGAGCACCGAATCCTAGTGTTAGGTATGACTGGCTTTGGAGTAAGGGCAACCTTTACCTAGTTTCGGAACTAATTCAGCATAATATCGTGCAGACAAAAAAGTGATTTGATTAATGGTGCTCTACTTCTATATTTAGAAAGTAATAGCATAAACTGGGAACAACTGGTATGTGGGGTAAAGAAAGAAACCCTCTGCTCACCTCTTGGTTCTGTAAAATGTTAGAATATGGGTGGGGAATCTGTGGCCTTTCAAATTTAGGACTGCATGTTCCATCATTCCTGCCTTCTGAACCAAACTCCACAGTAATTAATCTGAACCCTAATCAGGGATCTTCAAATATTACCAGTTGTAAAAAGCCACACCGATTTGTCAACTTTTCTGTTATACATTGCGTACCTCTGCACACACTATGTATAAATTGATGCCAAGGCGTCTCACTCTTAGATCTGACAAAAGTGGACATGATCCACGAAAAATAATAGAGAAAACACAGCAATTAGTCTTTAAAGTGCCACAATGTTTTTGTCTACTGTTTAATGTGCTTTCAAGAGACTGCAGTGGCCCAAATGGTTAAGTTCAAAATCTGAGGACTGCATGATGGATTAAGCACCCGTCTCTGTCCCAGCTCCTGCCAACCTAGCAGTTCGATTGGCTTTCAAGCAAGAGTGACCTTTATCTTTACCTGATGTGCTTGCACAGACTAACCCAATGACCACATCGAAGAATTTTCTCTGTACGCCAAAGTACAGAATAGGGGGGGAAAGGTCTCTCCCCCAGGGAGTTTACAAATCCGATTTGACCAGATGGGATTTTGCTTTTTATGTACTCTCTGATACAAATAAGAGAGTGTGCATTATGCATTAGTCCTGGGAAACTGAGCCTTTCGCTAAACCCCCTGCAAAAAGAGAGGTCCATCTATTGCAACTGTCTTTCTCTGTCACATAGTCAAAGCAATGGTATTCCCTGTGGCAATATATGGTTGTGAGAGCTGGGCCATTAGGAAAGCTGAGCGCAGATGAATAGATGCCTTTGAAATGGTGTTGGAGGAGTTTTGAGAGTCCGCTGGACAGCGAGGAGAACGAATAGGTCAATCTTAGAAGAAATCAACCCTGACTGCTCCCTAGAAGGTCAAATTGTAAAGATGAAGCTAAAGTACTTTGGACACCAAATGAGAAGAGAGGATTCGCTTGAGAAAGCTTTGATGCTGGGAAGGGTGGAGGGCAAAAGAAGAAGGGGGCAGCCAAAAATGAGATGGTTAGATGGTTTTGTGGATGCAATGGGCACAGAGCTGGGCGGGCTGGGAAAGATGATGGAGGACAGAGGTGCCTGGCGGGCAATGGTCCATCATTGGGTCGCAAAGAGTCGGAATCGACTGTGCGGCTGAACAACAACAAATTGTTGTTTCTCTTACCAACAAAAGACTCACAGCCCCCATCGTGCTTCTGGATCTTGCTTTCCGATCTGATTTCCTGCACAAAGCATGCCTCCTCCCCGCCCGCCCCGTTTCCGTCTCTTACCTGCTTCCCACGTTCGCCAGAAACCCGGATCCTACTCGGGTTGCCTTTGGGGACACGCCCCACTTTACGCTCAAATCTCCTTTTCTGCTCCCCTTCTCCTCCGGGTTTCCACTTGGGACCCAGCACGTTCCCTGCCTCCGATCATGTGACTTCCTTTCCACCATCTATCACGTGACCACTGCAAGCCATCCCGGTCTGGGAAAATAAAGAGCCCACCCACCTCGGAGGGACGCCTGAGCCCACGGAGGGAAAAGTGGGCGGGAGGAGCCCTCCGATTCTGGCCCTGTTTGGAGGCTAAAAGCTTGGATTTCATCAAGAGAGAAAAACCCTCCTTTGAGCCTGGGCAGCTTTTCCCTTTCTTTCTTTTTAAAACAATAAAGAATATAAATGTAAACAGACATACACTAATCATAAAGGGGAAGGTCTCCTTTGCTCGAAAGCCAGTAGTATCCCACTCTAGTGTTTGGTGCTCATCTCCATTTATAGCCAAAGAGCCAGGAGTGTGCGTCTGCAGATGTTTCCGTGGACATGTCCCAGGCATAACTAGGCACTACTGGAGTGCATGGAATGCTGTTACCCTTCCGGTTGAAGCAGTACCTATTTATCTACTTGCAATTTCTTGAATTCGAACTGCTATTTTATATATATATATATATTCGAACTGCTATTATTATTATTAATTTGATTTGTATACCGCCCTACTCTGTAAAAACCGACTCAGGGCGGTTCACAGAAATCATACATGTAACACAATCAAAAGTAATATAACACACACACACGCACACACAGTATAACATATATATGTTATATGTATTATGTTATATTACTTTTGATTGTGTTACATGTATGATTTCTGTGAACCGCCCTGAGTCGGTTTTTACAGAGTAGGGCGGTATACAAATCTAATTAATAATAATAATAGCAGTTCGAATACACACACACACACACAGAGGTATATGACATAATACAATATATAATACAGCAGTGCAATAAACAAAACCACACTGCAAAACAGCTGGAAGGAGTCCAGGCGCTCCGTCCTGGGGGGGGGGGGAGGGCGTTCTCTCGCCGTGCGCAGGTGCCGGTGGTTTTCTCCTCCGGCCAAGAGGGTGGAAGAAGAAGCCTCCCCTCACTGCCCGCAGCGCCGGCTTTTTATCCGCCTCCGGAGCGAGGGCGAGAGCGTTCTCTCAACTGCTAGTTTGGCAGGAGCTCTCTCCATCGTGCAGTACTCAGGTCTCGACCCACTGACCTTCCCGTCATCAAGTTCAGTGTCTTGACCACTAAGCCACGGCAGTTGTTACAATAACAAGTAAAATTAAAAAAAGGCGCCCTTACTCTTGCTCGAAAGCTAGTTGTTTCCGACTAGGTTTCAGTACTCATCTCCGTTTATTTAGATTTATGTTTTTTAAAAGCAATCCCTTAATTTATATGCCAATCAATCATTTATTGCTATATTCCCTAATTCTTTAAGCCAATCACCCAACTCAAATTCACAATATATTTTCCATTTTTTAACAATAAGCAATCTCAGAGCTGTTACCATTACAACAATCATCTTTTTTATTTCTATCGTCTTATTTCCAAAACCTTTCTTTCTTTCTATTTACACTTATAGCCTGCCCTTTTGAGGTAAGCACCCCTCAGGGCGGCTTACAATAAATAAATAAAAATATACAACACACATCATAAAATATTCCCCTTTCCCAGACCCAAAGGATTTCCTTCTGGCTGGGGAACCTAGCCTGGTTTTACCAGCAAAGCCATTTGTCTCTTGATACCCTGGCCTTCTAGATCAGGGGTTCCCAGCGTAAGGCCCGTGAGACAGGATCTGGGCCCTGGCGCCATTTCATGTGGCCCTCCACCCTGCAAGGGCATTCAAGAAACAAAATTGCCCCCCCTCCCTTGAAGCTGTTGGGACAAAATGGCCATCCCCAACATGCAGGCAGGGCAAAATGGCTGTCTGGACCTCAACACTAGCTGAGAGAACATGATCCAGCCCCTGGCTTGAAAAGGTTGGGAACCCCTGTTCTAGATTTATAGTTTCTGCTTATCATGGTACAGAATGGCAGATCTCTGCCCCAAGGAGCTTACAGCTGCAATATGGCCAGAGTTGAATGGTAGGGCAGCAGTTTTACCTATTTTTCAGTACCTTTGGTTCGATCTGGTGTTAGAAAGATTAGCTGGCAAGGTTGCAGCCCAGAGTACGCTCAATTGTATGTATTCACATGTATTCTTTGAGGAGGCTCTTTCTGTGTACCTTTTCCTGTGCATTGATGGAAAGATCATGAAAGAGCAAGCAGGCTTCAGGCTGGCCAAGTCATGTTGTAGGCAAATTCTTAACTTTACTGAACAACACATTGAAGATGGCTTAAAAAAAAAGAGCAAATTTCGGGAGTGACTTTCATTGACCTATATGCAGTGTATGATGCTGTCAATTGTAGGATTCTGCTCCATAAAATAATCTTACCAAAGATTGTTTATAAAAAACCAAGATCATGGCAACTGACCCCATCACTCCCTGGCAAATAGAAAGGGAAGAAATGGAAGCAGCGACAGATTTTACTTTCCTGAGATCCAAGATTGCTGCAGATGGTGACTGCAGCCATGAAATAAAAAGACACTTACTTCTTGGGAGGCAAGTTAGGAGAAACCTAGGCAGCATAATAAAAAGTAGAGAAATCACTCTGCCAAGAAAAGTCCGCATAGTCAAAGCAATGGTCTTCCCAGTAGTGATGTACAGCTGTGGTAGCTGGACCCTAAGGAAGGCTGAGTGCAGAAGGATATATGCCTTTGAAATGTGGTGCTGGAGGAGACTCTTGAGAGGCTACTGGACCACAAGGAGATCAAATCAGTCAATCCTGAAGGAACTCAACCCTGACTGCTCATTAGAAGGACAAGTGCTCAAGTACTTTGGCCACCAAATGAGAAGACTCACTTGAGAAGGCCTTGATGCTGGGAAAGATTGAAGGCAAAAGGAGCAGCAGAGAATGAGGTGGCTAGATGGCATTATTGACACAATGGGTGTAGATCTGTGTGGGCTGTGGAGAATTACAGAGGACAGAGGAGCCTTGTCTGCATTAGTCCTTGGGGTTGCAAATGGTCGGACTCAAATGTATGACTGAACAACAACAAAAACCAAATATAACAAGCTTACTAGGGTCATTGGCAGCTTATTCCAGAACCAAAGATTCATTGTGACCATGAATGGAAAGAACAGTAGATAGAGGTTGGTTTCTCGCTCGCTCGCTGCAATTCACACAGTAGTTCTGGGTGAACTGGTAGCTCTTGGCCTACATTACCTTGCAGACTCTTGAAAATAATCTATGATAGTATTCATTCACAGATACTCCTTGCGTGAGTTAATGAAACAAGGGGAAGAAAATGATAATAAATAAGATGAAAATTATTTTCAGAGCTAAGAACAACAGGAAAATCATTCTTTAAGACAAGCACACATCTGTACACACTGTCAAATATTGCTCTGTTATGGTCATACACAAAAGAGGAAACAGTGGGACGGGGGCATATGCTAAAAAACAGAAGAGGGAGAAATCCTTGGAAGAAATAATAATAATAACAATAATAATTTATAATAAATTATAATTACAATGTGTCAGAAATTATTCTGGGTTGAAAGGATTTTTGCTGGAGGAACTTTGCTCAGAGGATGCCCAAATGATACTTTCATGTCCTCAGTTCTTTTTCCACCAAAGAGGTCCCTATTTATCTATTTGCAATTTCTTGCTTTCGAACTGCTAGGTTGGCAGGACCTGGGACAGAGACGGGTGCTCAAATTGTCATGCAGTACCTGAGTCTCGAACTGCTGACTTGCTGGCCTTGCATCTAACAAGATGAGCTTCTTACCCTGAGCCACTGCAGCTTTGGAAATAATATCTATTTTGATCAGTAGTTCCCAAGCTTTTTTTTTTTGGCCCTGCCCCACCTAAGCATCTCTAAACTCCTGATGTTCCTCCCACCTACCCCATGACATATAATTCTTATTATTCAAAAAGTGAATTCCTATTCACATGGAAGAACCCCAAAAGGCCATTAATCTGGTCTGACTCTAACCCATCCTCTAATTGCCTGCCTTAAAAATCAAATTGCCCCCTGTGAGGCGTGTGCCCCACACTGGTAACCATGGTTTTAGATCAGTAGTTCTTTTAAAGCCGGGTCACGTTCCCTCAGATAGCTTCGGAGGCCAGACAGCCATTTTATTTATTTATTTATTTATTTATTTATATTTATTTATTTATTGCTCACATTTGGTATCCCGCCCCAATCGGGTAGACCCGACTCTGGGCGGCTTACAGCGTAAATTACCGTCATGGATAAACTATAATCATATCAATATCTAAAACCTTAAAAGTTCATTAAAAAAATTAAAACATTAAAACAGCAAAGCTGTTGCCATTCCTCCATCACATGGCACTTCCAGGTGTGGTGGAGGCAGTGGGGTTTCACATGAAATGGTGCCATGGCCACATCTGGCACACGGGCCACAGGCAGAGTATCCCTGGTTTAGATTAATCATATCTCACTCACAATTGCTGCCCTCTCAGGGACCCTTTCAGCTGAAAATACTGAGACTTTTAGCACAAAGGTTTTGCCTAAACACAATTTGGGTCTCCTTGACTAGCAGTGGTGACTCCGCTCAGTCTTCTTGGGGACAACAAAACAAAGCACGATTAAAACAATGAGGTTGAGGATTTATAACGAAAATGCTTTCGTTTTCCCTTATGAGTACATTTTGACCCAGAGTTGGTGGTAAATGGTATCTAAGGATAAACATCAATCAGTAACGGGAGGGTACTGGTTTCTCACCAGAGCCATGGTGGCAACAGTGGTTAAACTGCTGTCCTGCAACCAAAAGGCTGTGAGTTCGATCCTGACCAGAGCTCAAGGTTGACTCAGCCTTCCATCCTTTCAAGGTTGGTAAAATGAGTACCCAGCATATTGGGGGCAAAATGCTAATTAATGTGCCCAGAGAGTGTACTAAGTGCTATGAGGCAGTATATAAGTGTGATTGCTTTGAACAGAATCTCCCTTCAATTGTTAAAACTGAACAACACCAAAACACTGTTCAGGCTGAGCATTTGGTGGGCTTATTTTCTTTTCTGAATCCACTGGTGTTTTTTTAAGAGTGTGGAAGCTAACCAAAATGGCTTCCACACTCAGAGAACTTCCAGAGTTTCTAGAAGTATGGAAAGAAGCAACATTGCCTCAAAACTGATTAATAAACCTATTCCATCAATTCACATGTCTTTTCTTCTGGGACTGTTTGGGGGAGTTTTCTGAGGCTTCCTTTCCCCTGTGTACTCTACAGTTGGATATCTACAGAAAACATTTTCTGTATTGCTGATAAGCAAATGGATCCTCTCCTCTGTGGTATTTCACAAGGCAAGAGCTAAAGGCAGTAATCTACGGGTTCTCATGCTACAGCATGTACGTTTTTCTCTCTCTCCTGTGCCCATTCCCAGAAGGCATTATAAGATTTGACATACTACTTATTTGTGTGTTTCTCTCTTCTGTGAATAGTTTTGTGCCGCACAAGGAGTGAATTCCGAACAAAGCATTTCCCACATTCCAAACATTTATATGGCTTTTCTCCTCTGTGGACTTTTTCATGCGTTCGAAGGCTTGATATCTGAGTAAAGCATTTCTCACAAGCCTGGCATTTGTATGGTTTCTCTCCAGTGTGGACTGATTTATGACGCAGAAGCTGTGAATTCCAAGCAAAACATTTTCCACAGTCATGACATTTGTGTGGTGTTTCCCCTGTGTGGACTCTTTTATGACTCACCAGGGGTGAATTGTCAGCAAAACATTTCCCACACTCCTGGCACTTGAATGGTGTCTCTCCTGTGTGCACTCTGCAATGGATCACAAGTTGTGTTTTCCAAGCAAAACATTTCCCACATTCCTGGCACTTGTAGGGTTTCTCTCCTGTGTGGACTCTTTTATGTCTCTCAAATTGTGTCCCATAAACAAAGCACTTGTCACACTCAAGGCATTTGAATGGTTTCTCTCCTGTGTGGAGTCTTTTATGTCTCACAAGTTGGATCCTTTGAATAAAACATTTCCCACACTCCTGGCATTTATATGGTTTCTCTCCTGTGTGGATTTTTTCATGCACAATAAGGTGGTGACTGCGAGTAAAGCATTTTCCACACTCCAGGCATTTGTATGGTTTCTCTCCTGTGTGAATCTTTTCATGTCTGATTAGGTGGTAACTGTGAATAAAGCATTTTCCACACTCCTGGCATTTGTATGGTTTCTCTCCTGTGTGGATCTTATTATGACTGATAAGGTGGTAACTGCGACTAAAATATTTCCCACACTCACGGCATTTGTATGGTTTCTCTCCTGTGTGGGCTTTTTTATGTTGTACAAGCAACAAATTCTGACCAAAACATTTCCCACACTCCTGGCATTTGTATGGGTTCTCTCCTGTGTGGATTCTTTTATGCGTGACCAGCTGGTAACTATGAGTAAAACATTTCTCACAATCCTGACATTTGTATGGTTTTTCTCCTGTGTGAACTCTTTTATGGTGCACAAGCATCCAATTCTGACCGAAACATTTCTCACACTCATGGCACTTGTATGGTTTTTCTCCAATATAGGCCCCTTTATGCCGTACGAGCTGTGAATGCCGAGAAAAACATTTCCCACAGTCTTGGCATTTGTATGGCCTCTCTCCTGTGTGAATTCTCTCATGGACCACAAAGTCAGACTTGAAAACAAAACATTTCCCACACTCCTGGCATTTGTAAGGTTTCTCTCCCGTGTGGATCTTCATATGGCTTGTAAGATGGTAACTGCGAGCAAAATGTTTTCCACACTCCTGGCATGTGTATGGTTTCTCTCCTATGTGTATCTTCTTATGCTTGATCAACTGGTAACTGTGCGTAAAACATTTCTCACAAGCATGGCATTTGTATGGTTTTTCTCCTGTGTGAACCCTTTGGTGGGTTGCAAAACGTGAACTGCAAGCAAAACCTTTCCCACATTCCTGGCATTTGTACGGTTTTTGTGGAATGTCTAATATATCATAAGTGCGGGCTGCCTGATGTCTGATAAGATTGGAATGATGACCACAACATTTTCCATACTCTTGGCATTCATGTGGTTTCTCTCCCGAGGCAAGTCTATGGCGGTTGACATGGCGCCCGTCCAGAGAAGCATATTTTTTAGATGATTCACATATAGTATAGACGCTATCGTGATCGGTCAGTATCATCTGTCGAACAAAACATTTCCCAGGGACCGTGTCTTTGTAGGATTTCTCTCTGCTACAATGTTCCCCTTCTCCATTGGTTTGGTGGCACTTTGCAAAATCAGGTTCAGTGCATGCCTTTGATTCTCTCCAGGTATCTGACAAGAAGAGGCGCAGAATAGTTATGAAGATGCAGAAGGGAAAAGAAAGAGATCTGGGCCATCTTTTTCTCCATTACACATTTCTGATGTTTATAAATGTCAAGTGAAAGTCCTTCGTTATTCTACTGAGTAATCATAAACAGCACTTCTTAAGCTTTTAGATTTTCTCCCTGAGGTATTTTCACATGCTGTGGTATGATTTTTATGTTTGTTTCCTTGTTGTTGTTTTGCTGTCTTTATTGTGTGATTTAGTCATGCACATGAAATAGAATTAATTACCTAAAGAGACCACAATAGGCACAAAATGTTTATTATTTTAACCCAGTTTAACCCAGGGGTGGCCAACATTTTTCCACCATGAGCCAGACCATGCCCCTCGGACTGCTGAGCAGGCCACACCATGCGCCTGGAAGCAGGCACATTTACAACTATCATAAATGCAGCCACTTCCGTATTTATGACAGTTGTGTGCACGTTTACACATGTGTGGGTGTGTTTTACAGCTAGTGTAAGACCCACCCATGCATGCACAAACATCTCCTATTCCACTTCTGGGTGCGGCAGAGGTGGCGACAGCCCAGACGAATCGGTGTCAGAGGTTGGGTCCAGCCTGCGGGCCATAGTTTGGGAACCCCTGGTTTAACCTCCTGGAGAAAAATATACTATCTGACAAAAAAAGAAAAACCTCCCACAGCCAGGCGAAGACCTTTTTATTCTACAATGAAATTATAAGCTTTACTCAAGCTTTTAGATTTTACCCAATGTTTCATGTCCCTGATATAGTTTCACATACTGTAAGCAGTGGTTCCCAACGTGGGACCCACACCCCACTGGTGGACTTTAATTCCCAGCAGCCTCAGTCAGTTCATTGGCTGATCAGTGCTTTTGGGAATTTACTTAGGCTTCTGGGAATTGAAGTAAAAAAACCAAAGGTTGGGAAACAATGCTGTAGGGTATTCCCCCCCCCCCCCCCACACACACACCCCTTTATTTTGTGTGTGTGTTTTGCTTTTGGGTTGGCAGGGACTGTGGTTAAGACACTGAACCTGACAACTGAAAGGTCAGCAGGTCACCAGTTCCGAGACTCAAGTGCTGCGCGACAGAGTGAGCTCCCATCTCTGACCCAGCTCCTCCCAAACCAGCAGGTTGAAAGCAAGAAATTGCAAGTAGATAAATAGGGGCCACTTTGGTGGGAAAGGTAAGCAGCATTCCGTGTCTTGGAATGCCTGCTACATATCCACAGAAACATCTGCAGATGCAGACTGTGCTGGCTCTTTGGCTGTAAACGGAGATGAGCCCCAAACCCTAGAGTCAGATATGACTGGGTTTCAAGCAAGGGTGACTCTAATAAGGACCCTGGGGACAAAGGACTGGCTGGAAGGGCAAGTTCGTTTGTGCCATTTCTGGCCTTCCAAATCTCAGACAGTGAATGGAACTGCAATGAACAGAAGGTTAGTTAGGAAAATCTGAGAGATGGGGATTACCTGTGGAAAAGCTAGCATCAGAACCCAGATTTCATTTAGAGCAGGAGTGGCCAAACTATGGCCCGCAGACCGGCCCGAGCCCACAGCACCATTTCATGTGGCTTGTCGCTGGCCTCACCACTACTGGAAGCAGGTGCACTTACAACAGCCATAAAATGCGCTCACACACGCATAAAAACGCACATGCCTGCTGTAAACGCACCCGTGGCTATTGTAAACATGTTTATGACAGCCACAGACATTTGACAGACAGGAGCCAGCGCTTGTCTGTGTCTGCAGACGTTTCCGTGGTCATGTGGCAGGCATAACCTCCAAAATTGAGATAAATTCATGCTGTGATATTCAGAAGTTCATGGTAGTTTTTAAAAAGCCTTTTCTAGTCATGGGCTATTTCTGACTTCTGTTTTTGTCCTTAGTTCTGCCTCTGTCAGTCTCAGCTGGCAATACGTAACAGTAGAAACATTCTGAGTATTCTAGGACAAAAGTTTAAATGAATGGTTTTTTCCCCTTGCAATGTTTTTTATGATGTTTTATAATGTTGTATTTATGACCTGCATGATTTTGTGGTGTTTACCTGTTCTGTGAGCCGCCCAGAGTCGAGCAATCGAGGGGGTGGCAAATAAATGTGAATACAGTATACAATATACAATACAATGTTTTACGGCAGTGTTTATGGTGGGATGGATCGTGTAATCGGTCCGCTCAACCACATGACTAGCCTGTGGTGTGAAAAGTTTGGGAGCCCCTACCCTACAAAGATGAATCCTGCTTAATTGTAGGCTGTGTAAAATAGAAAAAGATAAATATGGCCACAGTGGTGCTAAGTAGCTGGCAAATAAGGACACGCGTTCCCCAAGAGGATAACCACCCTAAGAGAAGCCAGCAAAATGGATACTCAGAGAAGGACCTTTTGGTGGTGGCTCCTTCCATCTAGAATGAACTCCTAAGTGAGATCTGCCAGGTGACCATTTAAGAAACTATTAAAGACTCATCTATTTAACGAGGACTTTATGGAATGTTTTCTCTAGGGAACGGTAAAAAAGTAAAAAGTAGAGGGTTTTTTTTTGTTGAGTTCCCTCAACCTTTATATTTAAGACTAGAATATTACTAACATAGGGAAAAGTTTTCTCCATTGAGGTTTGTTTATATGGTTTTGTATTATTATATATATTATTTGTTTGGAATTATTTGTGAAAGAAAGAAAGAAAAAGAAAGAAAAAGTAAGTAAGTAGTAAGTAAGTAAGTAAGTAAGTAAGTAAGTAAGTAAGTAAGTAAGTAAGTAAGTAAGTAAGTAAGTAAGTAAGTAAGTAAGTAAGTCCTGGAGCTGCAATCCAAAGCATGTACATTTCCAAGCATATGCCTTGGTTTGAAAGAAAATCTGATTTTTTTTCTCTTCAAAAATATAGTGGCAAATATGGCAATGGGATGGTGAGAAGTAACAATTCATAAGTCCAATGCAGGGGATGGTGGCGTGTGCCCCAAGACCTGACACCTGCCCAACTCCAAAATGAAATTTGAAAACCTACTATCTACATTAGTGGCCCAAGATTTTCTAAGCTGCCACCGGTTGACTTATTTGATTCTATTCTATTAATCTGGCTTTCTCCAGTAGTCATTTGGTCAGATGGTTGAGTTTTATATTTTCTATACATAAAAGGGGACGGGGGGAGAAAAGACGAAAAGACTTAACCACCTTCACGATATCTGAATACCTGGCATAGAAATATGAACAGATAGTATTTGTTTCCCTTTTAATGCACCCATTGCCTCTCTATTCTTTTTTCAAAAGTAGTTAAGTTACTTTTGCAAAATATATATCCACAAAAATTATAGGATCGCAAAAACGTACTCCAACTTGCTGAAGATGAGGAGCTGCTGAAAGAAAAACAAGAAAGAAAGCACTTTGGTTGTGTTCAAAGCCAGTTTCTGAATGGCCACCTATGTGGTCTCTAAAGCAGGGGTTCCCAACCTTTTTAAGCTGAGAGCCAGGTCATGCTCCCTTAGACAGCTTCAGGGGCCGGATGGCCATTTTGTCCTGCCTGCATGATGGGGATGGCCTGTACATTAAAAAGGAACCACACATTGTGCTTCTGGGTGCAGCGGTGGAGGGCCACATGAAATGGCATCGTGAGCCATATCTGGCCCTTGGGCCAGAGGTAGGGAACCCCTGCTCTAAAGGACTACCTTAACACACATACTCACTGGATTTCTCAGGCATTTGATGATGCAGGATGCATTTTCACAAGGGCCATCTACTCAATGCAGTAATACAAAGTGGTCCCTCACCTGACTGCTCTCTATCAACACTCCCATCTTCATCAGATCTTCGGTTGTACCTCCCCTCTGCTTCCTCTTCCTCCTCCAACTTTTTGACAATGGTAGGAAATCCTGAATTGAAGGAACAAGGTGAAAACTGGGTGGTCAGCCAAAATGAGATCTTTTGGCACAAATTAACAAAAGAATAGTATCAAAGAATTGCAAGAGATGGAAGGTCCCAAAGTTGACCTCACCCCCATCCACTTTCAACACCACCACATGAAACACCGACTTGCCTGATTGGTCTCCAGCAATACTTTCATTTCTCTGATTGTCCACCTGCTCTTTTTCCGTTTTTGCAACCGTGTCAATAAATCCTGAATCACAGGGAAAAGGGATGAAGAGGTACTTAGTTGGATGCAATGCTTCACCCACTCACTGGCTTTAAGGCTCACCAAATCCTACTACTGTAGAGTTGGGAAGGCATTCCAAAAGTCATGTGACCTCTGCTTCACCCACAATGCTGCCATTCAAGCTGCTCCTTCACCTGATTGGTCCAAGGCAAGACTTGGTATTCCCACAGATTCCTGGCTGTTGAGATTCTCTTCTTCCTCTGCTTTTACAACAACGTCCAGAAATCCTAAATTGAAGGAAAGGGGGCAGGAAGAGGGAGTTTCAAGCATCATTCAGTCATCCTTCTGAAGGGTCTAGACCAGACGTGAAACTGTCAAAATGAAGCCACCTTTTGGTGTGTTCATTCTGCAGTTCCTTTCATCTGACTTAGTGTGAGAAAGACTAGCTGACAACACAAAGTTGGCATTGCCAGGGTACGCCCGATTGTGATTCAGGAAGACCACAATCTTCGAGTATATCAGAAAACAAAACAAAATAAACAAAATAAAATAAGAAACACTGTAGCACTTTAAAGACTAACTGCTATATTTTTATTGTTAGCTTTCGTGGATCAAGTCCACTTCTTCAGACAAAGAGTGAAACTTACAGGCAAGGTTTTTATACTTGTCTGTCATCTTGCTTGACCACACCCTTCTCCCTTTGACCCCTGAATTTGGTGTATAAAAACCTTGCCTGTAAGTTTCACTCTTTGTCTGAAGAAGTGGACAATAAAAATATAGCAGTTCGTCTTTAAAGTGCTACAGTGTTTTTTATTTTATTTTTATTTTGTTTTGTTTAGTTTTCTGATATGCCTGAACCACAGAGTAACATGGCTACTATTCCAAATCTTCGAGGAGGCTCTTTCACAGAACTTCAGTTTTGGAGATCAACTAACCCAGTAGTTTTCAGAGTAGCAGCCATGTTAGTCTGTGCAGATATATCAGACAAGAAGAAAACAAAACTATAAAAATGTGGTGGCACCTTAAAAACCAACTGTCATATTTTAATGTAAGCTTTTTTGGACCCATGTCCACTTCATCAGACTTAAGATGGGGACTACCGTATAAACTCGAGTATAAGTCATCCCGAATATAAGTCGAGGTACCTAATTTGGACCTCTAAAACTAGGAAAATAGATTGACCCAAGTATGTTGGGGGTGGAAAAAGCAGCAGCTGCTAATGAGTTTCAGTAATTAAAATACATGAAAATGTGGTACAGTTAATACATCCAGGCATTTATGTATGTTTTCAAATTTTTATCGTAGTGTTAGTACTTTTGAAAAAATGTATGTTTGAATTTGCACCACCGCAGTTTTGGGACCCTCAGGGTTGTAAGTCGAGTCCCTTTTTTGGTTCTCATTTTGAAGGCTAAAAAAATAGACTTATACTCGAGTATATACAGTGCATGGAAATCATTTATACATGGCCTAAAGATTATCCAGTATCTTATCAACATAGTTATTGAAAGAGCTTCCTCACCTGTCCGCTTATCACAAGCCCTTGTGCATTCTTCAGATACCTGGTTGTCTAGCTTCTCTTCTTCCTCTGGCTTTATGAAAAGGTTAAGAGTCCCTAAATTGAAAGAAAGAGACAAAACAGGGGGTCAGGAACACTGAGATGTTTTATTATCTAATATCACAGAATGATAGAGCAGAATGCAGTTATAAGAGCTGCTACCTCACCTGGTTGGTCTTCAGCAAATGGGGATGCACTTTGTTTGGAGGAGAGAGGAAGATATATTTGCATATCTGGCAGGGAGGAATGCTCCTAATTCAGAGGTTCATAACTGACGGCCCATGGCCCAAATCCAGCCCGCAACACCAAATAATCCAGCCACCAACCTTGTTCCAGGCACCCCGATGCTAATGCTGTAGCTGCCGGAATCGGCCACGGATTCATTTACAGCCGCATAAACATGTTTACGACAGCCGTAAATGAGTCTGCAACCATTGCAAATGCATTCATGACAGCTGTAGACGCGTTTTGCTGCACCAGTCTGGCCCACTCAGCTGTCTGAGGGGGCTTGGTCTGGCCCACGGCTGAAAAAAGTTGAGAACCTCTGTGCTACATGAACTGAATCCTCACCTAACTGGTCTTCGGCCTTTCTCTCACATCTCCGGTGATATAGTTCCTCCTCCTCTTCCTCTGGCTTTACAATAATGTCTGGAAATCCTGGATTAAGAGAAAGAGGCAAGGAGAGGGGATCAACGTGGTAACAGCATTTTATTGTGAACTAATAAGAGAACTGTAGAGCTGGAAAAGACATGAAAACATGCCACCATCACCTTATCAGTGATGGTGAACCTTGGCACTCCAGCTGTTTTTGAGCTTCAATTCCCAGAAGCCCTGAGCAACATGAGTGCTGACTTGGGCCTCTGGGAATTGGAGTCCAAGAACACCTGGAATGCCAAGGTTCACCATCACTGCATGTAGTTACAGAAACCCTCCCTCATCTGATTGTTCAGCAACAACATTTGTTCCTTCCATAGATATCAGGCTATACAGCCCCTTCTTCCCTGATAATTATTTTGGGACATTGTGAAATGAAGGAAATAAGAAAGAACAAACACTTAGCAGAGCTGAAAAGGTTTATCTGTTAATTGGCTGGAGCAATTAAATTTCAGGAATGAGATTATAAAGCAGGGGTTCTCAACCCAGTGGTGTAGCATGGGTTTCAGCCGCCCAAAGCTCAGGACATGGGTTTCAGCCACCCGGGGTGTAAGTCAAATTTGCTGCCCCCTGGGCGGGGCCCAAGACGCCAGTGCCCATCACCGCAGCAGCCTCTAGGGCTTCTGGGAATTGAAGTCCAAGAACACTCATATGCCCAAGTGACATTTGGCCACCCCGAAAAAGTGTCTCCCAGGGCCCCCCCCCCGTTACGCCACTGTTTCAACCTAAGGCCTACAGGCCGGGCCTATTTCATGTGGCCCCCACTCCTCCAAGGGCATTTAAGAACAAAAATGGCTGCCCTTTGAAGCTATTGGGACAAAATGGCCACCCCATCATGCAAGCAGGGCAAAATGGCCATCTAGCCCTTGAAGCTAACTGAGAGAGCATGACCCAGCCCCCAGATTGAAAAGGTTGGGAACCCATGTTATAAGGGTGTCACGATCCAGCCAGCCCCCACACTTCTGGAAAACCCCTGGAAACCAAAATCAAAACAACCGAGGCGGGCTGGACGGCTAATTAGAACAGAGAGACCACTCTCAGCTGCTTATCAGCTCTTAAGGGGTTTTAATTGGGTAGCGTGTTCAAAGATTTGTGTGTGTGAAAGGCAGCTCTTACCCTTTTTAGTCCAATGAAGACACGTTGTTCAGAAAAAATGATGAAGATTTATTAATCAGGTTCATAAAGCATAAAAGTCAGTAGCACAGGTCAGTCCAATAAAGTCCACAGGCAAATCTAGGTAACCATTTTTAAGGAGCAAAAATGCATAGCTCCTAGGCTAAAGATTGCTAGCCCATAGAGAACCAGAAACAAAAGCTCTCTAATCAAAAACAGGTCTTAATCCACGAAGAAACAGAGACGAACTCTTTCTTTTCTCCAAAATGGAGAATTTGCAGTCAGGTGGGACAGCTTAGCCAATCACGTAACAGTGAGCAACAGAGAAAACTTTCTCAAAACAACAGTACATTGTTTATACACGTGCACACAGGATGCACTGGGGCCAGCCATAACATGGCTCTCGGCTAGCTTACAAAAGATAAGAAATACTGAAAACATGGTTGAAAAACATGCTGTTACACAGCCTTGAGTAGGGCGGCCAACCGTCCCGCGTTCTACGGGGCAATTCCATTTAGGGTGGGGGTAGTTCGACTTACCCTTCGTTCGAAAATCCTCCTGACCTCTCCCGTTGCGTCACGGACGCACCTGTTTCCCCTCTGCCCGGCAGGCAGTTAAAGGGAAACGGAGCCGAAAAGGCTCCAATGAACCGCGCCTGCGCAGAGACCCAATCTGGCGCCAGATTGGGTCTCTGCGCAGGCGCAGTTCATTGGAGCCTTTTCGGCTCCGTTTCCCTTTAACTGCCTGCAGGGCAGAGGGGAAACAGGTGCGTCCGTGACGCAACGGGAGAGGTCGGGAGGATTTTCGAACGGAGGGTAAGTCGAACTACCCCCTCCCTAAATGGAATTGCCCCGCAGAATGCGGGACGGTTGGCCGCCCTAGCCTTGAGGCTCAGAGAGAGAAAAATGGATTTTTCTGAGGCCTATTTGAAAATTGGCAATTTCAAGCCTTAGGAAATAGGTTCATTTCCTGACAAAGGGAAAGAATTTTAATAGAACCAATCCTTAAACTACAACCAGAGGCAAGAAATAAAGTGGTTTTGCCCATTTGAAGAGAATGTCTTGGGATTCCATACCATACAAGACATATGTGGAAAGAGGAGAAGGACAAAGACCACGAGGCAAACCAAGA
Source organism: Furcifer pardalis (assembly GCA_030440675.1). NCBI lineage: Eukaryota > Metazoa > Chordata > Lepidosauria > Squamata > Chamaeleonidae > Furcifer > Furcifer pardalis. Next base: position 160,733,093 of record CP126893.1, on the reverse strand, counting down.
GGAAGAGGTGGTGGTGGTGGTGGTGATGGTAGTAGTGACAGTAAATCTTGAAAATTCAGCCCTGTTGGCCTTGGCTAATGGGTCATTCAGCAGGATTGCAGGGCGGATTTTGCTGCTTTGATCGAAACCTTCCACGTATATAAGGGGGAAGTTATGGTACAATTCATTCACAAAACGATGTTGGTGACCCAGGCTCTAGGAATGCTACTAAAAAAAACAGGAATAAGCTTGAGAAAGGTCCACAATACAACCCTGCAGCTGGAGCACAGGGAGAAGACAGGCAGAAATATGCTAAAAGGATACTACGCAACAAATGACTATGACATTTCTGCAAAGTTAATGGCCCCTAGTAGTCCATACGTCACCTGAATTGGTCCTTGAGAAGTTGTCCAATTCACTCTCATTCAAACCATAAGGCTTCTCTTCTGCTTCCAACTTGGCGGTTACATTAGGAAACCCTGATCAAGAGAAAAAAAAGCTAGAGGGTTAGATTGCCTTCCTAACAAGACACTGCTTTTTAAATATCGGTCACAAAAATGAGGAAGGGGTGATTCTCCTGACATGATTAAGCTGTAGTTCTCCTTAGTCCTCATCACTGCTGATGCTGAAGGCAAGTGAGGCGGACTCTAGGCCAGGGGTCCCCAAACTTTTTGGGCTGTGGGCCAGTCATGTGGTTGAGCATGCCAGTTACATGGTTCCTCCCACTTGGAAATGGAAATAATACATGCAGGTGCATGCACAGAACGTGCCAGCGCATGTGTAGAACACTGCCGTAAATGACCTGCGTCTGTGGTAAAGGCATTTACAACAGCCATGGGTCATTTATGGCAGTGTTCTGTTCATACGGGACACATTCTGTGCCCACTCATGCACATTTTACTGCTGCTTCCAGGAGCAGAAAGGGCAGCATGGGTCAGATTAGCTGGCATCGTGGGCCAAATTAATTGGCATCACGGCCTGCATCCGGCCCACGGGCCATAGTTTGGGCACTCCTGCTCTAGGCTAACAAGATATGGAGGGTTGGCCCTTCTCCACTTCTGCTCTAGAGTTAATGGCAAATGAGTGGTTCATATCATGTTTGTTTTATGTCCCTCACCTGTGTTGTGCTGGGATATGTTCTCCATTATGTACTCCATAAGAAGAATGACTCTAGAAACAAAGTGTTGTTACTAAAGCAGGATGTCAGTTAAGGTTATTGTAAGCAGAAATCCTATTAAAGAATATGATCATCTGGCAAAGGATCTTGATTGCTGGGTTGTCACTTTGGAAATAGTGTGTTTGTGATCTGAAATGAGCAAGGGGAAAGTAAGACTGAGGATTGTGGGTAAAGTCATACAAACCTACCATGGAGCAAGACACGTGGGGAGGGGGGGCGACAAAACCTAAGCAGTCCCAAACTAGATTAGAAGTCTTTGGTTGCATCAGTTCCACTCCAGAGCAACTTCCATTTCAGAATTGGCTGGAACTTTGACAGTCTGCAGCAGTCCTTATCCTGCTCCCTAATCTCTGATGGGTAAACAAGGGGCTCCCTTAATTGGTCATGTATTCTTACTTCCATAGCAGCTGCAGTGGGTTAGTGATTAAGACACTGAGCTTGACAACCAGAAGGTCAGCAAGTCAGCAGTTCAAGACCCAAGTGCGGTGTGACAGAATGCGCTTCCGTTGTCTATCCCAGCTCCTGCCGACCTAGCAGTTTGAAAGCAAGAAATTGCAAGTAGATAAATATGTACCGCTTTGGCAGGAAAGGTAGCAACAGCACTGATTCTTTGACTGTAAATGGAGATAAGCCTTGCAATCTAGTGTCAGACATGACTGGCTTTCGAGCAAGGGAGACCTTTAGGTAAAGGTCACTCTTGCTCAAAAGTCAGTCATATCAGACACTAGGATTCAGTGCTCATCTCTGTTTATAGCCAAAGAGCCAGTGCTGTCTGCATCTGCAGACATTTCCATGGACATGTGGCAGGAATGCCTAGACAATGGAGTGAACAAAATGCTGTTTACCTTCCCACAAAAGTTGTACCTATTTATCTACTTGCAACTTCTAACTTTTGAACTGCTAGCTTGGCAGGAGCTGGGACAGAGATAGGAGCTCGCTCTGTCGTGCAGTACTTGGGTATCGAACTCTGACTTTCCAGTCATCAAGTTCAGCGTCTTAACCACTTGAGTTGCTGCAGTCCAAGGGAGACCTTTACCTTTTACCCATTCTAGTTCCATATTTTGATATTAATAGAAGGAATTAAGGGAGGCCTGTGAGCAACAATGCTGGATGGAGGGAGAGAGGCAGAAACTCCTTCCTCCTGCTAGAGAGACTGACAATGCAGGAAGAGAGATATCAAAGCCATTTTTATGCATTCAGTTTGGTTGAAGCTCCTCTGGCTCAGTGTTTAAGAAGCTTGGCTTGTTATCTGGAAGGCTCTCAGGTCAGCAGGTTGAGACCCAGGTACTGCATATTGGATTGAGCAGGCCATCTCTGTCCCATCTCTTGGGGACATGAAAGGAGCCTCATTTGGGCATTCCCCAAGCAGTTTCTTCCACCCAAAAAAAAACCCCTTTCAACCCAGAATAATTTCCGACACGCAATTATTATTATCCCAACACTTTGTAGGGTGAAATGCCGGTCCTTTAGTTCTGCAGAGGACAAGGGAAGAATTTCAATCTCGTGGGCTTTGTAGTCTCTCCAAATTTCTGCCATTGCTGATTATACGTATCTTGAACGAAGCACAGGCAGAATCCGGTTTATCAAAAGGGTCCCTTGTTAACCAAACGACGGATGTAAAATCTATAATTTTTTAGGCAATCGTCACGTGGGAAGCCAAGACTGGGTCACACTCCTTTCCCCCCCACAGACCGGTATTTTTGCGCTCCACTGTCCCCCTCCCCCGTCTTCCTTTTGAAGCTGAATGTCTGGACCAAGAATGCCCTCCTTTCTTACCTCATTCACACGGACACCCGAAGCCTGAGTTCTGCCTGGGTGAGTCTCTTTTTGGTGGGTCGCTCACACACCCCTTCCCTTCTTTCCACTTGGGATTGAGCATACTGCCTACCTCTGATCATGTGATGCCTATCACGTGGCGACTACAACCCATTCCCCTGTCTCGGTAAATTACAAACGCCCACCCGCCTCGGAGGGACGCCTGAGCCCACGGAGGGAAAAAGCGGCGAAGAGATCCCCCCCACCCCATTTTGAATCCCTACTTTGGGGGGGGGGGCCTGTTGGGCGGCGGATGCTAAAAAGCTACTAGGAGAGAAAAACCCTTCTTGGAGCCTGGAAGGCTTTTATCTATCTATATTTATCTATTCCCCACCCTTCTGATGCAAGCACCTGTTCTTTCATTCATTCCATTCCTTTTGATGAAAGTACCTATTTATTCATTCATTCATTCATACTCAGGCCTTTTGATGCAAGGCTTTGTAAAAGGTCAATGTCTCCCTTGATTGAAAGCCAGATGTGTCAACAAGACAGGGTTAGTGTTCATCTCCGTTTACAGCCAAAGAGCCAGCGTTGTCTGCATCTGCAGACGTTTCCGTGGTCATGTGGCAGGCATGACTAGATGTCAGAGCTCAAGGGACGCTGTTACCTTTCCCGCCGAAGCAGTACCTATTTATCTACTTGCAATTTCTTGCTTTCGAACTTCCTGAGTTGGCAGGAGCAGGGAGAGATGGTGGGCGCTCACTCCATTGTGCAGCATTTGGTTTCAAACTGCTGACTTGCTGACCTTCCGGTCCGGTCCTCAAATCCAGCATCTTAACCACAAAGCCACCGCGCCCCCTATCCTGAATACCCCCCCCCCGCAATCTTGTTTGTGATGTAAGCTCCTCGGGGCAAGGACCTGTCCTTCTATATATATTTTTTTTTGTCAAGGCAGACAGGGGGAAGGGAAAAATCAGTCCTATGCGGAAGAGGCACCAGGGGCTCTGGAGGGGAGAAAGGCTGGCCAGGATAGAAAAAGGAAGAGGCTTTGCCCAGATCTTGCCTTTGTTTGATGAAGTAGACTTGGCCCGCGGAAGCTCACAGTTCAATACAGGAGTTTGTCTTTAAGGTGCCACAACTTTTTTTCCCTGTTCTGTTTATGCCTTTGGTAAGATTTCCACCCTCCGCTCCCCATGTAATGCTAACAAAACAGTCATCCATGCACTCGAGCACTCGATTAGATGGGCCTTGGTGTGTCTTGCCAGGAGCCTGGCTCGGCTTCAGTCCCAAGATGAGCGGTGGAGAAGCCAAGAAGATGGGCAAAGGAAGAGGTGCCACAATGTAAAAAGGGACCGGAGTCGAAGCCTAGATTCTATCTGGACCTCAGGAAGGTTAAAGCGGGGGAAGAGGGGCCAAATGGGAGTTTATGGGTGGAGGAGCCGGGGTGGGTGCAAGAGAGAGCGATTTGCAACACAGGTTCATTTATATGCATGAGCTTAATTGCATATATATGCATGAGCTTAATTGCATATATATGCATGAACTTCATTACATATATATGCATGGGGTTAATTGCATTAAGACAAGTTGTGGACATACTTGATGTCAGACTTTCTAAAATCTATGCTGCAGAGTTGAGTGGCTCCTTTGTGTAAAGACCACGACCAGTCCATCGACCTCTTTTTCCAACCCCCTTTTCACTTTCATCCTCCTGCTACAGATCCTCTTTCAAACGAACCAGTTCCTTTATTTATTTTAGTTTGATTGACCCAGAGATCTACCCTTCAATTAAGTACTCAAACCTGGCTAAGCTGTCCTTGTCATATTACTGAACAGGATTTCATTACAGTTCCTTTCATTGCAGAGCCTTTGATTTCCTAGCTTGAGGAAGATCTTTGGTTTCTGGATCAGATTGTCTTGAATAAAATGGAGGTTACGTCACACGACAACACAGGTAAGGAAACAAAAAAATAAAAGACTTTACATCTGGAAGTTAACGTTGTTTAACTCTGGCTGCTGTGTGTGTTTTTGTGTCAGAGATTACTCTGGGTTGAAAGGATTTTTTTAAGGGGATGGCTGATTGAGGCCCCTTTAAGGCCCCCATTGTGCAGCTCTTGTGGAATCGAACCCCCTCCTTCCGGTCTCCAAGCACAGTGCTTTTACCCACTGAACCACTCTTGTGCTGTAGCCCTCTTTTGCTCTAGTCAGGGATGAGAAATAATGAGACATCTGGAAGGTCATTCATTTCTTTGCTGCAGACTTTTGATACCAAATCCAGTCAGATCAATCTGACCCACTTCACCCCGTTTCCCTCCATCTTTCTCCTACCAGGTTTTTCTGAGGTGACAGTCAAAGTGGAGCAAGGAGAAGAGCCGTGTGGCCAATTGGAATCCTTCTCAGGAACCAGCTTAGGTGATGTATGTGGGTGATAAGGACTGAAATCGTAAACACGCAGAGGCACGAAATGCATGACCAATTGCACCAGACTGGTGAAGGCTGTCACAGGGAATACTGCCTTTTATTCCTAGGTCTGTCATGTGTAGCTGACTAATGTGGATACATTGCAATATGTAAGGGAGAAAATCACACCAAACTTAAAACACACACACTCACACACATATATACACACACACAACTGTCAAGCAACCCTCTTCTTAAAAGAAGCCTCACTTCCATTCCAAACCCTGCTCTTCCTTCCAGGCATGAATGACTATTCTGAGATTTTATTCAAAGTACTGTACTGTATATAGTTTTTAGAAGAGTTTATAGTGTAAAAATGATTTAACGGATTTTCAGAAAATCAGCCAAATCAATGATATATTTTCTGTCAGTCAAGCAATACATTCTAAGGTTGGTAGTGATAAATAATAGCGTGCTGTCAAGTCAGTTCTGAGTTACAAAAATCCTTTTCAGGGGTAGAAGGGGATAACTATTCCCTTCTTCGGGAGGTGCCTTGGGACTGTACAAATTGCTCAAGGCTACACAAACTGTCTCTTCTGGGAATCATAACGTGGGTCACCTTGTGCCAGCTAATCTTTCTCATACTGGGTCAGGCAAAAGGAACTGCAGAATGAACTCACCAAAAGGTGGTTTCATTTTGGCAGTTTTACATCTGGCCTAGACATAAAAGCAGCAACAGCAGGAGCATGGAACTGAACTCCCAACATCTGGTTTTAATGCAGCCAGTAGTTGCTGAAACACTGCAGCTGTGCTGACTGTCTCTTTTTTTTGCTGTGCTTTGGTTCAGGATTTCCTGGCACTTTCATAAAACCAGAGGAGGAAGAGGGGCCGTGCAACCAGAGATCCAGGAAAAGCACCAGTCTGACTGATGAATGGTCAGGTGAGGAGCCAGTTCGTTTTGCTGGAGGATGCCATGAATTAAAATTCAGGGGTACCTTATACAACGATTTCGATCCATTCCATGGAACAATTGCTATACAATGCATCCATTGTACAACGATTTTCCCTATGGCTGGCGTCTGCAAACTTGGCTCTCCAGGTGTTCTTGGACTTTAATTCCCAGAAGCCCAAGTCAGCACTCCTGCTGATCAAGGCTTCTGGGAACTGAAGTCCAAGAACAGCTGGAGAGCCAAGTTTGCTGACCACTGCCCTATGGGATGCATCGTACAACGATTTATTTATTTTTGCTAAGTGGTTTTCCCCATTGAAAATTTGTTGTACAATACGGTTTTTTCCATAGGGCAAATTGTTATGTGGGACACCATTTCCCCCTAATACCTAATTGTTATGCGATTCTGTTGCTATACTGTGTGATTGTTGTATGTGGTTCCACTGTAGGGACTCTGGTTTTAACGAGTAAAGTCGTTTCTTTGAGTTCTTAATTCCCTGGGCAGAACTAGAGAAGCCTGGGAAACTACCTTCAAGGAAGGTGCTGTTTAGTTTACTTTGAATGTAGTCATAATAGGCTGAAAACTGTGAGAATGGAACTAAGGTGGTGGACATTGTATGCTGTGTTATAATTGGTTAAAACCCTGGAAGAGGAGGGATGAGGAGGGAAAGATGGGGTTTATTATTATTATTATTATTATTATTATTATTATTATTATTATTATTATTATTATTATTATTATTATTATTATTATTATTATTATTATTATTATTATTATTATTATTATTACAGTAAAACACTGGATAGCTATTGGATTGGATAATGCTAAAATCGCATAACGTTGGGGAATTTGAGGCAAACATTTGGATTCGGATAACATTATGTTAACCATTATGTTAACATTATCCGATCCATCAGATAACCTTTGCCTCAAATTCCCTGAGGTGTGGCTGTGACTCACCAGTTTCTCTTGGGAGAAAGGGAGGGGCTGCCTGCTCTCAAGCTTGCCACATTTGAATAACAAAGGCTTGCAAAACCAGTCTGACTAGTTTAGCAAAGCAAAGGCTTAGGACCCTTTCCCCAGTGTAACCCAGAACACTTTGCAGAAAAATAATTGCAAAGAGACAATTTGACCCAATTACCTTTATGAAGTTTCCCCTTTAAATTCTAAACAGCCTGAACCAAAGATTGTAGCTCCGCAAGCCTCATGCATTGTCAATGGAAAACAAGCAGAGGCTGAAACCTTTCACCTACAAAGCAATTAAGCTTTTCGCACCCTGCAAAGCCCTGAGGGAACTTCCTTTATTACAGCAATGGTAGGTGGGCTGATTCTAAAGGAAAACATTTTCCTAGCTTCTGTTCAGATCTTTTAAAACAGCACTTTATAAAATTTTCAAAAATTTAAAAATGCTGTATGGCTTTGTTCCACTAAAGTCAGGGTGGTCTGGCATGTTTTTGTAATGTATTTACACTTTAGATAATTATTTCTTAAAGTTCTTTAAGTTTCCAGCATGTTTCCTTGACTTTGCTTTGAAGCCTCTGTTGCTTATCTCTATGGAGTTAACGTTATCTGATCCACCTGAATAGGATTTTAACGTTATCTGGTGCATGCATCAGATAAGGCTAAAAATCGGATAACGTTAAGACTTGTGGAACCAAGTCTTAACGTTATCCGAGGTATTACTGTATCATCATCACCATCACCATCACCATCACCATCACCATCACCATCACCATCACCATCATTATTATTATTATTATTATTATTATTATTATTATTATTATTATTATTATTATTATTATTATTATTATTATTATAACTTGTATGCCGCCCGACTTGCAATGTGACTCTGGGCGGCTTACAAAGAAGCAGAGTATCACAAATTACAGTTACAAAATATCACATTACTCATTTTAATTGAAATGCTTTACTGTATAATAATTTACTACATTCGGAATTCCCAATCCACCTTCCCTTTGTTGTAGATACCACAGGGATTTCATGATTCTTATCTTATTCCAGTGATGGGATGACAAAAATTCTACTACCACGCCATGGCGTCACGGACGTCATGGGCGTGGCCAATGTCATGACATAATGGGCGGAGCTGACGTCATGACGTTGTGGGTGGGGCCAAAAATAAAAAAATAAAAATAAACACACACACACAAACGCACACACCCTCAACCCACCCACCCAACCAGGCAGCTACAACACAAACCCGTAAATAACTTAAATAAATAAAATAAAGAAATAAATAAAATAAAAATTAAACAAAAATACAACCACCCACCCAAAACACAAATAAATCACCCACCCACCCCAAATACAAAACCCTCACTTACTTACCTCCTCCTCCGAATGCCGCAGCCGCAGGAGCCACCACAGCCGCCGCTGCTGCCGCTGCCCGCAGCCCTTGGCCATGGCCGCAACCGGGCCGAAAAGGCTCCTGCCCAGCCAGTCCTTCCACGCTGTCCTTCCTCCCGACGGGGGCCCGGTCCAGCCAGCCCAGGCCAGTCCGGCTATGGGGATCTCCAAGCTGGCCGAGCTGCTCAAGGCGGAGGCGCCCCAGGCCGTGAGCTCCGTGGGGCTGGAGCACTACCGCGGTGAGCAATACAACCGCCACCGCTGCGCCTGGGCAGGGCCACCCAAGGGGGGCAGGCAGGCTGGGGCAGGGTCTTCGGAAGGGGCGCTGGCTGGGGAACCACGGGACCAACCTCCCATCACCCCCATTCTGGGAGCGGGAGCCTTGGGACACCAGCCCAGCGCCGGTGCCCCTGCTGCCCTCCCACCTCACTCCAATTGGAGGAAGCTCAGCCCCGGCGGCTGCCGCGACATGTCAGGCGAGGGGGTGGTGGCAGGGTCTCTGGTGCATCCCACACATCCCAAAGGCCCGAGGAGGAGGAGGCGGCGGCTACAGGGGGCGGCGGTGTGCCCCGCCGGGTGTTCCCAGGCCATGGGTGGGCTCGGCGGCAGTGGACGGCCCTGGCAGGCCTCAATGCGCCGGTGGGGGCTCGACGGCACCAGGACAAGTACCCTCCTTTGAGGGCTGGTGCCCCCGCCGCCGCCAGAGCCACCCTGAAAAGTTGCCGCTCCGGCTTCAGATTGAGTTTCTGTGCATGTGCACTAAATTGGAGCCATTTTGGCTCCAATTAAAAAAAAATTCTTTCGGTGAGGCGTCCGGAACCGGACGCCTTAAAAATGGGCTACCCTCTCGAACCCTCCGAGATTGTTCCTACCGGTTCCGGGGAACCGGATGGAACCGGGGTCATCCCATCACTGGCTTCTTCCCTCCCTTGCAGAACTTATCCAACAATTTCTGCCATTCAATTAATTCTTTCTCTTTTATCATTATCAGGAGGTTCCCCAATTTAAAAAAAATATTTTGGGCATGATTTTCATCCTGCATAGGTTTACCCTTCCAAACCAAGACATCTTCAACTTATTTAACCTTTCTATAGCTATTCTAACCTCTTTTTAAAATCTTTTCAATTTTAATTTCTCAATATCTTTAAAATCCTCTGCAATGTGGATACCTAAATAATTCAAAATACAGTTGTACCTTGCTTAAAGAGCATAATGCGTTCCATGGGATTACTCTTAAAGTGAGTTTGCTCTTTAAGCGAAACACCATTGTAAGTGACCAATTGTGACTTCTGGTGTGTGTGTGTGTGGGCGGGTGTTGCAATACCCAATTAATTTGTTAAGCGAGTTTTTGGTTGGTTTTAATTGTTAAGCGAAGCAACCATTCAGAGAAAAGTCTGCTGTTTAAGCGAGTTACTCTCTAAGCGAGGCGCTCTTTATGCAAGGTTTTACTGCATCCTTAATTTGTATCTTGTAAAGTTTACTAATATTTTCCTTTTCTGTATGTTGATGATTACAGTAATACCTCAGATAATGATTGCCTCAGATAACACTAAAATTGGATAACGTTGGGGAATTTGAGGCAAACACTTGCACCGCATGTTAAGATAACGTTGTGAGATGCAAATGTTTGCCTCAAATTCCCCAATGTTGATCTCTGCCCCAAAGCCCACAGGGCTAGAGACCAGTCCTGCGGGCTTTGGAGCAGAGATCTATGGAGGCTCACACCGCCAGTTTGGTTGGGGGGAGATCGGGTGCGCGCGCCCTCACCCCAACCAAACCAGCGCTCTGAGCCTCAGACTGCAGGCTTGGTTGAGGGGAGACCGGGCACCCCCGTTCTCCTCCCAACCAAACCAGCTCTACGAAGCTTGCAGCAACTGCGTGTTGGGAAGCAGACCAGGGGCTCCCTGTTCGGCTTCCCAACCATGCCACTGCTGCGCCCTTTGTAGCAGTGGTATGTTTGGGAAGACGACCGGAGTCTTTCCCGTTCAGCTTCCCATGCGCAGACACGTCTGCAGCTGACTTAAATGCAGAAGTGGGTGCATTTACAACAACCGTAAATGCGCCTGCTTCAGGGGTTCATGGTCTGCTCCACATGAACCACCTGATCTTGCATCTGTGATTTCTACTTCCTCCAAGTTCTGAAAATCTGGCATGTGTGGTTTGTTTCCTTGCTTCATACAAGAATGGAGTTTAGGTTCTTGAACTAGAAAATATAATGGGGAGGAATCAGAAAGAGTTAGTAACAGACATGCACAGTACTGTACTTGTGTGTGTGTTTTAAAAGAATGTTACAATTAATTTCAGTGGGATTTCCCCCATACAGTACTTATCTTTTGAACAATTTGCAGAGGGGGGAAGAGAAGCCCTCTTCCCCTCCGCAAGCATCTGGAGTGCTGGGATCCAGGGGCTTGCCTTGTGGAGGGGAGGGGGGAGAAAGAAGCCCTCCTCCCCTCTGCAAAGCAAGTGTCTGGATCCCAGCGCTCCAGGCACTTGCATTGCGGGGGGAACCCTCCCCCCTCTGCACGGAAAGCGCCTGGAGCACAGGGATCCAGGCGCTTGCTTTGCAGAGGGGAGGAGGACTTCTCTCCCCCCTCCGCAAGGCAAACCCCTGGATCCCAGCGCTCCAGGCGTTTGTGGAAGGGGGCAGAGAAGCCCTGGAGCACTGGGGTGCTTCCTTTAAGATGGGGCTGGCTGGGGCTGTCAGGCACTTCCAGCCAGCCTGTACTGTATTTTTTTAAAAAAGTTGGCTCTACACACATCATTGGCTCCGCCCATGATGTCATGATGTTGGCTTCATCCATTATGTCATGACATTGGCTCTGCCCATGATGTCGGCTCCGCCCACAGTGTAGTAGTAAAAATTTTGGCTGTCCATCACTGGTTTTGGGTTGGAGTTTGGGCACTCGGTCTCTAAAAGGTTCGCTACCACTGTACTATCCCATAGTGCATGGGTTCCCAACCTATTGCCTGTGGACTGGACCCAGCCCGTGACGCCATCTGATCCTGCCCATATTTGTCTCCCCTGCACTGAGAAGTGGAAGTAGGCACATTTACGTCAGCCACAAAATGCACCCACGCATGCGCAAACACGACTGCAGCTGACTTAAATGCAGAAGTGGGTGCATTTGTGACAACTGTAAATGTGCCTGCTTCAGGGGTTCATGGTCTGGTCCACAGCACAAAAAGGTTGGCTGCCCCTGCCATAGCACTTAGTGCACTCTTTGGGCTGTTCACAAGTTAATTAGCATTTTGCTCCCAGCATGCTGGGTACTTATTTTACCGACCTCAGAAGGATGGAAGGCTGGTGTCAACCTTGAGCCCTGTTCAGGGTCGATCTTACAACCTTTTGGTGGCAGTACAGCACTTTAACTACTGCAACACCGGGGCCATTCTGTATAATCATCACAATTTAATCTTCTCTCTTATTTCCTTCTTTGCAGTAGATAAATGCTGGAAAACAAATACGCGTACCAAGTGTGGAAAATATTTTGCTCATGGTTTGGATCTTCCCAGAGGCCAGAAATCCCAAACAGAAGAGGAACTTTGTGACAAAGAGAAGCCCTACGAAGCCACCACGTCTAAGGGACAATTTACTGAAAATGTGGAATTTACTCTTCATGAGAAGACCCACGTAGGAAGTAAAAGCTTTAAATGTGAAATATCTCAGCACTGTGAGGCACTAAAGGGTCACCAGAATGTCCAAGCAGAAGCAAAGCGGTTCAGATGCCAAGAGTGTGGGAAATGTTTCAGTCATCTTTCAAATGTTATAAGGCACCAGGCAGTCCATACAGGAGAGAAACCATACAAATGTGAGCACTGTGGGAAATGTTTCTCTCAGAATTCAAACCTTGTGACCCATCAAGCTGTCCACACAGGAGAGAAGCCATATAAATGTGAAGAGTGTGGGAAATGTTTTTCTCAAAATTCACATCTTGTGACACATCAGGCGGTCCACACAAAACAGAAGCCCTATGAATGTAAGGAGTGTGGAAAGTGCTTTGCTTATAAATCTGACCTTGTGAAGCACCAGAGAGTTCATACGGGTGAGAAACCCTACAGATGCCAGGAATGTGGGAAAACATTTGCTCAGAACTCCCATCTTGTGACTCATCAGGTAGTTCACACAGGAGAGAAACCCTACAGATGTCAGGAATGTGGAAAATATTTTGCTCACAGTTCACACCTTATGAGCCACAAAAAAGTCCATACAGGAGAAAAAACATACAAATGCCAGGAATGTGGGAAGTGTTTTGCCTCCAGTTCAATTCTTGTAAAACACCAGAGAGTCCACACTGGGGAGAAACCATACAGATGCCCAGAATGTGGGAAGTCTTTTGCTTACAAGGCAGATCTTGTGAAACACCAGAGAGTCCACACAAGAGAGAAGCCCTACGAATGCCAAGAGTGTGGGAAATGTTTTGCTCAGATTTCAAACCTTGTGATGCACGAGAGAATGCACACGGGAGAGAAGCCGTTCAAATGCCAGGAGTGTGGGAAATGCTTTGCTTCCAGTTCAGTCCTTCTGAGCCACCAGAGAGTCCACACAGGAGAGAAACCATTCAAATGTGAGGAGTGTGGTAATTGTTTTGCTTGGAGGGTCAACCTTCTAAAACATCAAAAAGTTCACAGAGGAGAAGCACCGTACAAATGCCAGGAGTGTGAGAAATGCTTTGCTTACAATTCAGACCTTGTGAGTCACCTCAGAGTCCACACAGGGGAAAGACCAAACAAATGTAAGGAGTGTGGGAAATGTTTTCCTCGCAAGGCAGAACTTGTGAACCACGAGAGAGTCCACAGAGGAGACAAACCCTTCAAGTGCCAAGAATGTGAAAAATGTTTCCTTAAGAAATCGCAGCTTGTGAAGCACGAGGCAGTCCACACAGGAGAAAAACTCTTCCAATGTGAAGAGTGCAGGATATGTTTCTCTTCTGGCTCAGTGCTTGTGAGGCATCAGGCAATCCACACGGGAGAGAAACCGTACAGATGTGAGAACTGTGGGAAATCTTTTTCTCAGATTTCAAATCTTATCAAACATGAAAGAATCCACACAGGGGAGAAACCATACACTTGCCAAGAGTGTGGGAAATGTTTTGCCTCCAGTTCAATTCTTGCAAATCACCAGATTGTCCACACAGGGCAGAGACCGTACAAATGCCAGGAGTGTGGGAAATTCTTTGCTCGCAATTCACAGCTCTTGACTCACCAGAGAGTCCACACGGGAGAGAAACCATACAAATGCCAGGAGTGTGGGAAATGTTTTGCTTCCAGTTCAGTTCTTGTAATCCATCAGCGAATCCACACAGGGGAGAAACCATATAAATGCCAGGATTGTGAGAAATGCTTTGCTCAGAAGTCACAGCTTGTGAGGCACGAGAGACTGCACACAGGGGAGAAACCATATAAATGTGACCAGTGTGGAAAATCTTTTGTCCAGAATTCACACCTTTTAAAACACCAGGCATTCCACACAAGGAGAAAATCCACGGACGTGCCTGGAGTGTGGGAAATGGTGTGTTTTGAGTTTCTTCCTTGTGAAACACCAGAAACTATGTAGCCAGGAATCCATATAAAGAACAGGACAGTGGGGAATATTTGTTGAGATTCCAAAATGTATAATTTTGAAGATTGTAGATAAATGTCTACACAGAAAAATAAATATGGAAATGACAATAGTATTGAATATATTTTACTTCAACCAGCACGCCAGCGGCTTAGTGGTTAAGACACTGAGCTTGGAGACTGAAAGGTTGAGGTTCGATTCCCAAGTGCTGCATGACACATCTGCATGACATGAAAGGAGCCTCATTCTGGCATCCCCTGAGCGGAGTTTCTCCAGCAAATATCCTTTCGACCCAGAATAATTTCTGACACAAAATTTATTTATTTACTTCAACGAGAAATGCTTTGCTCAGAAAGTTAACTAATAAGTCTTCTGAGAGTGGGAAAATGTTTCCTTGTAGTTCAGTATTTAGGAATTTCCCCACTGGAAATAAGCCTTATAAATGCCTATGTGTAAAGGTCACACCTTTGCTCAACAGCCAGTCATATCCAACTCTAGGTTTCAGTGCTCATCTATGTTTATAGCCAAAGAGCTACCGCTGTCTGTGTTTGCAGACGTTTCCATGGACATGTGGCAGGCATGACTAGACCCTGAAGTGCACGGAATGCTGTTTACCTTTCCCACCGAAGTGGTACCTATTTATCTACTTGCAATTTCTTGCTTTCCAACTACTAGGTTGGCAGGGGATGGGACAGAGACGGGTGCTCATTCCGTCATGCAGTACTTGAGTTTTGAACCGCTGACCTTCTGCCTCCAAGTCAGTGTCTTAACCACTTGAGCCACTGCAGTTTTAGTTTTTCCCTGTACTGTATCTTAAAAGCAATCAGGAAACTCATACCAGAGAGTAACCTTATAATCCTTCCGCAAAATGATTAATCACCACTTTGATGTGATAATACACCTCATATTTGGGAGAAAAACCTCACCACTGTTGAGAACTTGAGAGGCATTTAAGAGTGACCCATGGTTATCAACGAATTTGCAGAATCCTGTTTGAAGCAAAACCAGAATTCCACATCAAGGTAAGAACTTTCTCAGGCCAGCTTTGTTAACAAGGACACCAGATTGTGTACAGACTTTCTGAGTTAGTAACTCCTTTCTCAGGTGTGAGAAAAGAGAAGAGGTAAATAAGTAAAAATAGACCAAATTTTAAAATTTTTTTTGTCCCCATCCTATCCCAGTTGTAACAGTAAGGAGGAAAATGGCAACTGTTCTAGTGCAGCGCTTGTTGAATGGCCACCACAAAGTATTTGCTCTCAGGATGGAAACAAAAGAATGAGAACAGTTTTGATCCTTCATTGCTACCAAATAAAGTCAGATTGTAAATGTTGGTGTTGCTTTGTTGTTTTTGAAATTCACCCCTTCAGTAGAGGTCAGTCACCTTTGTAGACTTCCATGTGTCTGAAGACAGATAAAAATGTGGTACTGGGGGGGGGGGGTAGCAGGCTAAACCGAATAGTATATTCTAGTGCAGGGATTCTCAACCTGTAGCCTGTGGGCTGGATGTGGCCCTCAGCACCATTTCATGTGGCCACCCCACTGCCTCCACCACACCATGAAGTGCCATGTGGTGGAGGAAGGGCAAAATGGCTGTCCGGCCCCTGAAGCTGAGGGTGTGTGACCCAGCCCCTGGCTTCAAAAGGTTGAGAACTCCTGTGCTAGTGGCTTCATGTGCTTGCTCGAAAGCCAGTCATATCTGACTCTTAAGGTTCGGTGCTCATCTCAGTTTACAGCTAAAGAACCAGTGCTGTCTGCGTCTGCCAGGGTTTCTGTAGTCATGTGGCAGGCATGACTAGATAGCTAAGCGCTTGAAACACTGTTACCTCTCCTGCTGAAATGATACCTATTTATCTACTTGCAATTACTGTACTTGTTTTCAGACTGCTAGGTTGGCAGGAGCTGGAACAGATGACTGGAGCTCAGTCGATCGCACAGCACGTGCTGGTCTTGAACTATTGACCTGCCAACCTTCTGGTCATTGAGCTCAGGCTCAGCCTCTTAACTACTACTGCTAAGTTATCTCTTCAATTTTGGTGCTGCATGGTCCAATTTGGTGTTCTTGCAGCCATTAATTAATTAATTAGATTTTTATTCCGCTCTCCTTGGTAAAAACCGACTCAGAGCGGCTCACAGAATCCACAAATATCAGTATTGTAGTGAAAACAAAAATACAATAGCATACAGTATAACAAAACAATAACGTACCGTAACACCATACAGTAAATCAGTACACATTACACATCAGTACACATTTACAATGAAGAGGCAGCTGTATTGACTACTAGTGGCTTAAGTCACTAAGACACTGACTGGGAGGCGGAAGGTCAGCAGTTCAATTCCTGAGAACTGCAGGACAGAATGAGCTCCCGTCTCTGTCCCAGCTCCTGCCAACCTAGCAGTGTGAAAGCAAGAAATTGCAAGTAGATAAATAGGGACCACTTCGGTGGGAAGGTAACAGTGTTCCATGTGCTTCGGTGTCTAGTCATGCCTGCCACATGACCATGGAAATGTCTGCAGAAGCAGACAGCGCTGGCTCTTCGGCTTAGAAACAGAGACTGACCCCTAGAGTTGTATACGACTGGCTTTCGAGCAAGGGAAATCTTTACCTTTACTTTAGTGATACTTTTATTAGACCTTATAAATGTATTATCTTGGTATTAAATCTGAACTTTTTTTTACTGCCTCTATTCTGTATAAAAATTGGAATCTTTTTAAAAAAGTAACTTGTTTTGGGGCATGTTGGTTGGTCAACTGTGTAAATATCACATTGGAATAGATCTTTTTGGCACAATTATACATGGAATGGAAAGATGCTAAGAACAAACCCTCTTGTGCTTTTACCACTTCAGGCGTTGAGGGAGATTCAAGATTCTTGTTCTGTTCTAGCAACATCCACCAGCATTATTTGGTGTTCCTGCAATATTTCTTTGGCGTTATCTCTCCACCTTCCTCTGGGTCTGTCTCATGGTCTTTGTCCTCAATTCACATATGGTATGGAATCACAAGACATTCTATCTAAATGGGAAACCACTTTATTTGCTGTAGCAATAGCAATTACATTTATATACAGCCCCATACTGCTTAGTGTACTCTCTGGTTCAAAAGTTAATTAGAATTTTGCCCCAACATGCTGGGTACTCATTTTACCAACCTCCGAAGGTTGGAAGGTTGGATCAACCTGGTCAGGAACAAACTCACAGTGGCTGCAGTACAGCAGTTTAACCACAGCACCACCAGAGCCACAGCTGTGGTTCTCTTTGTATATTACTTAAGATTGGTTATAATCAATTCTTTCCCTTATAACCTCATTCCTGATTTTATCTCGTCTAGTCATTCCAGCAGCCTTCCTCAGACATCTCATTTCTGTGGTGACCTATTTTTGTTTATGCTTTGTTGTGAGTGTCCATGTTTGGCACTGGTAACATAAGATGGGAATGAATATACACTAGTACCCCGGATAATGATGAGACTTGCATGTTACTGGGGAAGCCCAGTAACATGCATTGATCACACAATGTAAAAAAAAGCCCTGTTTCCCTGGAGGCTGCAGCAAGCCAGAACGTTGGGATTTGAATCCTGACGTTTTGGCTTGCTGCAGTTGCTGAGGATGTCGGGGAAGCCCAGAAACAACTTGAATCGGGTCTTCCCACCTCCCTGGACCCAGCAGGGGGGTCAGGGACCCCAAAATTGGTTTTAAAAATGGACTTTTTTTTACCAATTTTGGGATCCCTGACCCCCCTGCTGGTCCAGGGAGGTGGGAAGACCCGATCCAAGCTGTTTCTGGGCTTCCCTGAAGTCCTCAGCCAGTGCAGCAAGCCAAAACGTCAGGGTTCGAACTCTTACGTTTTGGCTTGCTCCACTGGCTGGGGACATCGGGGAAGCCCAGTAACAGCTGTAGATCGGGTCCCCTGCCTGGTCCAGAGAGATCAGAGGACCCGATCTACAGCTGCAGGGTGGCTGGGGAAGCTGACGGGGACGCCCTGTCGGCTTCCCTAGCCACCCGCCCTTGCCTCCGCAGCTGTGGGGTGGCTGGGGAAGCCGACGGGGGAGCCCCCCGTCAGCTTTCCAGCCACCCCACCCCTGCCTCTGGAGCTGCAGGGTGGCTGGGAAGCTGAACGGAGAACTCCGTTCAGCTTTCCAGCCACCCTGCTGCTAAGAACGACTGTATCGGATAACGCTAAAAAGAATGTTATCTGGTGCAAATCTTCCCCCCAAATTTGTCGTCGTTATGCGGTATCAGGGATTCCCCTAGCGATATGTGTGGTTCGATAGCAGAGTAGCACTTTTAAGCTCTTACGCAGCGAAAGTCTTAGTGCAATAACACACACACATATGCCTTCAGTGGAAAGGTGCGCTTTACTTACAGTGAGGGGAAGACAGACATACACAGGACTATATACAACAGTCTCTCACTCTCTCCAAGCCCCACAGTAGGTAGACAGCTTGGAGTCCTCTGTTGGCTCCAACTCCAGGAGCACTCAAAAAGAGTCCTGGTGATCCTTTAGCAGTTCTTTCTTCTCAGTTGAAGAAAAGCTCTCAACAGCATCACCTCCTTCAGTGTCTCAGTCCTTCTCAGTATATAGACTCCTTCAGAATAGCAACCTCCTCACAGATAATCTCCTCCAGAATGATAGCCTCCTCACTAGACCCTTCCCAGAGGGCCACAGTTATACCCCAGCGTTGCTGGGCAGATTCTCTAATCAGCCACAGCTGGGCTGTTTCATGAGCACGTGGACCAGGCATGCACAGCCTGGCCATCAGTTTGAGGCTCTATTATGAACACCTGTGTTCAGAACACATGGAGGGCCTTAAAGTTGTACTATTCCACTGGGCAGCAATCTTTGTACAATACCCCCAAATGAAAAATGTCCTATCCGGTGCAATCGTTATCCGGGGTATTACTGTACTTTGTGTGAGGTTTCTTTGTGCTGATCAGTATTGGCTTGTGTTCTAAGAGTGTAGATCAGGGATTTTCAACCGGCAGCCTTGCTGCACTGTATGTCAGTCTCTTTGTGCATTTTGCCACCTTCAATTAATGATGTTTCTAGGTATGGTACTGTATTTGAACCCTGCAGCTTGTTTTATTTACACCCTTTCCCTCTATTTCCATATGTAAAGTACTGTACAGGATTGGAATTGACTGTGCGACTGAACAACAACAACAACATTATTGTATGCTGTTTCCTTCCAAGTGCCATTATCTAAGTCTTGCAAACAATGCCAATCCAATTTTAGCTGCAAACCTCTCAGGGCAGGTCCTTCTGCACCTCATCACACACCCATCAAGGGAAACAGAGCTATAGACAAGGAAGGTCATCCAAAGGCAAGTGCCAGAAAAGACATGCAAAACGGCAGAAGCATGGATTAACATGTCTGGGGAAAGTGCAAAGAACTTCACACACCCACTTTAAGCAGCCCTCGGCCCAGCAGCCCAATGGGAACACTTCCTCCCCCAGCACAGAGTTTATCCCGCCCCACTTCCCAGAAGCCCAATAAGAGTGCTCCCTCCGTCCCCCCAACACAGAGTTTGGCTCACCCCTCTGCCCAGAAGCCCAATGGGAGCGTTTCCTTCCTCCCCTGTTGCTGTGTTGTCACTTTAAGATAAATAAGTGGGGTTTGGGTTGCAGTTTGGGCACTCAGTCTCTAAAAGGCTTACCATCACTGATTTAGGATTACTGGACTCTGTTGTGAAGTTAGAGCAGGAAGAGGAATCCATCAAGGAGAGTGAAAGTGTTCCTGGTGTCCACTCAGGTGAGGTTGTGGTTCATGTAACTGCATTGGGTCTTCCGGGTCTGTAGTTCTATCATTCTGTTATCTCTGACCTTGTGGTTTTGCCCCTTTCCTTTGATTCAGGATATTCTGACATTGTCAAAAAGCCAGAGGAGTTTACAACCAGGAATCAATGGAAGCTACAAGTGTTGCTTGGGGCCATTCAAGTGAGGTAGTATTTTGCCTGCCTGCATCAGGATGTTTCAGCCAGATGACTCTTGGAGCTCATTACAACTAAAGTATGTAGTTCCAGGATTCTGTGCTCTAAAACCTGTGGCTTGGTTGCCAGTTACTAAGCACCATGCCTTCTGTCTTTACTTTGAACCAGTGACTGTCATTGTCCTAAAACCAAAGAAGGAAGAATGGCTGTACAATCGGAGATCCAAAGAAAGTGGATCAGGTGAGGTAGAGGTTCATATAGTTGTGCTCGCAAAGAAATGAGTAAGATGAACTCCAGATCTTCCAACACTGCCACTGTATGAATTTATTTTATAATCCATGCCACCAATTAGGTTCTTCTTTTGTGTCCAGGTCAAACTTTCAACTGCCTAGAAATGAAGCCACTTTCTTGGCTTTCTTGTTGGCCAAAACTTAAATCTTCATTGATACGTTTCTGGTAGTAATTGGCAGGGCAGCGAACAAGCCGGATTCTGGCTCCTCCAGAGGAACCACTGGGAAAAGTTACTACCGGTTCTGGCGAACTGGTGCAAACCTGTTACATCCCATCACTGCTTGTGCAGAACCTCTACCTTAAGACTGGCTAAGTTTGCTTATTACCAACAATTTGGTTTTTTGCACATGAAGTGAGAGAGAAGGCTCTTGATATGGCAGCCATTTGGAGTTGTATACAATCAGCCTATACCAGGGTTTCTCAACCTTTGATTTTTTTGGACTGCAGTTCCCAGAAGCCTAAGTTAATTCCCCAAAGCACTGATTAACTAATGTACTGACTTAGGCTCATGGGAATTGAAATCCCGCTGTGGGGCTTGAGCCCCACATTGGGAACCACTAGCCTATACAGACATTACAGTATTTCAATGGGAGAATATTTTTATGTTGATTGATACTCTTTAATGTGTGAGTTTTCTGTTGTTAGCTGCCCAGAGTAGGAATATCTTCTAGATTGGATGGGGATAAATATAATAAACAAAAAATATTATATTAATAATTTGTAAATTACCGTATTTGCCAGAGTATAAGACGCACCCCATTATTACCAAAACAGCTTACTATAGGCCACTATATACAATACAAAACAGTACAAGAGTAAGACACACTCCATTCTTTCAGTGTATTTTAAGGGGGGGAGGCCTGGGGTGAACAGGGGGCTTTGGCTGTAACTGTTCACACTTGGACAAATTTCAGCAGGTGGGTCCTTGTCCCTGGGGTGGGTACCATCACTATGGCGGTGGCTAAGCTCTGCTGGGGACGGAGCAATGGCAGTATAACTCTAGCAGCTGTGGACCCTGAGAAAGCAATAGTATTTGTCTCAGGGAGTAAGGAACACGAAGATCGGTGCACCTGAAACAGTGGCAGCGCTTGCACAGAGGCGCTAAGAAGGCAGCCCCTTCACCGTGTTTGGGTAATGAAGGCAATCGACCGCACACTTGAATTTAACTGATTAAAAGAAACACACAAAGTGCTGCACGAGAGTGAGCTCCCGTTTCTGTCTGAGCTCCTGCCAATTTAGCAGTCTGAAAGCAAGAAATTGCAAGTAGATAAATAGGTACCACTTTGGTGAGAAGGTAGCAACTTTCTGTGCCCATGACCACGGAAACGCCTGCAAACGCAGACAACACTGGCTCTTTGGCTATAAACGGAAAATGAGCACTAAACCCTACAGTTGGATATGACTGGCTTTCTCGTCAGGGCAACCTTTACCTGAAGCTATGCAATGAAAGACCCCCGATTTCTGTGTTGTGATCTGTGAGCACAGATGGGATCTTTGATTTAACAGAGGTTTAACAAAGGTTTTGGTTGCGTCCCACCCAAAAATCATGTGGATCCATGAGGTTCTGTGCCTCAGATCCTTTTACATGTGCAGAACAATAATCACGAGGCTCTGTTTTTTAGATTCTGACTTTTATATTTCCCCTCTGAATCCTCCACCAGTCACAAAATAATTCTTAAGGCCAGAGGTTTTCCCGCACAAAGTTCTTCGTCCCTTAATATTTATCCTTCCTTGGTTTGCTTTTCTCTCTGTTTACAAAAGCTTTCTCTGCTCTGGCTGCTCTTCCACCTCCTTGTATCTTTTTCACTTGTTGATGACTTCATATTGATGAATTTGAAACTCAGAGAAACGCCCATTCTCTGCAATCCAGGAAAGTGAAACTAACCACTTAACTTCCTGGTAGGACGAGAAATGGCTGCTGCTGCTTCTTTCCAGGGTCTCTGCGAGGAATCCACTTGCTCCATCTGCCTGGAGTATTTCCAGGATCCGGTGATCACCGAATGCGGCCACAATTTTTGTCGCGCCTGCCTGGCCAAATGCTGGGGAAGGTTGGAGGGGGAAGAGATTTCCTGCCCTCAATGCAGAGAAAAAATCCAAAGGAAACTCATCCCGAATCGGCAACTGGGAAACGTTGTGGAATTAGCCAGGAAGCTCCATCAGCAGAAGGAAAAAAGCCCCGAGGGAAAGGGGGGAGTCTGTGGGAAACACCAGGAGCCCCTGAAGCTCTTCTGCAAGGACGACATAGCCCCCATCTGTGTGGTTTGCGACAGGTCCAAAGAGCACAAAAATCATGATGTGGTTCCTCTGGAGGAGGCAGCCCAAGACTACAAGGTATGAAGGATTATACTGTATAGGTAAAGGTTTCCCTTGCTCAAAGGCCAGTCGTATCCGACTCTAGGATTCAGTGCTCGTCTCTGTTTCGAAGCCAAAGAGCCAGCACTGTCTGCTTCTGCATACGTTTCCGTGGTCATGTGGGAGGCATGACTAGACACGGAACGCTGTTTACCTTCTCACCGAAGTGGTCCCTATTTATCTACTTGAAATCTCTTGCTTTGGAAGTGCTAGGTTAGCAGGAGCTGGGACAAAGTCCACCCTGCAGTACTCTGGAATCGAACTGCTGACCTCCGGCCTTCCAGTCAGTGTCTTAGCCACCGCAGAAGGGTTTATGTTTAAAGAAATGCCACCTGTAGAATCCTTGGGGGGGGGGAGGCAAGTGGCCCTCTTTTTGCCCCCTCCCCATGTACAGTACATGGACACCCATGTCAAATAGGAGGAAATCATATTGGACCTGGAAAGGGAAGTGTTGTGAACCATGTCTTAAAAATCTGTTTGTTGTAGCAAAATAGATGAGACGGGACAGCAATTCCAGGTCGTACAGATTTCAGGGTCTTTTATTCCGCAATGGTTCACAGTCCCAGATAGTATCACTACTCAAATCTGAGAACCCCGAAGGGTTCAAAAACCAGAGTTTATATACACAGTAGTTAACAGGAAATGCATGGCCCTTACACCATGTGGTGGGCTTAGAATTTTAACACCTTGGTATTGGTTCAAGGGACAAAGGAATTTAAATAAAACACTTGTAATGGCTAATGGCCAAAATTCACACTTACCTATCCTCTACTATTGGGTAACTTTATAAGACCTCTATTATAATGAGGAAGGGTCTATTGCAACAGCCTGGACAATAGGCAGGCAAGTTTAAGCTGAATCACTGTCACTCCACTTTGTAGATTATTGAGAGGGCAAAGATGGAGTCTCTTTGGTTTTATATTTTTCTATATTCCAGCATATGTTGATCCAGTCGTTTAAAAGATTTCTGATGCTGGTTTTCCTTAGGTATATACATGCATATGAGTGTGCGAGGGAGAACAACCTATTGTTTTTTTGAGGACAGAGATGTCCCATCAACTAGGGTAGATGGAGCCTCACCCCAAAATCTCAAGGATGATCCTGCCAAGTAGACAGAAGAACCAGTTTGTAGGGTGCAGTAGGCTATCAGAGGAGGAAAAAAATAACCCCCTCCAAGAATAGGGATGTGACTGAAAAATCACAATTTTATAACTTAAACATCAACAGTGGCCCCTGTAAAGACTCCATCCATATTGGCTGAGCTGGGTCGGAAGTGTCTACTGCACCTTGTCAATCAGGCTATCTGGTTGCTCTGCACTAGAGCACATGAAGCTGCCTTTCATAACTAAATAGTTTTTCTTAAACACCAAACTTTAAGCTAATATATAGTAGCAATGAGACTGCTGTGACTTGGTGGTTACGATCCTGAATTTGATGATTGGAAGGTCGGTAGGTCAGTAGCTTGAGACCCGAGTACTGTATGATGGATGGAGCTCACATCTCTGTCCCAGCAACTGCCAACCTAGCAGTTCGAAAGCAAGAAGTTGCAAGTAGATAAATAGGGACCATTCTGGTGAGAAGGTAAACAGCATTCTAACTTCCCACCAGGAGGAATCCCAGGTTATTGTTTAACCCAAGGCAGAATTCTCACAGGTAAATGAGATGTTTTTTTGTCTATTGTTACCTTAAAAGGGTCACGCCACGCCAGGGATGATATTTGGATCCCACAACCCTTAACTTTAAACGTTCAGTGAGTCCACAGATTGCTTGGCGATGGAGGAAGAAAAACTCTTAAAATTCTGTTTCCCACTGGCGGAGAATTGAATAACTGACCAGAGATTTAAGTTGTGGGTAAAATAAAGAAGTTTACTTTATTGAAGATACCATTCAATCAAGCAAGAATCTCCCAATTATTAAAAAATGACACAGCTAGATGGTAAAAGCTTGTTGGGGATAGAATAAGCCAGGTGAAGATAAGAGAGAAAAAGACAGGTTTCACTTACCAGTAACTGTCGTTCTCCGAGTATGTTGTTTGGGGATTCACACTAATGGGTTCTGCGCCTGCGCTGAATCCGAGCGGAGCTGAAAAGCTGATTGGATAAAAGTTTTGAAGTTAGGACCGCCCACCATCCCCAACCGCCTCTGGCGCCATTACGCGCTCTTCCCTCAGTTCAATACTAGAGCTGCCTGCGAAGCATAGAGCCATCTCAGGCCGGCAGCATCGAGGGGAGGTCGGGTTGGGTCGTGTGAATCCCCAAACAACATACTCGGAGAACGACAGTTACTGGTAAGTGAAACCTGTCACTCTCCTTTGTGTTGTTTGGGGATGCACACTAATGGGTGACCAGCAAGCTCACTTACTTGGATGGTGGGCAGCCGGCGTCCTGAGATGCAGGAGAGCGTCTTGATATCAGGGATGGGCGGTCATCACCGAAGAGGATCGGAGACCAGCCGTCAGGATGGACCTGCCATGTCTGACATCAGCAGCAGACCTCGTATCAACCCGGTAGTGGGTGATGAAGGTGGAGGATCTGGACCAGGTAGCAGCCTTACAGATGTCCTCCATAGGAATGCCTTCCAGAAAGGCAGTAGACAAGGCCAATGTCTTGGTGGAATGGGCCCGGACATGAGGCAGAGGTGGCAGTGATGACATCTCATAGGCCAGGTAAATGGTACCTGAGATCCATTTAGATAGTCTCTGGGCAGACAGAGGCTGTCCCTTTGACTTGCCACCATAAGCTACAAACAGTTGCTTGGCTCTCCTGAAGGACGCAGTCCTTTGGGTGTAAAACAGCAAGGCCCTCCTGACATCCAACGAATGCCACACTCTCTCTTGTGCAGACGAAGGATTCAGGAAGAACGTTGGCAGTGTGACGGACTGGGCCAAGTAAAAGTCAGTGAGGACCTTTGGGAGGAATGCAAGGTCCGGGTGTAACACTACCCTGTCAGGGTAGAACTTGAGGAAAGGAGGGTCAGACCTCAGGGCTGCAAGTTCACCTGCCCTCCTGGCAGAGGTAATGGCTACAAGAAAGGCAGTTTTGTAAGACACAAACTTAATGTCTACTGTAGCCATGGGCTCAAAGGGCGCCTTGGTGAGCGCAGTGAGCACAGCAGTGAGGGACCATTGGGGAGGTGGTACCTTGACAGGTGGATTGGCAATGTGCAGTCCCTGAAGGAAACGTTTAACAGTCTTGTCCCTGAAGGCAGAGGACAGCACAGATGAAGGTGGAGCATTGGCAACCACCACAGCCAGATGAACCTTTAAGGATGAGTGCGCGGATCCTGACTCAGCCAAACGCAGGAGGTAGGACATAACGTCCTGCAGGGATGCGGAGTCCACGGTACGGTCGTTGGATGTTAAAAAGTCAAGGAAACGACGGTACTTGGCATCGTAAGACTTCTGCGTGGATGACTTATGAGAGAATTCAAGGATCCGCGCTAGGTCGGGTGGATAAGCCAGGCCGTCAGATGGAGGCTCGGCAAGTCTGAATGTAGGATCTGACCGCCCCCCATGTGGAGGAGGTTTGGATCGGTGGGCAGGCGAAGGAAGTCGCAAGCCAGAGTCTGAAGCAGTGGGAACCATGGCTGGCACGGCCAGGACGGGGGGATCAAAATCGTTCATGCACTCTCCACACGGATCCGTATGAGGACCCGTTGGATGAGAGGGATCGGTGGGAACATGTACAGTAATACCCCGGGTAACGTGAGTACCGTATAGCGCGAAAACTGCATAACGTGACAAGATTTTCGGAAAAATCTTGTATCGAACAATGCAATTTTCACGTTATTCGGAACAAGCGTATGTGTGTGTGTGGGGGAGTTGGATTGGGTAGAACATCTATCCAATCCAACACACACACCCAGCTCCCGCCCCCACTATGTTTGGAAAGGGTACGGGGATCCTTACCCTTTCGAAAATTTGGGCGAGCGGCGCACGTCGGTGGGGGTTAGCACAGGATACGGGGGGACCTCCGTGTCCTGAGCTAACCCCCACCGACATGCGTGCGCCTGCAAGCCACCCGAGGTTCCGAAAAGATTAGGATCTTTACCCTTTCGAAACTTCGGGCGTGCGCCGCGCGTCGGTGGGGGTTAGCGCAGGATACGGGGGGGACCTCCGTGTCCTGAGCTAACCCCCACCGACACGCGCCCGCCTGCAAGCCACCCGAGGTTCCAAAAAGATAAGGATCTTTACCCTTTCGGAACTTCAGGAGATGAGAACATCGTCTCCCCGGCTTGGGAAAGAGGCAGCTTGGCCGAAATTCACTCCCCCTGCGCAGGGGTGAGGATTTCGACCAAGCCGCCTCTTTCCTGGGCACGCTATAGCAACGCAGATCGCACGTCAAGGCAATTGCCTTGACGTGGGATCCCCGTTTCGCTCGCCTAAACAAGGGTCAGCTTTTTTAAAAGCCCCTGTGTCGGGATCTCCCACAGGCGCGGGCGCACCTGTCAGATGGGGGCTGCAGAGGCTACGGGGAAGAGCTCCGTAGCCTCTGCAGCCCCCGTCTCACACATGCACGCACCCGTGCGAGAAGCCGACACGGGGGGCTTTTTAAAAAAGAACCGCTTGCAGGGACACATCACCCTTCCTCCCCCCTCCCGCCACCAGGTATCTGGCCAGTGCTGCTTTGGCGGCGAGACTTTTTGCTGCCCTGTGGTGGGGGGGGCGTAGTTGGAAAGCCCCCATGTCGGCTTCTCGCACGGACGCGCACATCAGATGGGGGCTGCAGAGGCTACGGGGAAGAGGTCCCGCCCGTGCAAGAAGCCGACATGGGGGCTTTCTAACTCTGCCCCCCCCCACCGCAAGGCAGCAAAAAGTCTCGCCGCCAAAGTGGCACTGGCCAGATGGCTGGATACCTGGTGGCGGGAGGAAGGGTGAAGTGTCCCGGCAACTGGTTCTCTTTTTAAAAAGCCCCCATGTCGGCTTCTCGCACGGGCACGGGCGCGCCTGTCAGATGGGGGCTGGAGAGGCTCCGGGGAAGAGCTCCGTAGCCCCTGCAGCCCCCGTCTCACACGTGCATGCGCCCGTGTGAGAAGGGCGGGGGAATTTGGAAAAGCCGACCCTTGCCCAGGTGCGCGAAACGGGGATCCCACGTTAAGGTAATGGATCGAAACGGGGGGTGGCATCCCCCCGCTTTGATACTTTGCCTTGACGTGCGATTCCCGTTGCTATACCCATTTGGTAGAAGAGGCTCCCGCTGGCGCGCCTTTTCGCGCGTGCGAGCGCCTCTTAGGTTTTTTTTAGCGTTGTTGGATCAATGTATCGAACAACGTTAAAAACCGGACAACGTCATGACTTGTGGAACCATGTCATAACGTTGTCTGGGGTTCTAGTGTATTCTTGTGTGTAATAATTATTCTGAAAGATCTCTTTCTGTCTGCATCTGTGTTATACTGTACTGATAATGTGTAATTATTTTTCTGAAAACATTAATCCTAGTCTGCAACTGTGTGTGGCAGGGGTTTCCAACCTTTTTACACCGCAGGCCGGACCATGCCCCATGGACAGCTGAGTGGGCCGGACCATTCCCCCCCGGAAGTGGAAGCGTTTATGACAGCTGTGGGCGCATTTATGATTGTTGTAAATGCACCTACTTTCACTTACAGTGCAGCAGCAGCAGTGTGGGCCACATGAAATGGCACTGTAGGCTGGGGGGCCAGCCTGTGGGCCATATGATGAATGCACACTCTTCCTCACTCGCTCTGGGACCTCTCTGCGTTCAATCCAAGGCGGATTATTAAGAAAAATCCCCTCTATAACTCACCCAGAACTCACGCAAGAAAAAAGGATGTTCACCATTCATTCTCCAGCCACACCCGGCTGACCAAAATCTGGCTCCTCTGTTTACAGAGACAAGCCCATTTACTTTGAGAGATTACGGTAGCGTTTTCAAAAGGGAAAAAAGAGGACTTACTGTCTTTTAACCCGATATCCCATTTCCAATGAACACGCGTTGATTGAAGAAAATATTTTTATTTAAATTGGTAGCATGGTTCTTGATTAATCAGGTTACAGATCTCAGCATAGAAAAAATAAACTAATTTTAATTTGTTTTAGAGAAAGGATGTTTCAGACAAGTATTCCCCTAAATAAAAAGGAATCTGTCTATCTATTCTAAGTTACCATAATTAAGATTTCCAGAGATAAGGCCTAGTTGGAAAGCCCATCTCTTTAATGTCGATGTTCCCTAGTTGACAACCATTTTAGAACTTTCTTTGTTCAAGCCATGTGCTCATGGCACTAGAAAAGGCTTGCTGCATTAGCCCAATTCCTCCCCCTTAAAGATTCTACATCTTTACCGCTTGAGAATCAGAATCTCTCTCTCTCTCTTCTTCTCTGTCCAACAGCTTAACTCTTCCCTGCTTTCTGCTTGCCACTCCCTCTTTCAAACAACTGTTTGAATTATGAGGCCTTGCTGGCGCTTCCAAGTCTGTTTATCTCTTCCCATCCGGCCCCAAAGTGTGAAAAACAACCAAGTGGCCTTTTTGACAAAGAAGCCACATTTCCCCCCTAGTCCAAAACATATCAAATTCCATTTTGGATATGTGAAAGACTTGGGCCTTATTTCATGACAGGCCATAGGTTGGAAACCCCTGGTGTATGGTATATAAACTGGTGGTTTTTGCCTGTAAAAAGGATCCTTTCCTTTTTTAGGAAAGAGTTGTTGCTGCAAGTTCAAATCCAATTATCTTCAATAAAGCAGACCTATTCAGCAACTACAGAGCATTTCAGCCTGATTTCTTATCAAGGAGAAATGGGGACATTTTCCAATAGTTTTAATTAATGGCATTCAAATTTAAAGTAATAGGGAACTCGCATGTATTTCTATTCTCCTTTGCCTCTGAATTAAAAAAAGGACTTTTCTTTTCAGAATCAGATCTGTAGCCGCCTGGAGCTTCTGGAGGAGGAGAGAGCAAAAATTCTGGCATACAAAACAGAAACAGAAGAAAAAAGCCATGAGTTACTTGTAAGTACCAATATTTTTGATACCTTAATTCTGGAGAAGCCAATTATTCCTTGCCTTGATGGCTTAATAAAATCAATTTCCCAGGTAGACCAGACAAGTGCTGCTAGACTGAACCATATGTCATTTATTGATACCAGACACCAATATATGAGACCTGGACCCAGTGACCAATCCTTTAACGGCAGAAAGGCCCTGAGAAGTGGAGTACAGATACATTTATATAGTTGAGATATCACATGGGAGTACATGAAAGTACCAGGATGCCTTGGACCTTGTGCAACAAAACCCTCACCCAATTCTTAGTTTGCAAACTGACCTTAATTGCTGTGAGGAAAAGATGAAGGGGCCCATCTCATCTATTTTTCTTTCTGAAGGAGGAGCATGTAATGAATCATAATGGAACTTTTGGTTTTAGTGAGTTAAGGTAGTAACTGGTTCTTTTCTCCTTGAGTGGGGAGTGAAGAAAGTCAGAGAAAGTGGCCTTCAAAGCGGATTAGATGTCTATCCTCTTAGAATTCATAATAATCCTTACAATGGGAACGGAGGAAGGAATGATGGACATTGTATGCTGTGGTTTTATTGGAGAAAAGACATAAAGAAGGACAAAGGAGAAAAGATGGGATTTGTTATACAGTAATACCCCGGATAACGTTATGACTTGGTTCCACAAGTCATGTCGTTATCCGGTTTTTAGTGTTGTCCGAGGTATACATCGAACAACGCTAAAAAAAAGCCCTGATGTCAGGGACAAACCACGCCAAGGCAAGGCTCGGTTTGTCCAAAATCCCCCCGCCCCCCGGGGGGGGGGGATTTAGGACAAGCCGAGCCCTGCCTGTTTCCCACACCGCACTGGCTCCTTACCGCTTGCTAAGGGGCCAGTGCGGTGCGGGAAACAGGCAGCCGCTGGCGTGAAACAAAGCGCATGAACCTTAGCTGTCAGGTAGCGAGACAAGGCAGCCGCTCGTGCGCTTTGTTTTGCGCCAGCGGCTGCCTGTTTCCCGGATCTCCCAGGCCTCGCAGCGAGCCACTATGAGGCTGGGGAGACCCCACGGAGAGGCGCCTCTCCCCACCCGGATCTCTCCAGCCTCGCAGCGAGCCGCTACGAGGCCGGGGAGACCCCGCGTGTCAGACGGGGGTTGGGGAGAGTACGGGGAAGATCTCCATATCCTCCCCAAACCCCGTCTGACACGCGCGTGCCTGCACGGTGTTTGGAAAGGGTACGGGGGATCTACCCAATCCACCCCCCCCCATACGATTGTACCGGTTAACGCTAAAAATCGCGTTATCCGATGCAAGATTTTTCCAAAAATCTTGCATTGTTATCCGATTCTAGCGCTATCCGGTACAATCGTTATCCGGGGTATTACTGTATTGGAATGTAGAATCAGAAATGCTATTATGTATTGCATTTGCTTATCAACAGAGGAGAAAGGAGTATGCTTATACTTGCTTGGGAGTAAACCGTCTTCTTCTTCATTCATGCCTAGGCCAGACGTGGAACTGCCAATTTTTGTTGTTCAGTTGCACAGTCAATTCCGACACTTTGCAACCCTCTGGATCATTGCCTGCCAGGCACCTCTGTCTTCCACCATCCTCTTCAGCCCGCCCAGCTCTGCCCATTGCATCTACAATACCTCTTGCCAACTGAGCTGCCCCTCCATACGGAACTGCTGTCTTTCAGGAAGAATTTAAAAACATGGCTGGTGGGGCAAGTATGGGGTACAGGTATTTATATTTCTTATTGATGTTTTTATATGATATGTTAAACTTCCCTGAGTTGCCCTGGTAAGGAGGGCAGTATACAAATTCGAGTAAATAAATAAATAATACTATCTAGCCATCTCATTTTTGGCCTCCCCTTTTTTTTTGCCCTCCACCTTTCCCAGCATCAAGGCTTTCTTAAGTGAATCCTCTCTTCTCATTTGATGTCCAAAGTACTTTAGCTTTATCTTGCTATTTGCCCTTCTAAGGAGCAATCAGTTGATTTCTTTTAGGATCGACCTATTTGTTCTCCTCGCTGTCCAGGGGACTCTCAAAACTCTCCTCCAATACCACATCTCAAAAGCATCTATTCTTCTGCACTCAGCTTTCCTAATGGTCCAGCTCTCACAACCATAAATTACCACCGGGAATACCATTACTTTGACTATGCGAATTTTTGTTTACAAGGTGACGTCTCTATTTTTAACTATGTACCCCAGGTTTCTCATCACTTGCCTCCCAAGAGTCAGTCGTCTTTTTATTTCATGGGTGCAATCACCATCTGCAGTGAGCTTTGATCCTAAGAAAGTAAAATCTGTCACTGTTTCTATTTCTTCCCCATCTATTTTCCATTGACTGATAAGGCCTGTTGCCATTACACTAGTACCCCGGATAATGTAATGACATGGTTCCACAAGTCATGATGTTGTCCGGTTTTTAGCGTTGTCTGGGGTATACATCGAACAATGCTAAAAAAAAACCCTGAGAAGAGGTGCTTGCACGCGCTCGAAAAGGCGCGCGAAAAGGCGCGCCAGCGGGAGCCTCTTCTACCAAACGGGTATAGCAACGGGGATCGCACGTCAAGGCAAAGGATCAAAGTGGGGGGTGCCACCTCCCACTTTGATCCCTTACCTTAACGTGCGATCCCCGTTTCATGCACCTGGGCAAGGGTCGGCTTTTCCGAATTCCCGGGGGAGGGGGGAATTCGGAAAAGCCAACCCTTGTTTAGGCGAGCGTAACTGGGATCGCACGTCAAGGCAATTTCCTTGACGTGCGATCCTCGTTGCTATAGTGAGCCCGGGAAAGAGGCGGCTTGGCTGAAATTGCCGCTCTTGGCCACTTTCCCTGGCTCGCTATAGCAACGAGGTTTGCACGTCAAGGCAATGGATCAAAGCCGGGGTTGCCTTGAATCGCGATCCCCGTTTATGCGCTTTGCGATGGGAGTTTGGGTGCCGGGTTGAACAAGCGCCCACCCGTTCTACCCAGCACCCAAACTCCCATCGGAAAGCGCCTAAACAAGGCAATTGCCTTGACGTGCGATCCTCGTTGCTATAGCGAGCCCAGGAAAGAGGCGGCTTGGTCGAAATCCTCACCCCCACGCAGGGGGAGGAAATTTCGGCCAAGCCGTCTCTTTCCCAAGCCGGGGAGACGATGTTCTCATCTCCTGAAGTTCCGAAAGGGTAAAGATCCTTATCTTTTTGGAACCTCGGGTGGCTTGCAGGCGGGCGCGCGTCGGGGAGACCCCACGGAGAGGCGCCTCTTCTCTCCTGATGTTCCGAAAGGGTAAGGATCCTTACCCTTTCGGAACATCGGGTGGCTTGCAGGCGCGCGTGCGTCGGTGGGGGTTAGGGCAGGATATGGAGGTCTCCCCCGTATCCTGCGCTAACCCCCACCGACGCGCGTCGCTCGCCCGAAGTTTTGAAAGGGTAAGGATCCTTACCCTTTTGGAACATTGGGTGGCTTGCAGGCGTGCGCGCGTCGGTGGGGGTTAGGGCAGGATACGGAGGTCTCCCCCGTATCCTGCCCTAACCCCCACCGACGCACCCCACTCGCCCAAAGTTTCGAAAGGATAAGGATCCCCGTACCCTTGCCAAACATTGTGGGGGCGGGCGCTGGGGGGGTTTGGATTGGGTAGATGTTCTACCCAATCCAACTCCTCACCCACGCATATGCTTGTTCCGGATAACGTTAAAAATCGCGTTATTCGATACATGATTTTTCCGAAAATCTTGTAACATTATGCGGTTTTCACGCTATACTGTATTCGCGTTATCTGGGGTATTACTGTATCTTGGTTTTCTTGATGTTGAGTCTCAAGCCAACTTTTGCACTCTCTTCTTTCAACCTGATCAGGAGTTTCTTTAGGTCTTCCTCACTTTCTGCCATTAGGGTAGTATCATCTGCTTTTCTCAAGTTGTTGATGTTTCTCCCAGCAATTTTGATCCCAACTTGTGATTTGTCCAATCCTGCATTGGGCATTATGTGCTCTGTGTATAAATTGAATAAGCAGAGGGATAAAATGCAGCCTTGTCTTACTCCTTTTTCTATTCCAAATCACTCCGTCGTTCCGTATTCTGTCCTAACTGTTGCTTCTTGACTCATGTACAGATTTCTCATGAGGCATATAAGGTATTCTGGTATTCCCATCTCTTTAATTACTTGACACATTTTGTTGTGGTCCACACAGTCAAAGGCCTTGGTATAGCCAATGAAACGGAAGTAGACTTGTTTCTGATATTCCTTTGTTTTCTCCATGATCCAACATATGTTGGCAATGTGGTCTCTTGTTCCCCTGCCTCTTTGGAATCCAGACTGCACTTCTCGTAATTCACTCCATGTGCTGCTGAAGTCTATCCTGTATTATCTTGAGCATAACCCTGCTAGCATGTGGGATGAGTGTAATTGTTCTATAATTTGAACATTCTTTGACATTGCCCTTCTTTGGGATTGGAACATATACTGATTTTTTCCAATCCTGTGGCCATTGTTGTGTTTTCCAAATCTGCTGGCATATAGAATGCAATAATTTGATTCCATCATCTTTTAGGGCTTTGAAAAATTCAGCTGGGATACCATCATCTCTACTGGCTTTGTTGTTTGCAGTGCTTTTTAGTGCCTTTCTGACTTCACTCTCTAGGGTGTCTGGCTCAAATTCAAATGTTCTCATCATTTTGATTATCAAGGGTGTTGAGGTCCTTTTTGTAGAGTTCTTCTGTGTACTCTTGCCATCTTTTCATAATCTCTTCTGCATCTCCTTACTGTTTTTGTCCCTTATGGTCATTTTTGCTTTAAACATTCCCTTGATTTCTCAAATTTTTTAAAAAAAGATCACTAGTTTTACCCCTTATGTTGTTTTCTTCTATTTCTTTGCATTGTTCATTTAGGTGCTAGTAGGTTTCTTTATCTCTCCTTGCTTTTCTTTGAAATTCTGTATTCAAGCGATTGTATTCTTTCCTTTCTCCTTTGCCTTTTGTGTTCCTTCTTTCCTTTGCTATTTTAAGAGCCTCATCAGACAACCACTTTGCTTTCTTACGCTTCTTTCCTTTTGGTATAGTTTTCCTTGCTGCCTCCTGTATGATGTCCCATGCCTCTGTCCATAATTATTCTGGCACTTTGTCTATCAAGTCTAAGCCATTAAATCTGTTCCACACCTCCACTGTGTATTCCTTAGGAATGTTGTCTAGGTCATACCTGTCTATCCTAATTGTTTTCCCTATTTTCTTTAGTCTAAGCCTGAATTTTGCGACCAGTAGATTATGATCTGAGCTGCAGTCTGCTCCAGGTCTCATTTTGCTAATTGTATGGTAGAAAGATGTAATCTAATGTGTTAGCTGGGTAGAACAGGAAAGTGTAGGTAGATCTTTCTTGTTTTAACC
Organism: Furcifer pardalis; assembly: GCA_030440675.1. NCBI lineage: Eukaryota > Metazoa > Chordata > Lepidosauria > Squamata > Chamaeleonidae > Furcifer > Furcifer pardalis. Next base: position 160,698,011 of record CP126893.1, on the reverse strand, counting down.
TTGGAAAGGGGGAAAGTAAAAAAAATATCTTTTTTTCTTTTTTCGTGATTCTGAATATTGATCTATTTTTCTTTAAAGAAAGCCTGATTGTAACAGAAGACTTTTTAGTTATTATACACAACATAAACAGGTGGAAGTATTCCAGTTCCTTTATTTCAGGCAATTACGTCCTGTGGGCTGGATGCAGCCCATGGAGCCATTTCATGTGGCCCTCCACCTTCATTCCTGCAAGTGGCGGAAGCACCGAAAACACGGTGAAAATGTTTTAGAGTATGCACAAAAACTGGTCCGGAACCACATGACCGGCCTGCTAAGCCATCTGAGGGGGAATGATCCAGCTTGTGACCCGAAAACACTGAAAAAACCTGCTTTATTTCTTTATTGGCAATGCTACATTTTGCCACCTAATTGACATTGCTAGTCCTACTTGATCTGGCTGCTTTGTAAGCATGAACAGTCAGTGATTGAAACCTATGACAGATTTCTCCAGGAATACTTTTCTGTATGTCCAGATAATCAAAATGTCATTCATGTAACTGAAACTGACTAGTGGTTTTGAGGTATGTTGTTATTCAGTTGCATAGTTAAGTCTGATCATTTGTGACCCCATGGACCACAGCACACCAGGTTCCTCTATCATTTGCCATCCTCTGCAGCCCACCCATATCTACACCCACTGCATCCACGATGCCTTCTAGCCACCCCCTTCTCCTTTTGCCTTTAATCTTTCCCAGCATCAGGGCCTTCTCTAGTGACTCCTCTCTTGTCATTTGGCAGCCAAAGTACTTGAGCTTCAGTATTTGTCCTTCCAATGAACAGTCAGGGTTGATATCCTTTAGGATAGACTGATTTGATATCCTTGCAGGCCAGGGGACTCTCAGGAGCCTCCTCCAGCACCACAATTCAAAAGCATCTACTGTATTGTTCTTTGTTCAGCCTTCCTTCTGGTCCAGCTCTCACAGGCATACAAGTTGTACAGGAGTACGTATGGCAGTGCCCTTAATCTAGAGATATTTTAGGTGTCAAAGGTGAAATAATTTTGTAATTAATTTTGGTTCATGGCACTTGGGTCTATAATTTGAATCTGTAAAAGTTAGAGTTATACCAGGGGCTCGCAATATTTCAGTGACACAGGCTGGACAACACACTGCAGACAGATGTTTGGGCCGGAGGCATGGTTCCTCTTGCCACTTCCACCTCTTCTGGTGGTGGTGGGTGCATGCATGCACACCACATTTTTGACATGTTTTCACCACTTCCCATGGCAACAGAGGCAAGGGCGGTGTGTTTTTGCCGCATTTTCAGATTTTTAAAATGTCATTTTCATGACGTTTTCATGGTATTTCTGCTGCTTCTGATGCGTTTTTGATGCTTCCAGTAGTGGCAACTTCGGGATCCTCACCATAGGCCAGATTAGACCCATGTGTCATAGGTTGTGAATCCCTGTTTTACACTGCCAACTGCTCAGAAGTATTCTGTGAGTAGCACAAGAAGAACATTTGGAGGGCCATGGGTCCCAATCCTTTTAGCACCTTCAGAGGCAGATCATGGAATCCACTATTCACAGATCTTGTCATAAGTCTCATTTGTTCCTCTCTTGTGACTGTTTATTGCAGAAACTAACAAAAGCAGAACTAGAAAAGACAAAAGAACAATTCAGAGAAATCTACTCCTTTTTAAACAATCAAGAGAAGCTTCTTCTGGCTCACTTGGAAGAGGTGGAGAAAGAGATTGCAAAGAAACGAGATGATCACCTGGCCAGACTCTCAGGGGAGCTCTCCTCTCTTGGAGGTCTCATCCAGAAAATGAATCAGACTTGTCAACAGCCCCCAGGTGAACTCCTGCAGGTAAGACCTGCTGGTTTATGTGATCATTCCTCTCTCTCTTTCTGAATTCTTTTAAATCTCCTTGTCTAATCTTTCTTTTTAACTTTTGATTTTTTTAAATTTTTAAATTTTTAAATTTGATATTGGTCAGAGTCATATTGATAAGTTTTATTGTTGGACTATGTTTTAATTGTTGTTTTTGACGCTGTGTTAGCTGCCCCGAATCACTCACAATGAGGGCGGCATATAAATATGACCAATAATAATAATAATGATAATAGTAATAATAGCTGAAGTACCCTGGGTTTCTGAGGGATAATGCTGTCCCTGAAATACTTTTATGGCCCCACCTACAAAAGGAATAAAGGGATCCATTTTGACCTAGAGATAACCAGTTTCAGTATCTGGAGGAGTATCAGTGTAGACTAAATATTGATGGAAACACTTGTAGCTTTCACTTCCAGTGCTTTGATTCTAAACTATGCAATACAGTAATACGCCGGATAACGATTGCACCGGATAACGCTAAAACCGCATAATGACAACAAATTTGGGGGGAAGATTTGTACCGGATAACATTCTTTTTAGCGTTATCCAATACAGTTGTTCTTAGCAGCAGGGTGGCTGGAAAGCTGAACGGGGTTCTCCCAGTCCCAGTCAGCTTCCCCAGCCACCCTGCAGCTGTAGATCGGGTCCTCTGATCTCTCTGGAGCAGGCAGGGGACCCGATCTACAGCTGTTACTGGGCTTCCCCGATGTCCCCAGCCAGTGGAGCAAGCCAAAACGTCAGGGTTCGAACCCTGACGTTTTGGCTTGCTGCACTTGCTGAGGACGTCGGGGAAGCCCAGAAACAGCTTGGATCGGGTCTTCCCACTCCCTGGACCCGGCAGTGGGGTCAGGGACCCCAAAATTGGTTTTAAAAAGTCCATTTTTTTTACCAATTTTGGGGTCCCTGACCCCCCTGCCGGGTCCAGGGAGGTGGGAAGTCCCGATCCAAGCTGTTTATGGGCTTACCTGACGTCCTCAGCAAATGCAGCAAGCCAAAACGTCAGGATTCAAATCCCGACGTTCTGGCTTGCTGCAGCCTCCAGGGAAACAGAGCTTTTTTTAACGTTGTGTGATCAATGCATCGCACAATGTTAAAAACCGGATAATGACGAGACTTGTGGAACCAAGTCTCATCATTATCCGGGGTACTAGTGTATTTAAGACCTACTCCCTTCATAAGCCCTCCAGAAAGAGCTGGTTGGAAACAGAGCACTGAAATACGTGATACTCTTCAGCAGGGCTTCTTTCATACATTGCTTCAGAGCTGGACCACTTCTGATGGATGGCACTTACACATTCACACACCTTATTTTAATGGATCATATTATCTTCTGAGAATATTTTCCTACCCTGAAAATGATGATATATAGGGAAAAGATAGAAAGAAAAGAAGAATAGCTTTCTGAAGTTTCCACCATAAACTTGATCCATGAAATACCTCTCAGGCAAGGATCGGGGAGGCTCTCTAGAAGGAGGGCCTTCTCTGTGTCTGTTCCGGCCCTATGGAACCTCCTGCCAACAGAGCTACATCTCCAGACGGAGTTGCTGCTCTTCAGGAAGAATTTAAAAACATGGCTGGCAGGGCAGGTATGGGATGCACAATGACCCCATCTCGCTGGATGATTCAAGCCCCCTCCTTCAACTTCTTAATTAGTAAGATGTAGCAATTTGGTGATCTTTTAAACTTTTTAGATTTTAGATTTTAATTTTTAACAGTTTTTAATTTGAGGTTTTAGGAAGTGTTTGTGTTTTTATTATGGTGTTTCTTATGACTTGTAAACCGCCCTGAGTCACCTCGGTGAGAAGGGCAGTGGATAAATATGAATAAATAAATAAATAAACAAACAAACAAGGTACTCCCCAACTTCTTTCCCTTGTCACAGTCCAGGTATAGACAAAGTCTTCTGTACAGGAGATTATTTCTCTCATCTTGAATGGGTTAGGTATAAAGTGGGATAAGGAGGGTCATTGTGCCTCCCACAGAACTACATTAATCTCTCCTGTCTCTCTTTAATCCCCAGGAAGCTAGAAGCATCTTGCAAAGGTAAGTGGACCCACTCATTTTCATTAGCAGAAAACAAAAAAGTAATAAACAAAAATACTGTAGCACTTTAAAGATTAACTGCTATATTTTTATTGTTAGCTTTCGTGGGCCAAGTCCACTTCTTCAGACAAGGAGTAAAACTTACAGGCATGGTTTATATACAGTACACCAAATGCAGGGGTTAAAGGGAGAAGGGTGCTCAAGCAGAATGACAGACAAACAAGCATAACAATACAGCTTCCTACAGCTATCAGTAACAATAGATTATTCAGATTAGTTTTAAATGTCTACCTTTCAATCTCAAATGTATGAAGTAAAGCCATTTCTGGTTTCTGATTTAACCTCTCACTTGTTTACTGCCACCTGGCCATTTCCTGTTCTGCTCAAGTTGTAAAAGAGAATTGGCAGGAAGGTTGTATAATACACAAAAAATATAATATATAAAATATCTAGCAGCATATAGCAATCTGTGTATCAAATTTGATAATGTCCCAGAAACCCTTGACTAATATTTAAGCCTCTGTGATGGGTGTCCAACAGATGGATTTATTTTATTTCTGCTGTCTCTCTTTCGATCCTAGTCTTGTAATTTCTCTGTTCCAGAATTGTAACTTTCAGGTCTTGGATGGAGTGTCTAGGTAGACTGAAGTGGTTTGAGACCGGTTTCTCTGTGTTGTCATTCCGGATGTCTGATTTGTGTCCATTAATTCTTTTGCATAAAGATTGTCCTATTTGTCCCACATAAAGTACAGAAGGACACTTTTGGCTAGAGATGACATAAATCCCATTGGCAGAAGCACAAGTAAAACTGTTCCTTGTTCAAATTGTATATGTTGTGCAACTTTGGACTTTCCTTTCACTTCTGTGCATGACAGCCGCAAGGTATCTTTTTGGCCTTACTTTAATTGCATCATTAGCAACAAAGCTATTCATAGTTTTTCTTTGCTTTGCCCCAGTAGTTGTTTGAGTCTTTTCCAACCTAAGGAGTGTCATTTTTCCAGCACTATCTCTTGTCTCAGTTTGGACTGTCTCATCACAGGCTTTGTATGGTAAGAAATTGCCACCTTCTCCACAGTACCAGAAAGGTTAGCTCAAGTGTGAAACCTTTGCCAACTCCACTAGTGTCACTTGTTACTATTGCTGCAGCCTGGTAGCTGCCTTTTACATTTACAATAGATTACTATAGGGGCCTTAAGATAACCCTTCCCACAGTGCCTCTAAAGTAAAAACTCTAGAAACCTTGAGAGGGCTTTGGGTGGCCTTCTAGGCTAGAAGAAGGACCTGAGAGCTTGAGAGCCAAGTTATGCTTATGCCTCCTAGGCTTTCTGTAGGTTTCTTCATCCTCTCAGTCCCTTTATTTTCCTTCAGTAGGAAATTCTAAGTTGGATTGGTTGGTTGTTGAGGTAACTGTTTTTCTCTCTATTAGCTGTGAGAACAAGGAGCCGTTTCAGAATTTCCTGCCTTTCCTTTCTGAGCTGAATTTGGAGATCACAGAAGTCTGTGATAAAAATGACTTTCTAGATGGCCTGATGAAGCAGTTAAAAGGTAAGGTAAAATACCTCTAAAGTCTGGTGCTGGTCACATAAAGAACATGAAAAAGTGTGGTTTTTATTTTGTTATTATAAAAAAAATTCAATTGAACCAGCAAAGGCTTTTTGTTTTGTTCTCTCTTTACTCCCTGTAAGGTTGTTCTTGCTCAAAAGCCAGTTGTATCCGACTCTAGGGTTCAGTGCTCATCTCTGTTTATAGCCAAATAGCCACTGCTGTCTGTCTCTGCAGATGTGTGGTAGGCATGACTAGACACCTGAGTGCACAGAATGCTGTTTACCTTCCCACCAGATAGTACCTATTTATCTACTTGCAATTTCTTGCTTTCATCGTCTCTTTCCTCCGGATTTTCTTGCTTTTAAAACTCGCCGCTGGGTTTGGGGTGCGGGTTGGGGGGGAAATACCCACCCACCCCCGCAAGGGCAGTAACTGCCCTTGCTGGTGGTTGTGGGTATTCACCCCCAACCCCCCCCCAACCCAATGCTAATTTAAAAGCAAGAAAATCCTGATTTTCTTGCTTTTAAAGCTGTGGTGGACGCGCCTAGTTCTCCTTCATGTTGTTTGGGGATGCACACTGATAGGTTCTGCACCTGCGCTGAATCCTGAGCGGAGCTGAAAAGCTAATTGGATAAAAGTTTTAAATGTGGGACCGCCCACCATGCCCAACCCCTTCTGGCGCCATTTCGAGCTCTCTCCTCAGTTTGCTTTTTTCCGCTGCGCGAGCAGGAGCCTGGAAAAAAAGCTGTGAGTTTCCTTATCTGAGATTGCCTCAGAAATCTTCAATTTTTTCTAACAACAATTTTTCTCAGACCAGGGGACTCACAATCTCTTGGTCCTCGTGTGGCTGGGGACTCGCCCTCAGCCGCCGCTAAAAAAACAAACAAACCCAACCTTCTTCGCTGCAATCTCGTGTCGGGGCCTCCCGGCCGGGATAATTTTTTGCACTAGGCCATCTACTTCGGTGGATGGCCTCAGCAGCAGCCTTTAAGCAGTGTCCGTCCTGCAAGAGAAAGTTTCCGAGCAAGGACGGACACGTGCGTTGCCTCCGCTGCCTGGGGGAACACCATCAGGTCCAGACCTGCGCGGTTTGCCGAGGCTTCTCGAAGACTGCATTAAAAACCCGCAAATACCGTCTTCCAGCCTACCTGATGGAGACCGCACTTGCACCGCCATCTTCCCCAGCTCCAGAGCAGACGGCTGCTTCGACGTCGGCTCCTTCGACCTCCGCTCCTTCTTCGCGGCCATCGGCCGCAGAACTGTTTAAACGCAAGAAGGAGCAGGAGAAAAAGAAGAAGGATAAGAAAGAGAAGAAAAAACGCCGAAGCTCTACATCTTATCTTCCTTCGACCCTGAGGCCGGCTCACTCTTCGCCGCCACGCTCACTAGCATCTGTTCCGGTCGCAGCTCCGCCAACCCTGGGCAGGATGTCGGTGGACGCCCCGGGCACCACCACGCCAGAGAGGGCTCCCAGCCCACCGCCTCCGCCGGAGACTCCTCCGCCACCACCGCCGCGGAGGACCACCTCTCTTCTCGCCTCTTCTGTGGCTCCTGGTCCGGCTTCCGAGCCGTCGATCCAGTTGAGCCTCATCGCCCCGCTTGTCGAGGCGATGGTGCAGAAGTTGGTCGTCCAGCTCCGGGACCCTCAGCAACCACCGCCGGCTTTTGTGGAGGCTCCTCTGCCCACCGAACCAGCTCCGGAGGCACCACCACTCCGTGAGGAGGCCCCGGCTCCGAAGAGGCACCGCGTGGAGCAGGCGCGGTCGGAGGCCTCTCTCCCTCCGTACCAGCTGCCTTTGCCGGGGAGCAACCCGAGGACCGCCAGGCTGTACTGGTCGGATTCGGACCCTGAGGCCTTCCTACCACCGCCCAGCGTCTCGGAGCGGTCGGAAGGCTCCAACGATTCGTCGGACCAGGAGAAGGATCAGCCACCACCAGTTGCCGCCGACAAGTCCCCTGACGACAACATCGGATCGGTTCATGGTTCCCAGCCGGAGGACCAGAGGACCTACACAGCGCTGATCACCCGCCTCAGATCCACGCTCGTTATCAGGACGGAGGCTCCCCTGGAGGAGTGCGAGGACATGGTTTGTGCCAGGGCCGATCGGAGGGAGTTGGTCCCCGTCCGCCTGGGCCTCCTCCCGAAGATCGCCAAGGCGGCCAAGGAAGTGTGGAAGAAGCCTGTGTCGTCCCACTCAGTGTCCAACAGAGTGGACTCCATGTACAGACTTCTCGACGACTCCGACTTCCTCCACGTCCACCCGGCGCTGAACTCCCGCGTGGTCAAGGGTTCCCAACACCGGACCCCGGTGAGCAGCACTCCCCTCCCGTCCACACAGGAGGGGAAGAAGTTGGATGCACTGGGCAGGAGGTTTTATGCCAATGCCTCCCTGTCCTTCCGTGCAGCCAACTATGCGATGGCCATGGGCGGTTACAATTGCCGCCTATGGAAGAAGGCGGAATCCTTCAAGTCGGTGCTGCCACCTGAACACCAAGCGGAGTTCGAGAATGTCTGCCTGGAGGGCAACCAGCTGGCCCTCCAAAAGATCCGGACCGGGCGGCACATTATGGAGTCGGAGGCTAAGAACTTGGCCTCCGCCATCCAACTTCGCCGGCATTCCTGGCTTCGCTCGGCCAACCTACAGGATGACGTCAAGCGGCTCGTGGAGGAATTGCCCTTCGATGGCAAGGGTCTGTTCGCCAAGGAGACGGACACCACCTTGGGGGAGCTGAAAGGGGACTACGCCACCATAAAACAGCTCCGTGCTCCACACCGGGGGTCCAGCCGGTACCAACAGGACCAGCCATCAACATTGCAGGCAGGCCCGTCCTACCAGCCTCGCCAGCCACAGAGGCAGGAGGACTACCCCTGGTACCAGCCCTACAGGCCGAGGCAGCAAGCCACCCGTCCGCGCTACCAACAGCGCCACCAGACTGGTAAGCGGACGGAACGGAAGGGCAAACAATGCGTTTGACTCTTCTGTGACCGAGACTCTACCATACCATCCCCTGGCAGACTACCTGTCGACGTGGTCTGCCATCACCACAGACAAGTGGGTTTTAGCCATCTTAGACTCTGGCGACGCGATCGAGTTCAAGAGATGCCCTACTGTAGGACGGGTCCGTGTTACCAATCCGTCTCCACTGCTCCAGGAAGAACTGTCAGCTCTCCTAGAGAAGGGCGCCATAGAACCGGTCGCGGCATCGGAGTCTCACAAGGGATTCTTCTCCCGCTACTTCCTTGTGGACAAGAAAGACGGGGGGTCCCGTCCCATCCTGGACCTCCGCCTCCTCAACAAACACATAGACGCGAGGAAGTTCTGGATGGTGACCCTTCACTCCATCCTCCCACTGATCAACCGTGGGGACTGGTTCACCGTCATCGACCTGAAGGATGCCTACTTCCACGTATCCATCAGGAGGGAACATCGTCGCTTCCTCCGCTTCCAGGTGGGCAGCGACATCTACCAGTACACGTGTCTACCCTTCGGCCTCTCCACCGCTCCGAGGGTGTTCATGAAGTGCATGACGCCGGTGGCTGCTCATCTTCGGCTGCAAGGTGTCCAACGACCCAACAGAAAGCCAAGGACGATGTTGCTCATTGCCTGGCCCTCATGCAGAGTCTCAGTCTGCGGGTTAACTACAAGAAGTCTCAGTTGACCCCCACTCAAAGAATAGACTACATCGGAGCCGTATTGGACTCTCTGGCTCTGAGAGCCTACGCTCCGCCCAAACATCTGCTCGACATCCGTGCGGTAGTGGCACGGATTCAAGGCAGGCGTCGTGTCCGTGCGAGGGACGCCCTCCGCTTACTAGGGCTCATGGCGTCAACCATGGCGGTGAATTCGCACGCCAAGCTCAAGATGCGGTCGCTCCAGTCGTGGCTCCTTGCCTCGTTCGACAGCACCCACGACGACCTCGGGAAGTGGCTCACACCGACTCCCGAGTTGCAAGACCAATTGAACTGGTGGACGATGGACCGCAATGTGGCCGCGGGAAAGCTCTTCACTCTCCCCGCACCATCCGTCCAGGACACCACCGATGCGAGCACGCACGGATGGTGAGCGTGCTCCCACGGGTTACGGGTCCACGGGGTCTGGACACCCGTGGAAGCCAGCCACCACATCAACTTCCTCGAACTGTTGGCGGTGTGGAAGGCGATGAGGTCCTTCAGACTCTCGATAGCGGGCCATGTGGTGCAGATCGCCTCAGACAACACCACGACCCTAGCCTACCTCAACCGGCAAGGAGGAACCAAGTATCTCTCCCTCCTTCACCTGGCTGTACAGATCTGGGAGTGGTGCCTGAAGGTACACGTGTTCCCCATAGGTGTCCACATCCAGGGCACCCTGAACTCCGATGCGGACTCTCTGAGCTGTAAGGGGACGGCGATGCACGAGTGGGAGCTGGACAGATCGGTGTTCGACTGGTTGTGCCGACGGTGGGGCACACCAAACCTCAATGTGTTCGCGACACAAGCCAACACCAAATGCCGCCATTACTGCTCCCGAGCGGGGATCGGCCACGGATCTGAGGGCGATGCCTTCATGGTGCCGTGGCATCAGGATCTGCTGTACATGTTCCCACCGATCCCTCTCATCCAACAGGTCCTGGTACGGATCCATATGGAGAACGCATGGACGATCTTGATCGCCCCGTCCTGGCCGTGCCAGCCGTGGTTCCCACTGCTTCAGACCTTGGCTTGCGACTCCCTTCGCCTACCCACCGATCCGAATCTCCTCCACATGGGGGACGGTCGGATCCTACACTCGGATCTGCCCAGCCTGCACCTGACGGCCTGGCTATCCGCCCGACCTAACACGGATCCTCGAACTATCACGGAAGCCTTCCACGTGGAAGTCCCTGCAGGATGTGATGTCCTACCTCCTGCACCTGGCTGAGTCAGGATCTGCACACTCATCCTTAAAGGTCCACTTGGCTGCGGTGGTGGCCAAAGCCCCACCTACATCAGTGCTGTCCTCCGCCTTCAGGGACAAGACTGTTAAAAGATTCCTCCAGGGGTTACATAATGCCTACCCCCCCCCCCCCGGTAAAGATACCACCCCCTCAGTGGTCTCTCACTGCTGTGCTCACCGTGCTCACGAAGGCGCCCTTTGAGCCCATGGCTACAGTGGACATCAAGTTTGTTTCTTACAAGACTGCCTTTCTTGTAGCCATCACCTCTGCCCGGAGGGCAGGAGAGCTAGCAGCCCTAAGGACTGACCCTCCTTTCCTTAAGTTCTACCCTGATAGGGTAGTATTGCATCCGGACCTGGCATTCCTGCCCAAGGTCCTGACTGATTTTCATCTGGCCCAGTCCATCACGCTTCCAGCATTCTTCCTGAATCCTTCGTCTGCACAAGAGAGAGTGTGGCACTCGTTGGATATCAGGAGGGCCTTACTGTTCTATACTCAAAGGACTGCGTCCTTCAGGAGAGCCAAACAACTGTTCGTGCCCTATGGTGGTAAGTCCAAGGGACAACCTCTGTCTGCCCAGAGACTTTCCAAGTGGATCTCAAGTACCATCTACCTGGCCTATGAGATGTCATCCTTGCCACCGCCTCCCCATGTCCGGGCCCATTCCACCAGGACATTGGCCTCCTCCACTGCATTCCTAGAAGGCATCCCGATGGAGGACATCTGTAAGGCTGCTATTTGGTCCAGGTCCTCTACCTTCATCACCCACTACCGGGTTGACACAAGGTCTGCTGCTGATGTCAGACGGGGCAGATCCATCCTGACGGCTGGTCTCCGATCCTCTTCGTTGATGACCACCCATCCATGATGCCTTCACGCTCTCCTGCATCTCAGGACGCCGGCTGCCCACCATCCAAGTAAGTGAGCTTGTTAGTCACCCATCAGTGTGCATCCCCAAACAACATGAAGGAGAAGGACAGGTTGTACTTACCAGTAACTCTCGTTCTCTGAGTATGTTGTTTGGGGATTCACACAACCCAACCCTACCTCCCCTCAAGGCTGCCGGCCTAAGATGGCCTTATGCTTCGCGGGCAGCTCTAGTATCGAACTGAGGAGAGAGCGCGAAATGGCACCAGAAGGGGTTGGGCATGGTGGGCGGTCCCACATTTAAAACTTTTATCCAATTAGCTTTTCAGCTCCGCTCAGGATTCAGCGCAGGCGCAGAACCCATCAGTGTGAATCCCCAAACAACATACTCGGAGAACGACAGTTGCTGGTAAGTACAACCTGTCCTTCTGAATCATCTGATATGGATAGAATGTTTAAGATGCTACAACAAATGTCATCACAGATAAAATGCAATAACGAAGAAATGAAGAAGGATAGAGAGATCGCCAGACTTCAACACGAGAGTCTGGCGAGATCCCTTTCCGATCTACAGAAAGAAGTCACGGAGAATACTAAAAAGATTAAGCTGATTACAGACACAATTCAAGAGGATATTTAAAAAAGTGACGATAACAGTGAATGAATTTTATCTTTATGAATATCATACTTCAGCAAGAGTAACAGCACAAGAGAAAAGGATACTTTTGGTGGAGGAGGGGCAGAGGAAGCAGAATATTGTGATTAGAAAAATGGCTGAACGAACGCCAGATAGGCTTAAAGAAAGGATAGTGGATTGGCTTAATTCGTTACAAATGGGGAAAAATTTTGTACCAGAGGATTTGGGAGGTGTTTTCAGAATTGGGGGGAGAAGGGGTAAGAATGCACCCAGAAATGTTTTGGTCAAATTAGCAAATTGGGCGGATAAGCTTAAAGTAATGGCTTACTTTAAACAAGCTGGTTCTGGCGTTCTAAAAATAGAAAATGATGATGTGGAAATCTACAACGATATTGCCCTGGAAGAAAGAAAATGGAAATACAGGATGAAACCGGTTACAAGATTACTGACTGCCAAGGGCATTAAATACAACTGGAGGTTCCCACAACAGCTGGGTTTTTTCTATGATAAAAAAATGCACATTATTGACTTGAAGATGGATGTTTTGGGTTATTTAACTCACATTGGTTTGATCAAGGTGGCCTCAATGGAATGGATTGAGCTAAGAACGGACCTGCATATGTCTGGGGAAATGGCACCAGTTCTGAGAATGGAGGGGGAGGAGAGGGGAGCAGTGGGGGGGTTGGATACATCAGAACCGAGTGTTGAAATTGTAGAGTGAGAATAATAACAAATAAAGAAATATTGGCGGAGGGAAGAGAGGGACTTCAGAGAAAGCAATGTCATCCTGCACTGATCCCCCCCTCCCCTCTTTGGTATACGGAGGCGACATCCTTGGAAAGGAAGTGGGGAGGTTAAAAGACTGCAGAAGAATAGGTAAGTTTTTTTTGTATTTTTATTATGTTTTACAAGTTAGTTTTAATATATTTTTAGGTTATTTCTGTTTATTATTTAGTTTTTATAGTTTTTGCAAAATAGGGGATAGGTGGTACACGTCCAAGGTGCATTGTAAAAAATTAAGGAAGTTAATAAAATTTGATGGTTAAGAACTTAAAAGTATTAACATGGAATTTGAAGGGTACAGGTACAGTGTTAAAAAGAAAGAGATTACAAATAGCTATTAACAAAGAAAAAGCAGATGTCATCTTTCTTCAAGAGACCCATCAGAAATCTGCAGAAACAAATAAAATAGTCCTGAGAGGTATGCAAATATACAAGAAGGCCTATGGCTCATCAAAAGCAAGAGGAGTTGCAACACTAATATCAGAAAAGACAGGGTTTAATATGACACAAAGCATGGCTGACCCAGAAGGTAGATATCTTATAATTAAAGGAAACATAGATGAGAATGAAATCACATTGGTTAATATATATTATTATTATTATTATTAGATTAGATTTCTATGCCGCCCTACTTGGCAAAAACCAACTCAGGGCGGCTTACAGAATCTAGCAATATCAAAGTTACAATACAACAAAAATACGCTAGGATAAAATATAACAGAGCAATAAATACAGTAATCAGCATATAATAAATCAATACACACAATAAATCAATACACGATAAGTCAATACACAATAGATCAACCCGTCCTAACTGTTAATACACACAAACTCAAACAAACCAATCCACAGTGTCCCCAACAGAGCCCAAGCTCAATGTCCATAGCAGAGCTCAGGTTCAACGTCTGCGGATGGGAACAATAACTGTGGTGGCAGAAGCGCATTTTTGAGGCCAACCCGCCCAACTCCAAAAGCCAAGTCCCGGCTTTTCATCCCCTGGGCATGGGTGGGGCCCGGGGGGGCAGTAGGTGTCCTCAGCCAAACAGTGGGTTGGCTGGCTATTTCTTCTGTGAAGAGCTGGCTCGGCCCTTTATCCCCTGGCCATGGGTGGGGTTCCAGGGGAAAGATGGCAGGTATCGGCGGGCCATTTTCTGGCAACTCCCGGTGGCAGCGAAATGCTGATCTTTTGAGGCCACTGGGCTCCACAGCTGAGCCCTGTTTCTCCCTAGAGGCTGGTGTAAAGAGGCAGGAGTCCGGGTAGCAGCGAAACGCTGGTCTTTTGAGGCCACTGGGCTCCACAGCTGAGCCCTGTTTCTCCCTGGAGGCTGGTTTAAAGAGGCAGGAGTCCCGGTAGCAGCGAAACGCTGGTCTTTTGAGGCCACCGGGCTCCACAGCTCCATATGTGCCCCAAATGATAATCAGGAAGAATTCTTAAATAAAATGGGAAAATTTTTAGCGAGAGAAGGAACAAAAAATATGATTATAGCAAGGGACTTTAACTTAATAAGGTCAGAAATTGATAGTACAGGTAGTAAGAAAAAGAGTAAAAAATATATATTGGATGATTGGATTAAGGCATTGGGGGTAAAAGACACATGGAGAGAGATCAAGGGGAATGAAAGGGAATATACTTTTTGCTCCCAAGCACATAATATGCAATCTAGAATTGACTATATATTTGTTACGAAGGAGCTAATTAGGAATATTGAAGATATTAAAATAGGAACATTCAAAGAGTCAGACCATGCAAAAATATTGATGGAGATAAAATTGGATAGTGGGGGGGAGGTATATAATTGGAGATACGACACAAATTTATTTAGGGAAGACGCTAGTAGGAAAAATATAATGGAGAAATGGGAAGAATATTGGAACTGGAATGATAACAATGAGGTCAGCTATAGCACGGTATGGGATACAATGAAGGCGATATTTAGAGGGGAATCTATAAAATTAAAGAGTATAAAAAACAAGCAGAACAAAAGTAGGCATCAGGAGTTGGAAGCAAAATTAAAACAACTTTACCTGGAGCAAGCAAGAACTAAGAATAAGAGAATTTTTGAGGACATACAAAAAATTAAGAAGGAATTGGATGGGAAAGGCATTGAAAGGGTTAAAAAGGATATGATTTATTTAAAAAGAGAATATTTTGAGTACAGTAAGAGGAATTCCAAATTGCTAGCAAAAGCGGCAAGAGAAGAAATCTAAAAGTCAGATCGGGGTACTAATTGATAAAAGTGGAAAGAGATGTAATAAAAAAATTGATAAAATGATGATAATAGAAATTTTTTATAATGAACTGTACTCAAAAAAAGAAGTAAAGAGTGTTTTGAAAATCAAAGAATGTCACAAATAACAGTAGAACATAAAAATATAATGGAGGAAAAGATTACAGAAAGAGAAATTGAGGAAATGATAAAGAGATTAAAAGTAGATAAAGCCCCAGGGGAAGATGGATTATCGGCTGAGTTTTATAAAGACTTTAAAAATTGGATTGTTCCGAGGTTGAGTAAACTATTTAACAAAATCTTAGAAGGTGAAGCAACTCCAAATTCATGGAATAGATCAATAATTACATTAATTCCGAAGCCAGGCAAAGATTTAGAATAGGTGGAATTATATAGACCGATTTCACTAATCAATCAGGACGCAAAATTTTTTACATCAATAATGTCAAATAGATTGAATAGTTTTATATCTGATTATATAAAGGAGGATCAGGCATGGTTTGTGAAAAATAGATATATGTCAGATCTAACGTGAAGAGTAATAGATTTAATGGACCTATCTGAACAAAAGAAAGAGAAAGTGGGATTCCTGTCATTGGACATATTTAAAGCCTTTGATTCTTTACAATGGTTAACAATACAAGAGATGATTAGACTATATGGATTTGGGGTCAAATTCCAGGGAGTAATTAAAAAGTTATATCAATCCGGAACAGCTAGGGTTCGAGTCAATGGCGAATATTCAGGAAATATAAATTTGGAGGCAGGTACAAGACAGGGTTGTCCATTGTCACCAACATTGTTTATACTGGCTATGGAGTTTTTAGCGAATTTAATACGTCAGGATGAGGACATAATAGGAATGAAAGGCAACAAAATAAATCTATACGCAGACGATACATTAATCATTGCAAAACATCCAATGAAAGCATTAGAAAATATACATAAGCACTTAAGTAAATTTGGGGACATAACAGGATTGAGAGTTAACTGGGACAAGACTGAAATGATATTTTGCAATGGGACTAAGGAAAAAGAGAAAAGAATAAAAGAAAAGTATAAGATTCAGATTGGAAATAAAATTAAATATCTGGGGATAATAATTTCCAACAAGTTTGGAGAGCTTAAAGGGTTAAATTATGGTAAACAGAAGAAGGAAATTGAACAAAAAATAATTTGGTATAATAAGCTAAACTTATCATGGTTTGGACGGGTTGCACTAAGCAAGATGATGTTGTTACCCAAATTAAATTTTTTATTTGATGCATTATCGATTAAGTTTACTGACAAAGAATTAAAGGAGTATCAAAATATAATAAACAAATTTTGTAATGGCAAACAGGGTGCTAGGATAGCTAAGAAACTATGGTATGTATCTCAAAAAGAGGGGGGCTTAGTGATACCCAATATTTGTGATTACTATAGGGCTTTTCAAGTAAGAAATGTTATCAGAATATTGAATAGGAAAGAAGTAATATGGGAAAGAATTGAAAGGATGGAGTCCCAGAAATTCGGCAAGTCAATATTTTTAAGTGAAAGGAAGGAAAATTATAAACAGAAATCTCGGTGTAAGTTGACAAAAGCAACAATAGAAGAATGGAACAGATTGAAAAAGGAGCTTGTCCCAGGCACCTCGCCTGTTTTAGAGTTAGATGACATGAGTACTTTCCCAATACAAATAGATAGTAGGATTAGAAACATATTGGTAGAGAAGGAGGTTCTCTTGTTGAAAGACTGGATTAATATTTGTAAAGATAGCGAAAGAAGAAGAGAGTTATTTTCTCGCATGCAGTTAGATTGGTTTAAGATTCTCCAAATAAACAATTGGAATAAGAAATATTTGTCAGACAATAGTTTAAAAAGAGAATTAACCTCATTTGAAACATTGTTGACCAAGTTAAGGGGGGGGGGACATAGGTATCAAAGGGATAGTAAGTAAGAATTACAAAATTCTGAACGAAAGTGGAAATACACAGGATGTTTTGAAAAACAAGTGGGAATATGAATTAAATGAAACAATTTCAGTAGAAAATTGGAAGAGAAAATGGAAAAGAAGGATTATGAGAACTATGCCCGTGAGAATGAAGGAACACAACTATAAGCTAATTTGGTGGTGGTATAGGACCCCAGTCGGGCTGCATCACATGGATAGCAGGGTTAGTGACAAATGTTGGCGATGTAAACATGAGATGGGAACATATGTACACATGTGGTGGACTTGTAAATGTTTGGAAAAATTTTGGGGAAATGTGAAAAATGAAGTAATATATTAGATATGCAGCTCGTATGGGGGCCAGATACAGTGTTGTTAACAGAGGTCGACAAGTTCAATATAAGTAATGATAACAAAGAATTGATGTCTGTGATGTTGTCAGCGGCTAGACTTTGCATTGCGAAAAATTGGAAAAACGAGGTTTCGATAAAAATACAAGATTGATATAAAGAAATGTGGGAGCTGGCACTTAATGATAAACTTACCTGTGAATTAAAAGTAAAAAAAGGTAGAGCTAAAGTCAATAACTTTTGGAGAATTTGGAAACCTTTTGTGGAATATGTGACTGTTAAGAAGAAAGGGGTTATTCCTGTACCGGAACAAAACGATTTTTGGAAATTATGAGCTTTTTATAAGCCCTTGGACATTGTAAATATCACAGGGGTGTAATCGAAAGTGTGACTTAGAGTAGTGCAGGAAACTAAATGTATTAGAGAATGAGTTAATAAGTGCTATTAAGGAAGAATTATTTAGTCCTTTTTACGTGTTTATCAGAGATAGGTTTTTCTCATATTATGGATGCTTATACTTGGTTTATGTGATGCACTTATACTGATTTAAATGAGGAGAATGTGTTTCCTTTCATGATTGATTTCTTAATTTCTTTATTTCTGTATGTTTTTTGTATGTTTTTTGTATGTTTATTCTGTTAAATACCTATATAAAAAATAAAGGAAAAAAATAAAGCTGGGGATTCCCCTCACCCCTTCTTCATTCACAGCAGTACCTCTGTGAATGAAGAAGGGGTGAGGGAAATTCCGAGCGTGTGTGCTCAGGATTCCCCTTACCCCTTCTTTCACAGCGATTCAGAGAGCGCTGCGCTTGGGGAGGGGGAGAAATACACACTCCACCCCACAAGCACAGCGTTCCATCACTGTGCATGGGGGTGGGTGGGTATGCCTCCCCCCCCAAGCACGGCAATGACTTCAGGGACAAACGCTTGTCTTGTCTCCGAAGTCAAGCTGACCCTAGGCTAGCAGTCAGGGCTTTTTTTTTAGCGTTCGATGTATGCATTGGACAACGCTAAAAACCGGATAATGTTAAGACTTGTGGAACCAAGTCATAACGTTATCCGAGGTATTACTGTATTCGGATTCAGATATGGCAGAAGAAGAATATGTGAATAATGGACAGTGACATGAAAAAATTAATTTGTTTGAAATGTGTTGTTGAAGAAGAGCTTTGCAGATAATCTAGGACCACCAGAAAGATTTACAAGTAATATCCGAAACAAATCCCATTGTTAGTTAGAAACCTATACTATTTTATAAACCAGGGGTTCTCAACCTACGGCTTGTGGGCCAGATCTGGCCTGTTGTGCCATTTCATGTAGCCCACCACCCTTGCTTCCGTCTTCGGAAGCTGTGCCATGTGTGGTTCCTTTTTACTGTAAACAGCAAAACAGCATTTCAAAGCTGTTTACATTTAAAAAAGGAACCATATGTGGTACAGTTTCCGATGGGGGCAGGAGCGAGGGCGGGTGGTGGGCCACATTAAATGGAGTTGTGAGGGGGGGGAGAACTGTTGGGCTCCTGGCCTTGTCTTACTAAACCCTCTCCCTCCAGGACCTCAGCCCCAAGGATAACCTCCAGTCCCACAAGGGAAGACTAGTCTCCTTAAAAAGCCCTACTCCCCCTTTCCCCAAGCAGCAATTAATCTCATTAGTGTCAGTCGGGGAGAGGAGGGGGTCTGTTGATGGGTGGCGTGTCTCTCCCCCTTCCAGGGGGGAATAAAATGGCCACCTCTTTGAATCTGTTCGGACAAAATGGCCACACCCATCGTACAGGCAGGAGAAAATGGCCATCCAGCCCACTCACCTGTCTGAGGGTGCGTGACCTGGCCTGTGGCTTGAAAAGGTTGAGAACCCCTGTTATGAACTATACAAGAGGCTGTGTTGGTTGATCTTTGCATCTCTTTTCTTTCACAGGTAGTTTGTTATCTCGACCCTTTCAGCATAAAGGTACATACATTTCTTGTGGCTAAGTCGTTTAAGAAAGGGTGCCTCTTGTTGGAAGTTTTTTGCATATGCAAATGGTCGAATCCATTTGCTTGTCCCATCTAGAGTAAACAAATCGAATCAATTTCTTATTTCTTCTGAAGCTGCCATGCAGAGAGAGTTTCCTCCAGAGAAGTCCTGTTTGTTGCTCAGGACAATGGCTCCTGCCAGTATCACACTTTGCACCCAAACCTAGACAGCATAAATATCGGCTAAAAGTATGAGTGGCAATATTTTGTTGCACTTTAAAATTTAACATTTTTGTTTCTGTGGGTCCATCTGCATTGAGCCTTAGTATTTGTCCACAGGAATGCAGAGAGGATAGTGTTGGTGCCTTTTAGTGTTTTAGGAATTTTAAGGTTTTTATAGGGAATTATGGGGGTTTTATGTATTTGTATTGAATTGTTGTATTGCAAGTGGTAATGAATTACGTATTTGAGATTTTGAAATCAAATTCCCAGGCTTGGGTCTGTCCCTCCAAAGAGCAGCAGGTTAACTGTGGCAACATTGGGGTCACAAACATTCAGTAACAATATTGGTGAAGGGCAAAGGTGACAATAATTTTGGCAACATATTGACCTATTTATTATTAACAATTATTAATTTATTTTCTTAACCTTAGTGCGCTTCATTTTTAGTTTACTTCAGGGGTTCCCAACCTAAGGCCCATGAGCCGGATATGGCCCATAGTGCCATTTCATGTGGCCCCATCCCTCCAAGGGCATTTGAGAAAC
Organism: Furcifer pardalis; assembly: GCA_030440675.1. Classification (NCBI taxonomy): domain Eukaryota; kingdom Metazoa; phylum Chordata; class Lepidosauria; order Squamata; family Chamaeleonidae; genus Furcifer; species Furcifer pardalis. The sequence goes on along the minus strand of CP126893.1, from coordinate 160,678,115 downwards.
AAAATGGCCACCACCTTTGAAGCTGCTGGGACAAAATGGCCATCCCCATCATGCAGGCAGGGCAAAATGGCCATCCGGCCCTTGAAGCTGACTGACCGAGTGTGACCTGGTCCCCTGGCTTGAAAAGGTTGGGACCCCCTGGCCTGGTTTACCTGATACTGGAGTTGTTCCTTCTGCTTTTAAAAATATTAGCCCTAAATGTAACCAGCAAACTACAAAAAAGAAATTGATGTAACATTCTGTTCGTCACCTACCTTTCACACTTGAGGTCACTCACACGTCACCTTCTGAAGAGACTTTGAAGGGAAGGCCTGAATCCCCTGATAAAAAGCCCTGGTCCCATAAAAGGCAACTTCTCACTCATAAGAAGTCACACAAGAGGGATGGGGGGGGGGGGGGACCACAAACCTAGATACCAGCTCTGTTGAGGCATATCTCTGGCAGGATATAAAGTACAATAGAACCCCGGACAACATGATGACATGGTTCCACAAGTCATGACGTTGTCCGGTTTTTCACGTTGTTCGATACATTGATCGAACAATGCTAAAAAAAAGCCCTGACGTCAGGGACAAACCACGCCGAGGCAAGGCTCGGCATTTCCCCCGCGGTTCCAAAGGGGTACCCTTTTGGAACCTCAGGCGGCTTGGAGGCTTGCGCGGCACAGCGGCGGTGAGGGGAGGATGCGGGAAGGTCCCTCGCATCCTCCCCTCACCGCCGCTGCGCCGCACGTGCACGCCCGCGGTTCCAAAGGGGTACCCTTTTGAACCTCGGGTGGCTTGGAGGCTTGGTGGCACGGCGGCAGTGAGGGGAGGATGCGAGGGACCTTCCTGCATCCTCCCCTCACCGCCGCCCTGACCGCCGCCGCGCCACGCAAGCCTCCAAGCCGCCCGAGGTTGCAAAAGGGTAAAGATCCTTACACTTTCGCAACTTTGAGCGTGCACGCGCGTGTCGTTCGAGGTTAGGGCAGGAGACGGGGTTCTTTCCCGTCTCCTGCCCTAACCCCGAACGACACGCGCGAGCATGCTCGAAGTTGTGAAAGTGTAAGGATCTTTACCCTTTCGCAACTTGAAGTTTCAAAAGGGTAAGGATCCCCGTACCCTTTCCAAACATCGTGGGGGTGGGCGCTGGGGGGGTTGGTTGGTTTGGGTAGATGTTCTACCCAATCCAACTGCCCCCCCCCCCATGCATACGCTTCCCGGAAATCTTGTCGCGTTATGCGGTTTTCACGCTATTGGGTACTCGCATTGTCCGGGGTATTACTGTACTGTATATACTCGACTATAAGTCGTCCCGAATATTAAGTCAAGGTACCTAATTTGAACCTCTAAAACTAGGAAAACAGATTGACCTGCGTATAAGTCGGGGGTGGAAAATGTAGCAGTTGCTAGTGAGTTTCAGTAATTAAAATACATGAAAATATGGTAAAATTTATTTATTCAGACGTTTGTGTGGTTATGTTTTTGTGTTTTTACGGTACTGTTCGTGCCTTTTTAAAAAAAAATGTATGCTTGAATTTGCACCACTGCAGTTTTAGGACCCTCGGGGTTGTTGAGTCCCTTTTTTGGATCTCATTTTGGGGGCTAAAAAACTAGACTTATACTTGAGTATAGACAGTATACCTATCAGCCTCAATGCTCTTCCTGTTTCCCCCTGTTTTTTTAAAAAATACATAATGTTTTTCTGATAGATATTGAAAGAGTTGGGAAAGATCCCAGATGGGTAGGATAGTTAATTAATTGAGATTAAAATGGCTGCTTGGGTAGAACTGTTGTGGTGTCTTAATGTACGGGGCAGATATGGGGTGCGGGAAGTATAATGACCCCAGCTTGCTGGATGATCTGAGCCCCTCTCTCCCTCTGCTTTTGAATTAGTAAGATGTAGCATTTGGTGTGCTTTTAAATCTTTTTTTATTTTAAATTTTAATTTTAACAGTTTTGTATTTGAAGTTTTTAGGCAGTGTATATGTTTTATTGTGATGTTTTTTATTACTTGTAAACCACCCTGAGTCACTTCAGCGAAAAGGGCCTTGGAGAAATAGGAACAAATAAATAAATAATGACCTGATATTTCTTCTCCCACCTCATTCTCCTTCTTTCTCTCCTGCTCTTTGTCTCCACAGCAAATGTCACTCTGGATCCAGACACAGCACATCCACTCCTCATCCTGTCTGAGGATGGCAAAAGTGTGAATTGTGGAGACAAACGTCAAGCTTTGCCCGACAATCCTGAGAGATTCAACTGGTTTCCTTTTGTGCTGGGACGTGAGGGATTCACAGGAGGGAGGCATTACTGGGAAGTCACTGTGGGAAAGGAAGGATTTTGGGCTGTGGGGGTGGCAAGAAAGTCTGCACAGAGGAAAAACAGTTTTAATTTCAATACTAGGAAAGGGTTCTGGGCCACTGGAAAATTGCCAACGATGGGAGGGAGAAAATACGTGTCATTTGAGCGTCCTAACAACTTTTATTTTCCACTGAGTGGGAATGTGAGGAGGGTCCGGGTGTCCCTGAACTATGAAGAGGGGAAAGTGGTGTTTTATGATGGAGATACAGGGTCCCATTTCTACACTTTCCCTGGGGCCTCTTTCTCTGGGGAGACCCTCCTCCCTCTCTTTTGTGTGTATGAAAGAGGCTCCCTCACAATCTCACCTTAAGGCGGCCTAATCAGCCTTTGAGGGAAATCAACTCTTAATTGATCAAATGGGTCTCCTTCAAAGGAGGCCTCTTTACACACACACAAACACACGCACGCCCTCTTTCCACCCACACACACACTCACACACACAGGTTTCCCTCATCCCACAGCCCCTGGCCGCCAGAAGCTAGGGTGAGAGAAATGGGGTTATCCCCTGGCTGCTGCCAGCCAGTGGCTTTGCGATCCGGGGAAAATGCCCTTAAAGGAGCCCTCTTCCCACCTCATTCCATCACCACCACCAAAATGGGCGTCGTCTTCCCACAGCCACTGGCTGCCCTCCCCAGCTCCTGGAGTTAATTTTGAAAATTCATGAAAAAATGTAGAAGCTCCCTGGTGGTTAAACTTCTGTATTGCAACCAAATGGTTATGAGTTTGATCCTGGCTAGGGCTCAGGTTGACTCTGCCTTCCATCCTTCTGAGGTTGGTAAAATGCTAATTAACTTGTGAACTACCCAGAGAGCATGAAGCACAATGAGGCGGTATATAAATGTAATTGCTTTGCTTTAGGAAAAAAAATGCCCTTTAAAATGTGTAACCAGAGTGCATCTTATACGGCAAATACTGTGAGCCATTGTAATTTTCCATATTTGTTAAGATTTTGACAGATCTAGTCTCTGTGGCCTGGACCTAATCCAGCATTAAATTTCCCTTTGATTTCTCTTCTGGAAGATAACTCTTGTTTTTCTCTTCTGTATTGCTTCATAACAGCTATTGCTATAGTTCTCCATAACAGTCCATGGAAAACTATGTGTGTGTGTGGGGGGGGGGGGTGCTGGGTCACGCTCCCTCAGACACCTTCAGGGGCTGGATAGCCATTTTGCCCTTCCTCCACCACATGTCACTTCCTGGAGTGGTGGAGGCGGTGGGGGCCACATGAAATGGTGCCGTGGGCGGCATCCAGCCCACAGGCCACAGGTTGAGAATCCCTGCTTTAGTTAGTCGATGTTATGATGAATGCACACTCTTCCTCACTTCCTTCAGGACCTCTCAGGCGTTCAATCCAAGGTGGATTATTCTTCAATCCCCTCTAGAACTCAACCCAAAGCTCAGGCAAGGAAAGTAGGGTCACCATTCGTTCTCAGCCATGCCCGGCTGACCAAAACCTGGGGCTCCTCTGACTTACAGAGACCAGCCCAATTATTTTATGAGAGGTTACGGTAGCGCTTAAAAGAGGCAAAAAAAAGGGATTTACTGTCTTTTACCCTGGAATCCCATTTCCAATGAACATGCGTTGATTGAAGAAAATATTTTTATTTAAAGTGGTAGCATGGTTCTTGAAGAATCAGGTTACACTCAGCATAGAAAAATAATCTAATTAAAAGTTTCATTTTAGAGAAAGGATTATATTATTATATTTTATTTTATTATTATTTATTAAATTTAATACCCCGCCCCAATCGGGAGGACCCGACTCTGGGCGGCTTACATCCAAAATAAAAACAAAAATAAAACCCAACACTAAAACGCCTGCTTCAGCCAGGATATCTGGTGACACCGGAGCCAAGGATGACCAGTTGTCAAATGTCCCCAGCCGTTCGCTTTCCGATTTCATATCTGGGTTTTCTGCTTGGCTCCTGATGGTCTCCTTCTCCACACTTAAAGTTTGGAATGGGCCAAGCACCAACCAAGGCTCATCGTCTTGCATTTCTTCAGCTCGAGGCATGGATTGGTTTCTTTCATCCCAGCCCTGGATAAAAGGACATGATGGGAAGAATTTGGCATGCTCCGCCATGGGATGCTTCAGACATGTCTTCCCCTAAATAAAAAAAAATTATCTGTTCTAAGTTACCATAATTAAGATTTCCAGAGATAAGGCCTAGTTGGAAAGCCTATCTCTTTCATGTCGATGTTTCCTAGTTGACCACCATTTTAAAACTCCTTTTCTCCCCTTTGCTGGATCCTCGCCAGGTATCAAGTTAACCTGGGTAATCAGGATACATCCAATCAGATTCCAGAGTTGGGTAAGCAACTCTGTTGGTATTGTTTACGCTGGGCGCCTCTCTGTCTATCTCTTACCATCCCGGCCCCCAAAGTGTGAAAAACAACCAAGTGGCCTTTTTGCTAGTACAAGAAGCCACATTTCTACTATAGACTAAAACCTACTAAACTCCATTTTGGATATGTGAAGAACTTGGGGCCTCATTTCTGGCCCGGCCCGGAGAGAGAGAGCCCAGCTGTGGCTCGGCGCGGGCAGCTATAAGATCTATAAGAGTCGCTTTGCGAGTGGGGTGGCATATAAGTCGAAAATACAAATCTGCCGCCACCCCCAACAGACTTCCAGCCCTCGTCCGGTCCGGCCCAGAGAGAGCGAGCTCAGCTGTGGCTCGGCGTGGGTGGCTACAAGATCTGCCGCTGCCCCCAACAGACTTCCAGCCCTCGTCTGGTCCAGCCCGCAGAGAGCGAGCCCAGCTGTGGCTTGGCGCAGGCGGCTATAAGATCTGCCGCCACCCCCAATGGACACCTGGAGCTGGGAGGACTAGTTTCGAGATTGTTTAATGTATTGTACTGGACCTGTCTCGCCTGCCGGCGCTCCCGAGCCTCGCCCCATGCCGGGTTTTAAAGACTGCTGCAGCGGGATGTTTCCCCGCCGCCTGGATGATGGAAGAGCTGGGCGAGGAGGACTCTCGTCGGGAGCACCTGGACCTGTCTCACCTGCCGGCGCTCCCGAGCCTCGCCCCACGCCGGGCTTAAAAGACCACTGTGGCAAGTTTGCTGCCATGGCTTCCAGAGCATGCTTCTGTTTAGGGTGAGAGGCCTGATATTTTTGGATCATGTACTGTATTTTGTTTTAATTATTATTGTATTTTTATATTGTAATGCATTACTGAGACTGTCATGTGTATGTAACCAGAATTGTATTTTTGTAACCTTGTTTTGCAGTGTGGTTTTGTTTTATTGCACTGCTGTATTGTATTGTTATATTTATTTTACACTGCATGACCTTTGATTATGCTATATATTACTTTTGATTGTGTTATATGTTTGGTTTCTGCCCTGAGTCGGTTGTACCTAGTAGGGCGGTATATAAATTGAATAAATAATAATAATAATAATAATAATTTCATGACAAATGTCTAAGCTTCGACTCCATAGCAACACCAGGAATACATAACATCTCACTATTCAGATCTTTGTAGCGAGAGATCTCTACTGCATAAGAAATGTCGCATTTACACACATTTATCAGACTGTTAAAACTTCAGTACAAATGTATTAATACAGTAATACTTTCTGGGACACTTTCAAAGCTGTACTAAAGGAGGAACTTATTATACAAGCTAGAAACTTGAATAGGAAAAATTATAAAGAGTACGTTGCTATGACAAATGTTTAAGAGCAATGCTGCAAAATATTAAACATTACACTGTAATGTCTAAAACAATACACTGTTGAATGATATTCAGCTTGTGATCAATGACAATTCCTATACCCTTCTCTTCTGTAGTATTACTGAGCTAAGTATCCATCATCTTGTAACTCCATCTTGTTTTTCTCATTTGGTGTAGAACTTTGCTGTTATCCCTGTTTCATTTCATTCTGTTGTTTTTAGCCTAGTGCTCAAGCCTATCAAGATCATCTTCAATACTTTCATCCAAAGTATTAGATGTTCCACCAAATGTTGTATCATTCTGCAAATTTCATAAAAATTGTCAAGGCTCCGGGTGCTGGGAAAGCCACTGTGATGATCTTGCTATACATGTTAGAGCCTCAATTAACTCAAGCTGATTGATCTTGACAAGGTGTTTGAAGGCATTCCCTCAACAACTTGTCTTCTTGGCCTTCCTTTTCTCTCACACTGGATAGAAGCAAAAGGATGGAGGTGGGCAGGGAGGATCCTGAGGATGGAGAACCCTTGTGTAGAGAAAGTTAAGCCAACCCAGGATTAAAAAGCAGACTAAAAGGTGTTGAGCAGCCCTTGTCCAGCAACTGTTATCTTCCGTTTGGGCAAACAAAGTAAAGAGTGTTCAACTTCAGAGAACCTTGGATGAAAAAAGCAGCACCTAATACCGTGATGGTGAACCTTGGCACTCCAGATGTTCTTGGGACTTCAATTCCCAGAAGCCCAAGCACACTGTGAAACCACATGAATGGGTTTACTGCGATTCATCCGGCCCGCGCTGCCCTTGTCGCTCCCAGAAGCGGAAGTAAAACATGCCTATATGGCCATGTATACATCTGCAAACATAGGCAGGTCAAAGGTTGATCAGAGACCAGAATGGGCTTTCTCAGACCCTTTGAGATTGAGAGGGAGACGAGCTAATCTGAATAATCTATTGTTGCTGATGGCTGTGGGAAGCTGTATTGTTGTGCTTGCTTGTCTGCCCGTTTGCTTGAACACACCCTGCTCCCTTTGACCCCTGAATTTGGTGCATAAAAACCATGCCTGTAAGTTTCCCTCCTTGTCAGCTTTCCCTCCCCTGTTCCTTACTTGGGACTTCTATATTTCAAAAAGCTCCCCAGAACTTCTCCCATAGTCTCCAGAAAGAGAACTGGGCTGCGATTCCAGCTAAAAACCCTTAGCTGCTCATCCTGGACCCATTCAAAAGCCTTGAATGCCAGGGGATCAAAAATATAGGGAGGATTAGTATTGTATGGTAGCGATTCGGGGTGTGTGTATGCAGTACCTCTTACCCAATAAAGAGACATTGTTGAAGAAACGTTGATTTATTGTTTCATGAGCATAGTCCTTAAAAAGCATAGATTAATTTCAGGTAGCATAAAATAAATCCAGCATAGAAAAACATTTCTAAGTAATCATCCTGGTTACACAAGAGTAACATGGGCTATGGTGTTTTAACCCATGTTATCCCCCCTCCTCAGAGCTTCTTGCCCCTTGGATCATCCAAACAAACTCTCTTCCCCTTACAAAGATGGGGTTTCTCCTGACTAGCTAAATTTGAATATAGCCAATCAGAATTCTTTCATGCTCTGCTAAGAACTTTCTCATAACAAAACTTTTTCTGAGCTCTACACAGCTGCACTGTTATCAGGATCGATTCTAGTCACAACATAGCTTCCACTAGAACAATAACAAACTACTGAAATTTTACAGAACTGGCAATAGCAATCTCTTCTAAGCACACAGAAGAGAAATGATTTTTGGAGGCTTAGAAAAACCAGGGTTCCTCCATCTTGGACACTTTCAGGAAATGGGGTCTTCCCATGACACTCCTTGTCTGAAGAAGTAGACTTGATCCACAAAAGCTAACAAAAATATAGCAGCTAGTCTTTAAAGTGCTACAGTGTTTTTTATTTTGTCTTGTTTTCTGATACACTTTATTTCAGAAACCAATAAAGATCCCTATAAAAAGGAATCCGCCAGGGCAATACGATCATCTTAGAGTTGCTTACTGACAGCTTAGAATCAGCAATGCACAATTTGACATGGGAGGAAAAGGGAATTTGTATAAATGGCAAGTACAGTACTTCTCCCATCTTCACTTGGGCTAATATACTGTAGTGTTAATATCAGAATCAGTAGAAGCGCAGAATATGCTCCAAGTGTTAGACACAGAAAGTCGAAAGATCGGCCTGAAGATCAATATGTCAAAACTGAAATATATATGGAGTGCCTCCACAAATGCCATAGAAGTGAGATGTGGAAATGAGATAATAGAAGTTGATTCATATGTATACTTTGGGCAAGAGGTTCCCAAGTCCAGTTCAGGGCAAGACGATGCTTCAATCTGCCACGTCAACCTGACTTGTGAAACATGGATGAACCAGGTAAGTAGGGGTAAGTTCTATATAAAAATGTATTTTAAAATGTGTTTCTAGCTCACATGCATATCACATGGATCCACGAAGATCTGTGTATTTGTGCTCCTGTGAACCCATATGTGGAAGGCCCCACGATTTCTGTTGTGTTGTCTGGGTAGAAGTGGGACCTTTGATTTAGTAGAGGTTTTGGTTGTGTTCCACATAAAAAACAGATCTATTTACATTTGCAGAAAAATCATGAAATCATAAAGATTTATTTTTATAACATGGACCTGACTTTTATTTATTCCTTCTGAATCCTCTATTACGGCATAAATTATTCTCTAGTTCTAATGCAGCGGTGCCCAAACTTTTCAGACCGTGGGTCAGTCACGTGGTTCAGGGGCTGGTCACTATGGCCCCGGGGGCCGGATGCAGCCCCTGACACCAATTCATCAGACCCGCAAAGCCCTCGTCACTCCCGGGAGTAGAAATAAATCGTGCCCCTATGTTTTACTTCCATTTCTGGGAGCAATGAGGGCTTTGTAGGCCAGATGGATTGGTGTCGGGCTGCATCTGGCCCCTGTGCCTTAGTTTGGGCACCCCTGTTCTAGTGCATCTTATTCTTTTCCTTAATTCCTGTTACCAGAACCCCAGGGCACTCCTCTGTTTGCCTCTCCATTTACAAAAGCTTTGTCTGCTCTGGTGGTTCTGCCTCCTTGTATCTTTTTCAAGGGATGATGACGTCAAGCTGTGGAATCGAAACTCAGAGAAACACTCAGCCCCTAAAATTCAGGAAATTGAAGCTAACTACAGTACAGTACTCTGTACTCCACTTCCTGGCAAGGTGAGAAATGGCTTCTGCTTCCATCCAGGGTCTCCGCGAGGAATCCCTTTGCTCCATCTGCCTGGAGTATTTGAAAGATCCAGTGATCACCGAATGTGGGCACAATTTCTGCCGAGCCTGCCTGGCCAAATGCTGGGAAGGGTCCGGGGACAAAGTGATTTCCTGTCCTCAATGCAGAGAAAAAGTCCGAAGGAAACTCATCCCAAATCGGCAGCTGGCAAACTTTGTAGAGTTAACGAGGAAGCTCCATTTTCAAGAGGAAAAAAGCCCCGAGAGAAAGGGAGGAATCTGTGGGAAACACCGCGGGGAGCCCCTGGAGCTCTTCTGCATGGACGATGAAGCCCTGACCTGTGTGGTTTGCAACCGATCCAAAGAGCACAAAGATCACTGGGTGATTCCTCTGGAGGAAGCAGCCGAAGAGTTCCAGGTAAGAAAAGTACAGTAAAGAAATACTAAATATGGGATTCTAGGGGAGGGGAGGCACGTCCCCCACTTGTCCCTCTTCCCCTCCACATAAATGGACACCATGCCAAACTGGAGATATTCACAGTCGATCTTGAGCAGGAAAAGTTGTGGACCACGTCTGCAAAATCTGTTGATCCCATCATCTAAATTAAGATTTTAAATGCTGGTTTTCCTTACCTACGCTGGTGCCTGTGTGTGGGAGAGGGAGAGGGTGGACCACTTCTCCTTTGATACACAAAGAGCCGCTTCCATTGAGGACCCAGATGTCCATCAACCTGGGTAGATGGAGCCTCACCCCAAAATCTCAAGGAGGGATGATTCTGCCAAGAAGACAGAAGAACCAGTTTGTAGGGTGCAGCAGGCTATCGGAGGTGGAAAAAAAATAATCCCCTGCAATAATAGGGATGTAGCTGAAAAATCATGATTTCATAACTTAAAATAGTTTTTCTTAAACACCAAACTGTAGGCAAATATATTGTAACAATACAGGTCTGGGCAGAAACACAGAGGAAATCAAGCCAGGCTACCCCAGGTCACACATGGAGTTCAGGCAAGCTGATCAAATACAGTACCTTTGTTTTTCACTGCAGCAAGTTTCAAACCCTTCCAGAAAGTAAGCCGCAAAAGGGATTAGTTAAAAACAGATTCTCAACCTGCGGCCCATGGGCTGGATGCAGCCCACGGCACCATTTCATGTGGCCCCCCACCGCCTTCACCACACCAGGAGGTGCCATGTGGAGGAAGGGCAAAATGACTGTCCAGCCCCCAAAGCTGTCTGAGGGAGGATGACCTGACACCCCCCCCCCAAAAAAAAAAAAAAAAAGAGAGGTTGAGAACTCCTGATCAAAAAGCTTGGTGGAAACAATGGCCACAGGCTATATGGAGTTCCTTCCCTTTGAGCCCAGGTGTGTGTGCTCCTTTGTCATCTATGTAATCACTGCCTTTAACTGGAGACTTGGCAGATAGACTGCAGTTACACAATGCAACAATATATTTTGTTTTGCTTATTTATCTGTTTACTTATCCTGATGACTGTATAACTTTTGAATGTACCCTTTACTGTATACAATTATTTCTCAGCACTGGAAGCATCCTTTGGCAGAGGCTTCTTTTGTTCTTGTTGTTCAGTCACACAGTTGAGTTCAACCATTTGTGATCCTATGGACCACAGCTCTCCAGGCTCCTCTGTCATCCACTAGTCCTCTGGAGCAGGGGTGCCCAAACTATGGCCTGTGCCGCCCTTGGTGCTACCAAAAGTGGACGCACTCTGTGCATGCACAGATACCGTCTGGCGAATGAAGAAACGCTGTTGTAAACATGTTTATGACAGCCACAGATGTGTTTTCTGGCATTGTATGTGCATGTGCATTTTACTTCTGCTTCTGGCGGGAGGAACCACATGACCGGCACGTGGCTCGAAAAGTTTGGCCACCCCTGCTCTGGATTCTACCCAGATCTACTCCCACTGCGTCTACTATGTTGTCTAACCATCTCATCCTCTGCCACTCTCTTCTCCTTTTGCCTTCAATCTTTCCCAGCATCATGGCATTCTCTGGTGAGTCCTCTCTTCTCATTAGGTGGCCAAAGCACTTGAACTTCAGGCCAAATATGCCCATTATTCCAGTTACCTTTTGATTTCCTTCTTTGGCGTTCCAATCTCTTTTGATGATAATGGCATCATATTTTTGGTGTCAGTTCTACAAGGTGTTGTAGGTCTTCATAAAACTGGTTGACTTTGGCTTCTTCTGCATCATTGGTTGGGCCATAGACTTGGCTTACTGAGATGTTGAATGGTTGGCTTGAATTTGGACTGAGATCATTCTATCGTTATTAAGATTGTATCCCGTTTGCAGTAGCAATAACATTTATATACTGCCCCATAGCGCTACGTGTATTCTCTAGGTCAGGGGTTCTCAACCTTTTAAAGCTGGGGGCCAGGTCATGTTCCCACATACAGCTTCAAGGGCCGGATGGCCATTTTGCCCTTCCTCCACCACATGGCACTTCCTGGTGTTGTGGAGGTGGTGGTTTGCCACATGAAATGATGCCGTGGGTCACATCCTGGCCACAGATTACAGGTTGAGAATCCCTGCTCTAGGGGGTTCACAATTAGCATTTTGCCCCCAACATGTTGGGTACTCATTTTACCGAACTTGGAAGGATGGAAGGCTGAGTCAACCTTGAGTCCTGGTCAGGACTGAACTCACAACCTTCTGGCTGCAGTACTGCAGTTTAACCACTGTGTCACCAGGGGTCTTCCATTACGAAAGGTAAAAGTTTCCCTTGCTCGAAAGCCAGTCGTATCTGACTCTAGGGTTCAGTGCTCATCTCTGTTTCAAAGCTGAAGAACCAGCACTGTCTGCTTCTGCAGACATTTCCATGGTCATGTGGCAGGCATGACTAGACACTGGAGTGCACGGAATGCTGTTACCTTCCCACCGAAGTGGTATTTACTTGCAATTTCTTGCTTTTGACTGCTTTCCTCTTTTATTTTTTTTAAGGGCCACCCCAGTTTTTCTAAGGCATAGATCTGGGGTGCCCAAACTTTTCAGACTGTGGGCCTGACCACGCCCCCTCGACAGCTGATTGAGCCAGTCACGTGGTTCCTCCCACTGGAAGCAGAAGTAAAATGTGCATGTGTGGGATGCGTTATGCATATGTGCAAAACACTGCCATAAATGACCCACAGCTGTCATAAACATGTTTATTATATTTATTTATTTTTATTATTTATACTTATATCCCGCCTAAGGAAAAAATTCATCCCTACTCAGGGTGACTAACATCATAAAACCAGTCATACAATGATCAAAAGCTAAAATTTACACACAATAAAACTCCCAGTAAAATCATCACCACACATTACAATAGCCAGAAAGTACCACAATCCAGGACCCTTAAAACGCAACCTATTTAGGACAGTGGTGGGATGTCAAAAATTTTACTACCCCACCGTGATGTCATCACAGTGTGGGCGGAGCTAACATCATGATGTCATGTCATGGGAGCTTCAGGCTCGCAGCTTCTCTTCCTCCTCCCCGTTTGGGAGGACAGCAAGGAGGCCGTGCATTATGTGCCAAGCACTAGGCGTGCATGCACACCAAGTGCTTGGCATGCATGCGCAGTGGGGGAACCAGTGAAAAGGTAAGCCCCAAAGGTGGTTCCCCCCAAAACCTGCTACAGGTTCTCTGGGACACTGGGAAAAGTTACTACCGGTTCTGAAGACCTGGTGAGAACCTGTTACATCCCATCACTGATTTAGGACGAAAAGGAGCCGGGCAGCATATCTAACGACCAGAAATAGGCAGCACATTCCCAAAGGCCTCCTCAAAGAGCAGTGTATGACAGCCATGGGTCATTTATAGTAGCATTCTGCACATGCACAAGTGTATATTTCACCTGTGCATACACATTTTGCTTCTGAGAGCAGCAAGGACATTGAGGGCTGGATGAAATGGCTTTGGGGTCCGGATCTCACCCACGGGCCATAGTTTGGGCACCCCTGGAATAGATCCGCAGACTTGGCTCTCCAGGTGTTCTTGGACTTTAATTACCAGAAGCCCAACTTGCTGTTCAGAGCTTCTGGGAATTGAAGTCCAAGAACATCTGTAGAGCCCAATTTGAGGCTCCCCGTTCTAAGGGATTTTTGCCCACAGGTTGTTGCTGCAGGTTGGAATCCAATTCTCTCCAGTTAAATCTGTTCAGCAACTAAAGAGCATCTCAGCCAGATTTCTTGTCAAGAAGAAACCACGACATTTTTCAATGGTTTTAATTAATGACATTTAAATTTAAAGTAACAGGGAACAACCATGTACTGTACAGTACATATTCCCATTCTCCTTTGCATATGAATTTAAAAAGTCTTCTCTTTTCCCTTCAGCACCTGATCTGTAGCCGCCTGGAGCTTCTGGAGGAGGAGAGAGCAAAAATTCTGGCATCCAAAACAGAAACGGAAGAAAAAAGCCAAGAGTTACTTGTAAGTACCAATATCTTTCATATGTTAATTCTGGAGAAGCCAATTATTCCTTGCCTCAATGGCAGTGTTTCCAAACCCTTTATTTATTTATTTATTTATTTATTTATTTATTTATTTATTTATTTATTTATTTGGGGGGGGGGTGGAATTCCCAGGCTTTGGCTTGAGAATTAAAATCACCTTGTAGGGCCTGGGCCCCACATTATTAACCACTGCTCTATGGCTTAATAAAATTAATTTCCCAAGTACCCTGGAAGGAAAGACGGATAAGTGCTGTTAGACTTAACCAGATGTCATTTATTGCTACCACATCCAATATCTTAATCATTCTACTTGTATATAGATGACATTTATACTTTATTCTAATTATTCTCTTTAATATGGTATTCCCAAAATTTTCTTAAAGTTTTAATACAATATATAAAACACCCAAGTGCACTAAGGTTATGTCCTTGAATCCACCAGTTGCCTTCCTTCAACTCAATTGTTTTGCCAAAAACTTAATACCTCTGGTACAGACTTGTCTCCTTTATTTTCCCCCAGTGTATATTGTAAAAATGACCTCCAAATATCCCAAAATCTGTTTTGTTTGAATATCCCCTTTTTATATTTAAATCCCATGTAAGTTTTTCATTAAGTGCCATATCCCAAACATCAGTATACCATTTACTCAATTCTAATTTCGAATCATCCTTCCATTTTCTGGCAACCTGTTGTCTTGCTAATGTTAAGAAAATAGCTAATAAATCCTTTCTATTTTCATCTAGATTCAAATCCTTTAAATCTGTCAATAAAACAATTTCCAAATTTAAATTAATATTCAAAAATTTAGCTATTTCTTGTTCAATTTTGTGCCAGAAAATAAACAATTTCACAATTTCACCACATCTTATTGTACGTCCCTGTTTCCCGTTAACATCTCCAACATACCTTTGAGTTACTATTATCAATTTGATTTAGTCGAACTGCCATCATCTACCATCACCACAAAAATTTATAATTATGTTCTTTAACCTTTGTAGATAGGCTTCGCATCATCCTTTTTTCCTACTTTTTCTTCCAGTTTTCTTCAGAAATGCTTATGTTTAAATTATTATTATTATTATTATTATTATTATTATTATTATTATTATTATTATTATTATTATTATTATTATTATTATTATTATTATTATTATTATTATTTATTGCATTTGTTACCCCGCCCCAATCGGGAGAACCCGACTCTGAGCGGCTTACATCAAAACAAAAAACAAAAACATAGAACAATCCATATCAATAAAAATCAACAAGAGTTAAAAGTCATCAAAAGTTAAAAACAGTACAGAATCAACACACAAATCCCACATTCAGATCCAGGGTTGACAATCCATTAAATAAGCCACCTAATATGAGAACCCACGTTCCCGGGTCCCCAAACTTGTCCTGCCAGCCAGGTTTTTAAGCCCTTCCGGAAGGGCAGGAGCTCTGTCTGAAGGCGCAGCTCGGTGGGCAGGAGGTTCCAGAGGGTCGGGGCGGACACGGAGAAGGCTCTCCTCCTAGTGCAGGCGAGGTGCGCCTCTCTCGCCGAAGGAATAACGAGGGAGCCCCTCCGATCCACCCTGGTGGGACGGACAGATGTTCTTGGGGTGACGCGGTCTCTTAGGTATCCTGGCCCACTACCATATAGGGCTTTAAAGGTAATAACCAGCACCTTGAATTGCACCCGGAGACATACTGGCAACCAATGCAGCTCCCGGAGCAGCGGTGAAGCACAAGCATAACGCCCACACCCCACCACTACCCGGGCCGCCGCATTTTGGACCAGCTGAAGTCTCCGGATGGTCATCAGGGGCAGCCCCATGTAGAGCGCGTTACAGTAATCAAGTCTGGAGGTGACCAATGCATGTGTGACCATAAGCAGAGCGTCCCGGTCTAGGAGTGGGCATAACTGGCGTATTACACGAAGTTGTGCAAAAGCCCTCCTGGCCATGGCTGCCACCTGCTCTTCGAACAGTAGCCGTGAGTCCAGGAGGATCCCCAGATTACGCACCGGGTCTGTTTGGGGCAGGACTGCCCCATCCAGAACCAAAGGTGGCAGCTCCTGTGTTAACACAGGACCCCTTACCCACAGCGACTCAGTCTTGCTGGGATTCAGCTGTAGCCCGTTGTCCCCCATCCAGACCTTAACAGCCTCCAGACACCTGGAAAGGACTTCCACCGCACCGCTTGGGTCCCCACGGGCGGAGATGTATAACTGGGTATCATCTGCATATTGATGATACCTTACCCCGTGGGAACGGATGATCTCACCCAGTGGCTTCATATAGATGTTAAATAGGAGAGGAGAAAGTACCGAGCCCTGAGGCACCTCGTACTGCATGGGCCTAGGGCTGGACTTCTCCTTCTCCAAGCACACCGACTGGGTCCTGCCCCTCAAGAATGAGGAAAACCAGGACAACACTGTGCCCTGGATCCCCAGACCCTGGAGCCTTCCCAGAAGGATGCCATGATCAACAGTGTCAAAAGCCGCTGAGAGGTCGAGAAGAGCAAGGACAGACGGCTCCCCTCCGTCCCGCTCTCTCCAGAGATCATCTACCAAAGCGACTAGTGCAGTCTCAGTACCATATCCGGGTCTGAATCCTAACTGAAACGGGTCCAGATAATCCGCTTCATCCAGGACTTCCTGTAACTGCTGCGCCACAGCCTTTTCCAGAACCTTACCTAAAAAAGGTAGGTTGGACACTGGACGGTAGTTGGAAATTACCGTGGGGTCGAGGGATGGCTTTTTTAAGAGGGGAAGCACTAAAGCGTGTTTAAAAGGTGCTGGAAAATGCCCCTCTTTTAATGAAGCATTAATAATCGCCTCGACCCAGCCACCTGCCACAGTCTTGGAAGCTTTAATTAACCAGGCAGGGCATGGGTCCAGTGCACAGGTCGTGGCGTGAACAGATACAAGAAGCCTGTCCACTTCCTCAGGGCCAACAGGATCAAACCGATCCCAGATAACATGGCTGGACTGTGCTGTGGTCAACCCCAGCTCTACATTCCACGCCGGGATTTAGCTTCGAGCGGATCTGAGCGATTTTCTCCGCCAGATAATCAGCAAAATCCTCAGCCGATCCCTGCCACCCAGGGTCCGGCCCTCCTCTACCAAGGAGGGACCTGGTCACCTGGAACAAGGCCGCTGAGCGATTATCTGCGGAGGCATTCTGGGGTTCTTCGAAACTTTCTCACAGCACTGCAGCACAGACACTTTCAAATCAGCTTCAAGCTTGCTATTTGAGGATTTTTTGTTTGTTTTTTTCTTGATAAGGGATAATGAGGTCTTTACTGCAAGACCAAAATTAAGGCACCCCCAAAAATAAGGGTTTTGTCATTTGAAAGAGCATCTCGGCAACTTTAAGAATTGGTAGAAGTCAAAAGCCAAAAATGCAAAGTGATGACGTCATCGCTTTCGGAAGTAGCGTCGGAAAAGTGACAGTTTTGTAAGGGGGGGTCAGTTTTCAGGGGTCCAGCAAAAAAAAAAAACCTACCCAACCAATTCAGATGATCCAAAGTGCATTTGAAAGAGGAAAGATTAACCTTTGCAGAGACACTTTCAGATTTGGAATTGGACTTCGGAAACATAATCTATGAAGCGTTTTACAAAAAACCACTAAAAAGAGGTCACACAAACCCAAAAAAAGATGGAAAAGCAATTTTAAAAATGAATATGACAACTTCCCGAGGTGGATACAGTTCACATACAACGTGTGGAGAAAAATGATGCCAAAGCAGAAATCTACAAAAAAGATATTGAGGGAAAATATGATGCGTTGAAATGACAAGTATTAAAAAGAGAAGTAAAAAATATATTTTGAGCGACTGGGTAAATTCAATGAATATAAAAGATGTATGGAGGGAACTTAAAGGACAGGAAAGGGATTATACTTATTACTCTCAAGTCTATGATATGTATTCAAGGATCGATTATATATTTGTCACACAAGGGCTATTGAAAAACATAGAGGATATAAAAATAGGGACGTTTAGAGAATCAGACCATGCCAAGATAAGTATGGATATAAAATTGGACGAAGGTGACAGGAAAAGATATGTCTGGAGATATGATCCAAAATTATACAAAGAGGAGAATATGAAAAAAGAAATTATGGAGAAATGGGATGAATATTGGATATGGAATGACAATAAAGAGGTCAGCTTTGGAGTGCTATGGGACACAATGAAAGCGATTTTTAGAGGGGAATCAATAAAATTAAGCAGTTGGGAAAAGAAACGGAACATCAATAGAAATCAGGAATCGGAAACACAATTAAAACAACTTCATCGGGAATATATAAAGGGTAAAGATCAGAGGGTATCACATCAGATACAGAAAATAAAGAAAGAACTGGAAGCCCAAGATATGGAAAGGGTAAAAAAGGATTTGATATTTTTAAAAAGAGAATACTTTGAGAATAGTAATAGAAATTCCAAGTTATTAGCAAAAGCAGCGAGGGATAAAAAGAATAAAGGTCAGGTGGGAGTACTGGTAGATGAGAAGGGGAAGAGATGCAATAAAAGGAAAGAGAAAGCGGAAATAATAGAGGCCTTTTATAAGGAACTATATTCAAAGAAGCAGGTAAATTTGAACAAATTGGAGGATTACTTCAAAAAGTATAACACCTTATTAATAACAGAAGAGAACAGAAATAGGATGGAGGAACAAATATCCGTAAAAGAAATTGAGGATGTAATTAACAAATTAAAATTGGATAAAGCTCCAGGAGAAGATGGGCTTCCTGCTGAATTTTATAAGGATTTTAAGTTTTGGGTTGTTCCGAGACTACATAAATTATTTAATGGGATCTTAGAGGGAGAATCAACACCGGAATCTTGGAATAGATCTATTATTGCACTGATCCCTAAGCCAGGTAAAGATTTACATAAAATAGAATCATACAGGCCGATATCCTTAATTAACCAAGATGCCAAAATTTTCTCTACAATAATGGTGACTAGGCTAAATAGTTTCATAGCCAAATACATAAAAGATGACCAAGCAGGGTTTATAAAGGGCAGGTACATGTCAGATCTTACAAGGAGGGCGGTGGACTTATTGGATATAGCTGAAAAGCATAAGGATAAAGTAGGCTTCTTAGCCCTGGACAGTTTTAAAGCATTTGATTCTTTGCAATGGGCAACAATACATGAGGTAATTAAACTATATGGATTTGGGGAAAAATTCCAAAAAGTTATCAAGAACTTATACAAACAGGGAATAGCGACAGTGAAATTCAATGATAGTTATACAGGAGAAATAAAATTGGAGGCTGGAACTTGGCAGGGTTGCCCTTTGTCGCCCACATTATTTGTTTTGGCTATGGAACTATTGGCGAATCGAATTCGGCAAGATAAAGAAATAGTTGGAATTGAAGGGAATAAAATAAGTTTGTATGCCGATGATACATTAATCACAATTAAACAACCAATACAAGTAATATCAAGGATTAATAAACATTTGAAAACTTTTGAGGAAA
The DNA here is from genome assembly GCA_030440675.1 of Furcifer pardalis. NCBI lineage: Eukaryota > Metazoa > Chordata > Lepidosauria > Squamata > Chamaeleonidae > Furcifer > Furcifer pardalis. The sequence continues at coordinate 160,658,933 of CP126893.1, read as the reverse complement.
TGACAGGTTTAAGGGTGAACTGGGATAAGTCCGAGATGATTTTAGTTAATGGGAGTAAGAAGGATGAAGAAGAAATAAAGCAAAAATTTAATATTCAAATCTCGGATAAATTAAGATATCTAGGGGTAATACTTGCTAGGAAAACTGGGGAACTTAAGGAATTGAATTATGGAAAACAAATGAAAGAGATAGATAAAAAAATATCACAGTACAACAAGTTGAATTTATCGTGGTTTGGCAGGGTTGCAATGTGTAAAATGATGTTGTTACCTAAATTAAATTTCTTATTTGATGCTCTGCCAATAAAACATACAGAAAAAGAACTGGAAAAATATCAAAATACTATAAATAGATTCTGCAATGGGAAGCTAGGATATCTAAGATTCTGTGGTATATACCACAGAAAGAAGGGGGACTGGGTATTCCGAATATTAGCAAGTATTATAGAGCCTTTCAATTGCGAAATGTTATCAAATTATTAATTAGAGAAGAGCCAATATGGGGAAAATTAGAACTAAAAGAGTTTTCTAGGAAAGGGAAGGCATTTTTTTTATGCGGGGAAAAGGATAAAAAAATGAGGATTCAGGGTAAGATGATAAGAGCAACAATAGAAGAATGGAACAAAGTAAGAAAGGAACTTATTCCAGGGATCTCAATGGTTACAGAATTAGAAGATTTTAATAACTTTCCGATGAAAATAGAAGGTATGATTAAGGATATCTTATTAAAAAATGGGGTCTCTCTGTTGAAAGATTGGATCAAAATTTGTAGGGATTTAGAGAGGAGAAAGGAGCTTTATCGGCAATTGGAGTTGGATTGGTTTAAAGTCCTCCAGATGAACAATTGGAATAAGAAATTTTTCTTGGAAATGGGACCAGATAGGGAGCTTACAGAATTTGAAACATTGCTGGTCAAACTGAGAAAAGGAGACATAGGATTAAAAGGGATAGTTAGTCAAATATATAAAATTTTAAACAAAGGAGGGAAGGCTCAACAAGTGTTGAAAGACAGTTGGGAACAGGAATTGAACACAACAATTACTGAGAAAACATGGGGAAAAATGTGGAGAAGACGTATTATGAGATCTATGTCGGTAAGAGTGAAGGAACATAATTACAAACTAATTTGGAGATGGTATAGAACCCCAGTAAGACTGCATCTAATGTACAAAGATGTGAGTGAGAAATGTTGGAGATGTAAAAAAGTTAGAGGTACATATGAACATATGTGGTGGTCTTGTGAGGTTCTGAAGGATTTTTGGGGAAAAATTGAGGTTGAAATTAAAAACATATTGGATTTGCAGGTTGAACTGGGGCCAAATACAATCTTGTTAACTGAGATGGACAAATATAAACTGAGTGAGGATAAAAACGAATTGATGGCGATAATGTTATCAGCGGCCAGACAATGTATAGCTAGAAATTGGAAAAATAATGAAAACTTACAAAGAAGGAATTGGTATAAGGAAATGTGGGATTTGGCACTCAACGAAAAGCTCACTTGGGAGATAAATTCTAAAAAGGGTAAAGTAACTGGTAATAGTTTCTGGAGGATCTGGAAACCTTTCATTGAATATGTAATAGTTAAGAATAAGGGCATACCCCCTGTACCTGAGCAAAATGACTTTTGGAAAACATAAGTAAACATAAATCCCCGGACAATGTATATATCACAAGGGTGGTTTTAAAGATAAGAAGGATAGCTGAGATAGAGAACAACATATATTGGTTATGAGGCGACAGATGGAGATATAGTTTGTAGTTTGATGTAGTAAATATTGGTTTATAACGAGGTAATAATTCTTGATGGACGTTAACAATGTAGTACTGTTACATATGTGAGATTTTATCTTTTTTGAATTCTCTTTTTATATTCTTTAGAGCTATGTAATTTATTTTGTCTTATGTATATGTCTTGTTTTGTAATACTTTATATACCTTATAAAAAATTTAAAAAAAAGAAAAAAAAAGAAATGACATTTCCGCGAAGGGGAGGAGGTGTTTGGCAATAATCCAACAAAAAAAACCAATAGACTGATCAATGTGATCAAAAGTGTGCTCAAAAGATGATAGAATAACATGTCTTTTGATACTTATACAATTTGGATCGGACTTCAGAAACATTTTCTGTGAAGGTTTAAAACAAAACAAAAAACACTCTTTCTAACCTTTCCTTCAAAAAAAGGATCTCTCCATTCTAGAATCGATACATTGGTATGAGAATGGATACACTGTAGGAAGTTTCTCCTTTGAAGTCATGACCAGTTTCCTTTTTGGCTTTTCCTCTTCTTGAAGAACTGCTTTCAAGGAGTCGTGAAGGAAAAACTCTTTTTCTTTGCAGTTTGACTATTAAAATATATATATATATATAAAAATAAACACAAATGAAATTGGGATTTCTGGTTTTGGGTTAAAACAACGTAGCAGTTCAAAAACAAGAAATTGCAAGAAGATAAATAGGGACCACTTTGGTGGGAATTTAAACTGCGTTCCATGCCTGCCATATTGTCAACGAAAATGGCTGCAGACACGGACAGCACTGGCTCTTTGGCTATAAACAGAGATGAGCACTGAAACCTAGAGTTGGATATGACTGGCTTTCGATCAAGGATGACCTTTACCTTAGCTCAGAAAACCTTCGATTTTATGAACATTTTATGAAAACTTTAATTTTATGAACATAAAATTTATTTTCCCCCATTTGAAACATCACCCTTAGCTAATGAATGAAATAAATGAAATACCGGTAAATGAACTAATGAGCATAATTCAACACATCGAATTCACACTCTGACTCTACCTGGCATTTTATTTTCTGTCGTAGGCCTGATCATGCACCTGGACAGTATTGTAGAGTGGACCAAGCCCCCTGAAACAGAAGCAGGCACATTTACAGTTGAAGTAAATGCACCCACATCTGCATTTATGCCAGACACGGGCATGTTTGCACATGTCCAGGTGCATTTTATGGATAATGTAAATGTGCCCTCTTTCACTTCTGGGTCCACAGAAGCAGCAATGGGCCAGATGGGATGGTGTTGGGGGATGGATCCGATTCACGGGTCATAGGTTAGGAACCCCTTGTCATGGTATTGCTTGTACCCTAAACTTAGTTCCAAGATGGAGTTTCTTCAGCTAGAAATCTGTCTGGTGGATGTGTGACTTTTGCATAAAGACCTTGTCTGTTCTCATTGCTAGATTATCAACAGTTAACAGGGAACAGTAAGAGGCCAGCACGGAAGCCTCAAAGAGTGCAGAGTTTAATTTGTGAAAATTGTAGGAGTTGTCTGTTATCTTTCAGGAAATTCTTTGGGTGGGGTGTGAGACCTCCAGGCATCTAGGGATTAATTGTTTCCCTTTTGGAGAGCAACACACCTTTTGGAGAGGCAGACTGGAGTTTAAAGAAAATAGTTTTGGCAGGGGCTGGCAGCTACAAGATCTGCCCCCGCCCCCAACAGACTCCTGAGGCTGAGAATGGGACTAAGCTGTGGCAGGGGCTGGTGGCTACAAGACCCGCCCCCAACGGACTCCTGAGGCCGAGAACAGGACACAGCTGTGGCAGGGGCTGGCGGCTACAAGACCCGCCCCCAACGGACTCCTGAGGCCGAGAATGGGACACAGCTATGGCAGGGACTGGTGGCTACAAGACCCGCCCCAAACGGACTCCTGAGGCCGAGAATGGGACTAAGCTGTGGCAGGGGCTGGCGGCTACAAGACCCGCCCCCGCCCCCAACGGACTTCTGAGGCCGAGAACAGGACACAGCTGTGGCAGGGGCTGGCGGCTACAAGACCCGCCCCCAACGGACTCCTGAGGCTGAGAATGGGACACAGCTGTGGCAGGGGCTGGTGGCTACAAGACCCGCCCCAAACGGACTCCTGAGGCCGAGAATGGGACTAAGCTGTGGCAGGGGCTGGCGGCTACAAGACCCGCCCCCAACGGACTCCTGAGGCTGAGAATGGGACTAAGCTGTGGCAGGGGCTGGCGGCTACAAGACCCGCCCCCGCCCCCAACGGACTCCTGAGGCCGAGAATGGGACTAAGCTGTGGCAGGGGCTGGCGGCTACAAGACGTGCCCCCGCCCCCAACGGACTCCTGGGGCCGAGAATGGGACTAAGCTGTGGCAGGGGCTGGCGGCTACAAGACCTGCCCCCGCCCCCAACGGACTCCTGAGGCCGAGAATGGGACTAAGCTGTGGTAGGGGCTGGCAGCTACAAGACCCGCCCCCGCCCCCAAAGGACTCCTGAGGCTGAGAATGGGACACAGCTGTGGCAGGGGCTGGTGGCTACAAGACCCGCCCCCAACGGACTCCTGAGGCTGAGAATGGGACACAGCTGTGGCAGGGGCTGGTGGCTACAAGACCCGCCCCCAACGGACTCCTGAGGCCGAGAATGGGACTAAGCTGTGGCAGGGGCTGGCGGCTGCAAGAGCCGTCCCCGCCCCCAATGGACTCCTGAGGCCGAGAATAGGACACAGCTGTGGCAGGGACTGGCGGCTACAAGACCCGTCCCCAGCAGACTCCTGAGGCCGAGAATGGGACTAAGCTGTGGCATGGGCTGGCAGCTACAAGACCCGTCCCCGCCCCCAACGGACTCCTGAGGCTGAGAATGGGACACAGCTGTGGCAGGGGCTGGTGGCTACAAGACCCGCCCCCAACGGACTCCTGAGGCCGAGAATGGGACTAAGCTGTGTCAGGGGTTGGCGGCTACAAGACCCGCCCCCAACGGACTCCTGAGGCTGAGAATGGGACACAGCTGTGGCAGGGGCTGGTGGCTACAAGACCCGCCCCCAACGGACTCCTGAGGCTGAGAATGGGACACAGCTGTGGCAGGGGCTGGTGGCTACAAGACCCGCCCCCAACGGACTCCTGAGGCCAAGAACAGGACACAGCTGTGGCAGGGGCTGGCGTCTACAAGACCCGTCCCCAGCAGACTCCTGAGGCCGAGAATGGGAATAAGCTGTGGCATGGGCTGGCAGCTACAAGACCCGTCCCCACCCCCAACGGACTCCTGAGGCCAAGAATGGGACACAGCTGTGGCAGGGGCTGGTGGCTACAAGACCCGCCCCCAACGGACTCCTGAGGCCGAGAATGGGACTAAGCTGTGGCAGGGGCTGGCAGCTACAAGACCCGTCCCCACCCCCAACGGACTCCTGAGGCCGAGAATGGGACACAGCTGTGGCAGGGGCTGGTGGCTACAAGACCCGCCCCCAACGGACTCCTGAGGCCGAGAATGGGACTAAGCTGTGGCAGGGGCTGGCGGCTACAAGACCCGCCCCCAACGGACTCCTGAGGCCGAGAATGGGACTAAGCTGTGGCAGGGGTTGGCGGCTACAAGACCCGCCCCCAACGGACTCTTGAGGCTGAGAATGGGACACAGCTGTGGCAGGGGCTGGTGGCTACAAGACCCGCCCCCAACGGACTCCTGAGGCTGAGAATGGGACACAGCTGTGGCAGGGGCTGGTGGCTACAAGACCCGCCCCCAACGGACTCCTGAGGCTGAGAATGGGACACAGCTGTGGCAGGGGCTGGCGGCTGCAAGACCCGTCCCCGCCCCCAATGGACTCCTGAGGCCGAGAATAGGACACAGCTGTGGCAGGGACTGGCGGCTACAAGACCCGCCCCCAATGGACTCCTGAGGCCAAGAACAGGACACAGCTGTGGCAGGGGCTGGTGTCTACAAGACCCGTCCCCAGCAGACTCCTGAGGCCGAGAATGGGACTAAGCTGTGGCATGGGCTGGCAGCTACAAGACCCGTCACCGCCCCCAACGGACTCCTGAGGCCGAGAATGGGACTAAGCTGTGGCATGGGCTGGCAGCTACAAGACCCGTCCCCGCCCCCAACGGACTCCTGAGGCGGAGAATGGGACACAGCTGTGGCATGGGCTGGTGGCTACAAGACCTGCCCCCAACGGACTCCTGAGGCCGAGAATAGGACACAGCTGTGGCAGGGACTGGCGGCTACAAGACCCGCCCCCAATGGACTCCTGAGGCCAAGAACAGGACACAGCTGTGGCAGGGACTGGCGGCTACAAGACCCGCCCCCAACGGACTCCTGAGGCCGAGAATGGGTCTAAGCTGTGGCAGGGGCTGGCGGCTACAAGACCCGCCCCCAACGGACTCCTGAGGCCGAGAATGGGACTAAGCTGTGGCAGGGGTTGGCGGCTACAAGACCCGCCCCAAACGGACTCCTGAGGCTGAGAATGGGACACAGCTGTGGCAGGGGCTGGCGGCTGCAAGACCCGTCCCCGCCCCCAGCAGACTCCTGAGGCCGAGAATGGGACTAAGCTGTGGCATGGGCTGGCAGCTACAAGACCCGTCCCCGCCCCCAACGGACTCCTGAGGCCGAGAATGGGACACAGCTGTGGCATGGGCTGGCAGCTACAAGACCCGTCCCCGCCCCCAACGGACTCCTGAGGCCGAGAATGGGACACAGCTGTGGCAGGGGCTGGTGGCTACAAGACCCGCCCCCAACGGACTCCTGAGGCCGAGAATGGGACTAAGCTGTGGCATGGGCTGGCAGCTACAAGACCCGTCCCCGCCCCCAGCAGACTCCTGAGGCCGAGAATGGGACTAACCTGTGGCATGGGCTGGCAGCTACAAGACCCGTCCCCGCCCCCAACGGACTCCTGAGGCCGAGAATGGGACACAGCTGTGGCAGGGGCTGGTGGCTACAAGACCTGCCCCCAACGGACTCCTGAGGCCGAGAATGGGACTAAGCTGTGGCAGGGGCTGGTGGCTACAAGACCCGCCCCCAACGGACTCCTGAGGCCGAGAATGGGACTAAGCTGTGGCAGGGGCTGGTGGCTACAAGACCCGCCCCCAACGGACTCCTGAGGCCGAGAATGGGACTAAGCTGTGGCAGGGGCTGGTGGCTACAAGACCCGCCCCCAACGGACTCCTGAGGCCGAGAATGGGACTAAGCTGTGGCAGGGGCTGGCGGCTACAAGACCCGCCCCCAACGGACTCCTGAGGCCGAGAATGGGACTAAGCTGTGGCAGGGGCTGGTGGCTACAAGACCCGCCCCCAACGGACTCCTGAGGCCGAGAATGGGACTAAGCTGTGGCAGGGGCTGGTGGCTACAAGACCCGCCCCCAACGGACTCCTGAGGCTGAGAATGGGACACAGCTGTGGCAGGGGCTGGTGGCTACAAGACCCGCCCCCAACGGACTCCTGAGGCCAAGAACAGGTCACAGTTCAGCAGTTAAAAGGCTGCCTGGCTGTCGCCACTACCACTATCAGCTGTCTCCTCTCAGACTTTCTGGGTCACTTGTTGTGGAATTAGCAATTGTGATTTTTGTTTTTGCTTAGTTTTCTGTTTTTTGTAATTCTTTTTGTAAACTTGACTAAGATATGGAAACTTTTTTTATTGTTACTTGATATTGATACTTATTGAATTTTTTTGATACTGTAATGATATTGTGACATTTTGATGTTTTGTGGTATTGGTACTGATGATTTATGATGTTTATACAGTACTGTATGTTGTGTTATGAATTTGTAATTTTATATGTGTTGTGAACCACCCTGAGTTGGTTTTACTGAGTAGGGCGGTATAGAAATCGATGATGATGATGATGATGATGGGCCAGGATACTTAAGAGACCGCCTCACCTCACGAACATCTGTCCATCCCACCACAGCGGATCGGAGAGCCTCTCTAGTTGTTCCATCAGCCAGAGAGGCGCATCTCTCTGGCACTAGAAGGAGAGCCTTCCCTGTGTCTGCTCCAGCCCTATGGAACCTCCTGCCAACGGAGCTCCGTCTCCAGATGGAGTTGCTACCCTTTAGGAAGAATCTAAAAACATGGCTGGTGGGGCAGGTATGGGGTATGGGTTACACAGTGACCCCAGCCTGCTGGCCAGTCTAAGCCCCTCTCTCCCTCAACTTTTTAAACTTTTTTAATCTGTAGGTTGTTGTACTTTTCAATTTTTTGAGATTTTAATTTTTAATCCATTGTGGTTTTAAATTTGAGGTTTTGGGGGATTGTTTTTATGTCTTTGTTGCTGCTCTTTGTTGTAAACCGCCCTGAATCACCTCGGTGAGGAGGGCGGTGGATAAATATGAATAAATAAATAAATAAATTTGCTTAGAGTTCTATTCTGTTACAGGTAAAGTAAGGAATTGTGGACTGGCTTTCATCATGGCACTTAGGGGCTATTGTTAGAAGCTGGTAAAATTTAGAGTTGGAAAATTATCTTCCACCTTCAACAGCACAGAAGGATTCAGTGAGTAGTAAGAGAAGAACATCTGGTGGACCAGAGGTCCCAAACCTGTTAGCACCTTTAGAGGCTATATATGTGAATTCACAGACCCTGTCATTAAGTCTTATTTGTTCCTCTCTATTGACTGCTTATTGCAGAAACAAACAAAAGCAGAACTAGAAAAGACAAAAGAACAATTCAGAGAAATCTACTCCTTTTTAAACAGTCAAGAGAAGCTTCTTCTGGCTCACTTGGAAGAGGTGGAGAAAGAGATTGCAAAGAAACGAGATGATCACCTGGCCAGACTCTCAGGGGAGCTCTCCTCTCTTGGAGGTCTTATCCAGGAAATGAATGGGACTTGTCAACAGCCCCCAGGTGAACTCCTGCAGGTAAGACTAGCTGAAGTACCCTGGGTTTCTGAGGGATAATGCTGTCCTTGAAATACTTTTATGGCCCACCTACTAAAGGAATAAAGGGATCCAGTTTTACTTACAGAGAACAAACTTTAGTATCTGGAGGAGTATCAGTGTAGACCAGGATTTCTCAACCTTTTAAAGCCGGGGAGTGGGTCACACTCTCTCAGACAGGTTTGGGGGCCGGACAGCCATTTTGCCCTTCTTCCACCACATGGTACTTCCCGGTGTAGCAGAAGTGGTGGTGTGCCACATGAAATGGCACCATGGGACACAGGTTGAGAATCCCTGGTGTAGATTAAATATTAATGGAAACACTTTCATCTTTCACTTCCAGTGCTTTGATTCCAAACTAGGCAGTATTTAAGCACCCACCTCCCGTTCCTGAGCCTTCCGGAAAGAGCTAGTTAGCTCCCTCTTGGAAACAGGGCACTGAAATAGGTGGTGCTTTCCAGAAGGGTTTCTCTTATACATTGCTTCAGAGCTGGACCACTTCTGATGGATGGCACTTACACATAAACACACCTTATTTTAATGGATCGTGTTGTCTTCTGAGAATATTTTCCTACCGTAAAAATGATGATATATGGGCAGGGGGGATATAGAAAGAAAATAATAGCTTTCTCTAGCTTCCACCATAGCCTTGATCCATGAAATGCCCCTCATTTGAGGTTTCTCTCAACTTTTTTCCCTTGTCACAATCCATGTACAGACAAAGTATTTGAAGGAGATTCTCTGTCTGGTCCTGAATGGGTAGAATTAACAGCCGGATAAGGAGGGTCATTGTGCCTGCCACATTATGGCATTAACCTTTCATTTCCCTCTTTTCTCCCCAGGAAGTTAGAACCGTCTTGCAATGGTAAGTGGACCCATTCATTTTCATTAGTGCATCATGATTCTGGGAAGGGTCTTTGTTTAAGGGAAACTGTCTTGCTTTCTGCATCACTCAGGTAGAGATATTGGTATGATAATGAGCATCCTTTTCTCCTACCCGGAGGAACTGCCCTTTCCACCTCTTTATAGCAGATGGATGAAGGCTCTTCTTTGACCTCTTTGTTCTTCATTCTGATATAACTGTATTAAAAATACCTAACAATTTAATGTCACAAAAGTGCCTGTAAACATCTTAGGCCATGTTTGTTAATTACATAATTATTGAACATCTGTTATTGGCAGGACCTGTTGTTGTTGTTGTTGTTGTTGTGCCTTCAAGTCACTTTTGATTTAGCGAGAGAGATCTCTGTTCAACTCTCTTTCTTGTTCTTCCTCTTTTTTGCTTCCTTCTACCTTTCCTAATATTGTCTTTTCTACCTCGTAATGTGCCCAGAATAGGATAGCCACAATTTTGTCATTTTTCCCCTCCAGAGACAATTCAAACCCAGTTTTTCATCTTTCTGGCACTCCAGCAAATTTGAAAGCTCTCCTCTAGCACCATATTTCAAATGAGTCATTTTCGTTACTGCCATCCTTTTTTGCTATCCAGCTTTTTTACTGCCAGCTTTCTTTGCTATCCAGCTTTGACATTCATATGTAATAATCATAACCACAAGAGTATGGATGGTTTTTGTTCTTGGTCTCCAGTGACACTTTAGTTCACCGATAGCAAGCACAACCATGTTTATGCATCCCATTCTTTGCTTTACACATTTTGGCTTACCCCGATTTAGACTTCTTTGTTCAAATTGTATGTGCTCTGGAACTTTTATTTTCCTTCCGTAGGAAATTCTAAGTTGGATTGGGTGGGTGTTGAGATAACTTTGTCTTTCTCTCAATTAGCTGTGAGAAGAAGGAGCCATTTCAGACTCTCCTGCCTTTCCCTTCTGAGCTGAATGCAAAGATTTCAGAAGTCTGTGATAGAAATAACTTTCTAGCTGGCCTGATGAAACAGTTAAATGGTAAGGTAATATACCTCCAAAGTCTGATGCTGGTTCTAGAAGGAACATGAAAAAGAGTGGTTTTTATTTTTGTTTGCTATCAAATTGCAATCAAATCAGCAATTTTTTTTTGCTAGACCAGCCATTGTTTTTCTCTCTGTCCCCCCCCCCAAAAAAAAAATAGGCTTATTCTCAGACCCTGTGCAGTAGGGCGGGAGGAGTATATAGATTGCCTTGAAAAAGACATGCAACACCATGTGGGGTGGGTTCGTTCCATCCAGCACATATCCACATGCCTTCCTTACACCAGTTGCTCTTCTACTCAGTTTGAGAAGCTCCTTCAGCTGGCTTTTAGGATCATCTTCAGTATCACCTCTAATTTGGTATCTTCTACATATATAGTACTGTATGTTGCAACTTCACTAGCCACTCTCATGAATTGAATAGCAATGATTCCAAAGGCATTATTTAGGAACTCCAGTGCTTCCCTGCCTCCATTCTGACAACTTGAAATTCATTCTTTTCTTTTCTCATCTCTAAATATTACGATATTGCAAGAACACCCTGTTCTCTCTGGGTTCCTGTCAAAACTGTACTAAGAGAGGAAGTTATTAAACAAGCTAGCAAATGTGTGGTGTTTGTTGTTGTTGTTTTAAGCAGGAATAGTTGATTTCTGCACAGGATAATAATTAAAAACAATTCCTTGTCTAGTTGCTAGATCAAGAGAAAACCAATTAAAATAATCTGTAGATGGTACTGTAGTCCAACTTGACTGAATAAAATGCTTTCACCATCAAATGCAATACACTGTGACTGTAGAAATTGGACTGCGGCTTTTAGATGCACGTAGTGGGAATGTAGCAAAAAATATACTGTACTGTAGTTCTGTAAGAAAGTACATAATAGAAGAGGTACTCTTTCATATAATACCATTGGAACTATGAATTGTCTTACTGCATATCGGGTTCCCAACCAAAGACCCATGGGCCGGATCTGGCCCATGGCACCATTTCATGTGGGCCCACACCCCTCCAAGGACATTCAAGAAACAAGATGGCCACCCATTTGAAACTTTTAGGAGAAACTGACCACCCCCACCACGCAGGCAAGGCAAAATGGCCGTCCAGCCCTTGAAGCTGGCTGAGACAGTGTGACCTGGCCCCCAGCTTGAAAAGGTTGGGAACCCCTGCTGTATATTTTGAATACTTCTGCCCATCTAAAATGTCAAATAATGACATTGAATTTAATTGTCACTGCAAAGATCCTGACAGATGAATGTTGGAATGTGAACACAGTTTCTGTCACAATGAATTTGAGAAAGTAGCCATATTTGTCTGTTTAAGCATATCAGGCAAAAACAAAACAGCAAATCAAACAAAAATTAAGGCAGAAATGTTGTAGCACCCTCCTGGTGCAGTGGTTAAACTGCTGTACTGCAGCCAAAACTATGCTCACAATCTAATTTTGATCCTGGGGTTCAAGGTTGACTCAGGCTTCCACCCTTCTGAGGTCAGTAAAATGAGTACCCAGCATGCTGGGTGCAAAATGCTAATTGTGAACCAACCACCTAGAGCAGGGATTCTCAACCTGTGGCCCATTTCATGTGCCCCCCCCCCCATCGCCTCCACCACACCTGAAGCGCCATGTGGTGGAGGAAGGACAAAATGGCTGTCCGGTCCCAGAAGCTGTCTGAGGGAGCATGACCCGGCCCCCAGCTTAAAAACGTTGAGAACTCCTGGCCTAGAGAGTGCACAAATACCAAGATTTGTTTTAAATATGGTACTGAAGAAGAGCTTTGCAGATATCCAGGACCACCAGATAGATGTACAAGTGAGATCCAGAACAAACCACATTGTTAAGGATTTCATCAGTTTTTGTTTAATTCTGTGTTAGAAACCTATGCTATCTTATAAAGGGTGTACAAGAGGCTGTACTGGTTGATCTTTGTGTCTCTTTTCTTTCACAGGTAGTTTGTTAACTCGACCTCTTCAGCAGAAAGGTACATTTCTGATGTTTGACTCATTTATGAAAGTTGTGTTTGAAGTTCTTTGCCTATGCAAGCGGTTGAATCCAATTGCTTGTCCCATCTAGAGTAGATCTATCAAATGAACCTGCCAAGCAGAGAGAGTCTCCTCCAAAGCAGCCCTGAATGTTGCTCAGCGCAATGGCTGCTGCCAGTAATCACACTTTGCATCCAAACCCAGACAGATCTAATATGAGTGGCAATATATTGTTGCACTTTAAAAATAAACATTTCTGTTTCTGTGGGTCTGTCCCTGCAAAGAGCAGCAGGTTTAGCCGTGGTAACTTTGAGCACGCACACACATTCAGACAGAATATTGGCAATAATTTTTTGGCACCATGATGTTATTTATTTATTTATTTATTCAGATTTATATTTATTATATACAATTATTAATTAAATCACTTCACCTTAGTGCATCTCCTTTTTGGTTTATCTGAGAGACGAGTTGTTCCTTTTTGCTTTTTAAAATATCAGCCCAAAATGTAGCCAACTAACTGGTTTCCTTGACTAAAGTTCTTTTTTCCAATTCTGAGTTTTCCTTTTTAAGAAAACAGGTAATAGAAAAACTATTAAGTAAATATGTTGTAATGGTAATGAACTACATAGTTGAGATTTTGAAACCCAACCCCCAAGCTGTATTCCTTGCCCCTGGAAACAGGTTTGCCAGAGTTGCAAATGCCTTACGCCAGGGGTTTCCTAACCCCTGTGGGCTGGCCACAGCCCATGGTGCCATTTCATGTGGACCACGTCATCCCCGCACTGGAAGTGGACACATTTATGACAGCCATAAATGTGCCCACTTCCTGGGGGTATGGTCCAGCCTCCTCAGCTATCTGGTGGGCATGGTCTGGCCCACAGTGTAAAAAGTTTGGGAACCTCTGCCTTACGCCTTCTGTTGCTGCTGCTGAAATAAACCACATAACAGGAGTTCAGAGAGGAGAATGTCAATGTAGACAACTGCAGGTCCACAGTGAGGGTCTCTTGAACAAAAACATCCTCTCCCTCCCAGAAGAAGAATTCCCTTCTCACCCCCACATGCACCCTTTCTGAGCGGGGAAGAGGGACAGATGCACCCCATGTTTCCCCCCACATTCAGGCTTTTACACAGAATCCCAGAACGTTTTGTTCTGATACTCTGACTTCTGTGTTGTCACTTCTGATGTCAGATTTCTGTAAATGTAGGGTCATGAGTGAAGAAGCAACAGTTAGGACAGAATACAGAATGACAGGGTGGTTTGAAATAGGAAAAGGAGTAAGATAAGGCTGCATTTTGTCACCCTGCTTATTCAACTTATACACAGAGCACACAACGTGCAACTTGATGGAAGAATCACAAGTTGGGATCAAAATTGCTGGGAGAAACATCAACAATTTGAGATATGCAGATGATACCAACCTAATGGCAGAAAGTGAGGAAGACCTAAAGAAGCTCCTCCTTAGATTGAAAGAAGAGAGTGCAAAAGCTGGTTTTACACTCAATCTAAAGAAAACCAAGATAATGGCAACAGGTCCTATCGGTCCCTGGAAAATAGATGGGGAAGAAGTAGAAGCAGTGACAGATTTTACTTTCTTAGGATCCAAGATCACTGCAGATGGAGACTGCAGCCATGAAATGAAATGGCGACTAATTCATGGGAGGCAAGTGATGACAAACCTGGGGAACATAGTTAAAAGTAGAGACATCACTTTGCAAACAAAAATTCGCATAGTCAAAGCAATGGTATTCCCGGTGGCAATGTATGTTTGTGAGAGCTGGACCATTAGGAAAGCTGAGCACAGAAGAATAGATGCTTTTGAAATGTGGTGTTGGAGGAGAGTTTTCAGAGTTCCCTAGACAGTGAGAACAAATGGGTCAATCTTAGAAGAAATCAACCCTGACTGCTCCTTAGAAGGTCAAATAGTAAAGATGAAGCTAAAGTACTTTGGACACCAAATGAGAAGAAAGGATTCATTTGAGAAAGCCTTGATGCTGGGAAAGATGGAGGGCAAAAGAAGGGGGTGGCCAAAAATGAGATGGCTAGATGGTATTGTAGACGCAATGGGCACAGAGCTGGGCAGGTTGGGGAGGGTGGTAGTCCATAGGGTCGCAAATGGTTGGAATCAACTATGCAACTGAACAGCAACAACAAAGGGTCATGGGTGGAAATGTTCTGACTCCAATATGGAAGAAATGAAGGGGCACTGTTTGTGGAGGTTGGCAGTGATTGTATTAGAAAATGCTCATGGAAATGAAGCCTGGATGTTTTGGATAACACTTAGACTGGCACCCAAAAACTACTAAATTACAGAACAACACACACACACACACACACACGGAATTGATGTAACACCCCATGTTGCCACCTACCTCTCACAATTGAGGTCAATCACATGTCTCATTAAAGAGCATCAATCCATTGTGGACAATAATATTTCCTCCCCAGAGACTTTGAGGAGAAGGCCTGAACCCCATTACAGAAAGCCCTGGCCCTATGAAAGGCAGCTTCACACTCATAAGTGGTCACACAAGAGGGAAGAATAAACAGAGACCAACAAACCCAGATGCTAACTCTGTTGATGCATCTTCTCTGGCAATGCAGGCTAAAGTATATCTGTCAGCCTCAATGAAGCCCCCTGTTTTCACCTGTTTCTTTTTTGTACTGAATGTTTTTCTGAAATACTGTATGTCTAAAGAGCTTAAAATGGATGCTTGTGCAGAGCTGCTGTGGTCTGTTAATGATAAAGTCATCACCTCATTCTCCTCTCTTTCTCCTCAACAGCAAATGTCACTCTGGATCCAGACACAGCACATCCCCGCCTTGTCCTGTCTGGAGATTGCAAAAGTGTGAGATATGGAGACAGATATCAACTTTTGCACAACAATCCTGAGAGATTTGACAAAAATGCATTTGTGCTGGGATGTGAGGGATTCACAAGAGGGAGACATTCCTGGAATGTCACTATAGGAAAGGAGGGGTTTTGGGCTGTGGGGGTGGCCAGAAAGTCAGTAAGGAGAAAAGGCATTGTTGGTTTGAAAAGTAAGGAAGGAATCTGGGCCATAGCGAAATGGATTGTATGGGGACAGAAAAGTGAATACTGGGCCACTGACCATCCTGACCAGTCTGTTCTTTCCCTAAGTGAGAATCTGAGGAAGATCCGGGTGTCCCTGAGCTGTGAAGAGGGTCAAGTGGCTTTTCATGATGGGGATTCAGGATCCCATCTCTACACTTTCTCTGGGGTCTCATTCTTTGAGGAGATCCTTCTCCCTTTCTTTTCTGTGGATGGAAGAGCCTCCCTCACAATCTCACCTTAAGGCAGCCTTGTCAGGGCATGTTTTGTGCCCTGGTTTTAGCCTCATCCAAGATGGAGATTTCAATGTGTGGAAGAACCTTTAATACATACCTTGGAGAGATTGGAATGTGCAAACATGCTGGCCTCATGGATTGGAAGAAATGAAACCTAATATGTGATGGACATGTTATGCTGTATGATCATTGGCTGGATTCCTTTAGGGGAATAGCAAGGAGGTGGACCCTGAGGGAGGAGATAAAACACAGAGGAGGCAAGACACTCTCTTGATCTGATACTTTGAGCCACGGGTGAACTGCAAACATGTAGGTGATTAAGTCATGGGGGAGGGGCTGGGCTTTTCCATTAGAGAAGTTTTCTTTATTTTGATGAGCTTTCTGAACTTTTGACAAATTTTCTTCTGCAAATTTTACTCTGATTACAATATACTTTATAAACACCTGAAGATGCCTGGAGTGTTTACTTGGCTGTGCGCTACCATATCTACACTAATCTAGTATCCTGGGTTGCTTAGCTGGGAGGGCGGCAGCTTGGAAGCAGGAACAACCACTGATGGGCAGAAAGACCTACTTATGAGTTAATTTTTCCTGACAGGCCTAATCAGCCTTTGAGGGAAATCAGCCCTTAATTGGACAAATGGGTCTCCTTCCTCCTCTGCCAATCCATTCCCCAAGAGAGGCTTCTGGCTACTCATCCTCCCCAGAACAAAGTAAAACAAGATTGGGGGGGGGGTCCTCTCTCTCTCTGATCATGTCCCTTAAGAATTTCATAAAACTCTGAATATGGGCATTAGGGATTCTACAGGGGTTTCTATTATGGCAAGGCCAAATTTATGGGCCAAATAGATCCAAGGGCAATGTTAAAATCAGACCAGGGTCAAGCAAGATTCTCAAGGCTTCTGCCTTTCCTTGGAGATACCAAGTTAGCAAAAGGAATCAGGTAACTCATACTTGTTGATGAACAGGGTTGGGTCAGACATTAGCAAGCCAACACCAGAGACAAAAGGAATCTGACCATTGGCCTCTACGCCAAAGAACTGGTTTGAATTGAAACCATAGATAAAAGGAGGGCTTTTCTCTGTCCTCCCGAAAGACAAAAACAACTGCTTTAAAGTGATACTAACAATCACTGTCTAAAACAGGAGTGTCCAAACTACAGCCAATGGGCTGTTTCCTTTTTTTGTCATGCCTAGAAATGTTTAGTTAAATTGCCTTTTGACCAAAGAAGCAAATATGACGATTTTCCTTTGTGTAACTGCTTATCAATGAACGCTATTATTGTAAGTTGGAGGCTCTGATTTCAACTTCAGAAAGAGAATCTGTTGTATTTTTATCTTCAACTTGAATAAATTGACTTTGGTTCAGTAACTATTGTGTCTCTTTTGTTGTTTCCCCCCAGGGCAGTCTAACTATTAGCATTTGTTATTATTAATGAATTAAATACTGTATTCTAATTCAGGTAACAACATGTGGACTTGAAAATCCATATATATCAAATTGTGCTGTCCTTGCATGTTGGATTTTTGTGTCATTAGGCCAGAAATGCATGTTAGATATAAGCCATTATTAGAAGAGGAAACTCCCTACCTAAGGAAAGTGTCTGAGTGTCACAACAGTTTTTCTTATCTCTGAAGTATGCAGATTAAGGTGTTTTGTTTGGTAATTTTTATTTCTTCTTCTTTCCCACACTCCTGGCATTTGTATAGTTTCTCCCCAGGCAGCCTGATGCTTTTTCATGTCTACCGTAGACCAGACATGAAACTGCCAAAATGATTGGTACTTAAACACAGGATTCTTTTTATTTAATTTTAAACTTTAAAACATAATACAGTACAACAAAAACAAACATACTAATATAAAAAAGAAAAACCATATACAGTACAGTACATATATTAATACAAATACAGTATATACCTATCATCCTGGGGATATCAATACAGTTACTCAAATACCTGGTAAACCCACTCCTTAAATATCTCACTTACTTTAAAAGCCCTATTAAGGTCACTAAAAGTCAGTTCTGACTTAATGGCATATAACAATGTTACTAGGATGGTATTGGGGGACTATTGCCAAGATAATTTGGAATTGCTGTGGATCAGGCAATTTGTGATCTCTGCTCAGGCACCTCCAGAATGCCTGACTTTGGAAACAAATGCATGTACTGTACTGTATTTCAGAGTTGGTATCTGCAGGCGTTTTCTCTGAAACCTTCCCAATGGGGACAGCAATACTTCTATCTCATGGGCAGCAGGTGTAAGAGTTGTATATAGACAACCACCCAATGGATAAGATTACTCACCAGCAACAATGGAACTTGCGGTCAAGATACAGCCACAGAAAGTAGGCTCGGTGACAGATAAATATGTGGATTTAAGCCCCACATCTGGAATGAGAAAACCCTGGCAGAAAACATAATCCACAACATGAGGCTTCATATTCCAGTTCATACTGCAGTATGAGATACTGTATATCTTTTGCTCTACATTGTTCTACCTAAGATAAACCAGTCTCTGTGCCAGTGATGGCTAGCCTTGGCACTCCAGGTGTTCTTGGATTTCAGTTACCAGAACCCCAAGTCAACATTCCCGTTGACCAGGGCTTCTGGGAATTGAAGTCCAAGAACACTTGGGAGTGCCAAGGTTAGCCATCACTGCTCTATGCAAGCAAGTACATGGCCCATCTGGATTAGAAACAATCATCTTCAGAAGACAGTGCAGGAGCACTTGGATGCCAATGCTTCTGACCCCAGGGTGCTCATCTTTGAATAAAAGGACAGATTACACAGATATAGATTATCTGTCTTGGCTTGAATAGGGACAGAGGCCTGCTATCTTGTTACATATATAGTATTCAGCTCACCTTATTTTGGTTTGTCTATTTTGCCTCTTCCAGGGCAGATTTTGACTTACCTTGGATAGTTTGGAGTCATTATTCAGCAGGGAGTCTGCACATTGGTAGACATCTCTGCGACATTCCGCACATGCAAGCAAGCCTGAGAAATCAAGTCCATTTGTATGCAGGCTTTTTCCCATTTGGATTCCACATCCCCTGTTGGCTAGAAAGACCATGACATGTTCCCTCCATTTTCACTTTGCCTAAGAGATCCAAGGATGCTTTGGGGAATTTTAGCCCTGGCTTAACATCACTGAAAAGAGATGGGCAACACTATCTAGTTAGACCACTCAATCCCCACGCCCTGACCAGGCTCTCACCTAGTGGAGACTTGAGCAGTCTAACTAGGCAGTGTTGCCCATGTCTTGCCAATGATGTTAGGCCGGGACTAAAATGCACCAAAGCGTCCTCTGTTGGATCCCTTTGGGTAAGGTGAAAGCGGGTTTTATGACTATTGTGCAGAAATTTTCTCTACTTAATTTTTGTACTCCTACTGTCACCAAACCTTCATCAATTTCTTCATTCGTGCAACAGTACTACCAGTGCCATTTCACTGCAAACGACAATATATAATGGTAAGCTGAGTTTCTTTCACGTGAGTAAGAAGATGGAAGAACAGAAGTAGAATTAATAAATATACTGTATGAAGCCTCTTGCAAGAAGTGAGCAAAATATTTATCACATTTAGAACACTTGTGCCTCTTCCCTGTGATAAAATTGTTGTACACATATTGATTTGTAAGGATGTATTTTTATACACTTTTATGCTGCTTCTATTTTTGCTGAAGTTATCCTGTGGTTTTAGCAAAACTGAAAGGTTTACCAAGTCACCTGCTGCTATCATCGCCTTAGACCAGGGTTTCCCAGCCTTTAAGCCAAGGGCTGTGTCATGTTCCCTCAGAGAGCTTTGGGGGCCGGATGGCCACGCCTGCCTGTTGTTGGTTTAATTGTTAGCTGCCCTGAGTCACTTTGAGGAGGGCGGCATACAAATATGGTTAATAAATAAATAAACAAACAAACCACACACGGCACTTCCAGGTGTGGTGGAGGTGATGGGGGGGCACATGAAATGGAGCTAGAAGCTGCATCTGGCCCACAAGCCATAGGTGGGGAAACCCTACCTTTGACAATATTTCTAGGTGAATCCAAAGTCTGAACTGTAAACAAAATGTTTTTCACAAGACCAGGGTTTGAATAATTTCATTCAGGGGTGGATTTATTAATCCCTCATAAAGTGCGCTTTCCAAACAATATTTTCCACAGCCCTGGCATATGTGTGGTTTCCTCTGTATATTCTCTGATGTATCACAAGGTGCCAATACTATGCAGAATATCTTCCACTGGTTTATCTCTTGTGTAAAATGTATGATCTCTCATAACATACGAATTAGGAACATAACATTTTCCCCACTCCAAGAATTCATGAGTTTTATCTCTAGTGTGGACTTTCTGGTGTTTCAAAAGGGATGAACTGGATGAAAAGTATTTCCCACACTGGCTGCAATTAAAGGGTTTCCTTCCTGTATGCACACTCTGATGCGTTACAAGGTATGAATTATGAGCAAAACATTTCCCACACTCCCGACATTTGTATGGTTTCTCCCCTGTATGTACTGCATGATGCTTCACAAGATCTGACTTCTGAGCAAAGCATTTCCCACACTCTTGGCACTGATATGGTTTCTCTCCTGTGTGAACCCGCTGATGCTTCATAAGGTCTGACTTTTGAGCAAAGCATCTCCCACATTCCTGGCACTGATACGGTTTCTCTCCTGTGTGAACTCGCTGATGCTTTACAAGGCTGGAACTGCAGGCAAAACATTTCCCACACTGCTGACACCTGTATGGTTTCTCTCCTGTGTGGCCTCTCTGGTGTGTCACAAGGTGTGAATTCTGAGCGAAACATTTCCCACATTCTTGACATTGGTAGGGTTTCTCTCCTGTGTGAACACCTTGGTGTCTCATAAGATTGACATTGCAAGCAAAACATTTCCCACACTCCTCACATTTATATGGTTTCTCCCCTGTATGAACTCTCTGATGCATCATGAGGTGTGAATTCTGAGCAAAACATTTCCCACACTGCAGGCATTTGTAGGGTTTCTCTCCTGTATGGACTCCCTGATGCTTCACAAGATTTGCGTTGCATGCAAAACACTTCCCACATTTCTGGCATTTGTAGGGTTTTTCTCCTGTGTGTACTCTTTGGTGCATCACAAGATGTGAACTGTGAGGAAAACATTTTCCACACTCTTGGCATTTGTACGGTTTCTCTCCTGTGTGGACTCTGTGGTGTTTCAAAAGAGCTGACTTAGAAGCAAAGCATTTTCCACACAGTTGGCATTTGTATGGCTTCTCTCCTGTGTGGACTCTGTGATGTTTCAAAAGGGCAGAATTTGAAGCAAAACCTTTTGCACATATCTGGCATTTGTGTGGTTTTTCTCCTGTGTGGACTCTATGATGCACCACAAGGTGTGAATTATGAGGGAAACATTTCCCACACTCCTGGCATTTGTATGGTTTTAACCCTGTGTGCTTCTCAAGACATGAACTGGCACGTTTCCCTGACATTTCACATGAAAAAACTTTCTTTCCAGTGTGGACCTTTTCATGAAGCACAGAAGCCATATTTGATGGGAAATTGTTCCCCCATATGGGGCATTTATAGAGTTTCTCCTCTCTTTGCATTTGCTGGTGTCTTACAAGATCCAACTTGTGTGTAAAACACTTCCCACATTTTCTGCATGCATTTGATTTCCTCCAATCATCTGTTGGGGAGAAAGACAAACACAGATAATACTATCCAAAGCAGAAGAAAGTGGAGGGAATAGAAAAATAATTAAATAACTGGAAATTATGAAATTATGAAAGAAAAAGTTAAGAAAATACTTCCTTCCCCTCATAGTATTTTAGGCTCTTAGGTCAGTGGTGGCAAACCATCACCCTAGCACAGAATTTACTTACTTACTTACTTATTTATAATTCAAATTTGTATACCGCTCCACTCGCTGAAGCGACTCTGGGTGGCTCACAAAATTATAAACTCTAAAGTTTAAAAGATACAAAAAATATAAATCTTAAAACCATTAAAAACCCTTTGCTAAAAAGGCCAAATGATTAAAATAAGATAGAACTAAAAGAGTTCACTCTGCCCCTCCGCCCAGGAGCCCAATGGGAGTACTTTCTCCCCCCCCCCCAGCATAAAGTTCATCCCGCCCCTCTGCAACATGGATGACAGTCTGTTGAGTTTGGGCACTCAGTCTCTAAAAGGTTCACCATCACTGCTCTAGGTGATGAACATTTTATTTTATGAGTTATTTTACTAACTAACTGCTTTATTGCTTTCAAACCTTTAGCACTTTAATCTTGTTTCTTTTATTTTGGCTGTATTATTTGCTGTCCTTCTTTAGTGTTCTCTCATTTGTATTTCATATTTTGAAAGTATTCTAAAGTATTACCCTCAAATTCTTGCTTGGGAGTTGTATGGTGTCTAAAAAGTTTCTCAAAAGATAAATTAATAATTCTCAAGCACACTAAGTAGGTGGAACTTCTTAATATCACTGACGCTGAACAACGGGCTGAAAATTTCATTTCTGACCTTCCCAGATCTTTTTATATCAGATTTGGTTTCCTTTAAAGCAGCACAGAAGAGATATTTCAAATGCAATGGAACCTCTTAACAAACTGCTCAGTTAACACAAAAATTGCATAACAAAAGGAAATCCATAGAAAATAGTGCCTCTGTTTACATCCCCCCCCCCCCGGAACGGATTAATTCGTTTTCAATACATTCCTATAGGAAACCACGTTTTGGTTAACAATTTTTGGTTTTCAATGCATTCCTATGATAAACTGCATGCAATGCATTCCTATGGGAAATTTGCTTTACCATATATACTCGAGAATAAGTCGAGTTTTTTTAGCCTTCAAAATGAGGTCTAAAAAGGTGATTTGACTTATACATGGATCAACAAACATGAGAGTCCAAAACAGCACTGGATTTGGTGCTGTTCAGGAGAGGGGAAAGAAAAACATATGTTTGGCAGGTACCACAGGTGGCCACGAAAGGGTGCAAATCATGATTTCCCATTTAAACACATTGGAAATCCATTTCTTGTATCCTAAAGCTTTTCTGTTTGTGTGTTCCCAATGGATTTCAGTGGGAAACCAACCCTGTGCATAAAAAGAAAGGGCTTCACTTACCTTTCTTGCCTTTGTCCCTGCTCCATGTGGTCAAAATTGAGGGGGAAGCCATGCTTCCTGGTTGCAGGGAGAGCAAGAGGCTAGGCTAGACTAGAGCATTGCTTCCAGCCTCAGTGTAATTGGCCTGCCTGCCCATTTCCCTTGCAGCGTCACCACTGGTTGGTGGTGCAAATACAGTTTTTTAAAAAAGAGATAACTACTGTAAACACTCAAAAACATGCCCATACAAATATTTAAATTAATTAATTTTACCGTATTTTCATGTGTTTTTTTTTTAATTACTGAAACTCACTAGCAGCTGTTGCATTTTCCACCCCCAACTGATACTTGGGTCAATCTATTTTCCTAATTTTAGAGATCCAAATTAGGTAGAGTTATACTCGAATCGACTTATACTCGAGTACTGTATATAAGGTGAGTAATTTTCACTTTGAGAAACGTCCCAGGAATCGCATTAATTACGTTAACTGAGGTTTTACTGTACTCATAAAGAGCTTTGCAGCATACACTAACACTGAGATTCTCAACCTGTGGCCCATGGGCCGGATGGAGCCTGTGGCACTATTTAATGTGGGGCCCCCACTGCCTCCACCACACCTGGAAGTGCCATGTGGTGGAGGAAAGGCAAAATGGCCGTCCGGCCCCTGAAGCTGTCTGAGGGAACGTGACCTGGCTAGCCCCTGGTGTAAAAAGGTTGAGAACTCCTGCACTACCATGTCACCAGAAGCATGTGCTGTGCAAGATTGATGAATAACTTATTCCTTTTTGCAAGTTATTTATAAGATGGCTGATCACTATCAGGCTGGATAGGTTTCTGTGAAATCCCACTAATCACATCTCTCCAGGATTACTGGACTGTTAGCAATCACATCTGGTTTACTTTCTGGCAATCAGCTATATATCCAGCTAAGACTAGCAGCAAAGTGCCTTGGGCCACCTCTGATGCTACTCTTGGCCCCCAACAACGCAAGAGGAAAGAAGAAGCCAATTAGGAAAGGAAACTCACAAAATGTCAAGACCACCCAGTTAATGGAACTGGCAAAAAAAAAAAAACACCCAGCAGCAAATGATAAGTAGGAAACATGACAGACTCAAAACAACCTGCTTACCAAGACAGGCTACATTCTCATAGTTTTCCATCATGACCTCCTTGTACAATAATCGCTGGTTCCAACCTAGCAGTTCCCACTCCTCCTTTGTGAAATACATGGCCACATCCTCAAAGGTCACCCTTTTCTGAAACCAGAGGAAAAAGGCAAACTATATTTAGAAGTACTAATGAAATGTAGAGGAGAAAATATGGTTAATATGGTTCCGTGCAGTGGTTAAACTGCTGTATTGCAACCAAAATGATGTGAGTTTGATCCTGACATGAGATCAAGGTTGACTCAGCCTTCTATTCTTCTGAGGTCGGTGAAATGAGTACCCAGCATGTTGGGGGCAAAATGTTAATTAACCTGTGAACTGCCCAGAGAGTGCACTAAACACTATGGGGCAGTATAGAAGTCTAATTGCTATTGCTAACTGTGGTGGCTCAAGTGGTTAAGATGCTGAACTCAATGAATGGAAAGTCGGAGTTTTATTCCTAAGTATTGCACAATGGAGTGAGCTCCCGTCTCTGTCCCAGCTCCTGCCAACCAAGCAGTTCAAAAGAAAGAAATTGCAAGTAGATAAATAGGGACCACGTAGGTGGGAAGGTAAACAGCGTTCCGTGCACTATGGTGTTGAGGTATGCCTGCCACGTGTCCACAGAAACATCTGCAGAAGCAGACAGTGCTGGCTCTTTGGCTATAAACAGAGTTGAGCACTGAACCCTAGAGTTGGATTTGACTGGCTTTCCAGCAAAGGGTGACCTTTACCTTTAAAGAGAAAAAACAAAATTACATAAGTTTCAACTCCCAGCAGCAGTAGTCAGAATATTGGGAGTACAGTAAAACCCTGATTTATGTATGACCTATGCAAGCCTGACTTATGCAAGGTTTTCCCCCTGTAAATCATATCCCAATTTATGCCAAAAAATCAACTTGTGTAAGAGGCTTACTGGCCATTTTAAACTCTAAAATTCCACCATGTGCTGTCTTTAGTGTTTAAAATGATCACGCGGTCATTTTAAGCTCTAAAATACCACCCTGCACCACCTGCCCCCACCACTGGAAGTTGCAAGAAATCACTTACCGTGGTGGAGAAGGCAGTGATGGCGATGGCAGCATTTTTGGCACATTTTCCGGAGTCCCCGCTGCTTCTATGGGGACTGGGAGACTGTTCCGCTGTTTGTTGAAGCCTTTTCCAAGTCGCAGTTTGGGTGGGAAGCCCATTCTCAGCCTACTGCTGCATTCTGGTGTTTGTCCGAGCCTTCTCTGGGGTGCTGTTTGGCTGGGAATGTGCTTCCCAGCCAAACAGCACCCTGGAAAAGGCTCTGGTGAACTCCGGGATGCAGTGGTTTGGCTGGGAATGGGCTTCCTAGTCATACGGTGCCCTGTAGAAGGCTCCGATGAACAGCAAAACCAATCGGATATGCAGGGGGGTACCCTCCCAGGCCCCGTAGCAGCGGGGGGAGGTGGCATTAGCGGTTTTCACTCCCCAGACGGGCAGGAGGAAGCAGCAGCATGCAAAAGGTAGGGAGATTGCTACGTTTATATATCATTGTTTTTTATTTATGGGGATGTCTCGATTTACGTTTTAAAAAATTGAGTTTAAGTAAATTGCTACGGAATTGACTTTTTACGTAAATCGGGGTTTTACTGTATTGGAAAAAATCTCCACAACACTATGAAACTCATCTGGTGATCTTGAGCCTCCTGCCAATTCTCAGCCTGATCTATTTACTGTGGGGAGGAGACAAATATAATTGTGTAACTAATATATGGCCTAATATTCTTTATTACCCTGGCTTTCCAGCTACAAACACAGGAGTTACACTTTTGGGGATATTTTCCAAAGAATAGCAACACCAATTACACTTATATACCACCTCCTCATGCTAATGCACTCTCTGGGTGGTTCATAAGGTAATTAGCATTCTCCCCTTCAACACGCTGGGTACTCACTTTACCGACCTCAGAAGGTTGGAAGGCTGAGTCAACCTTGATCTCCATAGGATCAAACTCACAATGTCAGCAGTTTCGGCTCCAGTACAGCAGTTTAGCCACAGAACCACAAGGGCTCAGCCTACCTCAGCATGTTGGCAAATTTAAAAGGGAAAAGAGGGGGGTGGGCAGAGAAGGCAAAATGCTGTATTTTGCCCTTTTAATTTTGCCAGTGGTTGGAGGGAGTGATGTAAAATTCAGAGTCTAGCAGTGAGAACACAACAGAATCTCCACAAAACTCAGCATATTTTGAAAATGAAAAAAGCAATTGTGCATTGCCACATTAATGGGGAATTCCAATGGCATCTGTCAGTTACATACTGTATTTGTGGGTGTCTGAGCACTATGCAAAGTTTGTGGGTGGGTGGTTGCCTTGGCCTCAGGCATTCAATGAAGGGTTGTTGTTTTTTATATACACACAAGTTAAACCAGGGATTCTCAACCATTTCATGTCGGCCCCCACCACACCCGGAAATGCTATGTGGTGGAGGTAGGGCAAAATGGCAGTCCGGCCCCTGAAGCTGTCTGAGGGAATGTGACACGGCACCCAGCTTTAAAAGGTTGAGAACTCTTGAATTAAACAATTATGGCTAGCAATGAAAATCTCAGGATTTCTACCGTAAAAGAGAACAACATCTTGACAGAGAATGGGAGGGAAATACCAAATACGGTACCAGGCTTTCCCAATGGCTCAATCAGAGAAAGACTACAAACATCAACCTGAAAAAAGGGCATTTCCCTTTGAACCTCCTCCACTGTTTCTCCTGGGAAGAAAGATTTTTCTGGAGGACCTATTTTCTCTCTGAATCTGGAGCCCAGACAGGCCTTTCCTAAACCTCTGAGCATCTGCAGAAGATCCAGATGGAAACATTTTCACAAATATAGAAATCAACATGTTTTTTTAATTCCACTTTGATTCTGTGCCTTCTTTTCCACACACAAAAATTGTTTGCAGCCATAAAAACCTTCCTACCTGAGCCGAGCTAAGTGTAGTTGTTTTCCTTCTTTTTCTTCTAGATAAAGATGGGGGGCCCATTCTACATTCTGTGAAAGAAAGCAAACCAAGAAAAAAAGGGCCTGTTTTAGAAAAGCATCTCTGTTGCTCTCTGGTTGGTACAGTTCAATTGGAGGGAGAAAAAGCTACGTAAAGCAAGGCTAAACATCCCACAACAGATATGGCAATATTCCTTTACAAAGACATTGCCAAATATAGCTCTTTTTCCAACCCATAAACCACTTTCAGTCACCTCCATGGGGTTACCTGTAGGTCTAATATGTCACAATTTAGTTATTGTGCATTTCTCTGACAGATTTCTCTACATCTTTTGAGCAACTTGCAGATGTCATCTTCTGCCATATCCAAATCCAAATATTGGCGATCCTCATGGCAATCAGCCATGAAGATGGTCCTGAGAATATAATGCAGTGGCCTTCCATTTGCCTTCCACATCACAGTTTGACCCCCATAGCACTGATTCAGTTCCGCAAGTCACTTTCTGGTCCTGAGCCCTTTTGGCACGCAAAGTCCTCCTCAGCCCCAGGCCAGAATTGATGAAGCTGCTGCCTTCCATCAAGGTAGATTCAAGTGGGATTTAAACCACTTGGGGACCATTAACCTTCCCTGTGAACTTTGCTACCCAAAGCTATTAGTCCTCGGGTTATCAGGTTAGTTAACTGCCGCCTGACACTCAGTGTTGAGTCACTGGCAGTATGGTCTACTCTAAGGGTTCTCAAACTACAGCCTGTGGGCTAGATCCGGCCCATGGCACCAAATAATCCAGCCCCCAACCTCACTCCAGCCACCCTCACAGCTGCTGCTTGCAGAATCAGCCGTGAACTCATTTACAGCCACGTAAATGCATTTACGGCAGCCATAAATGAGTCCAGGGCCATTGTAAACACATTTAATACAACTATAAATGAATCCACAGCCTTTGTAAACATGTTTACTACAACCATAAATGAGTCCATGGCGATCATAAACACATTTACTACAGCTGTAAATGAGTCCACGGCCGTTGTAAACATTTTTATGACAGACACGGATGGTTTTTATGGCACCAGTCTGGCCCACTCAGCTGTCTGAGGGGGCGTGGTCCAGCCCACAGCTGAAAAACATTGAGAACCACCCGGTCTACTCTATTACCATAACAGGATAACCTGGCCAGACTATCAAGATATACTGGAGAATGCAAAGACTTTGCTGCCGCCGTCACCGGACTCACATGCAGCAGGGGCAGAGAGGCCACTGCAGCAATGGGTGCCAGGACCAACCCCACCACCGGCACTCTGGGCCCCGCCCCTGGCTGGAGCTCAAAAGGCTGCTACAGCAGCGGGTGGTAGGACCTTGCTGCCGCCACCCCTGGACTTACTTGCGGCCGGGGTGGAGATGCTGCTGCAGTATTGTAATGTAGTATATTGTTTGTATTGAATACTGTATAATTATTGTGTATTCAGTATATAGTATTGCATATTTGTATTGTTATATATACTGTATATTGTATGATTATTGTGTGAGCTGCCCTGAGTGGGCAGCATACAAATGGGAAAATTATTAGTGGCACATTCAGATGAGTTTTTGGTTGGCAAAGTCTATGATCCCACTGACTGATGCAGGTCACATGGCTTCCTTCCCTGTTCTAGATCATTCGTTTGCTACAGGGGGACTTCCATTCCCAGAAGCCAAAGTCAGTACATTGGCTGATCAGTGCTTTGGGGAACTGACTTAAGCTTCTGGGAATTGAAGTCCAACAACCTGTTCTGGGAATTGAAGTCCAACAACTTCAATTCATCTGTTCTAGATGCATTCTTCTGTTAGAAAGTTTAACAAGGAGAAAATGGAAAGAGGGTTTTAAGAGAGTCAGATTGATCTCCTGGCCCAGATAAGAGAACTGAATTTCATAACACACCTCTAGAGTGGTTTTAATAAGGAACATGTGGTCTTCAGATATACTGGAGTACAATTTCCTCACTACTCAGGTCTGTAGCCAGGACTCTTGGGGTTGCACGATCCACCCTTCCACTACCATTTGCAAATACATACAATTTTGGTTTTCACCTGAGAACTGGTATGATGTATCTCCCATATTCTTCAAGATGAGCTGATCTGGAAACCACAGCTCAAGAAAGGAAATCAAAACAGGCTTAGAAAGTAATAATCCTATCAGAGAACAAAATAAAAGAGAGAAAGTCATTGGGCTTTAAAACGTGGAACTGTGTGATAATCAAACTGAACAAAACAAAACAAAACAAAACAAAACAGATGCTTGTTCCTAATACAGATTCTGTTTACTGTCTGGGGCTGAACAGAATAAGCTCTAGAATTGTCTGGAAAAGGCTGACATTTCAGATTAAACCATTGTTTCCTAACGAAGAAAGTCGCATTTAACATAATACTGTACCTCATTACAGAAACTGTTTTGAATTTACTGTTCTAGCAATTTGTCAACTGTTTTGAACCACAATTGGGTGTACCCTGGAAACAGCAACCTTGTGTTGCCCGCTAATTTTTCTCACACTAGGTTAGGCGAAAGAAATTCCAAAAGGAACTCACCAAAAGGTGCCTTTTTTGGCAGTTTCACATTGGGTCTAGACATGGAAGAACAACAACAGTGGTAACTAGTGAAGACATGACTAGAAAATGCTGCAACTGTTTCTAAACATTCTTTTCATTTATTCTTTGGAACAGTAGCCATGTTAGTCTGTGGTTCAGGCATATCAGAAAACAAAACAAAATAAACAAAACAAAATAAAAAACACTGTAGCACTTTAAAGACTAACTGCTATATTTTTATTGTTAGCTTTCATAGATCAAGTCCACTTCATCAGACAAAGAGTGAAACTTACAGGTATGTTCTTTATATACCAAATTCAGGGGCTCACTGGGAGAAGGGGTGTGGGCAAGACGACAGACAAGCAAGCACAAGATTGCAGTATCACCCAGCCATGAGCAACAATAGATTATTCAGATAAAGACTCCATTTCAATCTCAAGGTTGCTGAGAAAGCCCACTACGGTCTCTGATCAACTTGTGACCTGCATGTCAGGGGGAAAAACAAACAACCAACCAGGTACAGGTGTTTGTTTGTTTTCCCCCCTGACATGCAGCTCACAAGTTGATCAGAGACCGTAGTGGGCTTTCTACTGGTTGTTTGTTTGCCCCCCCCCCCGACATGCAGGTCACAAGTTGATCAGAGACCGTAGTGGGCTTTCTCAGAAACCTTGAGATTGAAAGGGAGTCATTTAGAGTTTATCTGAATAATGTATTGTTGCTAATGGCTGGGTGATACTGTACTGCAATCTTTTGCTTGCTTGTCTGTCGTCTTGCCCACACCCCTTCTCTCGTTGAGCCCCTGAATTTGGTATATAAAGAACATGTCTGTAAGTTTCACTCTTTGTCTGATGAAGTGGACTTGATCCACGAAAGCTAACAATAAAAATATAGCAGTTAGTCTTTAAAGTGCTACAGTGTTTTTTATTTTATTTTGTTTTCT
Organism: Furcifer pardalis; assembly: GCA_030440675.1. Classification (NCBI taxonomy): domain Eukaryota; kingdom Metazoa; phylum Chordata; class Lepidosauria; order Squamata; family Chamaeleonidae; genus Furcifer; species Furcifer pardalis. The sequence goes on along the minus strand of CP126893.1, from coordinate 160,628,458 downwards.
GATATTCATTTAGTCTATTAAGCACTGAACCTCCGGCAGCTTTGAGAAGGGGCAACAGGAGAGACAGATGTTCTCCTCTTGGAAACATCTGGTGGACTCCAGCAGAATACAGGATGCCAGACTAAAGGGACCTCGATACACACTGACTCCACTGAACCCCTTTCCTGCTTCCCTCAGGCAGAGAATTTCTTGAGGCAGCCATAAATCCATTTCCATTGATTTTGCTATGTGTTGTCCATTATTTGAGACCATTCTATTATAGCCAACTTCCATTCTCCACTTGGAGACTATTCTGCTGGGTTCTCAGTTAGCAGATATGGAGACTTGGAAGACATGAAGTAGAATAAGGTCCTCAGGGCTTCCACCTACCACTCCAATACAGACCAGCTGTTATACATAACCAGGAGTGAGAGGCTTAGGGTATCTTGTGGGAATATGGAAAAGGTGGGTTTTTGTTCTCTGGGGCTTAGGGATCACATACACAAAAGTAAAAGTCACCCTTGCTCCAAAGAAAGTCGTATCTGACTCTAGGATTCAGTGCTCATCTTTGTTTATAGCCAAAGAGTCAGTGTAGTCCCCATACACAAAACTCCCTCTCTCTCTCACACACACACACCTCCCCCCACACACACACTGTCTTGTGAGGGCAATGAAAAATATGTGGTTTTGTTCTCTGGAGTTTAGGGATCACATACACAACACAGACACACCCTGTCTTATGGGGCATATGGAAAATATGAGGTTTTGTTCTCTGGAGCTTAGGGATCACATACGGCTCAAATGGCTAAGATGCTGACTAGAAGGCAGCAGGTCAGCAGTTCGATACCTGAATACCACAGGACAGAATGAGCTCCCATCTTTGCCCCAGCTCCTGCCAACCTAGGAATTCGAAAGGAAGAAATTGCAAGTACATAAATAGGGACCACTTCAGTGGGAAGGAAAACAGCGTTCCATGCACTCTGGTATCTAGTCATGCCTGCCACATGACCACAGAAAATGTCTGCAGAAGCAGACAGCGCTGGCTTTTCAGCTATGAAATAGATGAACACTGAAACCTAGAGTCAGATACGACTGGCTTTTGAGCAAGGGTGACCTTTACCTTTACACAACACATACACACCATCTTGTGGGAAGTATGGAAAATGGGGAGGGGGGGTTCCTCTGGAGCTTCGGGATCTCACACACAACACACCACAACCCACACACCGTCTTGTGGGGAGTATGCAAAATGTGGGGTTTTGTTCTCTGGAGCTTAGGGCTCACATACACACAAAACAACACACACACCACACCATTTCCCCTTCTCAGTGCCCAGTTCTAGATACTACTAGGGAATACTTGCTAAAGTCCTAATAACCTTCCCTTTCCATCAAATGACAATAATCAAGTCACACCATGAACAATCACTCACCCCCAACACCCCCAATCTGGCAGCTGCCCCCTTCCCTTTTTCATCATCATCACCATCATTTCTCTCCCTCCCCTTTGCCTTCATCTTGATTTTGCACCAGCTTCAATGCTCACCCCCTTTTCCCCTACACGGACCTCCTTCCTGATCTTGAGACACAAGGAAGGGAGCTTTTATTTCGAAAGGGTTCCTTCTTTTTCCTTTCTCTCCAGGGACACTTCCATTGGCAGCCCTGCCTGTTCCCCACTTCCTACCACGTGACTGACGCCATGCCAGGCTCCTGGCAGACAACCTGTTACAGAACGAGCATCGAAGTCACGAGTGTTTTTTGGTCAATGACTAAAATGGAAGGGAGAGCAGGTTCGAGTCAATGACAATAGCAGTTACGCTTCTATGCTGCCCCATACGCTTAGGGCACTCTTTGGGCAGGTCATACGCAGTGGTGGGCGCATTTTGCCCCAAATATGCTGGGTACTCATTTTAGCAACCTCAGAAAGATGGGAAGCTGCCTCTAGCTCTAAACAAAGCCCAAATTTTAAATACAGGAGTTAGTCTTTAAGGTGCCATGACATTTTAAATCTTTTTTTGCTGTTTTGCTTTATTTACTCTCTTATATGCTTGCACAGACTAACATGGCTACCACTTCAAACATTTCATTTATTCTATTGAGCACTGGACTTCTGGCAGCTTTGGGAAGGGGCAACAGGAGAGACAAATGTCTCCAATTCCGAATACTTTATTGGCTATCCTCATGGCAATCAGCCATGAAGATTGTCCTGGGAAAATATAATGCAGTGGCCTTCCTATTGCCTTCTGCATCACAGTGTGACACCATACCACTGATCTAGTTCCATAAGTCACTTTCTAGTCTTAGTCCTCAGGGTTATCAGGTTAGTTAACCACCACCTGACAATTGGGTTTGAGTCGCTGGCAGTATGGTCTACTCTATTACCATAGCAGGATAACCTGGCCAGACTCCTAATATTTTCAGCATATCAGAGTAAAAACAACACTTTTCCAATTCATCAGGATGAAACCTCACAACTAATCTCAATAGCAACCAGTGATTTCTGCTATTACCAGTTGTAAAAAACCACATTGATTTGTATACAGTAAAATAAAACCTCACATTAAGAGCACCTTGCTTAGAGACTAATTCGCTTAAAGAACAGAATTTTCTCTGAATGGTCGCCTCACTTAACAACTAAAACCAACCAAAAACTCACTTAACAACTAAATCGGGGTTCGCAATCCCCCCCCCCAAGTCACAATTGGTCACTTATAACGGTGTTTCACTTAAAGAGCAAACTCGGTTAAAGAGCACTCCCATAGAACACATTATGCTCTTTAAGAGAGGCACCAC